>CM060912.1:679709969-680928898 GCA_030737875.1 Allium sativum
TTCTTGGTAAGGATGTTCCTTTCGACTTCAATTCTGAATGCATTTCATCTTTTGAGCATCTTAAAAATGAACTTGTCTCTGCTCCGATCATCTGCTCTCCCAACTGGAAGCTGCCTTTTGAAATCATGTGTGATGCCTCGAATTTCGCTGTTGGCGCTGTCCTAGGACAACGTATCGATAAGATTCTTCACGTCATTTACTATGCGAGTAAGACTTTGAACGATGCCCAAATCAATTATACGACCACTGAAAAAGAACTTTTGGCAGTTGTTTTTGCTCTAGAAAAATTCAGGCCTTATCTAGTTGGCTCACACATCACGGTTTATACCGATCATTCCGCACTTAGGTATCTTTTCTCTAAAAAGGATGCTAAGGCCCGTCTCATTCGTTGGATCCTTCTACTTCAAGAATTTGACCTTACCATTAAGGATAAAAAAGGATCTGACAATGTTATTGCAGACCACTTGTCTCGTCTTCCAAATGCCCCGTCTTCTTCTCTTCCGATCAACGAGAATTTCCCTGATGAACAGCTGTTTTCTCTGTCCACTGAACCTTGGTTTGCTGACATTGTCAACTACTTAGTCACCAAGCAGATCCCTTCTTTTTGGTCTAAGCAGGATAAACACAAATTCTTTTCCCAAGTGAAATATTTTTATTGGGACGACCCCTATCTTTTCAAGTATTGTCCCGACCAAATCATTCGAAGATGTGTTCCTGACACTGAAATTCACAGTGTCCTCTCTTTCTGTCATGACCAAGCATGCGGTGGTCACTTCGGTCCCAAAAAGACAGCCGAAAAGGTTCTCCAATCGGGTTTCTACTGGCCGAACCTTTTCAAAGACGCGTACGAATTTTGCAAAACTTGTGATCGATGTCAATTCTTGGGGAAAATTTCTAAACGGAATATGATGCCCCTCAACCCCATTCTAGAGGTCGAAATTTTTGATGTGTGGGGTATAGACTTCATGGGACCCTTCCCTAATTCTTTTGGAAACCTTTACATTCTCTTAGCTGTTGATTATGTTTCCAAATGGGTCGAAGCTGTACCATGCAAAACAAACGATAACAAGGTTGTTGTGCGCTTCTTGAAAGAAAACATCTTTTCTAGGTTTGGCACACCTCGCACAATAATCAGTGATAATGGTACACACTTCTGTAATCGTTCTTTTGAAGCTCTCATGAGAAAGTATTCGATAACCCACAAGTTATCCACTCCTTATCACCCTCAAACTTGTGGGCAAGTTGAAGTATCGAATAGGCAGATTAAACAAATCCTTGAGAAAACCGTGAATCGAAATCGTAAAGATTGGTCTCAAAAGTTAACCGACGCTCTTTGGGCTTACCGCACCGCTTTCAAAACAAACTTGGGTATGTCCCCTTATCGGTTGATTTTTGGTAAACCATGTCACTTGCCAGTTGAACTAGAACATAGGGCGTTATGGGCAATAAAAACTTTAAATCTTGATTTAGAGCAAGCAGGTGAACATAGGAAGCTTCAACTTAATGAACTTGATGAAATTCGAAATGATGCCTATGAAAATGAACGAATTTACAAGGACAGAACAAAAGTTTTTCATGATAAATCAATTTTACGTAAAACTTTCATGCCAAGTCAAAAAGTTCTGTTGTATGACTCAAAACTGCATCTATTTCCGGGTAAGCTAAAATCTAGATGGACAGGACCTTACACTGTACGGAATGTTTTTCCGTATGGTGCAGTAGAGATTGAGAATCCAACTGATGGATCATCCTTTAAGGTCAATGGTCAACGCCTTAAACCTTACTTGGAACCAATACCCAACCAAGAGGAAGAGCTCATGGTCCTCCATGAGCCACATTACATTCGGTAAGACGCACTAACCCTCTTTTGTACATATGTAAATAGTCTCTTATTTTATTTTTCCTTTCACTAAGATTTGTCTGATTAATGACTGTGAGGACACAGTCACACTCAAGTGTGGGGGGAATTTACATTACATCAGCAATCAAATTTTATGAAGTAGGTCATTCATTGAACAAGGATTAACTTAAATTCATAAATAACACCTTGGTTCTTGTTTGATAAGTTGAATTGTTGGGTGATGGGAATGAACATTACTTATTCATTGAGTCGTAATGTGTCTTTTTAAGATGCTAGCTTGAGACTGTGCAGACATTAGTTGTGTTCTGGAGTAAGCGTGTCAACCTTTGTTATACATGTTAGAATGTGCAAGTAAAAATAATCAAAAAAAAAATCATGAAATAAAAGGATTTTGCACCTACAATTGTTGGATTTTCTGAGTTCGTTTTCATGCATAATTTTTTCTTTTCCACTCAAATTTTCAAAATCGTAAGTTCTAAAATCCACTTGGCCCAATTAAGGAGAAATGACTCATTGTAGCGTTTTTCTTCGATACCCCACATTATTCAAACCCAAGTTTTAGTCAATTTACATCCATGTTTCGACAAGTTTATCTTATATTGGTATACTCAAGAACTTTTGTTTAAAGGTCAAAAACATCACTTTTTATACTAATATTACACCACCCACTCCGTACTTGTTTTAAGGTAGGATAACCATATACCACATCTTATTTTATATGGGTTATCTATCTTACGAAACTTTGTTTATCATTCCTTTCAGCTTTTTGTATAACATCAATCCAGACTTGTGTGTTGAATTAAGGTTATGGAAGTAGAGTAACTAGGGCACAAAACTTTCCTTTCATGAAGTGTTGGTTTAGTAGAGGAGGAATCAAATGAAATAATGTACGGTATCATTCCATTCCATCTCCACTCATCATTCATCATGCAAAAAAAAAAAAAAAAAAAAGGAGAAAAGAAAAGAAGAAAAAAAAAGAGAAAAAGGAAAAAAAATGATGAAATAAAGAGAGAGTCTCTCTAAACAAAATAGTCATTCATCATTCTTGACTATAAAGCATTCATTTCCATTCCACCCACATCCATCATACCGTACTTAAAAGCAAGGATTGTAGTAGAGGAGATGAAAGGAAACAAAATATCTATATGTGCCTTAGTATTTCTTTATCTTTTGTAGCTTGAAGTTCAACTAATACACTTGCCCTCATATCTATAATATATTTAGAACTTACAAAATTTTCCTCCATCTATGCATAACTCACATCCAATACATTGCAATTACACTGGTGCAGAATTATTCAAAAAAAAAAAAAAAAAAAAGAAGAAGAAGAAGAATAAAAAAATGATTGGGTGCACATTGTCGATGTGTAGAACTTTGGTTGACACCACGCTCTTAACCTTCAAGACAATTACAGTGTTATCAAGGAATTACGATTCATCTTGAAAAATTTTGTTCATTTTTGCACTAATTATGGGATGGACAATTTGGGGCTAAACCGTTATTATTGAAGTTAGGTGAAATCCTTGGAATGTGAAAGACCTTAAATATATTGTTTGATTAATCCACGTACATAAGACGCTTTGGATTTTGTGGGTAGTATCCGCTGAAAACCCTCACGAGACAACACTCGTCCTACTGGGGACACCCAGGGGTTTAAAGGCTTGTTGCATACGCTAAATGCAATCGTGTTTCCTACGAAAGTGTGACATATCTTAGTTTAGTTTATTCGAGGACGAATAAAAAGATAAGTGTGGGGGTATTTGATATACACGTAAATGTGTATATTTTATCCGCATATTTATCTTATTTTATCTTTTAAATAATTGATATTGTGTATTTATAGCTGTGTTTTCAGATTGTTGACAAGAAGCATGGTTTAGAGCATTTGATGGATAAAGCATGAATAATTTGCTTAAAAAGAGTGAAGTTTAAAATTGCTAAAGCTTGAAGAACGGTTGCAATTATATTTCAGTTAAGAAGATTTGGCTCAATAAAGACTCAAACTGCATTCACATTAGCTCATTTGGAAGGCCTCTTACTCATGTTGCGTTCACACTAGCCTATTTGCTAAACCACTCACTCTAAAGCTGCGTTCACACTGGCTTATGAGTTATTTGGGTTATTTCTTTAGTCCCACATTATGTAATTAGCTAGCTAGCCTTTGTCATATCAGCTATAAATACCTTGTATCTCATTCATTGTAAAACACATTGGGTTTTATTCTGTAATTCTCTTCTTGGAATAAAATCATTCTTCTTCCTCTTTTCTATTTAGTTTTAGTTTTATTTATGTTCTTGTTATTTAATTTCTGTTTTTCTTCTTCTTTAGCTATGTCTAGCTAATCCCCTTTGATTAGGGGATGATGACGCTGATAGTATGATTCAATATGAATCACATAGCCAAAGGATGAGGAATTCATGTATATAGATCGAGATCTGAACCTAGGGTTAGATCTGAACCTTAATATCCTGTGTCGTTTAAGAGCTATGCTCCTTCACAGGGTATATTCGTGTTCGGTCTAACAATCATCAGATCTAGATCTAATTTTAGGGTTTTAGAAATTAATTAGTGAATCTGTCCTGATAGTCTATGGTTGTAGAGCTGAGCTCCTGCATAGGCTATGCTTGTCGTTATTTACATATTTGTTTCTAAAAACCTATTATCGTTGATTCATGTTTGTGACAGAAACATGTATTAGATCTGGTTAATCTTCTAGCTATTGATGATTGTGAATCTGATCTATGTCATTATCCCCTAATTTCTTTCACTTATTGTTAAAACTCTCTTTTATTTAATTTCTGCTATTTTCTTTGTTTTCCACCAATCAAAAGTTAGGGATAACTTGATTGGATTTATTAATAAAATAATTTGGTCCCAGAGTTCGACACCCTCTACAATAATCCTTGTTGTTTAGGAAACCTGAACGGATTTTACAGTTGTTTACAACTGCATAATTTGTTCGCAAACACTTCTGTTTGAATTTGAATTCGTTTTTCGAGCTGTTTGAGTTTATTTGAATTTTCTTGAAACTTCTGACAGCCATAACTTCTTCATACGAAGTCCAATTTATGCAAACTCGGACTCTATCTCAACCAGAAATCCAAGACGAACACAATGGCGTAACCCGTTTCCCTTAATTCTCATATTTTAAATTAAGTATTATAGGATTCATTATTATAACGTTAATAGAAAATACGGGGTGTTACATCAACAATATCCGTATAGTCACGGAATCCAATATCGAAATATTTCGAAAATTATTTCCATTCCAATTTATTATTTGGAAATTTATGGTTATATTAAAACCATTTTCAAATCCAATTTATTTATTTCTAAAAATAACTGGATTATTATTCCAGTTATTAACTAGTTCATTTCAATAAAAATGTATTTTTTATCTTTTCAAAACTGGAATTTTTCATCCAAAATCTTTTCAAATCATTTATTACGATTTTACATAATTTTTCCATATTTTTAATAATTTTAATATCGCCCGTACAGTTGGTTTCCAATAACGGTCACCGAACTGCATACATAGCGACCTTTTCCAAAACTGATTTGGACATATCTTAAAATCCGACCGTTAGATTTCAAATCTCTCATACTCATTGGAAAATTTGGAAAGCTCTTTTCGATACGAATCCAACGGTTCCAGTTTTAGGAGAATCCAATGGTCGGATCTCCTGTTACGTCCATTTGATGTTAATGGTCGAAATTCGCGCGTTCTATTCAGGCCATTATATATATATATATATATATATATATATATATATATGTGTGTGTGTGTGTGTGTGTGTGTATATATATATATATATATATCGTCGATTTCTATTTAAAATGAATTTTATAAATCATTTTAAATTCATTTTAAAAACGATTTCCACTTCCATTTCAAATTTAAATCAAAACTAAATATTCCTTTATAAATTCGTTTTAAATTCATTTTAAAACGATTTCCGCTTCATTTCAATTTTAAATCAAAACTGAATATTCCTTTATAAATTCGTTTTAAATTCATTTTAAAATGATTTCAATTTCATTTTCAAATTTAAATCAAAATTGAATATTCCATAATAAATTCGTTTAAATTCATTTTAACTCCATTTCAATTTTAAATCAGAAATTAATATTCATTTATAAATTTGTTTTAAATTCGTTTTAACTCCATTTCAATTTTAAATCAAAATTGAATATTCCATATCATTATAATATTAAAATGATAATATATTCAAAATATCAGATTTTGAAATCACTTTTCGATATTCATTATCAAATGAATAAAATCGACAGGAAATCCCGTTCGTGTTAAAATGGCGTTTAACTACTTAACACAGCTTCACATTTCAATATTTACTAAATATTATTTTAAAATATTCGTTAATTCTGAACTGGAATCAGACTCAATCTATTACCATATAATTTTATTTATATGGATTTCATACATCGCATGTATACAACAATAATGATAAACAATCATTAAAAATTCATACAACGTCCAGAGTGCATTTTACAACTGTATAAGCATTAAAATAAAAAAATAAATAGCGCTTATACAGTCTGTTAACCCATCAATTGACATACAACTAATTATTGGGATCAGTGTATATCAAATATTATCCCAATACCCATGTGGGGTTTTCAAACAACAAATATTATTTATTATTTGTACAGTTGGGCGATGTGTAAAATTTATCGTCATAATCAATATAAGATAAATAAGTATACATAAACAAACTGTCTGGTTTGTAAATGAATATTTATTTTATTTCATGATAATATATATATATTTTTTATATAAATAATTTTTATATACAACAATATCAATACATGACAATCCAATCACAATCCAAATAAACAATCAAACGGTTTGAACAAAAAATAGTGTCGGGAGCTACTAAGCTCCATCTGCAACCTATTATATAATAATTAGAAAATAATTTGAGTGTGAGAGAATTCTCACTTTCGTTTCCCACTCCGTCAGTTTTAATTTCTGAACTATTCAGATTTAATTCTGCCTTAAATTCTAACAAGCTCCAAATTTGACCCGGTTAGCCTTGTTGCGAAGCTCTCGTCCCCGGGGTCACTACGGATCCTATTTCACGCGATTTGGAGTTCGTATGAGAAAGATATGATTTTATAAAAGTTGATGACATTTCAGTATAATTGATAAAGTAATTAATAAAAGAAAATAACCTTTCTTCTCCAAAAAAAAAAAAAAATCAACTGCCGACGGTTCTCCTTAATCGTTCAAAACTAGGATTCGGATTTTCAGACAATCCGTGAAGCTTAGAGACAATCAACCACTGCCACGCGGAGGAGCTACGAGAGGCGCGCCTCCGACACCCCTTTCTGGTGAACTCGGTTCCACGTATGCGGAGGAATTTACTTTGAAGTGGCGCTACTTTGAGCGATGGAATCTCACAGACCACCAGCTAAAATCGATCACTAATATACGGATTTGAAGATCATAAACTCCTCTTCAATATTTGTTTATACGATTTCTAGAATAGTTAATGGATTTCGCGAATTTGAGAAGAGAAGAATCGAGTGTTTTCCGCCATCGTTTCTTTTGGAGGCGGGCTTCTGAAGGTTTGACCACGAGAAGAATAGGGTTTTGACCCTAAATTATATATATATATATATATATATATATATAATATTTTTATTTAAATCAAAAATGTTAGTTTTTACATCCTAACTCCAAACGAATCCCAACGACTGTCGCCCCTAGCTAAATACCCTCATTTTGGACACAATGGGGTATGTTTCGTAAGCTAATTCAATCGTTTTGATCAGTTTTTATTTATGTTAAAATATAAATCAATATATTTTTAATTTAAACGTACATTTTAATTTACCGAGGCCACATACTGACTCCAAAAATTCTAGAAAAAAAATCTAGCTATGTTTTGACAATACGGTCATAACAAAACTAATTTTGTCGAATTTGGAGACCATTTGAAAAATAGCCATTTTCCGGTCGATCCAATTCAAATTTAAATTACCAAACACATTTAAATTTACTGCGCTCACATATTAATTCCAAAAATTATGAAATTTGAAACCTAGCAATAATTTGACATTCCGGATCCAACAAAAGTGGTCTCGCCGAAAATGAAGGTCGTTTGCAAAATGGCTACATATTATATTAAAATATATATATTCCATAGCGACTATTTTAAATTTTATACTGGACATAACTTTCAATTCTCATTATGAAATCTGGATTTTTCACATTCGTTAGAAAGATATAATTAAACAGATTCAAATATTTTTGGGTTTACTGAAATCCGATTTATTTTGCATCTTGTTCATTCATTTGAAATTTAAAATCAAAATTTCAAACTACCGTGCCATTTCAGGCTCGTTTTGTAATTAAAATAAATTTATTCGTTCTAACTTGATTTAAATAAATTTTTAGTAATTATTATTTAAAATAAATCATTTTAAATATTCAAAATCTTAAAAATTGCTAAAATAAAAATTTTAAATTGGTTTTGAAAATCCGGGTTGTTACAATCTCCCCCACTTAAAATCTTTTCTTCCTCAAAAAGGAACGGAGCTGAAAGTTATTTAACCAACCAACTCAACTTTCATTCTTCAACTTTTCAGTTTCTAAGAATTTTCCAACTTCTCAAAAATTTGGCTAACACCCTAAATTATCGATTTTTTTTTGCCATAACCTCCTTTGTACGGGTTGATATTTAAAACCGCAACTTCCTCACACGGCCCTCACCAATCCAAAAGAAAAGGAAAAATCCAATCGGCTCATAAAATCATCAAAACCTAAGAAATTACAGTAAACATGCACCTATTTATCGAGCAAACAATTTTATTCCTCTTCTTAGCTTCCATGCTATGACCTGTTCATTATATACACATGTACATATATGCAATTTAAATAAATTTTCAATTCAGTTCGATATTTGGTGCTAAATTCGACTTAGTTCAACATTTTTCTTACATTAGCTATATTATACAATACCGATACATTTCTAAAACAAAAAGCATACATACGTTCATATAAGCATCATACATATACATACATATATCCAAAATCCTAGTTCATTATATTAAACCTAACTTTCTAAGAAGTCGTGCCTCCTTGCATAATTTCCAAAGTAGATAGCTCCTTTCCTTTGGATTTCTTATCACCCTTCTTTAACGGGCAATCTTGGGCTAGATGCCATACTTCTTTGCATCATAAGCATTTCTTTCCTTTTCCTAGTTTTTTGGATTTTTTCTTTATGCTTGGACACTTATATATAAAATGTCTCGTCTCTTTGCATTTGAAACAAACTATGTCCACTCTTATCTGTTTCGCTTTCTTCTTCTTTTTTTCAGGACACACAATTCCATAATGGCCTACTTTTCTGCATTTACGACAATAAACAACCTTGTGTGTTCCTAAGTTTAACTCTATTTCCTTTTTTTCTTTCTGGTGAGCTAACCCTGCTTGTTTCGGAGTCAACCAGAATTCAGTATGAGATAAGCCAAAGTTGTTCATATCCTACATTGTATTTTATGATTTCATCAAGAGGGATAATGTTATTTTTCACTTAACAAACATCTTGATTTGTGCTTTATTTATCATTCCAGTATTTTATTATTAGTTGGATCAATAATCAAACATCACAACGAGCAATCAATTAGTTGATTAATTTTTCAAATGTATAGCTTTTATATATATTCCAAATCATATTTTCAATGCCAAATCACAAACAATAGATTCTAACTATGTTATGGTTCTCACACCAGTCAATTGAAAATTATATAGATAAGCCATTTCCGAAACTCGAATATAAATGCTGATGATGTCCGAACATCACCTGAATCATCCCCGGGCGACTAGAGTGTGATTCTATATATAACAGTATATTTGAGACTTCAAATATATGCTAGCTAGGCATATATGAAAAATCTTCATATACCCGATAGTCCAAAATCAATTTAAAATAAATATTCAAATACGTATAATAAGATTTAAATTTTCAAAACAAAATTTATTTTCATCTTTATTTTAAAAAATAACACTCTCCACGCTCATTCTAGGATACTACTGATCCCATCTCTAACGAGTCATTCTTATTGGATATTACTAATCCAATCTCTGATGAATTCTTTCATTCGGTTTTAATGTGTTATGTTGTCGAGCTCTATAAACCAAAGCTCGGATACCACGCTGAGACGACCCAAGCCCCCCATACGGGAAAGCTCGGATCGAATTGAGAACACAATAAATCAGAACACGAACAATAGAACATTTCATTGCTTATTACAACAATTTACATCAGAGTACAAGAATATATCAGAGTATGAATAAATATTACACAGAAAAATATCAGAGATTTAAAATACGAAGCAACGGAAAAATAATACATAAGTACAATGCGTAGCGGAAAACAACAACTGACACAACTGAAAAAGATATACGGATACAAAGCTTTCCGAACATAGCTCCAGTCGTAATCTAGGATCCTGGAAAAAGAAATCTGCAAAACCAAAACTACTAGCTTCCCGTGTGGAAAATATGGGCACCCAGAGTTTAGGTTAAAACAATAAACTCCAAGTCAGTCTTGGGACTGGTGTGAGAACTAAAACAGTTAGTTAAAACTTTACTTTTAAAATAAGGTAAATCAAGGGACCACACCATATAATACGGAACGAGTTTAACCCCAAGAATACCAGTGCCTAGACAAACAACACAATGCTAAATAAAGAAGAATGAAGCTATTATAAGACTCAGGTCCCATCACATAATGCAACGCAAGCCGGAGGATAGAGTTTTACCTTATAATAGCCAAATATGCTTGGTACGTTTTAAAAAGAAATCCTTTTGATACTATTATAAGTGCATAGTGTATAAAATCACTTCAAATATAAATATATCAATCATAGACGACATGAGCGTCCCATCCCACTTTGTCTCCATATAGGTATACAATCAAAACCGAAAAATGTCATATTTGGAAGCTGGATTTCCATCATGATGGCTCCTGATTCGAAAAATCTATGGCGTAGTGCAATACTCAACGGCTTATGTCCCAGCTAGAGAAAACACCGTAATGCACATTCGCACTATCCTGGAAACCAAGTATCTCAACGGCTTACATCCCGTGCATGAGAAAACGACGTATACCCTATCCAATATGGGAATCGAGGGGTGTCCCCCTATCTCTACCAGGTGTGTAGCGACCACACCCAGCCTATCTCAGTTGACTAAATCCATCATCTCAAAAGTATACTGATTTAACCATCAGTTCACCAGCACACCGGGGTGCAAGGCTCGCGAATTAATGCTACACAAAGCTGTGCTAGTTAAAGTTGTGCTTTGATCGTCATCAACCAAGCTCTTCTTTTCAACAAAAGCTTAGATCACTGCAACTTAACATGTCACACTGTCAATCTGCCAATATATAACCTCCGAGCCCGTACGTCTCAGAGAAGGGTGTAAAGCAAGAGAATAAATTCTCCGCCACCAAACAGATATATATTTAGCAAAGATCAACGAATACAGTATAAAGTAATACAGCGTTATACGTACCATCCATTTACAAGGCCGCTTTGGGTCTGAACGAAACAGGAGGCACCTTATTCCTCGTCCCGTATGTCCAATACAGGAGAGAGGCCCTCGCATATCCGAACAATAAACAAGTACATACGGATGGCTACCACTGTAACCCCTTCAAGGTAGCTACTCCAATTATGGGCATCAGTAGCAACCCATCCATTCTATGTGAAGATCGTCGGTCTTGCACCGTCTTCAATCTCTTCGACTTTTTGTCATATTAATTTTTCAGAATGGGTTAAACTCGGTCTTTCTGAATAGCTCGCGATCTTATAATCAAGTGCTATAACAACACATCGTACGCCTCATTCCAATCCAGAATATTCTTTTATTCAAATATTATTTTCACAATTTAAACCAAATTAAGATTTTCCAAACTAGTCGGGATTAGCGCACCCTACCGAAGTAATCACTTATTATATTTCCCAATCCCAACCTATTCATCTCATGGACCAAAACTGGTAATACTCCATATCTAATACCATGGTGTTATCGATAAAAATTAATTGTTATTTCACGTTCAAATCTAATTAAAGATTTAACTATCGCTTGGAGCAAAACTGGCGATACTCCATTCTCGATCATTTCCCAAATTTGATAATTTGAATTACCACATTCACGTTTCAATCTAATTAAAGATTAATTAAAACTCCACTTAGTTTTAATCTTCCCAAAAATCATTATTAATGATCATTTAACTTTGGGAAATCAAACATGTCACATCGACCATCTACACCGTACCACTGATTTCTGCCAATACATAACCTCTGAGCTCATACGTATTGGAGAAGGGTGTTAAGCAAGATAATAAATTCTCCGCCACCAAACAGATATATATTTAGCAGAGATCAACAATACAGTTCGAAATACAATGTTAGACATGTAATCCTGTCTTTAACTACGTTAAAGAACCAATGTCATATAAAACACGGTTCACGATAAACCCAAAATCACATTCTATTAACCATGGAATCTTCACGGAAAATAGATTAATACATAATCGATATCAATTTCCGTATCCGACTAATAATATAAATAGAATAACGACAAAGCCTTTTAAATTCCATATATATTAACAGTCTTTCTCCATAGAAACTCACTTTGATTATTACCAAATCGAATTCCATTCAACTCCAATTTAATATATTAAATTGGAAATCTTTACTTTGGAAAATTCCATTAATCTTAATTAAAATATTATAAATTCCAAATCATATTCTTCACTGTTAATTGGGTTAAAGAACAAGTGTTATTTAAGACACCGTTCACGATAAACCCAAAAATCCAATTCTTTTATTCAATTCCAATTGAATATTAATTAATTGGAAAACTTCACTAAATCTTAATTTAAAGATTTATTCTTTTCTCAACTGGGTTTAAGAAAGTGTTATTTAAGACACCGTTCACGACAAACTCAAAAATCCAATTTCAATCCAATTAAATATTAATTAATTGGTAAAATTTCACTAAATCTTAATTAAAAGATTTATTCTTTTCTCAACTGGGTTTAAGAACAGTGTTATTTAAGACACCGTTCACGACAAACCCAAAATCCAATTTGATATTAAATACAAGGCTCTGAATAGAAATTATATCATCTTATATTCAATATCAAATTCTGGAACCAACAAATATCGCATGGGGAATAACGATATATATATCTTCCAAATTCCTCAACAATATCCGTATAGTCACGGAATCCAATATCGAAATATTCCGAAGACTATTTCCATTCCAATTCCATTCCAATTTATTATCTGGAAATTTCTGGTTATATTAAAACCATTTCCAAATCCAATTTATTTATTTCTAAAAATAATTGGATTATTATTCCAGTTATTAACTAGTTCATTTCGATAAAAATATATTTTTATCTTTTCAAAACTGGAATTTTTTTATCCAAAATCTTTCCAAATCATTTATTATGATTTTACATAATTTTTCCATATTTTTAATAATTTTAATATCGCCCGTACAGTTGGTTTCCAATAACGGCCGCCGAACTACATCCATAGCGACCTTTTCCAAAACTGATTTGGACATATCTTCAAATCCGACCGTTAGATTTCAAATCTTTTATACTTATTGGAAAGCTCTTTTTGATACGAACCCAATGGTTCTGGTTTTAGGAGAATCCGACGGTCGAATCTCTCGTTACGTCCATTTGAAGTTAATGGTCGAAATTCGCGAACGGTCGCTACGCGGCGCGTTCTATTCAGGCCATTATATATATATAATTTATATATCGTCGATTTCTATTTAAAATGAATGTTATAAGCATTTTAAATTCGTTTTAGAAACGATTTGCACTTCCATTTCAAATTTAAATCGAAACTGAATATTCCTTTATAAATTCATTTTAAATTCATTTTAAAACGATTTCCACTTTATTTCAATTTTAAATCAAAACTGAATATTCCTTTATAAATTCGTTTTAAATTCATTTTAAAACGATTTCAATTTCATTTTCAAATTTAAATCAAAATTGAATATTCCATTATAAATCCGTTTTAAATTCATTTTAACTCCATTTCAATATTAAATCAAAAATGAATATTCATTTATAATTTTTTTAAATTCATTTTAACTTCATTTTAATTTTAAATCAAAATTGAATAATCCATATCTTTATAATATTAAAATGATAATATTTTCAAAATATCAGATTTTGAAATCACTTTTCGATATTCATTATAAAATGAAATAAAATCTACAGGAAATCTCGTTCGTGTTAAAATGGCATTTAACTACTTAACCCGGCTTCACATTTCAATATTTACTGAATATTATTTTAAAATATTTGTTACTTATGAACTGGAATCATACTCAATCAATTACCATATAATTTTATTTATATGGATTTCATACATCGCATGTATACAACAATAATGATAAACAATCAATAAAAATTTATACAACATCCAGAGTGCATTTTACAACTGTAAAAGCATTAAAATAAATAAAAAATAACGCTTATACGGTATGTCAACCCATCAATTGAAATACAACTAATTATTGGGATCAGTGTATGTCAAATATTATCCTAATACCTATGTGGGTTTTTAAACAACAAACACTGTTTATTATTTATGCAGTTGGGTGACAAGTAAAATTTATCGTCCCAATCAATATCAGATAAATAAGTGTACATAAACAAACTGTACGGTTTGTAAGTGAATATTTATTTTATTTCATGATAATTTATATATATTTTTTATATAAATAATTTTTATATACAACTGTATCAATACATGACAATCCAAATAAACAATCAACCAGTTTGTACAAAAAATAGGGTCGGGAGCTACTAAGCCTCGTCTGCAACCTATTATATAATAATTGGAAAATAATTTGAGTGTGAGAGAGTTCTCACTTTCGTTTCCCACTCCGTCAATTTTAATTTCTGAATTTCTGAACCGTTCGGATTTAATTCTACCCTAAATTCTAACAAGATCCAAATTTGACCCGGTTAGTCTTGTTGCGAAGCTCTCGTTCCCACGATCGCAACGGATCTTGTTTCATGCAATTCGGAGTTCGTATGAGAATGATATGATTTTATAAAGGTTGATGACATTTCAATATAACTAATAAAGTGATTAATAAAAGAAAATAACCTTTCTTCTCCAAAAAAAAAAAAACTGCCGACGGTTCTCCTTAATCGTTCAAAAGTAGGGTTCGGATGTTTAGGCAATCCGTGAAGCTTGGAGACAATCAACCACTGCCACGCGGAGGAGCTACGAGAGGCGCGCCTCCGGCAGCCCTTTCTGGTGAACTCGGTTCCACGTAAGTAGCGGAATTTGCTTTGATGCGGCGCTACTTTGAGCGATGGAATCTCACAGACCACCAAGCTAAACTTGATCACTGATATACGGATTTGAAGATCATAAACTCCTCTTCAATGTTTGTTTATACGATTTCTAGAATAGTTAGTGGATTTCGCGAATTTGAGAAGAGAAGAATCGAGTGTTTTCCGCCGTCGTTTCTGTAGGAGGCGGGCTTCTGAAGGTTTGACCACGAGAAATAGAAGAATATGGTTTTGACCCTAATATATATATATATATAATATTTTTATTTAATTCGAAAATGTTAGTTTTTACATCCTAACTCCAAATGAATCCCAACGACTGTCGCCTCTAGCTAAATGCCCCCATTCTGGACACAATGGAATATGTTTCGTAAGCCAATCCAATCGTTTTGATAAGTTTTTATTTAAATTAAAATATAAATCAATATATTTTTGATTTAAACATACATTTTAATTTACCGAGGCCACATACTAACTCCAAAAATTCCAGAAAAATAAATCTAGCTATATTTTGACGATACGGTCCTAACAAAACTAATTTTGTCGAATTTGGAGACCATCTGAAAAATAGCCATTTTCTGGTCGATCTAATTCAAATTTAAATTACCAAACACATTTAAATTTACTGCGCTCACATATTAATTCCAAAAATTATGAAATTTGAAACCTAGCAATAATTTGGCATTACGGATCCAACAAAAGTGGTCTTGTCAAAAACGGAGGTCGTTTGCAAAATGGCTATATATTATATTAAAAAAAAAAATTCCATAGCGACTATTTTAAATTTTAAACTGGACATAACTTTCAATTCTCGTTATGAAATCTGGATTTTTCGCATTCGTTAGAAAGATATAATTAAACATATTCAAATATTTTTGGTTTTACGGAAATTCGATTTATTTTGAATCATGTACATTCATTTGAAATTTAAAATCAAATTTTCAAACTACTGCGCTATTTCAGGCTCGTTTTATAATTAAAATAAATTTATTCGTTCTAACTTCGATTTAAAAAAAATAGTCATTATTATTTAAAGTAAATCATTTTAAATATTCAAAATCCATTAAAATTGCTAAAATAAAAAAATTTAAATTGGTTCTGAAAATCCGGGTTGTTACAACATGTCTAGACATTCCGTTATGTGTCTTATTAGAGACATTATATATTGTTGATTGATTATCACAGTTAATCAAGACTGCTCGAGATGTCTTCTTCCATAATGGAATTTCCATTAACAACTTCCTAAGCCATTCTACTTCCTTACATGCATATGCTAATGCAATCAACTCTAACAACAAAGTTGAGTCAGATATACAGGTCTACTTCTTGGAAGCCAAAGACACAGCAGCACCCCCTAATGTAAATATCCGTCGAGTCGTATACTTGGATTTGGATTCTACATTGATCCAGGTTGCATAACTATATCCTTCTATTACAATAGGATATCCTTTATAAGATAAACCATAGTTGATGCTTCCTTTCAAATAAGCTAAAACCCTGGAAATAGCTTTCCAGTGTTCGAAACCTGGATACTCGTAAATCGACACAATACGCTTATAGCATGTGCGATGTCTGGTCTAGTGCAATGCATAGCATACATAAGACTCCCAATAACATTAGAATACTCAAGTTGAGAAACAGTACGTCCAGTGTTCTTTTCTAATTTGATACTCGGATCTAAAGGAGTTGGTCCTAGGTTGTCATTATAATGATCCTACTTCTTTAGGAACTTCTCAATGTAATGAGATTGAGTTAGTAATAACTCCCCCTCTTTCCTAATGATTTTAATTCCCGAATTACATTAGCCTCTCATAGATCTTTCATATCAATTTTAAAAGATAGAAACTTCTTAGTTTCGTTCACACAAGATATATTGGAACCAAATATTAGCATGTCATCAACATATAAACAAATTATAACATAATTGTTGTTATCCGATTTGCTATAAATAACATTTATCAACATCATTAACACTGGATATGAGCTTGCTTCGGGCCATAAAGAGATTTTATTAATTTACAAACTTTCTTTTCTTGGCCTGGGGTTATGAAACCTTCAGGTTGTTCCATATATATATCTCTTCTTCTAAATCTCCATTTAGAAAAGCTGTCTTTACATCTATTTGATGTATGACCAAATTATGAATTGATGCAAGTGCTATTAAACAATGTATAGAAGGTATGCGAGCAACCAAAGCATATGTATCAAAATAATATACTCCTTGTCTTTGCTTATATCCCTTAGCAACTAATCTGGTTTTAAACTTATCAATAGATCCATTTGTATTCAACTTTTTCTTGAATATCCATTTACACCCTATAGGTTTAACACTAGGAGGTAAATCAGTTAAAACCCAAGTTTGGTTTAACATTGTGGAGTTCATTTCATCATTGATAGCTTCTTTCCAGAAATTAGAATCTTTGGAACTCATGGCTTCAAAATAAATTTTGGGATCATCATCGACGTTCATTTCATATCTTGTAACATTAAAGACTTCGTCCTTATTGCCTTCTACGAGATATGTTATGAAGTCAGGACCATAGTCCTTCTCTATTCTCGCTCTTTTACTTCTCCTGTATTCAGTACTATTATCTGGTACTGACACTTTCTTGCTGTTTTGAGCAAGAGAATATTCATCGTCATTGATATCATTAGTCACAGTTGGTTCTGGACTAGATGATCTCAGTGGATTCGGAGTAGTTTGATTTTCAAAGAATTCTACATCTATGGATTCTTTAACTTCTAAGTGTCAAGAATAAAGAACCTATAACTTATTCTATTAAGAGAATCCCTTATTAAAACACACTTAAATGCCCTATTACCTAACTTTGGTCATTTAGGAACTGGTTTTCTAACATACGCTAAACAACTCCAAACTTTAAGTCTAGTAAGGTTAAGTTTTCTATTAAACCATAATTCATAAGGGGAAATATTATTCATTTTAAGTGGTACTCTATTTAAAATGTAACATGCAGATAACATAGCGTCAATCCATAGGTTATAACGTAAATTTGAACTTACGAGCATGGCATTAACCATTTCTACTAAAGTTCTATTTTTCCTTTCAGCAACACCATTTTGTTGTGGTATACATGGGGCGGTACAATAGTGAACTATACCATGTTGTTGCAAAAAAAAAAAACTAAATTCATTTGAAAAATATTCACCACCACGATTTAAATGTAACACTTTAATTTTAACCCCTAATTGTGTCTTGACTTCTACTTTGTAAAATTTTAATTCATCAAAAGCCTTATCTTTAGATTTCATTAGATATACATATGCATATTTAGTATAATCATCAATAAATGTTGTATAGTATTGGTTACCACCTTATGTGATATGACGTTTTAAGTCACCCACATCACTATATACCAAATCAAGCAAACCAGTTTTTCTTTTAACATACTTAATGGATTTCCGGTGTATTTTTGCTTGAACACATATCTCACATTTAGAGATAGAATCAAAATCACAATTAGAAATTAATCCTAATTTATGCATATTTTTAAGAGATTTATAATTAATATGACCTAATCTACCATGACATAAATTAACAAAACCAACAATATAAGCAGAAGATTTCTTTATTAGATTCAACTTAATCATGCCGTTACAGGAATATTCTTGCCCAATAAATTTGTTGTTCTTGGACAATACTAACTTATTAGACTCATACATCATCTTGAATACTCCTTTGTTAAGAAGGTATCCAGAAACCAAATTCTTACACATACCGGGGACATAAAATACATTGACTAATATAAGAACTTTCCCAGAGGTGAATGTAAGTTCAGTTGTGCCTTCTCCTAGAACTTTGCTTGCAACCTTGTTTGCTCCAGTAACTTCGCTGGATTCTCCATTATTCTCTTTGTAAGTCTTGAACAGATTATGATCTTTGCAAACATGAATGGTTGCTCCAGTATCGAACCACCAATCATTACCAATGCCACTAATGGAGTTCGCCTCATGTGCAACAGCCACAATCTTTTCTTCGACCACATTCACTTTTTGTTGTTTCTTCCGAAGACGACGGTCTTGGACATAGTGATCGGGTTTGTTACAATAGTAACAACACCCTTCTTTTTGTTGTTCTTGGAATTATTTTTCTTCTTAAACTATGCTCATTCTTAGGCTTCAACTTTTCAGTAATTTCAACATTATATGCCTTAGATTGAGGCTCAGTTTGCGGATTATCATCTAGTTCATGTTTATGAGAATCCTCTTCAGTACGAAGATGATGTTGTAAACCGTCTAAATCATAATCCGTTTCTGGATGTTTCAAAATTTTCTTATAATCTTCCAACAATTCGGGAGTCTCGAAATAATAACTCCAACAACAAAAGATTCAGGGAGATCAATTCTGGCATCTTTAAGTTGATCACCAACAGTGGTATTTCGCTCACTTGTCCAACTATGGACTTGTTGGCGACCATTTTGAAATCCATAAAATTACAAAAAAGAAACGTCTTATTACTTGTTTCGGATATGCGATACTTGCTCTCTAATGCATTCCAGAGCTCCTTTGCAGTTTCCAAGGTCCTATAAGCGTTGTAGACTGATGTAGACAATGCGTTCAGGATGTGTCCTCTGCATAAAAAATCGTCCTCTTTGCGCTTTTCACGTTTTTCCTTCAAAGAGGCATCCTCGTTATCGGTTTCCTCCGGTATCACTTCCAATCTGTCTTCCAAAATGTAAAACAATTTGAAGGTGATCAGAATGAACTTCATGGTCTCTTGCCAACAAGTGAAATTGTCGCCAACAAATTGCTCCAAATGAGTCAAATGTTGATTCACCACTTCTAGCGCGCTCAAACCTTTCGTGGTTAATGATATTGTTTGAAAATTTATTATGGATTTTTGCGATTTGAGACAATTGGAGGAAGATGACTGTCGTACTTCAGACTTTAAGGGTCTATATAATAGATTCTTTCAGACAATAGTTCAACCCACCAGGTACAAACGGGTTATCGAACTACCAACTTTTAGGATTCAATAAAGCCTTGGAACAACATAATCGAATTCAAAGTTTGTACGACTTTGATCCAACCAAAAACACTCTGATTTTGATTTTCTAACGATGCAAGTGAAGAAGAGAATGAAAAGGAAAGTAAAGAATGAACTCTGCAACAAGTCAAAAACGTTGCAAATGTGAAATTTGCAATACTTAATTGATGTTGGCAATGGCAGCATAGAGTTCAGAGAATAAAAAGAGAAACCAAGTTCAAAAAAAATTTATTGAACATTTTATGGGTGTTTCTATTTTTAGTGTTTGAAGAGGTGCCTTTTCAAAACGTTGCATCCTTTTAATTTGAGTTGCAACGGTTTTAAAATGTTTCAAATTCGAAACGTCACATCCCTTTATTTGCAATAGTCAGAACCGTTACAAATAGAAGCGCGTCCATTCGTTTCCAACAATTTAGAAACATTTCAAAATCCCGCCCCAGTTTGAATTGAATTCGGGTCCGTAATGGGCTTAAATTTTATGGACCATTTTCGCATGCATACGACTCATGTAATGGATGTTATGCTCATTTCTAAAATCTTTTAGAGAGATGGAGAGTCACTAAAAGATTTTCTCGGAAGATTCCATAATTCTATTACAAAAATTAACAATCCATAGAAGGATATTGTTCCGATGGCTCTAATATGAGGCATTCATCATAGTACAGAATTTGGTGAGTGGCTCTAGAGAAAATGCCCGACCACATTGCAATGTTTTTACGATAAAGTGTCTCAACACATGCGTAAAGATGAGACACGAAGGAATAGGACCATAGAAGAAATCCCTCATCGATAGTGATTAGATACAGTTCAAAGTTATGTAATAATTAAGAAGACTTGAGGGAGTACATGTAAAGCAAATATAAATGTACTGAACTTACCAAATCAACAGAAACGAGGCCGCAATGAAAATGGTGGCCGCGACAATAAAAGGGACTCGATAAAGTATATGAGATTACATATGTATGGCACATACACTCCACTTAATATCTTTTTGGAGAATATTTAACTTGAGATCTACAATACATAGTATCGAAAACTCACTCTTAGAGAATTGACAGAGAGTGAGAAAGGATGTGGAAAATGCTATGAATTTCACAAAATGTACACAACACCGAGTATCGTCATCTCAACAACATGAAAGTGAAGTTGATTCGTGAAAAGAAACTGGAGTAGTATGTAAGTACCTAATAGGACAAAGGGTTGGGAACTTTAAAGCCTACACAGGTCAGGTAGCACTTAGAGCAGCCAGTCAAAGAACTCATAAAATGAAGTGTGATCAACACCATTGTTGATAGGTCCCATGTCGTTGATAAAAGCAAGAGATGGACATAAGCGTATATTAATGCCAGAAAGCACGTTGCATGTGAGGAATGTTTTTCCATGGAAGAAGTTGTCTTGACGAAGCAACATAAGACGTCGATAGATGACGTCATTTTTCGAAACCCAGGCTCCAATAGGGTTGATGCCCCAATCATTGATTCACACATCATATCGGCTAATATTGGCCCTGCACTTATACGGAAGATCCTTGTTGATTATGAGAGTTACATAAACATACTCTTCAAGAACACCTATGATTAGATGAAACTTGGGGTCAAGGGCTTAAAGCCATACATGTCTCGCATACATCGCATCTATGAAACTGCAAACAAACTGGTAGGGCATGCAGAATTACTGGTAGAGCTAGGCAAGAGAGAACGTTAGAGAGTGCAGATCCTCTTTTTTGTTGTGATTGACATATACTCTACATAAAATGCTTTCCTAACCAAAAAGGCCTTTCAGAATTTCGAGCTTACTTAGCCTTATGACGCCTACTCGTGAAATTTTTGATTGAGAACAACGTCATACTTATTAGAGAGACGATCAAATAACAGGACGAGTCTGTTACTTAGCTGAATGGAGAGATGCTCAACGTCCAGAAAAGGCCAAATATGTGGAAAAATTCTCTCTGCATAAAGAACATTAGTGCATAACAGCCAACAACGGAGGATGGCTGGGGCAACATAGTTGCCTCTATGAAGCCATTGACTCGAGGACAGACGAAGAGCCATGTTACTCAAAGGTTGCACCCGCTAAGCTGACAATCAAAATTTTGATCAATCACGACGACCCATCATGGGTATTGAAGATTGGATCTCAGCTTGGTTTCAGACCGATGAACAAGCTTACATACTTCCTTGGTCGAAGCTAAACGTTCTCTTAAACTCATGCAGATATGTATGGGATCTTACTGGGCATCATGAGCCACGCCTTAAACATTGACTTGAAGTTCATTTCGATCGAACAACTACATCGTATCTTAGGATCAGAGAGATTAGGTACACTTAAAAATGAGATGGATAAGCTACTAAACAACGAGTTTATCTACGACGCCCTCTACCCAAAGTGGGTCACCAACCATGTTTTTGTGAAAAAGCCCAATGAAAAGCGGAGGATATGCATAAACTACTCCGATCTATATAAAGTCTACCCAAAAGATAGTTTTTTTCTTTCAAGGATAAACCAACCTGTGAATTCGACAGTTCGACACAAACTACTTTCCAACATGGATGCATATTTGAGCTACAATCAAATCTCGATGCACGTCCCAAACTTAGAACAAACAAGCTTCATCATCAATTTAGAGTTGTGCTCATTCCCTTCGGACTAAAAAATGCTACAGTAACTTATCAAGGATTTGTCGACAGGATGTTCAAAAATCAAATTGGAAGATTTATGGAGGTATATGTGGATAATGTTACACCCTACACTTTTCTAGGCTCAAATTTCGACAAAAATTGAAACTCGAACACATCCAAGCATGGAGCGTGTAATCCTGGTACCTGCAAATAAATGAGCATGAGCATAATCAGAGTATGATAAAGAAAAATAACTCACAGTGGAAACAAGATAGGATAATGTAGTATTAACTCAAGTAACTACCTTTTTAAAAGCAAGTCACTTTGCCAATACCGAGCATGAGAGAGAACAAGAACCGAAAGCCAAACCTAAACTCCTGTGAGAACCCAACCTTCTCTAGAACAACCTGGGAGGTTGTAATGAGGAGGGGGCCAGAATAACAAGATTCCGGTGAACAGGAGAAGTACACAACTACTTACAATACACAGATGTATCCCGCTTGGTTCAACTCAAGATGTATGCCTGCCAAGGTTAGCAATTCTAGCCTAACCTTGTAAACATTTACGCATGACTCTAACTACCCTTCCTAAGATAGCATTCCCAATAAATACGTATCGAGATAGAACGTTTACATATATATTTATGAAGCCTTTAAACCAAAACAAAGCGGATTATTAAATCAAGATTGAACTCATAATTACGGAGTTTACTTATTCACATGCACATCCTTAGCCACTTAACTCCTCGCTATCAATAGATAGGGTGGATTCTTCCGATCACTTAAGACCCTAGGCTGACTAGTCACTCAATACTTCTCAATGATTTACTCAACGTTAATATAAACTTGAGGGCACTAGCTACGGGGCCCTACTAGTTAAGGCTTCCTTTATTCATGCATATAAACTCATACCCCATGTAAGGTGAGAGGTGGTGTTTCGCTTCACCATCTAACTGACCTTATTGGATAATCTCCTTAGCCTCTTACTACTTCTCGTAGGATAGGCAGTCTTATAGAACGAACATACCAGACATTTTTTTAAAATTCCAGGTTTGGGTAGGCCTCTCACACACCATTTACCACCCCTAGGCGGGAAGATCTACTCCGAGGTGGACTTTCCGACCCAAACCACTTAAGACCCAAGGAAGCGGACTATACATGAAGATTATCAAGTTCGTACCCAATTAGCCTTTAATCACTCTCCTTATGGGAGTAAAGCAAGCTACGTTATTGAGTTATTCCAATTTAGTTTCACTTTACCGGAATATTATACGTACGCCAAGCGTCTTCATCATGGGTTCCTATGGTAAATAGTATTCTACCATTTCCTACCTATTAAGTCCGTTCTTTATTTTTCTATATTAAGTTATATAAATATGGAAGTTTATACTCTCCTTATCCTAGGATATTTATTTAGTTGTTTCCTTACTAGACTTAGTATTTAAAATGGCCATCGACACCCATTCATCTCCTTTTACTTCATTTGTTTCCATTACATAAGGTTACTGCCATTTATGACCATAACGGTCATATTTTCCTAAGGCAACAATTTATCCCTTAATTTTTATTTACTACCATTGATTATAATTAGTGTCGCTTATAAACTTGACGGTCATAATTCATTAAGACATTAATCAACAATGAAATATCCTTATTTTATCAGTCCTGAACTATTTATTTGTTGTACCCCAACAAACACTACTAATTTTTATTTATTTGTTTATTTGTTGTATGTTGTGTGTGTATATATATATGTACACACTTATGCACTGGACCTCTCACATTAAGTTGACCATTTGTGGGTGCTGGATTTGCCGGGCGATTCCGGGCAGACTTCTACCATAAGTTGAACTCGTGTCCTAGTGTGATTATATTTTAAATTCCCTAATTGGGGTTTACAACTTTAATCCTGGCCAATTTAGAAATTGTATCACTAGACTTAATTATTTAATTAAAATTTTCTTTCCCCAATCAACGTCGGTTACAATAGCTATTTATTTATTTATGGCTAGAGGTGGCAATTAGACCCGACCCGATGGATCCGGACCCGACCCGGCGGGTCTCGGTTCTAAACGAGTCGAGTTTTGTTGGGTCTAAACTATACATTCCAAAAATCTGGACCCAACCCGACCTGAGCTTTGGTTCGGGTCGGGTCGGGTTGAAGTTCGGGTCGGTTCAGGTCCGACTGAATAATAACACTAAAAATACATATATTTCAATGTTTTGGTCGGGTCTATGCGGGTTAGGTTTGATCGGGTCTTGATGGTATTTTCCATCACCTAGACCCGACTCGAGACCCATCGGGTTTGGTTCGGGTTTGGGTCTTTTCGGGTCGGTTCGGTTCGGGTTTTTGTTTTTTGGTTCTAATTGCCAGCCCTATTTATGACCCAATTTATAACAATCAATTACACTGATTGCTACAACGGTCATCACAAATATATTCATTTACTGTGGATCACATTTACAAGTATAATTTCATAAAATAAATACCATTCAAATGTCAAACATCCATTGTTATATATATTTCGTTGTTTACGTAGATTCAGACGGATAATATATATATATATATATATATATATATATATATATATTTGTGCGGCTAACATAGTAAAATTTCTTTTATTATTTTTACCATTAAGTTTAATAATTTTGCTTAACTAATAACCAAACGTCCTTTTTTGTATTCAATCTTGCAATAAGGTTCTAAATCTTACAAAAAGACCGTTAACTATACTTATTGTAAATTATGTCTGACCATGGGAATGTACGCATTTCAAACCACAAGAAATATATATTTATGTATATAATGGAATGGTTGATGTAAACTACGTACAAATACGTATATTTATATTTATACATGAATTTACACAACTTTTCCCTTTTTCAATATTTGACATGTTCCTTATTGGTTTCAAATAATGTATTTTTTATTTTAAAAGAGGAGAAGACATATTTACAACAAGTAAGTCAAAAACCCAACAAAATTGAACACAAACAGGTTTATGTATTTTCAATCAAAACTACATAATTTATCATTTAACACTGAAACTATAGATCTGTAATAAAACTACATCTTAACAGCGTTTATGGGATTGATTTCCAGTTCTACGGTGTTTTACAATAACCACAATATATTTTCCAACACAATTGCAGGCAATGGTTTAAACAATTAAGTATGCCTACAAATTATAATATTATTCAAACCACAAATTCATACTTTCAAGTTTTGACAACATTTATAAATAGATCTGATAAGCATCATTTCATATTTAACGATATTGTAAACAGATCTGATAAATGTTAGGCATATATTTAAGATCTAATACAAACGAGATAATAAGTTTTTGTAACTATGTATATAAATTTCCCACTCACCTGAAAGCATCCAAATCTAAAATTCTGAATAATCTTTTAGGCTTACAATCGTCAAATTCTTACAGTTCTACAATTATTCTTAAAAGGGGATACTTTAAGATCTATAGATTTGCAAGAAATAGGAAAAGAGGGGAGAATCTGATGAAGAATAGGTTGATGTCAATTCATACCCTTTTCCATTTAAATCTGATAATCCCTTTCAAATTCGAATGATTTATGTTAGTTTGATTGTAAATGAATATATTTTTGATTAAGAAATTGATTTGAAGAGAAAGGGAAAATGGAAGAGCTTCGTTGCTGCTAAAGATTTGTGTGGAAAAGAATGAGGCCTTATCCCTTTATTTTTCCTTATCCCTTTATTTATAGGAGTGGAATTGGCCATGAATCGTTAGATTTGACTAAGTAATCATCCGTCCGTTTAAATAATATTTTATATAAAACCATACCTTACAACCCTAGCCATCACTTGGCGCTTCAGACACAAAGCGGCCGACATCCCTATACTAGGTGGTCAACCGCCCTTGTGTCAATTACCTAGCGAGCGTTGGGCATAAAAGGTAAGATATATATTATTTATTATGTTCATTTATTTCCGTCTGTTTTTCGTATTTTGTCCGTAACTTTTTCATACGGACTCCGTTCACGAAACTCCAAACATGGATGTTGACCAGAATTCCGAGACGAACGCAACGGTTAAAGTTCCATGGTCAAATTCCATCGTTTGCATAAATTCCTAATTTTGAGAATTTAATTAAATAATTAATCTATTGTCAAAACTTCGGGTTGTTATAGATAATATGCTTATGAAGCCACGACCGAACGACCATATCGTGCTTGGCGAAGATGTTCAATGTTCTCATCAAGTACGAAATGAAATTTAATCCCTTCAAATGCTCTTTTTGCATTGCATCGGGAATTGTTTTGGACTTCATCGTTAGTTCTCAAAGAACTAAAACCATCCTCGATGATATTGCTGTTGTCCAGAAGATCAGAGTTACAGATAAAATTCGAAACGTTTGGAATCTTCATATGATGATCGCTACATAGAATCGATTCATCTCTAGAGCTACAAAAATGCATTCTCTTTTTAGAGTTCTCAAGTTAGTTAGTGGCAGAAATCAAGGGTTCAGTTTGCAATGAAGTAAAGTGAAGATATAAGGGGAGCGTAATAACTTATATATCGAATTGGTCCTATATCCTCTTGGCCTTGAATTTCTAAGTCCCAAGAATAAACGGATCGATACGGATCCCTATCCTGATCGGATTGGTACTAATCCCTTGCATACACATAAAAAACAAAACAAAATTATATGCACGTACATGTATGCGTATCTGTATGCATAACTCAATAGTAACGACTTGTTTACATTTAACCATACTTAGTAGACAATAATTAGAATTTATATATAAATATACGAGGACATGTGTACACTCTACGTTCTATTTCTTGACTCGACAAGAATTGGATGATTACATACGAACTCCAAAAAGAAATCCAGCTCAGATTTCCAATGCCTACCAACTCAACTAATTAGTTCAATGGAACTGAGCAAGGTTGATTACCAATAAATTGCAATCTCATACTGCATCGTTGTGAAGCACGAAAGATACGACTCTTCACGAATGCAACTTACTGAAGGGATAATGACCATTTGTGAAGCGCACTAAAATTCTTTTTGACAGTTCTGATTTATCTCGATTCAAAGCATGTCATGTTCAGTACAAGATGTACTTTAAGGACGAAGTGTTATCCGACCTTCTAGCCTGACTACATTTGACTATTCAAACAAGTGCGACTTGACGATTATTGAGGCAAGAAACCTAAGGTGATGATCGGAAGGTCTATATATCAAGTCCAGATAAGGCCATGAATCAACAACCAAGTGAACTCCAACATATTAGAATTTTTTAAGTACGATTAGTAATCATCCAAATAAAGGGATCAGTGTTGATCTGATGCTTAGCATAAACAAGTTCAAGTTCAACAAGGATCACCAAATATCCAACAAATTCTAAGATGACTGCACAAACTAACTTCACAAAACAAGGCACTATCACACATGAGGACCCACCTTCCGCATCGCTTATTCCCAATCAACAATACGACGGGTCGATAGCGGTCATATATACATACGGAACACTACTGGTCAAATCACATGTTGAGTTGGGGGCCTAGATTTTTGTGGCAAGATCGTCTTCAACCCGAGGTTCTCCTGACAAACCTTCAACGCTATTTGAAATCGCCTCTTCCTATAAATAATAGTTTCCTTTAAGAAAAATGGACTTTTTTAACTTTTGATTTCTCTAAGTAACTTATACTTAGTGGGTTCCTGCTTGTCCGGCTATTCAAATCATCAAATTCAAGCAATAACGAGTTAAAATCATTAAAGTGGACTTGAGCAATTCAGAATTGAATCATTATAAACCTTTGTGTGATTTCTACTTACTACTACTGCTATTACTATTCATTTTAGCTTTAAATTCTCCATGCTTTTTTCTCTACCATTCTCATCATGGTAATTTGTACCAAATTTTGGTGCAAACGGTTATAGTATGAAGTCAATGCCCAATGCTTAGGTCCAAAAAATGGTAGTTAAATTTATTTATATATCTTTATTAATAGTTGCCTTAAAAACATAAACTTTTGATCCGACCGTGAACTTCCGGAATTGCCATTATATGTTCTTATTTTTATATCACTTAAAATTAAGATATAGGAGTTAAACAAACTTTTACACATTCAACCTTAATTTCTACCAATATTAAAAAATCTTAAATCACTTTAAAATAGGCTATAATAAGTATTCTTTATGATATTGTTCTTCATTAATTAACTATATAAAGAAAAGTTATAAGTAATAGAAAGATAGATAATGCCACTAAACATTTTGAAATAAAAATTTAGACTAACTCCTTATGATTTCAACTAAAAATTCATGCAAATCATTCTTTTAAATATTTTAAACATATACAATGGTTAAAGCATAATAGACGCATTAAACATATATCATGGTAACGCTCGTGTGCTGTAACGCTCGTATATATAATTGTTTTCACTCTTTCTACATGACAGATTGTTGAAAATGTCAATGATTTAATATCATAATTTGTATTTATTTTCATGAAGTTATGCAGTTAAAGCCCCGCAATAACCCCGCTATAGCCTATAGTGTTCTCCAGCAGTTACACTAATTCAGTTTAACGCTGATAAGCAATAGATCCGCTTTTATCCCCGCTACTTTCCACTGCATCCGCTAAATCAAGGTTTTCTAGCATCCGCTTTAGCAGTATTAATATACATAGCTTGATTTGACAACTTCTTTTTAAAAAAATCAGTAAATTTAGCATAAAGGGCTAAATTTAAGGCATAAGTGTCTAATATATGGTAACAATCAATTACACTCACCAAATTTATCGTTCATAACTATGATATTCCTTGATTTTGTTATATAAGATTAATTAATATTAGTTTCTTTTACACATAATCTGAGAAAGATGATTAACTAATTTTCAAATATTGGATTTTACATCTAATGTACATTTTTGTGCCTCCGTTATATCCTCGTTATTTCCCCGTTTTATCCCCGTTATACCTTTTTGCACCTTTGTCGCTATAGAACCGCTAAGCGCTTTAACTGCACAGCCATGAAGTATGAATTTTTTTTGAATCAATTTCTTAGGATAATATCAGATTAGATTCTTAATTTAATAGAATCCTAAAACAAATTAGGATTAGGGATGTCAATGAATTCGCCTAAAAATCTGATATTCGTCCGAATCCGTATCCAAAAATATGAAAAATATATGTTATCCGGCATTACCCGAAAAACGAATACCGATGTGATTATAGTGGTAAATCTAAAAAATATCTGTCCGACTTATTGATGTAATATATATAACTCAAAATAGAAAAATAGAGTTAATAATTATTTTATAACCGTTGGATGTTGTTATGATATAGTTTTTTGTCCATTTTTAGGGAAAAATGGTAGTTTTAGCGTTTAATTTTGGAATATTTTTGGATATGCTTATGGATATTAGTATAAAACAATGTTTCATCATCACAATTCTTTATTCCCTGGGTCATTATAAACATTAGTATAAAAATTATTTTATGTTGATCCAAATTTTTTTATTTATACTCTTAAATTTGTTAATTACTAGCGGTGCGGATAAATATACGTATCCGTTCGTATCCGAAAATTAAGCGAATACAGATATCCGATATTCAAAAATAATTTCAGATACGGATACAGATATGACACTATCTGTATCTGAAAGCATCAGTTGACAACCCTAATTAGGACATCAAACTGATATTACTCATTCCCTAAAATTGTACTTGGCTATTGTTACGCACAACAGTTGTACATATGTTTGTTGTAGGGACAATGATATATCGAATGTAAAGGTTCTGCTGCACAAAAAATTATGGCTATATAGCTGATTGATTTAGCATTTACGTTTATGAGAACATCATTGGAAAGAATCTTATACGACACTAACGTTTTCATTCAGTTTCAAACAAAAGAAATTTTATTTTTCCTCCTCCATCACTAGAATAATATTATTTAATAGATTCAGGGTATTCACTATTAGATGGATACTTATCTCCTTACGATAATGTTAAATACATTGTTTTAAATTTTAATTAAACACTAACTTAAGTTCGAAAATGAATTTTTCAACTACTATCATTCGAATTTACGTATGGCAATCAGAAAACCTTTGAAACAAATGAATTTTTCAATCCTACATAACTTGCTGACATACAAATATAAAATTCAAGTAAAGATCGTGGATGTAATTATGGTTTTATACAATTACATACAAAAATACAACAAAAGATGTTTGAATTTATAGCATATCACGATGATTACAATCTAGTTAGTTCAAGAAGAAATTCTAGTAGAATACAATACTCAAATGTTCGAGAATAACGACGATCATGAACTAGGCGAGAAAATACAACAAATTATATGGTAACGAATAACATACGAAATGAACTACTTAATGTTTAATCACACGATGAACCATTTGCATAACACTAGTAATTTGTAAATTGTAATTTGTAACTACATTTATATCATTGTTATATCTATAATTCGTTATACAATCTAACTGTACTTGTATCATTATTGTAGTTGAACTATCAAATTTTCTAATTTAATTACAATGTCAACATTTCTTTATTTTAAAACAATATAAATACGTTAACAAAATAACCGATAATAACAAAATTAAGAATCTTCATTCATGCCTCTTGTGAATACTTCTTTCGCAATGCAAGAACATATTCATCTTAAATCAAATGACTCGTTTGGATGTCCATTTCCCCTGCTCCTTTCATACGCCAAAAGAACACATCCATTATGTCAATTTCTTTTAAGAGTCAGAATCGGCCATCTTTCTATGAATGTATATAAATCAAGGCTTTGGAAAATGATAACAAAATCAAATTTTAAATCATAACTCATATCTATCTTTATACCAGGTTCACATTATATATCATAGGTTCAACCAATCCGCAATAAAAGTGTTTAAATTTACACAGTTGCAATAAGAGTCATGATTATCATCAGTTATAATCATAACCGTTGTTGACGGTTATAAGAATTTATAACCGTTCCTGCAACCGTATATAATGATTAACCGTCATAATTTTAATTTGAAATACGTCTTATATATATTCTCAATTATATGTATTATTCGTAGTAAATCTGTAAAAAAAAATTATTACAAACTTATTTATTTATTTATAAAATGACCATGCATGCACATGTTATTAATTTATAAAGACACGTGTTATATTATTAATAAACAAGTAATTCCTTCAACTTAAGTTACTAATTTCTATACTTTAATATTAAATATTATACAAATATAATATTTAATATTAAAGTATAGAAATTAGTAACTTAGGTTGAAGGAATACTTCGATAGGATCTGAGTCGAACACATGGGATCTAAGTTTATTTAGTGAACCTGTGATTCCGACAATGCGATGTATTAACTATTACTTATTTTCTACTCGTAGCTAGGTTATAACTGATCACACCTTGCGCGGTGTTAGATTACAGTTTAATTAGTAGTTAGAGATAGAAATGTCTGTAGCAGATAGGCAAATTGTCTATCTCATGTTATATTTTGTACTCGTTGTTTGTTATAATGAGAAAGTGTTATGGATAACTCTAAAAACCAGCTACCTTTACCAAAAAATATTAAAATTATACAACAATCATATATGTTTGGAATGGTTAACCACGATTATATAATTCTCCGCCATTGATGTAACCGTTAATGTTATAGGACCTTGACCCCCAAAAAAATATACCTAACTTCAAACAATATAAAATTTTGTGGATGTATTCAAATCATGCTTAGATATTGAATACATGTAACTCAATGGTAACGACTTGTTTACATTTAATCATACTTAGTAGACGATAATTAGAATTTATACATAAATATATGAGGACGTGTGTACACTCTACATTCTATTTCTTGACTCGACAAGAATTGGATGATTACATATGAACTCCAAAAATAAACCCAGTTCAGATTGCCAATGCCTACTAACTCAACTGATTAGTTCAATGGAACCGAGCAAGGTTGATTACCAATAAATTGCAGTCTCATACTACATCGTTGTGAAGCACGAAAGATAAGACTCTTCGCAAATGCAACTTACTGAAGGGATGATGACCATTCGTGAAGCGGACTAAAATTCTATTCAACAGTTCTGATTTATCTCGATTCAAAGCATGTCGTGTTTAGTACAAGATCTACTTTAAAGATGAAGTGTTATACGTCCTTTTAGCCCGGCTACATTTGACTATTCAAACAAGTGCGACTTGACGATTATCGAGGCAAGAAACCAAAGGTGATGATCGGAAGGTCTATATATCAAGTCCAGACAAGGCCACGAATCAACAGCCAAGTGAACTCCAACATCTTAGAATTCTTTAAGTACGATTAGTACCCATCCCAATAAAGGGATCGGTATCGATCTCATGCTTAGCATAGACACGTTCAAGTTCAACAAGGATCACCAAATATCCAACAAATTCTAAGACGACTGCATAAACTAGCTTCACAAAACAAGGCACTGTCACACATGAAGACTCACCTTCCGCATCGCTTATCCCCAATCAACTATACGGCGGGTCGATACCAGTCATATACACATACGGAACACTACTGGTCAAATCACATGTCGAGTTGGGGGATTAGATTTTTGTAGCAAGATCGTCTTCGACCCAAGGTTCTCCTGACAAACCTTCAACGCTATTTGAAATTGCCTATTCACCTCTTCCTATAAATAATAGTTTCCTTGAAGAGAAATGGACTTAAATAAAATTCATATATAATGGTTAAAAGCGTTCTTTTAAATATGTTAAACATATACAATGGTTAAAAGCATAATAGACGCATTAAACATATATCATGGTCACGCGCGTGCTGTAATGCTCGTATATATAATTGTATTCACTCTTTCTACATGACAGATTACTGAAAATGTCAATGATTTAATATCATAATTTGTATTTATTTTCATCAAGTTATGCAGTTAAAGCCCCACAATATCCCCGCTATAGCCCATAGTGTTCTTCAACAGTTACGCTAATTCAGTTTAACGTTGATAAACAATAGATCCGCTTTTAGCTCCGCTATTTTCCGCTGCATCCACTAAATCAAGGCATTTTAGCGTCTGCTTTAGCAGTATTAATATACAAAGGTTGATTTGACAACTTCTTTTAAAAAAAATCGATAAATTTAGCGTAAAGGGCTAAATTTATGGCATAAGTGCCTAATATATGGTAACAATCAATTACAGTTATTAAATTTAGCATTCATAACTATGATATTCCTTGATTTTGTTATATAAGATTAATTAATGAGTTATGCTAGAATGCCCAAAAAAGTTTTTGTCAAAAAGTAAGAAATAGGGGTAAATCCAGAATTTAAGGGGGGTAAGCATTAAATTCAGGGGGGTATTTGTGTAATTCAAGGGGTGGGCCTCCTAATTTTTTGTCTCTGGTGTATTTTTTGACAAAAACTTTTTTTGTCATAGTAGCATTTTTGTTAATTAATATTAGTTTCTTTTACACATATAATTTGAGAAAGATGATTAATTAATTTTCAAATATTTGATTTTACATCTAATGTACATTTTTGTGCCTTCGCTATATCCCCGCTATTTCTCTGTTTTATCCCGTTATACCTTTTTGCACCTTCGCCGCTATAGAACCACTAAGCGCTTTAACTGCACAGTCATGAAGTACGAATTTTTTTTGAATTAATTTCTAAGGATAATATCAGACCATTAGATTCTTAATTTAGTAGAATCCTAAAACAAATTAGGACTAGGGATGTCAATATATACCCGAAAAGTCTGATAATCGTCTGAATCCGTATCTAAAAATATGAAAAATATATGTTATCCGGCATTACCCGAAAAGCGGATGCAGATGTGATTATAGTGGTATTTGTATCTAAAAAATATCCATCCGACTAATTGATGTAATATTAGTATAAAAAAATGTTTCATCATCACAATTCTTTAGTCCCTGGGTTATTATAAACATTAGTATAAAAATTATTTTATGTTGATCCAAACTTTTTTATTTATACTCTTACATTTGCTAATTACTAGCAGAGCGGATAAATATACGATATCCATCCGTATCCGAAAATTAAGCGAATACAGTTATCTGATATTCAAAAATAATTTCAGATACGGATACAGAAATGACACTATCTGTATCTGAAAGCATCTGTTGACAGCCCTAATTAGGACATCAAACTGATATTACTCATTCCTTAAAATTGTGCTTAGTTATTGTTGCGCACAACAATTGTACATATGTTTGTTGTAGGGACAATGATACATCGAATGTAAAGGTTCTGCTGCATAGAAAATAATGGCTATATAGCTGATTGATTTAGCATTTACGTTTATGAGAACATCATAGGAAAGAATCTTATACGACACTAACGTTTTCTTTCAGTTCCAAACAAACGAAATTTTATTTTTCCTCCTCCATCACCAGAACAATATTATTTAGTAGATTCAAGGTATTCACTATTAGATGGATACTTATCTCCTTATGGTAATGTTAAATACACTATTTTAAATTTTAATTAAACACTAACTTAAGATCGAAAATGAAATTTTCGACTACTATCACTCTAACTTACGTATGGCAATCAGAAAACCTTTTGAACAAATAAAATTTTCAATCCTACATAACTTGCTGACATACAAATATGAACAAGTAAAGGTCGTGGATGTAACTATGATTTTATACAATTACATACGAAAATACAACAAAAGATGTTTGAATTTACAGCATGTCATGATGATTACGATCTAGTTAGTTCAAGAAGAAATTCTAGTAGAATACAATACTCAAGTGTTCGAGAATAACGACGGTCATGAACTAGGCGAGAAAATACAACAAATAATATGGTAATGAATAACATATGAAATGAGCTACTTAATGCTTAATTACACGATGAACCATTTGCATAACACTAGTAATTTGTAACTACATTTATATCATTGTTATATCTATAATTTGTTATACAATATAACTATACTTGTATCATTATTGTAGTTGAACTATCAAAATTTCTAATTTAATTACAATATCAGCATTTCTTTATTTTAAAACGATATAAATACATTAACAATATAACTGATAATAACAAAATTAAGAATCTTCGTTCGTGCCCCTTGTGATTACTTCTTTCGCAACGCAAGAACATATTCATCTTAAATCAAATGACTCGTTTAGATGTCCATTTCCCTTGCTGCTTTTATATGCCAAAAGAACACATCCATGATGTCAATTTCTTTTAAGAGTCAGAATCGGCCATCTTTCAATGAATGTATATAAATCAAGGCTTTGGAAAATGATAAAAAAATCAAATTTTAAATCATAACTCGTATCTATCTTTATACCAGGTTTACATTATATATCATAGGTTCAAACAATCTACAATAAAAAGTGTTTAAATTTACATAGTTGCAATAAGAGTCATGATTACCATCAATCTGAATCATAACTGTTGTTGACAGTTATAAGAATTTATAACCATTCTTGCAACCGTCTATGATGATTAACCGTCATAATTTTAATTTGAAATACGTTTTATATATATTCTCAATTATATGTATTATTCATAGTAAATCTGTAAAAGTTTTTTTTATAAACTAATTTATTTGTTTATAAAATGATCATGCATGCACATGTTATTAATTTATAAAGACACGTATTATATTATTAATATACAAGTAATTACTTCAACTTAAGTCACTAATTTCTATACTTTAATATTAAATATAATACAAATATAATATTTAATATTAAAGTATAGAAATTAGTAACTTAAGTTAAAGGAATAACTTCTATAGGATCTGAGTGGAACGCATGGGATCTGTGTTTATTTAGTGAACCTGTGATTCCGGCAATGTGATGTATTAACTATTACTTATTTTCTACTCATAGCTAGGTTATAACTGATCACACCTTGCGTAGTGTTAGATTACAGTTTAATTAGTAATTAGAGACAGAAATGTCTAGCAGATAGGCAAATTGTCTATTGTATATTATATTTTGTACTTATCAAACCGACCGCTAGGGAGGTTTGCCTACTGTAAGAGCCAAAACCAAATTGTCTGAGCCAATAAATCAAGCCTTAATTTTCGCTCAAGAATAATGTTATCTCCGTCCTTTCCTTCTTTCTCTTCCTCAGATCTGTCTTTTCCTTAAATACGAATTCTTTCTGCCTATTCTTCGACTGTAATATCTCCAGATTCGCTTCTCCCTTTCTATGCTCCGTTTCTTCCTCAATTATCTGAATCAACGCACAAAGTCCTCTCCTGTTTTCTCCCCTTTTTTTTGGATCGTTAACTAGGGTTGCTATTTTAATGTAATTTAAGCCTTGATTTGCAAATTGGTTATCATAATTCGGTTGAGAAGATCAAATCGCAAGAGTATGCAAAATTTGGGGTAAAATGGTGAAGAATGGGTTCGGTGCTTACACCCAATTGCCTAGGCCAGATGAGGATTTGTCCCTACCTCGTAGAAAATCAGTTGAATATCTTTCTCTTCCTTGAAGAAATAAGAACCAATTGCCTACAATTGATGGTGATTTATCTCCACCAAGAAGTAAGGGGTCAATTGATGATCTTTCCCCCCTCGAAGAAATCGGAGTCTGTTGCCTACAACAGATGTTAATTGTTCATCTCCATCAAGAGGTAACGGTTCACAGGATGATCTCTCTCCACCAAGAAGGAAAAGGAATCGGTCAGTTGAAAATGATATATCACCTCCAAGAAGGAGAAACCTTTCCCCTCAGGGAAAGAAACACCAGCTATCTTCAACCAAGGAGGACAGGAAGACTGGCTTGTTAACAGCTGCAGAAGTCAAAAAAGGGATTGATGAGAGGAGGAAGGATGAGATATCCAGGTGAAATATCTATCTATTAGAAAAAATAATAATTCTATTGGCTCCTTAATTTTATAAATTGTAAATTAATAGCAGTGGATGGGAGCTTATTATTGCAGGTTTGCTTCCATGGATGCATCTGTCAGCGGGAAGGGTGCAAAAGCTGTTTTCCGTGACAAGGATGGTTTGTGATTTATCTTGCTTCTTCCATATGTTTTGTTTTGATGATTCCGAAGTTAATCAACTATGGTATTTTTACTGACCATAAACAAATGTTTCTTCAGGAAAGCGCATAAAGAAAGAGGATCTGTTGAAAGCACAAATGGCAGAGAAGCCAATGGTATGTTTAACATGAATTGCTAATTTTTTAATATGGAAGTGCTTTTTTTCATGAATTGTTAATTTGTTAATATGGAAGTGCTTTTTTTTCGGTCGTAGATTAAACAATGGGATTTTGATTCAGGCACTTGAACACAATTTTTTCATTTTCCATATGTTGCGAAAAATACGTATACTAGACCATCCATTACCGTCTACGACCATCTGTGTTGTAGACATGGTTTTTAAATTTCCTGTCTTGCACAAGATCTCTTTTTAGATCGCCTTTTTACACTTAGATGAGATACGACATCAAATTTCATTCATATCTTGATGGACACACATTTCGTTCGAAATATTCAAATCTCATCCGAAATGAATCGAATACTCAATTCATTCGCAGTAAATTAAAAAGGCACGCGTCATTTGCCGCATCGTGCGCTAAGGCTCCAGAGAAGCTTTGCGCCTTTTTGCGCCGTGCGCCGTTAATAACACTTACGGATTTTTTTTCTTTTTATCTTGATAGGTCACGAAAATATATGTCATTTGTTGCATTTAATAAAGTATATAATCTATTTCCCTGCCACATGCACGTGTTTCCTTACCGTGCACTCATTCTCTTTTGTTTGGGTACTCTACCTTGCGAATCAGGTGTGTTACATTTTTGTTTTTATTTTGAAAATTATAATTGTTAAATAAATCATTGAACGTCAATTTTAAACACATAAGTTTCTTGGAGAAATTTCCAAGATGAACTTCGACATTCACATCGCGTGAGATAAGAATTTCAGATTTTACCCGAAATCCAAGATTCAATAGCATTTTTAGTTAAATTTTAAATCTCCTTCATTTCAACCGAGATATCAAATTGAGATTTTCTCCAAAATCTGAGATGAGCACCTGATATATACTCTTCTTGTGTGAAATCTCCTCCGATACGAGATAGCTTGTGTGAACATTTCGGAACAAAACATGATTGAATTCCAAGAGTTAAAACCTTGTTTTTAGATGCAAGTAATGTTGACAGAATTAACGATGAAGTGTTTTACATGTACATAGGATAAACAGAATTTACACCATATAAGTGTTCACTATAAATTGATAAAGCGACATGGGAAATGAGCAATGTGATCCTTAATGGTAGCCTTAGATCAGATAATCAACAATGCTCGATTATAGTGTAATAGTGACCAAAAATGCCACTAGTTGTGTGTTATTCCAAAATTTACTCTAGACCACAAATAGCTAGATACTGATTGTGACATTACTCACAAATAGCTAGATACTCTTGTCTACTACGTCTGTGTATTATTAGACATATTATGCTACTACATTAATACACTAAAGTTGATGTTACTGGGGGAAATGGTGGAAAAATTTCCATCAAAGAATGTTTCCAAGGAGCCTAATTCTTCCAGTGTCATTTTATGCAAAAGGGAAATAAACTGCTCTGTACATTTGCATAACCACACTCTTTAATTTTTGACTTATATGCAGGCACATGATAATTGATAATGTCTTTACTGAAAAACACACCGTATAATATTGCTATATTTTAAACAAAACAACAATTCCTTATGTATTTCTTGTGTGTCCGTGTATCCTTCGATCAATAATTATGTGTAACTAGTCAGTTTCTTTCTTTATTTTACAATTTAGAATGATTTTGCGCTATATGGTAAGCTGTACATCATCTTGCTAGAATGAAGTAAACCTCTTCATAGTTTGCAAAACCAGACCTTCATTTGTGCAGTTATCCCTTGTGCCTAGGGATGAAAAGTTGTATATACCTCTCTTCTACAGATATTGACAAAATATCATGTATATACCCCTCTTCTACATGATATTGACAAAATATCATAATTTTCATATCCGTCGTGTAGCTTTAGAAAAAACACAATACTGCTAGTGTGTTATATATTTTTTCGCTATTCCTTAAAATAATTTGTACTTTCAGCTACGTAAATGTGCTTGGATAAAATAAAATAACTACAATGCACATGAATTTGATATCTAGATGCACGTACATTGCACATGTATTTGATATTTAGATGCACCCATAACTGATATTCAGATGATGCTTTTGTTTAATGAATGCTTGACACAAATTTTGGTAGTACTTAACAAATTAATGTCGGAAACCTCAGCGAGCATTATGAGGTGTTGAACATATGTTAACAATGGAGTAGAAGGGCAAGCATGCTTCTCTACTGCTCTAAAAACTCATACAATAGTCGGTACAGTTGAAGGTTGAAACATGTAATATTTATTTAGGTTGCCATAACATAATGAATATTTGCACAAGTTAGTGTAATTTTTGTAAGACCTAGATGAAATCGTGGATCCACCTTTGCTACGAATAGGTTTATATTGGAGTACCATATGAATAGTCTGAAGAAATGCACAAGTTTGTGTTTTTTTTTCAAAACTTAGATGAAATCATGGACCTTTTGTAACGACCCGCATTCTACGCATCATAGGATCGTAGGATATTTATTTCTTTCACATACGTAGTCGTATGGTCATGTAACTTTGGGAGACGACTATTGGGGTCATTTCCCATGTTCATGATTTTTCCCGATTTTTAAATGACCATTTTACCCCCAATTGGTACTGTTTTGGCCATAACTTTTGATGGGAAAGGATTTTTGACCTAAAACCATTTCCATTGGCTCTGGATGATGGTTTACAATTCCGTAGAGTGGTCACAATAGCCAAACGGACTCACCGTTTGGGAGATATGGCTGAAACAAGTTTCAGATAGTGAAAAACAGCTTAATTGAGCTTAACCGGGTGATTAACAGCTAGGCCCAATGGGGAAGTTCGGGATTAAAGTTATGAGGAGGCTGAAATCAGTTAGAGAATGATCTTATCTTCATTTTTCAGCCGCCACTTTCATTCTTGAACCCTAACAATGGCCGCCGACATCTAGAAACATCCCCAAATCACTTTTTAATCAAGGATTAAGCTTAGCAACATCAAATCGAGGAGAAATAGCACCAAATCAGTATTAGAGCTGCTGTTAGACATCAGTATTCACCCAAATCAGCGAGGTTTCAGTTCTGAAAATTTTATTTGTGGCCAAGGTGAGTGATTTGCATAGTTTTGCACTAATTACGGTTAATTAAGGGTAATTAGTGAAGATTAGCGAATTTATACACTAATAAATTCTGGAAAAATATCTATAAATTCGAAAATAATATTTTATGCCTCTGGTAGAAATTTGGTTTAATTTGGTTAAGTTTTGTTAACCCTATGATTAGTTTTGCTTAAACATGCTTAAGGGAAAATATGGGATTTTGGGTACGTTTGATCCATTTTACATGCTATAGTTATTGTTTTGATGTTTGTGGTTGATGTTACATGTTGCTATGACTGTATGACATGATTCGTGATTGTCTAGAAGTGTTAGATTGGTCGAAAACGCCGTCGAATGGCGTAAACACTCGCTGGAATGAGTTGCAGGAATTTGGCTGATCCGGACCGGATCGGAGGAAGGAGCCGAACCGAACCGACCAGGAGACCTCCCCACGAACCGATGTTCTGGAGTCAGGTAGCCTCACGAGCTGAACTGAAGGAGCATATCCGAACCGAACCGACCTGGTGCTATGGAGCTAGAATCCCGAGCCGACCCGATGGAAAAGCTTGAGAGACCCGACCCGATCCGTTTGCTTGGGAAGAAGGACCGAACCAGAGGAGTTTTTCCATGAAGCCAGGAGGTGTGGACTCCGATCCGAACCGCTGGAGGAAGATCACCCCGATCCGACCCGAAGCAGAGAGGAAGGTTGAGCTGGAGATTCCGAACCGATCCGATTGCTTAGGGAGGAGTATTTCGATCCGAACCGAGGAGCTGATGACCACGACCTGAAGTAAAGTAAGGTGAAGAAATGAAGACCGGTCCGGAGAAGAAGGTGATGACCAGAACCCGAGATGCAAAGGAAGTCCAAATGAGGAGCTTTGACTCAGGATCCAGTTGGGAACCAATGAGTGAGCTTCATGATTGGGCTTTGCTGCGGGACGTTTGCAAAGGGGTTGTCGATGTCTGTAGCTTTGAATCACTATGTGTAGGGAGTACGTGAACGGATTCAGGGCCACAGTGGCCTAGGTATGACTAAAGGGGCTATAGACCAATGAAGTGGGGTCATTTGTAAAGATTTGGTCATGACTCCATGTGGTAAGCTTGGTAGTAGCAGTAGTTGTACAAGTCGAACTCCGTTACTACTTCGATGGGTCTAGTGATTGACAGTAGTGGACATCGTATGCTTTACGCACTGAGTGAGAGATGTGAGGATGGTTGCTATGGTTGATGTGTTTTCCATCATTATGACATGCACACCCCCACCCCCGTATTCTTTACACCATCTATTTAGTGGCACCTTAGAGTATTGTACGGTATGTAGTGCTAACTCTTTGGTTGCAGGTTCAGGTATGGTTTAGTATACCTGTTATTGTTCTGTTTAGATGCTTATCGCTCATACCAAACTTTTTGTCTGACCCAGAGTTTTATGTCTCTTCTTATTACTCTAGGTGCTCACACGAGCAGAATAGGGACAAGTTAGCTGGGTATGCACGAGTAGCTGATTCGGAGACAAGCAGGAGGCTTCCACGTATGATACATATAGTATTCTCCCTGTATTGTTGAAGGTCACTGCTTGGGCATTAGTAGTGCATCTTCTACTTTAGCTTTCTTTTGCTTTAGAGACAGTTTAAAGTTGTAATAATCATGTTGGATCATAAGCTGTATTTGGATTTCCGCTGCTCTGATGATGATGTTGATGTTGGTTTTAGTTATCAGCTTATGCACTGTCTCACCTGTTTTATGTCAAGTATGTTATTATTATATTTTGTTCCATGCGCTGTGAGACATTCTACAGGTTCCTTGTTAGTTAATTTTCTTCTTTCCTTTCTTTGACGACCGTTCCGTGCTAGTCGGGCATGTGTACAGCGCACCTTCGGAGGAAATGCAGGCTGGTATGGGGCGGGCCGTCACTCTTGGTATCAGAGCTCTAGGCTGCGTAGTTAACCTAGGGAGGTCATTAGGGAGAGATAATATACGTATATGAGAGAGCGTATTTGTGACTATTTTGGTTTTCAAAAGCTATATACATATATACTATTAGTATAGCTAAGGATGAATTCGCACTGCATTAGCACCACCATAGAAATGGTTAATCGTTTCTCTTTACAGATTGAACGATGAGCCGATATGCCAGAGGTGCCGGTAGAGGAGCCAATAATGGGAATGCTGCTGATATGAGGACGATGTTTACTGACCTCATGAGGGAGATGCTTAGGGATGTGCAGAGGGCAGCTCCCAATGGTGATAATGGTGGTGGTCCAATAGTGCAGGCGCCTAGGACCGATTTCGCCAAGCTGAATAAGGATTATACTAGTCTAGGTGGGAAGCCCTTCCACGGAACGGAGTCGGCTACGGATGTTCAGGATTGGTTGGATAGTTGTGAACGTATCTTCGAGGATTTGGGTATCGAGGATGCGATAAAGAGAAAGCTAGCGTCCCGTCAGCTGCAAGGGCGGGCAATGAATTGGTGGAATGCTATAAAGGCAGCTACTCCCGAGGATCAGATTACTTGGGAGCAGTTTAAGGTTCGCTTTAGCGAGAAGTTCATTCCAGCTGCTCAGAAGTCAGTGCTGTTTAAGAAATTCTTGGAGCTCAAGCAGAATGGCAGAGCTGTCTCGGAGTATATTGCTGAATTCGACACTTTGTCGAAGTATGGGTTATCTCTTATTGATACCGCCGAGAAGAAAAATGAGAAATTCATAACTGGTTTGGATCAGTACTTGGGGGAAAGGCTTATTAACCACATCGATGAGACGTTTGAATCGATTGTGGGGAAAGCATTGAGATCAGAAAGTCTCTACCCTAAGCCGAAGACTGAGGTTGCATCTGCAGAGGAGCCAAAGCCGCAAGCAAGTGGTGGAGGCAAGGGTGGTTCCCAGAATAAGAGAAAGCAGAATCAGACTAAGGATGGTCAGAAGAAAAAGAATAAGCAAGATGTTGAGTGCTTCAGCTGTGGTAAGAAGGGCCATTATGCTAGTAATTGTCGGGCCAAGCCAGCGGATAGGAAGTGCTTTAACTATGGCCAAATGGGACATCACAAGGACAAGTGTCCGCAACCGCCTAAAGAAAAGCAAATGGTGAAAGCATGTGCCATTAATGCTATTCCTTCTTCGTCGAATGCCCCAACCGCGGCGGAGAAGGGAAAGAATGTCATCATTCAAGGTATGCTTTCTGTTTATGATGTTCCTGTTAGAGTTTTGTTTGATACCGGAGCTTCCAGTTCTTTTATATCTAGTGACCTGGTAGATAGGTTGGGATTGGAGCCCGAGATTGTCGATAGACCTTTAGTAGTGACGAACCCAATTGGTGGTTCAACTAACCTTAACATGATTTGTCGTAATGTGGTCTTATCGAGTCATGGATGTATGTTTGTTTGTGATTGCTTTGTTTTGGGCTTTACTGGGTTTGGCATTATTTTGGGAGTAGATTGGCTCCAAAGATACGGGGTGGTGGTAGACTGTGAGGGCTTTTTGGTGACAGCTAGAGCGGACGATGGGCGGAGGGTAGTGTTTGGTGGTCTACCCAGTGAGGGGGTAATGGCTAGTTTTCTAAATTCCCTCGACATCCCGCATAGTGAGTTGCCAGGTTTGCCCGTGGTTGGCCAGTATCCGGATGTCTTCGAGGAAGTGACCGGGCTTCCACCACACCGAGAGATTGAGTTTCGTATTGATTTAGTGAAAGACGCCAGACCTATAGTGATGCCACTTCGTCGTATGGCACCAAGGGAGCAGCGAGAGCTCGGGGTGCAAGTCAGCGATCTTTCGAAGAAGGGATTTATCAGAAGGAGTGTTTCTGAATGGGGAGTACCAGTTGTGTTTGCTACCAAGGCGGATGGTTCCCTTCGTTTGTGTGTAGACTACCGCGAGTTGAATAAAGTGACGAGGAAGAACAAGTATCCTCTACCGCGGATAGATGATTTGTTCGATCAGTTGAGTGGCGCGAGAGTATTTTCTCAGTTGGATCTCGCCATAGGTTTTCATCAGCTTAGAGTGGAAGCTGAGAGTATAGCTAAAACGGCATTTCGGACGCCGTCTGGATTTTATGAGTGGTTGGTCATGCCATTCGGGCTAACCAATGCCCCAGCATATTTTGTGGATCTTATGAATAGGGTATTCAGAGATCAGTTGAATAAGTTTGTCCTTGTGTTCGTGGATGATATTTTGGTCTACTCGAGAATGGAGGAAGAACACAAGGAACATTTAAGAATAGTGATGGAGGTGTTGAGAAAACACCAATTGAAAGAAAAGTTTTCTAAGTGTCACTTCTGGAGGAGGGAAGTGAGATTCTTGGGCCATGTTGTTTCAGAAAATGGTATTGTCGTGGATCCTGCAAAGGTGGCTACGGTACAAGATTGGTCTACGCCCAAGAATGCAACGGACATAAGAAGTTTCTTGGGATTAGCTGGATATTATCGTAAGTTTATCCAAGACTTCTCCAAGATAGCAGCACTGTTGACCCAGTTGACCAAGAAGAATCAAGCTTTTGTCTGGGATGAAAGGTGCGAGAATGCATTCAAGAGTCTAAAGGACAAGTTGACGTGTGCACCAGTGTTAGTCATTCGTAGGGGGAATGAAGAGATGACGGTATATACGGATGCCTGTGGTACCGGACTAGGTGTTGTATTGATGCAAGGCGGTAGGGTTATAGCTTATGCAAGTCGGCAATTGAAACCGCACGAGAGAAGATACCCTACCCATGATTTGGAATTGGCAGCGATCGTGTTCGCGTTGAAGATGTGGAGACACTATCTCTTGGGAGAAAGATTTGAGTTGTTTGCAGATCATAAGTCGTTGAAGTATCTTTTCTCTCAGAAGGATCTAAATCTCCGGCAGCAAAGGTGGTTAGAATTCTTAGCTTCCTATGATTTCGACATCGCATATACACCGGGAAAGGGCAATGCGGTGGCTGATGCATTGAGTAGGAGACATGCCAGTTTAGGGGCTATGTTTCTAGAATGGAAGCAACTGGAGTACATCGCTGGGTATGATTTCAGGCCAAAGTGCGAATTGGATCCAGAAATGTTGGCAAGTTTGACGATCAGAACCACTTTGATTGAGCGGATCGGCTCTAGTCAGAGGGACGATCCTAACCTATTGGAAATCATCTCCAAGTAAGAGATGGGTATCGATGAGGAGATGAACAAGTATGGGCTTGATCGAGATGGATGGCTTAGAAAGAATGGAAAGCTTGTTGTACCCAATGTCAATGGATTGAGAGATGAAGTGCTTAGAGAATGTCATCACTCAAAACTGACTATACATCCCGGTGGTAATAAGATGTATCGAGACATGAAGCGGACATACTACTAGGAAGGGATGAAAAGAGACGTGGGAAAGTTTATATCCAAATGCATGAACTGCCAGCTAGTTAAAGCTGAGCAAAAGAAGCCTAGTGGTTTGTTACAACCATTAGAAATTCCAGAATGGAAATAGGAATAAGTGTCGATGGATTTTATTGATGGGTTACCAAGGACTAGATCGGGCCATGATAGCATTTGGGTGATTGTGGATCGATTGACCAAAAGCGCAAGGTTTATACCCGTCAAGTCAAACAGGACGACAACTAAATTAGCGGAACTGTATATAAAGTGGGTTGTGATGTTTCATGGAATACCCAAAGGCATTGTGAGTGATCGAGATCCGTTGTTCACTAGTGGATTTTGGAAGAGCTTACAAGAGGCGTTAGGATCAGAATTACATCTCAGTACCGCATACCATCCTCAGACTGACGGACAAACAGAGAGGGTGAATCGAGTGTTAGAGGATCTCTTGAGGGCCTATGTATTGGATTTTGATGGATCAGGGGATGACCATTTGCATCTAGTAGAGTTTGCATATAATAATAGCTATCAGTCCAGTATTGGTATGGCTCCGTTTGAAGCTTTGTACGGAAGACCGTGCAATTCATCGTCATGTTGGTTAGAAACTGGTGAGAAGTTTGTGCTTGGACCGGATGTGATAAGAGAAACATCAGACAAGAATAAGGTTATCCAACAGCGAATGAAGGTTGCCCAAGATAGGCAGAAGAGTTATGCCGATAAGAGGAGAAGAGATTTAAAGTTCTCTATTGGCGACTTAGTGTTTGTCAAGATTTCCCCGTTGAAGAGCGTGATACGATTTGGCAGGAAAGGCAAGTTAGCACCAAGATTCGTTGGTCCATTCCCAGTTCTTGAGCAAATTGGGAATTTGGCCTATAAAGTTGAATTACCAGAGAAGATGGCAGGAGTTCACAACGTATTTCATGTTTCCCAGTTAAGGAAATTCGTGCACGACCCAGATGTGACTATTTCACCTGATCAGTTGGATGATGTCGAAGTTGAACCCGAGGCGATTGGGAACCGCAAGCCTATGCGTATTGTTGGGAACGATACGAAGCAACTTCGAAGGAAAGCGGTGAATCTAGTCAAAGTTCAGTGGGGCGAGAATGAGAATGACTGTACTTGGGAGACAGAGGAGAGCATTAGGAAGACGTATCCAGAACTCTTCGCCTGGTAAGATTTTAACTTCGATTTAGTCTTTCCGCATGCTAGGATAGGCTTGTTTGCTTGTTTTGCATGTTTGATTGTTGTATGTGGCTGTTAGGCATGCGGGATCCCTTGTATGTTTTGGGTTAAGGAATTTCGGGGACGAAATTTCTTAAGGGGGGGAGAGTGTAACGACCCGCATTCTACGCATCATAGGATCGTAGGATATTTATTTCTTTCACATACGTAGTCGTATGGTCATGTAACTTTGGGAGACGACTATTGGGGTCATTTCCCATGTTCATGATTTTTCTCGATTTTTAAATGACCATTTTACCCCAAGTTGGTACTGTTTTGGCCATAACTTTTGACTTAAAATGAGTTTTGATCTGAAACCACTTCCATTGGCTCCGAATGATGGTTTACAATTCCGTAGAGTGGTCACATTAGCCAAACGGACTCACCGTTTGGGAGATATGTCTGAAACAAGTTTCAGATAGTGAAAAACAGCTTAATTGGGCTTAACCGGGTGATTAACAGCTAGACCCAATGGGGAATTTCGGGATTAGGGTTATGAGGAGGCTGAAATCAGTTAGAGAACGATCTTATCTTCATTTTTCAGCCGCCACTTTCATTCTTGAACCCTAACAATGGCCGCCAATATCTAGAAACATCCCCAAATCACTTTCTAATCAAGGATTAAGCTTAGCAACATCAAATCGAGGAGAAATAGAACCAAATCAGTATTAGAGCTGCTGTTAGACATCAGTATTCACCCAAATCAGCGAGGTTTCAGTTCTGAAAATTTTATTTGTGGCCAAGGTGAGTGATTTGCATAGTTTTGCACTAATTACGGTTAATTAAGGGTAATTAGTGAAGATTAGCGAATTTATACACTAATAAATTCTGGAAAATATCTATAAATTCGAAAATAATATTTTATGCCTCTGGTAGAAATTTGGTTTAATTTGGTTAAGTTTTGTTAACCCTATGATTAGTTTTGCTTAAACATGCTTAAGGGAAAATATGGGATTTTGGGTACGTTTGATCCATTTTACATGATATAGTTATTGTTTTGATGTTTGTGGTTGATGTTACATGTTGCTATGACTGTATGACATGATTCGTGATTGTCTAGAAGTGTTAGATTGGTCGAAAACGTCGTCGAATGGCGTAAACAGTCGCTGGAATGAGTTGCAGGAATTTGGTTGATCTGGACCGGATCGGAGGGAGGAGCCCGAACCGAACCGACCAGGAGACCTCCCCACGAACCGATGTTCTGGAGTCAGGTAGCCTCACGAGCTGAACTGAAGGAGCATATCCGAACCGAATCGACCTGGTGCTATGGAGCTAGAATCCCGAGCCGACCCGATGGAGAAGCTTGAGAGACCCGACCCTATCCGTTTGCTTGGGAAGAAGGACCGAACCAGAGGAGTTTTTCCATGAAGCCAGGAGGTGTGGACTCCGATCCGAACCGCTGGAGGAAGATCACCCCGATCCGACCCGAAGCAGAGAGGAAGGTTGAGCTGGAGATTCCGAACCGATCCGATTGCTTAGGGAGGAGTATTCCGATCCGAACCGAGGAGCTGATGACCACGACCTGAAGTAAAGTAAGGTGAAGAAATGAAGACCGGTCCAGAGAAGAAGGTGATGACCAGAACCCGAGATGCAAAGGAAGTCCAAATGAGGAGCTTTGACTCAGGATCTAGTTGGGAACCAATGAGTGAGCTTCATGATTGGGCTTTGCTGCGGGACGTGTGCAAAGGGGTTATCGATGTCTGTAGCTTTGAATCACTATGTGTAGGGAGTACGTGAACGGATTCAGGGCCACAGTGGCCTAGGTACGACTAAAGGGGCTATAGACCAATGAAGTGGGGTCATTTGTAAAGATTTGGTCATGACTCCATGTGGTAAGCTTGGTAGTAGCAGTAGTTGTATAAGTCGAACTCCGTTACTACTTCGATGGGTCTAGTGATTGACAGTAGTGGACATCGTATGCTTTACGCACTAAGTGAGAGATGTGAGGATGGTTGCTATGGTTGATGTGTTTTCCATCATTATGACATGCACACCCCCACTCCCGTATTCTTTACACCATCTGTTTAGTGGCACCTTAGAGTATTGTACGGTATGTAGTGCTAACTCTTTGGTTGCAGGTCCAGGTTCAGGTATGGTTTAGTATACCTGTTATTGTTCTGTTTAGATGCTTATCGCTCATACCAGACTTTTTGTCTGACCCAGAGTTTTATGTCTCTTCTTATTACTCTGGGTGCTCACACGAGCAGACTAGGGACAGGTTAGCTGGGTATGCACGAGTAGCTGATTCGGAGACGAGCAGGAGGCTTCCACGTATGATACATATAGTATTCTCCCTGTATTGTTGAAGGTCACTGCTTGGGCATTAGTAGTGCATCTTCTACTTTAGCTTTCTTTTGCTTTAGAGACAGTTTAAAGTTGTAATAATCATGTTGGATCATAAGCTGTATTTGGATTTCCGCTGCTCTGATGATGATGTTGATGTTGGTTTTAGTTATCAGCTTATGCACTGTCTCACCTGTTTTATGTCAAGTATGCTATTATTATATTTTGTTCCATGCGCTGTGAGACATTCTACAGGTTCCTTGTTAGTTAATTTTCTTCTTTCCTTTCTTTGACGACCGTTCCGTGCTAATCGGGCATGTGTACAGTGCACCTTCGGAGGAAATGCAGGCTGGTATGGGGCGGGCCGTCACACCTTTGCTAGGAATACGTTTATATTGAAGCATTATAGGAAAAGTTTGAAGAAGTTGTACTTGACGATTGTCCGTTGTATATTATTAGTTAGAATCTGTTGTATATTATTAGTTAGAAGAGTGAAAATTTGGAAACAATTGTAACTTAGAGTTAATAATTTAAGTATTTTTGATTACTAACCATCCTCAGTAGTAACTTATAAGTAGTTAAAACCACTTGCAATTTACTTATTTTTATTGATATGTTTGAACAATTTGTAAGGAGGTTGAAATAGATCATCTGGAAGTTGATAACTCATAAGCAACAAATACTTGCTTATGACTTATTTCAACATTTACAACCAACGTTCTGTTACAATTTCAACTTTTACTAAAACGCTTAAAGCATTTATGTTTTACTTGTCACTTTGAAGTTACTATTTAAAACTAAGTTCGAGCAATTATAAAATTAGTTGGTTTCATATCAGCTCTAATTATCCTCAACCTTGTAAATGTTTAGAATTTGTGAGGAATGAGATGCTACTAATGTAATCAAGATTGTAAAATTAAAATAATATAAGCTAATAATTCTTTTAACACTGTAACCAAGATCATATAAGTTTACATTTATGAGCTAACAATTATTTACAATGCATGTAGATTGTGACCGAAGTGTTCGGGACATACTTTGTGATATTTGTTGGTTGTGCATCAGCAGCTATAAATATAATAAAAGGAGGAATAATGACATTTCCTGGAGTTTGCATAGTGTGGGGTTTGGTTGTGATGGTTATGATTACTCTGTTGGTCATATTTCTGATGCTCATTTCAATCCTGCTGTCACTATTGCTTTTGTCACTTGTGGAAGATTTCCTTGGAAACAGGTTTGCTGTGGCTAATTTATATCATTACAATTTACTGTTTATACCGAATTTATATTTTCCTAGGTAAGGTGGTAATTTTCATGACAAGAACATGCATAAGTTGTTACAAATTCCATTTTCTCAAAAATAGCATCTGTCTTACCATGTTTTATCAAACCGACAAGGTTTGCCTTCTGTGGGAGCTAATGGAATAAAGTTGATCAAACCGACAAGGTTTGCCTATTATGGGAGCTAATGGAATAAAGTTTGAAGCCAAAAAATCATGGCCGAATGTTTCACGCTACCTTTCTTCCTCAAAAACACGTTCGCAATTATCGCCGTATAACCCCCCTTTCAATCTCAAATGTTTCTCTTCAATCCCCCTTTCAATCCCAAACGTTTCTCTTCTACTTCTCGTAAAATCCAAATCCATAAGAGATCTCTATCTCGTCTCTTTGATTACATCCATCATAAGCTTCAATTTACATCACGCATTCAAAGCCAAAGGAAATCGTGCTTTAAACATCAGAGGCACAGGCACACAGCAAGACCTACATCATATAGGAAACAACAAGGATGCGCAATGATCGGCGGTGGGTAGTAACTCTATGATGGCGGCGACGAGCATCAACTTTGATTTAGGTCATTTTTCACAGAAGAAAGTGGGCAGCTAATTTGATTTAGGTTTATTTTCTATCATAATTAGTTTTTCTACAATTGTTGGTTTCAGCCTCCTGGTACTAAATCCGATGGCGGTATCGAATTTGAAAGATTGCTGGCATCATCCTTGTGGGTTTCAAGTGTCAACTTTAGTGTCGATCTTGCAAATATCAGAGTGACGAACTCAATAGATCCTCAGGCATCAAGTTTTCAGATTTGGAAGGTAACAATACTTTAGTGAATTCTTTTGTAATTTTCTTTTGTCAATTTGCAGTATTCTTTAGTAAGAATGGAAATTTAGATTGGATTATGATCCAATTTTTTTCTCATGACGCAATAAATAAAAAAAAGGGTACATTTATGGTTTTACTCACTGTTACAAAAATATATTTCACCTTTTTGAAAGACACTAATGTATTATCATGCCGATTTATTATCAGCCTACATTTTCGACTAACATCATACAAAAATGCTTTACTGTCCAACACTGTATATCGCATCCTTACCCCTTCCCTATTTAAAAAGCCATCTTTATGGTCATGCAAGTCAATATAATAAGATATATTCTCAATCTGAGTAAGTTTGATGTGAATCAAATGCCGCCTAATATCAATTTCCAGACCAATATAATTGCATTGACTTTGATATTTTTGTCAAGATTGGTATTAAAAGAACACTGTTATAATTTCTTTAGTTCATTTTAGTCGACAATGCATTCTCAAATGATACTGCACTTTTATATTCAATTTTTGGCCCTGTGTACTTGGAGCTCAGCAGCTTTGTTTTATAACTTGAAGTCTATTAGAGTTCCTCTTTGTCTTAGTTACGATGACTATTTATAAAGCATTTAAATTATAAATATTCTTTGAATACTAATGCGATCCCTAGTGCTTTTTGTTTGAATAATTTGTTCCCAATAGTATAGTTTATGAAGTTGATATATGCCCAGGTATATGCCATTGTGATCAGATCAGTTGAATTGTCTTCTAATGGAGCAAAATACTTAGTGGCCCAATCATTCTTGATGATATGTTTGTTATAATTATAGTGTTCCGTTCATATATGCTCTTCCTTTCCTGATATAAGGAGTATTGTTAAATGCACTCTTTCCTTTTCTTTGTGCTTCATCATGGAGATCTAATTCCTAATTTGGACTGGAGATCTAATTTCAACAGCGGTTTTATTTGTTCATGTGAAAGCAAGATCATTCCTTTTTTTTTGGCTATATATTCCTTGACTGTTGAAATTTTTTCGTCAACGGTTCTATTTGTTCATGCTAAAAGCAAGATTATTCCTTTTTTTCCTATGTATTCCTTCACTTTTACAATTTTTTCCGTCTAATTCATGGATGATTATGTTTAATTTATAAATATTTATGTGATATCAATAACGCATAACTTATGAGATTTATGATAAATATTTTGTTACTGCTATTAACTTTATTTATCAACCAAAAAGGAATTAAAATTAAAATTATAAATTAAGGTGGCCTTTATGGTTAACTAATTACTTTTCTTTAAGATAGATATAGACAATTAAAATGTAGTATATTATTAGTTTTGGTACTGAATAGTTTGGCAAGTTGTTATATTTATTTTTTGGAGGTGGAAATAATATTACATACTTATGTGCTTGAGAACGGTAAGTTCAGTATACCTTAAAACAACCCAGATGGAAAATGGTAGATAAATTATATTGTTAAGTGTCTTTTCACTTCATTTCTTCATTTATCTTTACCATTGGTTTTGATTAGTTTTAAATTAGCATATTTGAATACAAAATTTAGAGCCATTGTTTCTTGCATATTCCCACATGGATACTTTTAGTATTTTAATACTTCAGTGTCTATATCAGCCGACAAATACAATGACCACTTGTCATTTTCATACTGAATTGGAGACCCAAAGAAAAAAAGAATCTCCTTCCTTTTTGAAATTGAACGCATCTCTTCCTACTGTTCACTCACTCCTGTGCTTCTCTTCATAGCTTTGTCCATTAATACTAAAACAAATTTAAGAATAGATTAAAATATATCCACTTACTACTATAGGAATAATATCTGAAGATTTTTGGCAGGTGCATGATTTGAATAATATCTGAAGATTTTATTTATGCCTATTTAATTAATAATATATGCATGATTTCTGGCAGGTGCAGAAAAACAAAACATCTAAAATGGTTCATATTTATTTGAATGATACGCCTTTATCCGAGAATGATGAGCAAACATTCGAGCATCATGTTGATCCTACACTGGTGTCCACATTGGTGTTAATTAATCAATAATTTTTCACATCTGACTTCATCAAGTAAGTTTTAAGCAATTTTATAATTACAATTTCAGAGGCCATACATGTGATTGTAAATGATGTTCATGCTACCGCCAGCAATTTTATAGTTCATTCCATCATTTGCTCGCATTTTTTTTTACTAATAATTAATATGAAATCAACTGTGAACGTTTCCTTATATCATTTGATAATTTTACACTCTATGTTCTTGCTGACAATTTGGAACAGTGACTTCATCCACAGTTCATGACTTCGCATTTTTTCCATTAATGTCACATTCATCTTGGATATGTTGATTAGGGAATCTGTTGCCATGAAAACATGGACTATTAACATATGCCTTTTTGTTCAAATTGTGCTTCACATTTTATGTAGGAAGTTGTATACCCATAACTGTCTAAATGTTACATGGTATGTTAATTTGAGTTTTGTATTAGATACAGAAGCAATTTGCTTGTAGACTAATATTAAAAAAACACATGTTTTTGAGATATAAGGTTTAATTCCTCATAATATTATATAGAAAATATGTTTAGCGTCTAGAATTGTTGAACCAAGGTTGTCCTATTGCTTGACCATATGGTTACCCTTATTGATTGTCACATATTTCGACTGTTTTGCTTTCTATCTACTTAATTTCATTGTCCAAAATACTTTTAAGGCTGACGTTTTAAATATATTTGTAACTTGGCTATTTAGTTGTGTAATGACTAATAAGTAGCAAAATTATGGATAGTTGTTACAAGTTCTTACCTTTTCTGAAAATAATGGGGGAAAATATTAAGTGCTGATACAATTAACCTGAAGGCAGTTTCTTGAATGAATGCCTAAGTTTATATTAACGTTGTGTACTCTTTATATATATGGATATGACATTTGTGAAATTTAGCACTACAATTTCAGTTTAGGTAAAAGCATTACTATTATATAGTAATAATGAGCAACTGATGAATTAATTTTTCACATAATTTTCAGACTGCCAAATTAATGCCCAACTCTTTACTACGTCATGATCTAATTCGTCCATAATTTCATGTGCAAACACACTGACATTGGGATGATTAGCAATATGACAAAATAAAATTTTAAAACAAATTCAGTCATTTTAGGGATAATAGATAATGATGTTTTCACACTATTTGTTGATTGTTTTTGAGTGAATTTTTTATTTGTAGTCCTTTTCTGATGTTTGTGTAGACACAATTTTAGTAGGTTATCGATTTGTATGAGGGGGATACACATGCTTATATTTTTCCACATTTGCTGCTGTCTGGACTTCAAATAACACGATTTTTTTTTTGTTGATATTCTATTATCGAAATTTATTGCATATGATGGTAATACTGACAAGCTGGTTTGATATTTTATTAATAATTAGACTAAATTAAAATTTATTTTTGACTTTTCTTGGGCATTGCAGCATTATGATGCTATCAATTTGTTTGTATATGCTATTGATGCAAAGGCTTGGGATGCACAGTCATGTGATATTGGAATTGTATTCAGTCAGACCCAGTTATCCAAATTGAAATGAGTATTATGGTAAGCATTTCAATGCTTCTATTATGCATATTTATAATGATCTAGGTGTTTCAAATGGGCCAACCAGTCCAAGTTAAGTTATGGGTCGCCAGAAAATCTTCTGGTTGGTTCTCACTATCGAGCAGTCAGGTTTTTTCTTGTAGTATATTGCATTTCATGTAAATTAGCAATTCGATATTGCAATAAAACATGATTGACTGTATCGTGTACATGTGAGCTTGTTTAATTTGTGTAGAATTTTGTATTGTTTTGACTCATAGTTCTATGTCAATGTGTCTAAATGCTCTACTTACCTTTCTATTAAATTTAGCCCTTTCTTTTGTTGCTCCTTTTCTTTTCTGTTTCTCAAAGTTGATTTCACGAACATGGTATGTGGTGAAAAATTGATGTATGGATGCGAGATATCAGTGCAACTCAAATTCAAATATGTAATCACACAAGACCAATAAAAGAAATAAGAGATACAAAAGATTTAATGTGGATCAGATATAAGAATAATACGTCCGTAGAGATCCAACCTCTTTTTTCCAACCACCAAAGATTACAGGCCAATACACGATTAGAGAGTTACAGTATGTGGAAACTCTCTCTAGTCAATCACTTTTTATGAAAGATTAGCATTTAGATTATTTTGGATTGAAAAAGAGAATTTTATATTTAAATTATTCAAATAGAATTTTATATTTTATTTTTTTCAAAAAGAATTTTAGTGAGTTTTATAACTCAGAAAGTTTCATAAAGAATGACAATGAGCTATTTTGGAGTTAATGTAAAAGTGAGTGAATCTTATAAGTTTTTGAAATTAACAATGCTACTTTTAGGTATTTATTTTAATAACATACTTCATTGATATGTGATTTATTTATTACACTTATTATTGTGTTGTTTATCTTCTTTAATTGACAATTCACAAATAAATGATGTGTTGTAAGCAAACATTTATTTGATTTCTTATCTCATTTTATAAAATCGGTAATGATTCAGAATATATTAATTAATAGAATTTATATATTTGCACTAATTTTCATTTTTTTTAACTAACAATAATAGAAATAAGCGATACAAAAGATTTAATGTGGCTCAGATATAAGAATAACACGTCCACAGAGATCCAACAACCTCTTTTATTCCAACCACCAAAGATTACAGGCCAGTTACATGATTAGAGAAGTATGCAGAAACTCTCTCTAATCAATCACTTTTTGTGAAAGATTAGTATTTAGATTATCTTGGATTGAAAAAGCGAATTTTATATTTAAATTATGCAAAAAGAATTTTGTATTTAATTTTTTCAAAAAGAATTTTAGTGAGTTTTATAAACTCAGAAAGTTTCATAAAGAATGACAATGAGCAACTTTGGAGTTAATGAAAAAGTGAGTGAATCTTATTAGTTTTTGAAATTAACAATGCTACTTTTAGGTATTTATTTTAAAAAGATACTTCATTGATATGTGATTTATTACACTTATTATTGTGTTATTTATCTTCTTTAATTGACAATTCACAAGTATAATGATGTGTTGTAAGCAAACATTTGTTTGATTTCTTATTTCATTTTATAAAATCGGTAATGATTTAGAATATATTAATTAATATAATTTACATATTTGCACTAATTTTAATTTTTTTAACTAACATAGTGAATTTTTCATTAATTTTTTGTTTAAGATTATAGTTAATAGATTTTTTTTATTTGATATCAGATAATCTAACGGTTAGTTTTCCCACCGTTGTGCGGTAATACTAGTTATTTATTATAATGATAAAGTGTTATGGATAACTCTAAAAACCAACTACCTTTGCCAAAAAATATTAAATATTATACAACAATCATATATGTTTGGAATGGTTAACCACGGTTATATAATTCTCCGCCATTGATGTAACTGTTAATGTTATAGGGCCTTGACCCCAAAAAAATATACCTAACTTCAAACAATATAAAATTTTGTGGATGTATTCAAATCATGCTTAGATATTGAATACATGTAACTTAAATAAATTTGATGTTTATAATTATTTTTAAAAATAAATGTTTCTATGGTCAATATTAATTTATAAGTTTGAAGCCTTTACAAATTTCAAAATGGTAAAGGTAGTCGGTAGATACGATGGAGAGCAAACATGTGTTGAAATTTATTCATTTGAATTAGAGTGCTTTTGAATATGATAGGAGCTTTGAACGGACACTATAACAAAGCAGTGCTATGGATCATTCCTCGCTTTGCATGTGCGTGTTTTATATTAATTGACATTTCGACATAAAAGCGCAGATTCTATTTTCATAGCAATAGATTATGCTTTTACATCTATTTTGATGCTTTAATTTTTATATTTTTAAACATAAATCTTAATTATTCCTTCTACACTTCAGACGGACAAGAATAATTTTAGAAGTAAAATCAAATAGCTTGAAATTTTTAATACCAAGATTGATTGGATGATGTTTATAACTTGCGAATTGAATTTAATTCTGAACCGAACTTTAAAAAAGGTGTTTGAAACATGACTCAAATTGTATGACTTTAAGATCTTTAAAATCACTACGGAGAATGATTACAGCTTCAAAATATGCTAAGGAATCAAATGCCCTTGTTTATATAGTTAATATATACTTTTATTCCTCTAGCACATTCATCAATGCATTTTCCGTAAACATCCAAACTTGTAGGATGAAAACAGTTTAATATTCATCATAAGAAAACAAAAAAATTACTCACGTAGATCCCTCTCATATATATATATATATATATATATATATATATATATATATATATATATATATATATATATATAAATGAAGAGGGTTCCGCTACACCTCTTATATTGCACGAACTCTCCCCCTTAATCTCCATCACTCATTTCCCCACTCATTCTCTCTCTTCCCACTAAGAAATAATATTGAAATGGGAAGAGAGAGGATGAGTGGAGAAATGGGTGGTGAAGATTATGGAGTAGAGTTTACGTGCAATATCTGAGACACCCCTGTTTTGTAGCACCCTTCAGCGCTCCTACCGGTTCGTGAGATACGGTAATCGATATATATATTTTGTCATCTATCCAAAATTTGAGCTCGTTCCGACATTCGTAACATTTTCAAATTCTTAACTCAATTATTCACCGTTCAAACATTTATTCGAACCGTTAAAATTAAACATTGAATATATTATTCTAAGAATGTCGGGACGAGCTAAAATTTTGGATAAATAATAATATATATGTGGATTGTATCTACAAATTCTGATTGAATTTGAATTACCGTAACCCATGAATCGGTAGAATTGCCAAAGGGGTACTCCAAAAAAGGGTTCCAATTGCACATTTTTTTCTTTCATATAGCACATTATATATGTGATATTTGAATTTACAAAAACACCCAAAAGAAAAAAAAAAAAAAAAAAAAAAAAAAAAGAAAGAAAGAAAGAAAGAAACATACATGAACAATTGAATTTGCACAATCACAGCCTTTTTTTAGAAAATTACATCTGTGCAATTTCAAATAGCCCAAGTGCAATTAGGTTTTCGTCAGACCTCTTAAAAACAAACGCTGCTTTCGTAATAAATTTTGGACTGTGGCCAGAGTTGAGACAGGTTTTTTTTTTTTTTGGACATAACCAAATTTGACCCTTCCACAAACCATGTTTTACTATCACCATTCTGCCAAATGTGCTATGAACACGAAAAAAAAATATGAACCTGCGGTTAGAACGTAATAAGCTGATGACTAATTTCTTTGTGCGCATGCATTGCTTAGAGCTGAAAATGCACATATTAACGTGAGGTATCTGAAACTGTCAACCCAACTTTAGGAATCAATTTGAAGAATACTAACCTGTACCATCCCCCCCCCCCCCCCCCCCCCCATTTTCAACTCTCCTATTTCACCTTTAATTTGTGCATGTTAATGTAAACCGCACATAGGTGCATCCAGTAGCTAAAGTGAATACATATCACAAATGCAACATAACATTTTTATTTTAAATTGTTTTGTTGGCAGTATGAACGAGAAATTAACATTACAATTTCATTGATGGTTAACGAAATGATGATAGAGGTTGTTAATCGATAGTGAAATTCAATTGATGAATGATATTTTTTAAATTTAAAAAAGACACCACAACAATGCTATTATTTGAATTCGGTTAATTAAAAATAGAGATAAAGATATTGTACGTTGAAAATGTATAACACGTCGAGCCAAATGGTGTAACCATCAACTAAAGACAAGGAGGGGCACTAGGACACGCCAAAGTCCCTTGCAAGTATAGCAGAGAAAAAGAAGACATTCCCAACCCCACCATTCATGAAAAAATAGTGAAAAGATCTTTGAAAGACTAATGAACGGTAGAAGGGACACGGATTTTATGCAAACCGTTGGCTTAAGCTTGAATTCCATTTTTTCTATAAAAGAATTAGTTTCAACTCAGTTCTCTTCCCCCTTCCTTCCCAGTTCAAATTAGCAGAATCTAGCGGAATCCAAACCATTAGCAAAAGTATAATAACATCATATGATATTGGTTTCAAATAAAGCATTTTTGTCTTCATTTTTTCTACACAACCATGGCAAGAGATAAACAAACCAAGCCTATAAAGAAAACCTATAGTTAGTTCACACAAAAGTATACATAGACGTACAAATAAAAACAACACCTCAAGATCAAAAGTTTACCCCTCAAAGTGCTGGTGTACTCATACTCATGCAGCCTACATTAAAGTACACCATCAAAACTCAAAAGAACCAACCCAACCTCCCTTAGAGATATCATTTAAAAACATTTCTTAAATTTTCCATTATTGCACAATACCCATAACTAAGCATGCTCACTCTTCTTAATGCAAAAGCGATCGCAACCATCAAAATGGTGGGGTCTCTCCATGCTTATATATAGCTGAACATGTGTTTATAGCTCTTGCTAAACTACCAAAACCAGCTTCACTAAGCATAACCCCATTGTTGCCACCACAAAATAAATAAAAATAAATCATGCAATCAAGTGAAGTCGCAATGAACGCAGCTGTTGTATCATACCCAGCAATGAATCCGAATCCCGATCAGAAACTTCATGCAGGAAAAGTGTACCCAGTCACCCTGAAGGTAACATTGTACTGTAGAAATCGTATTACCACATAGTAGTGGTGCTAGTTTTAACTTTCTAATTTTGTTCAGTTCGAAGAAGTGGTTTACAAAGTAAGACTTGCCTATCAAGGATCCTGGACATGCTGCAGTGGACAAGAATCGGGAAACAGCAAGTGTGAGAAAACAATACTCAATGGATTGACAGGGCTAGTATGCCCTGGTGAAATTTTGGCCATGCTAGGTCCTTCAGGTAGCGGTAAAACCACACTTTTAAATGCACTTGGATGCCGTCTACCTAGAAACAAACTATCTGGTAAGATTACCTACAATGGGCTTCCATTCTCAAGCACAATCAAAAGAAAGATTGGATTTGTAGCTCAGGACGATGTGATGTATCCTCATCTTACCGTAAGCGAGACACTGATTTACACAGCACTTTTACGACTTCCCAAAACACTGTCAAAGGCAGAGAAGGTGCAACAGGCTGAGCATGTGATGGCAGAGCTTGGTCTAACGCGTGTATCCCACAGTGTTATTGGAGGCCCCTACCTTAGAGGTGTATCAGGAGGTGAGAAGAAAAGAGTAAGTATAGGACAAGAGATGTTAGTCAACCCCAGTTTGTTGCTGCTGGATGAACCGACTTCCGGGTTAGACTCGACTACCGCTCAAAGGATAATGACAACCCTAAAGAGACTGGCCGGAGGAGGGAGGACAATAGTCACCACAATTCATCAACCAGCGAGTAGATTGTATCATATGTTTGATAAAGTTATACTTTTATCTGAGGGGTGCCCCATATATCATGGAAAAGCATCCGATGCATTGGGATACTTTGATGCCATTGGGTTTACTTCACTACCTCTTTCAATAAATCCAGCTGATCTTCTCTTAGATCTAGCTAATGGTATGTAGCCCCCTTTCTTGAAATAAATTATTGAAAAGAATTTTTTTTATACACCACAAGTTTGATAGGAAAAGGCATTGTGCATTTTAGAGTAGACAAAAACATCGCAAAGGTCCTACGCTAGTACAACTAGCACTTAGTAATGTTTCAATAATGCCACATTTGCTGTCCATGTCAATAGGCATATAATCTAAGATATCAAAGAAAAGGGATGGTTATCAGAATAAAGTTCATTTTATTGAACTATACATCTAGAAATCAACTCATATCTTTGTTTTAAAGAGTAAGCACTGATGGCGACAAAGATAATCATTAAGAATTATATTAAGATATATTTGTTGAAGTAAAAAAGTGCATCAGATACCAATATACGGTAGGGTCCTATATTTTAACCAATTTGCCTCTGATCTTTAAACCACCAAATAAAAACTTCGCTGACGTGTTTAATAGTGAAAGAGCATCCAAAAAGAAACTATATTTACTGTAAGCAGTAGTAGAAGGATATATACTCTGATACAGTTCCCTAACCTTAGATTACGACTACCACATAGGCATTGCTCCGAACTCAGAACAAAATCCAGAAGAATGGAGAAGCATGGCAGAAGAGCAAAAGGCTGTCAGAGAGGAACTCATATCTGCATATGACAAAAACATAGCAACAAAGTTAAAAGCAGAGCTTTGTGGGCTTGCAATAGACCATAGCAATAGTAATTACAACCACAACAAAGGTTTGTACTTTGTACCAATGTGTTATAAATTATAATTGGTATGTGCGCTAAGCATAAATGATTATGCAGTAATAAAGAAGAAAGACCAATGGTGCAATAGCTGGTGGGGACAGTTTAGTGTGCTTTTAAGAAGAGGAGTAAAGGAAAGAAGGCATGAGGCGTTTAACAAGCTAAGAATATTTCAGGTTCTTAGCGTAGCTACATTAGGAGGTCTATTGTGGTGGCATACACCGACATCTCATATACAAGACAGGGTAAGCTTCTTATCGAATCTCTGTGATCTATAGCGTGATTGTATATATCAGATAAAGATGTTGTAGATTCTAAATACACGTATGAAATGCACTATATCGATATTTGATTTCAAGAACAGGATGTTCAAAAACCGATATCCATTGTTCCACAGCGAAATTCTTTTTGGTTAAACCCACATAACCATATACCATTCAACTGTTCCCACCCTTCAATCATTTTACACACTAACGCAGAACTAGTACTGTCCTGGAGACTGGAATTTCATTTCAGCAAAAATCAGGGCCCTACGAAATGTATTATGGAAATTCTCATTTGTAGAAAGTGTAGCTTCATGGCATGATAATCCACTGCACTCCAATTTAAATTGCTTATACCTCTTTAGTTAATTCCAACCCCTTCGGCCTTCAGCATTTCTACTACCAGGCTTTATGGGCAAATAAATTTGGTTTTCATAGCATTTAGAGAAATCATAACTTGTAAGTGCAGTAGAATAACTTCACTGGCATAATATAAACAATCTAATGCACAAATTCTCCATCATATGTGATGTGTCTTGTGTCACATCTGATACATGTCTTTGAAAAGGAACTCCAGATATGACTATACTTCCAATCACATCTTAACTTTATGTAAAAGATATAAGGCTGCCCATTATATAGGGGTTTAGGGGGGAGTCACTACAGCAACATGCCTCTACATGAAATAAATGTTCCTAGAAATATTATCAGTTATTCAAACCTAAACTGGCAGGTACATATTCGTTTGTTGTATTGTGATGCCATGTGCTTGGGCACCCTTTATTTTCAGTCCATGTATATGTAACAAAATGTATAATGATCTAAGTACAAAATTCATACATACCAATTCTGACATGTATCTCACTAAACCTGCAGACCTCATTGCTCTTCTTCTTCTCAGTCTTCTGGGGCTTTTACCCCCTCTACAATGCAGTATTCACATTTCCGCAAGAAAGGTCAATGTTGATCAAAGAGAGATCTTCTGGAATGTACCGTCTTTCCACATACTTTTTAGCTCGAACTGCTGCAGACCTCCCCATGGAATTAGCCCTACCCACTGCCTTCGTGATTATAATATATTGGATGGGGGGTCTGGACCCCAATCCGTTGACTTTCTTCCTTTCACTCCTTGTAGTTCTTTACAGTGTTTTAGTAGCTCAGAGCCTTGGTCTAGCGATTGGAGCTATTCTCATAGATGATATTAAGCAAGCAACCACTCTTGCTTCAGTTACTACCCTTGTGTTTCTAATAGCAGGTGGATATTATGTGCAGCAGATTCCAGCATTTATTGTGTGGCTTAAATATTTGAGCTACACTTTCTATTGCTATAAGTTACTGATTGGACTTCACTACCATATCGATGACCAGTACGAGTGTGCACCGGGTAAAATGTGCAGTGTGTTTGAGTTTCCTGCCATTAGGTCGGTTGGGCTTGATAACATATGGGTGGATGTATGTATTATGGGGTTAATGCTTGTTGGGTACCGCCTAGTTGCTTACTTTGCACTACACAGAATAAAACCAAGGTAGATAAACGAATTAAATGTTTATTTTCCTTTAGTAAGATATTTATATTTGTTGATACTAAAGAGCAGCGTTGCAAGAAATTATGAAGATCGACAGATTTCTACAATGAATATTGGTTATAAGACAGAGTTGATGAAGAAAATATTCTCTTAGAATTTGCCGGTATAAAGCAAGAAATGTGAGATGAATGATCATACCTGCTTCTTTCGAATTTGCCATATGCATCTTGTTTTGATTCATTTGAAGTGCCTTGGTTGTAAGGCTGCTGCAATGAGGACCTTTACTCAAAATATTAGTTTCATAGAAACAATGGTTTTATTGCAGGTGACAACATGTAATATCTTAGCAATAAAACGATAAAAGAATGGAATATGGTTTGTAGTACACTAAAGTACTAAAACTACAGTTTATTTATCATCTTGTCAGGGCCTTCAACTTTATTATTTTGTTTACATCAGAACAAAGTAATATATATTTTCCTCCTATTCAACAGAGTAACTGAATATGTTTACGGTCACATTGAGATAGCAAAGGGAGAGTGCCATAATTGGTGTTCTCTAAGTATGCCTGTAAATAAATAAACATAATAATTTCAGAAGGAAAAAAAAAAGGAAGAGAAAATAATGATTTGAAGTACTCGATTCAGCATTCCAGGAATACTTAAGTAATTTAGCAAGAAAAGATAGAGTGCAAAAATATTAGCTCCAAATACTTCTCCAAAATATGATGATGGATTAAACATACATGCAAATGCAGCTTTTGCGCTTTGCTTTCTAATACCAACAAGACTAAACAGGGTATTTGGCGTTTCTCTAACAGTAAACATCATTCATGATATTGACAGGCAAACACATAATAAACAATAGGTTATTATTTTAGAAGAATAAGAAACTAGTTTATTCTATACAGGAGAGAATAAATAATGCTTATATATTATAATGTACAATACAAAAATGGTAGGGAAACACTTCTGGGGATAGCATTTTAAGAATACTTGCCTCAGATACAACAGTAGCCAGAAAAGATCCTTAAGACAATAAATACTGCTGCAAATTCTTAATTCTCTTCTTATTTTTTAGTTTTCTAAACGCACAAGATTCAATCTGCCTAACCCTTTCTCTACTCACACCCATTATCTCTCCTATTTCTTGTAAAGTTTTCATTCTTCCATCCTCAAGACCAAATCTCCATTGAATAACTTGCTTTTCCCTTGGATTTAAGCTATCTAAAACTTTACTAAGATCCTGCTTCATGAGCTTCTTCACAAGTATTTCTTCGGTGGTCAAAGCATCAGGGTCAGCTATAACTTCCTATTCAAACAATACACATTAATACATTCTTACTACCTGAGAAAAATGGACAATTGACATATTGCAAAGGAAATGTATCATTTTTTGCCGGATTAGCAAGATATAACCACCATTCCCCCTCCAGTTATATGTATCATTATGTGAGTCAAAAGCAGAAAACGTGGGTATTCTGTGTTTTATGCATGAGCGTGAGAATCAGAGGGGATTCTACAGTAATGTACTAATAGTAAGCCTTGAAAACCACGGAGTATTTTTGTTCTGTGTAGAATGCAAAGTGATATAGTGAATATGCGCAAGGAATTAGATATGATATTTTTACTACACGACTGGTACAACTATCTGGTTCATTATTTCCAGCTTTATGGCAAAAGATGATAAATTTCATTAAGATGTGTTTAAGTCTAAAGAAGCAAACCGAAGCTTTCATAGTCTGATTGATCCCAATCTTCTGCTCTAAAGATCTAGGAGCTTTAGGAGCTAGATTTACGGCTATCACTCTATTCATAGTCAACCCGGTTGCCTCTGCAACTTGCTCATCATCTGGGTATCTTCTGTTTTCACTATAAAGTTGCTTTCTAGCTTCCCGCACTCGATAAGTTGCCTCCACCATGTGAAACTGTTCTCCAGCACATAGTATAATAATAATAAACGGATATAACTTGAATACAACAATAACTTGATAAATCCAGCACATAGTATCCACGCGATTGTTCACCATGTGTATTGTTTCTCTAAGAAGAAAAATAATATTGCTGAAAAAAAATCAATAACTTGAATACAACTTGATAAATATAGCGCATAGTATCCACGTGATTGTTCACCATGTGTATTGTTTCTTTAACAAGTAAAACAATATTGTTGAAAAAAATCAATCGATAATGAGGTATCTAGATAATTGTGAAGCAAGCATGGTATTCTAGCACATAGTATCCACGTGATAATTATTCCATTAGCACTACAGACTATAAAATGAAACATTATTTCAAAGCAAATGCAACATAAAGCATAAATTTTTGTTTAGTGGAATTCTTACAGGTAAGCGAATTGTCCTAGATTGATCTGAGAGAGATTTTCGAACAGCTTGTTTAATCCACCAATGCGCATACGTTGAAAACTTAAACCCTTTTGATGCATCAAACTTTTCAGCACCTTTTACTAGGCCTCGACATCCTTCCTGAAAGAATTCTTAATAACTTCACAAACATGCATAACGTCACCAATTGGGTATCTTAGGAGTACTAATACTCACAAAATACCCAAATCGGATAAGTCAACGAACAAGCCAGAATTCTTATTTTGTGGACCTGAATACTTCCAATGAGTTACAAGAGGGTATGCATGATGCCATCTTACAATTGCACTTATCTAGCTATTAGTTTTGCTGGTTACACTTTATGGTGATCTATATAAATACATACTTTTTGTCAACTCCTTTTTCCAAATACCTCATCATAAATGTAAAAAGTAATCACTCAATAAAATAAACTTCAGTTAATCGAACACTTTTTAGTAGAGGATTGGTAACAAAAATTTACTTTTCAGATGTAGTCATACCATTATAGGTAAAATGGCATTTAAATTTAAAAACCAAACGTAGCTCAGAAAGATAGAGGACCCACGTAGAAACCCAAACCCAAGACACAGTTTATCCAACAACGGAAACTCAGAAACTCAATGAAGTGTGGATTTAACGTACCTGGACAAGATCTTGAAGGTTCATTCCAGCACCTTGAAAGTTTTTGGCAATAGATATAACAAGGCGTATATTGCTTTTGATCATTTTATCCTTGCAATACCTCCCATAATCTATGCGTTTCCTCAGAATTTTCAAGTCTACTCCTGCTGCTTTTGCCCATTGAGCAGCAGTAGGCGGGCTTCCATTTCTTTCCGTAAGATCCTCTTGGAGATTTTCTAGTTTGATTAAATCCTACATGGAAACCAATTTAAATTCATATTATTAGAAAACTAAAAATGAATACTAATTTCTAACGGGGTTAATCTTCATACCATGACCATAGAAGTCAAGCTTCTGTTTTAAACAAAATTGCATGGTTGTATACTCATACGTAGGCCTATCAATTGGCCAGGTTCCCAAATAGCTTAAAATCTAGACCTGAACCCAGCCCGAGATCATTGGAAATTTCAAGCCATTACCCAAGCTCGATCAGTTGGGTTTCTAAGCCCAAAAGGTTACAAAAACTGCATATACTAGATCTGAAACATAACCCTATAATCGTCCTTTTCCCTCACAACTACATGAAAATGGGACACAAACAAAGTTTACAAACAAACTGGGCAGTGATGAGACCGAGTTCAAGAACAAAAGTACATCAAAAATCCTACACATAAAATGGTACACAAACAGTACAGACAAAATTTTGGTACAGTGGTCAAATTATAATCGGATGGAACCAAAACTGGGTTGGATAGTGACGAAACCATACTGGCTCCTAACAATTATCTTGTCGAGCTCTGGTCCGCTAGTCAAGCTAAACCTATACCCGTGATAACAAGGCAGGTTCAGACCGAGTCTGGACAAAAATTCGTAATATTAATATTCCCACTTACATGTACTGTACACAAGAGGTTTGGGACAACTGTCATAGTGGTAAGCCCTCTTGAATGCAGATCAAAAGACTTGGGTTCGAGCCACGGACTATGATCATCAATTTTCAAGAAAAATGATGTATATATAGTCATCATTTAGTATTACAAAGATATGTCATGGAACCATAAACTAGAAAGGGAAAAAATTATCAGATCGGGACTAAACTTTCTGAATATCACAATCTGAGATGCCAAATTTTGTTTTAAGCTAAATCACATGGTTATATATACATATATATACACATTTATGATATATTTATTAAGTTAAAGATGCAATTATCAAGTTCTCGTTTAGCTTACATAAATATGTCAGGGGATATAAACTAAAATGAAAAGATTCAGGTCAGCATTCTGACGTGCATTTGCACAATTGAAACAATCACTTGTACAAATATGTTGTGTTACGTTATCATCACTGCTATGCATACACACACACATCTCAAAGTATTATAGTTTTCAACTTTTCATGTGTTTTTAACTGTAGGTTGACTAGCGACAGACTCATAATTATGTAGAAGTTAGAAACGAAAAGACACTAAAGCAGTCATGTAAAAATAATGTGAGTATAATTTTCATGTAGTAGACTGATTTTTGTGCAGCACTTACATTTGTGCACCCTAAAAGCAGCAAGTAAACATAAATGTTCAGAGAGCGATATTTCCTAGATCTTCATCTTTTGTGCTGCCAATTTGCATTACTAGCACTCTCCTATAAATGTAAGTACTCTTCGTTGTTAAACATAAACATTGTGATTACAAAAATGTGACTCAAGATACCCCAAATATAAGCTTCATAGCAAGAGTGAATTCAGATAGGTTTTTTGAATTTCAGTTTAACACTTTGATTACAAAAATACACCCAGAGTTTAAGAACAGCAATTCACTTTTTTCTTTTTTCTTTTTTTTTTTACCTGAATTCCTTCAGATAACTGTAACTCTTCACTGGCGGTAAGAAGTTTTGAAGTACTTGTTGTTCCTCTCAAGTAACGCAATGGATCTGAATAATCTATCTCCTGAACAGCATTACGTCTTTTCTTGCTAGATGATCCTGATTTCAAAGACATAACACTATTGACAGCCTTTTCTGATGTCTTTGCTCTTTTAGCTCGTCTCACTTTTTGCTTCTTCGATCTTACACTTATTCCTTCATAATCTTGCAATTCTTCAATAAGAACATCATTGGATTGATCCGCAATAATTTTCACTTCCTGATTTTCATTTTTATCTTTGCTAGAAATGTTCATCATGTCAAGAAGTTCTGGTTCATTGAAATATGGGAACTTTTCTGTTTTTTCTGATTTTTCCATTTTGATTGGTGGTGCCTTTCCAGTCAATTGAGCAGCATCCTTTGCAACTTCAACTGCAGCTTTAGCAATAGCTAGAGCTTCAGCAGCAGTTGCAGCTATTGTAGCTTCTTCATTTGTGTAAAGATTTTCGTTTGGCCACATTGCTTCGTAATCTACCTAAACAACTAAACAGGAGCAAACTTAATAGAAGGTACAGATATGTGTCATGATATTTCTGGATTTTTGATAATACAATGAAGTAGTGACTGTGACACTTGAAATAAATGTTAAACTGAATTATAAAAGGGCATTGCCAAAACCAGCAAGTCATGAAAATATAAGTTCATTGCATGCAGTGTATTTTATCAAATTATACAGAAAAAAATGATATTCCCTTCAACAACTAATGTATATGTCAACCTGATGAAATGATGATGCACACAGAGAAAATTTAAATTGATAGCAATTGCTCTAAAATTCCTTGATTGCATGACACAATTTATAAGCCTTTCGCCAGATATTTATTGAAATTCATTTTCCGTGGAAAGTGGAAACAACCGTGCATCCCTCGTGTATGCTTTAGAGTGCTTTCCAAGAATTATAATATCAGATCATTCCTCAATATTGCCAATAGCTTTTAAAGCTATAGTTCATTCTCGACGATGATTTTAGGATACATGAAAATACAACTACTCCTAACCATTGGAATGGGAATGTGAATGTAGCAGTATATAAATATTACTATGACCATTAAGGTTTGAGCAAATATTTATAAATAGCTGGCATACAGGAATAGAAACCTCTTCAGCACAATAGCTGCCCGGAAGCAGTTTACGTGCAAATAACACACAAATTATTCGAAAATTCTTGCAGATATGTCATGAATGATGAGATAGAGGGAGATGTATCCTTTTTAACTAGCCTATATTGATTTCCAACAAAGCGCATCATCTAGCATTGACATTAAGAGTACTTAATCAATTCAATATTCACTTGTCAAACATATCGAATGTATTAGTAGCTATTCATTTAACGCGTCATTTTCGACAACAACAAAATGACAGAGTATGTTTTCATGTAGGCTCAGCTATTTTCAAAACCCTGTATAAGGCTCCTGCAATTTATCTCAATTTATTACTGCACATTACCACCTTTTACAGAAATAAGAAGTCAGAACTTAACTAAATAAATAAATCCTGACCTTAACAGGTGGGCCAATGGCTCCCATATAATCCAAGGCTCTTGAAACTGCTGAAGAAGTTGAATGACTTTCTAAAGTTGATGCATAAGTTTTATCGATATCAATCACTGTAGTCATCCGAGATGAAATACACTGATATTTAGATTTAATAACAAATTTAGATCTCACTGCAAAATATGAACAAAAGGTGAGCAATTGACACATAGGCGAACTGTGATGAAATTGACAAGATTTGGGAAACTTTGTAACATACCCTTTTATGTTTCAAAATACACACCCGTGCCTCCTCAGAAACATGTTATTAACAAAAAAATACATATATTTAAGTTTCACGATATCTACGGAGTACTCTACAAATATATGCAGAGTGATGCTTATGCACCGCAAATACTTGCAGATAACTCTGCTAATGGTTTTTTTAGAAAAAAAAAAAAATAGATCAAAACTGTTTTGATTATAGAACCATGCGATTAATATTCAGATTTAATTTCTAACAAAAAATGATATATTTTTACAGAAATTGAAAATATAAGTGTAATTTAAAACAAGTTCTTGAAAAGGATTTTTCACGTATCAAATCCATAAATAAAGGACAGATCCAAATTTCCACAAGATTCTTTATATTCAGCTCAATCCTCAATCAAGTCACTGTGTTAAGCATACAGGTTCCTTTAAGCAACGGAACTTGACTGAATAAGTCTGTAACCTTCGGCTCTGATATCACTGTTATGTAACGGTGGTCAGAACAAAGTTCCCCCTTCCTTCCTACATAAGGCGCACATAAATGAGTTGGCACACACATCCTTATAACAAAAGGGATCTCTGATGTTACGTGTCTACCAACTCATATTTATACACAACTCCTTCAATTTATTTCGTGATGTAGGACTACTTATTCAAACCGTCATTCCAACTTACCAACATGCGTGGCAATCCTAACACCTAGTGCCTTATATAAACTACATTATACTTTGTTAATGCATTTAAAGTTCCAAACTATAAATCTATGCGATCATGTCAATGAAAATTGTGTTTCAATGCAAACTTGTCTGAAATTGTTATCATGTAGGTTTGCATTATCAAAGCTATTACACGAATATTCATGTTCTAATACATAGCAGAAAACAGTTTCCTTTCTGCCATATTCTGTAACATAGCTAACAACAGTAACAAGATAAATAAATTATTGGCAAAAAGTGAGAGCACGGATAGACATCACTACACTTCTCCCTCTCCTCCCCCCAAGTTGGCAAAAAGTGGACAATCGTGTCTACATCTTCTATTATAACCAGGACCGATTCCCATACTTGGACGCCCCCAGACTCCATCAAATCTACTCCATTTATTTTGCATGTGGAACCACTAATTATTTTTCTAAAGAAATGATGCAAGGTTGAGTTTCAGTCATCACAAGGAAGTTGGGATAGAGGAATTCATCCCATTGTAACACCTATAAAGTGATCTACATTGATCAAATATATTTTAACACATAATCATATTTGTTCATGTGTTTATTTCAAAGTTCAACTTCTCAAAGTTGCATGGTAAGCTGTATGAGTGTCGTGTCGAATTAACCATTATCACAAAGCCAAATGGATTAATTGGCTACGATTTTCCTAAATGGTGCTCCATAAGCTTACAAAAATATGTACCCCTACACGCATTATCACAAACAAGTGCTGTGCATTGCCTCGAACTGTCAACCAAAAATTGCACATAACAAAACCCAATAAATTTCAAGTATTATTTAAGTATACATTTTCACGAAATGGATTAATGGGCAACATATCAACCTGATCTACAAACCAATTATTTAAAATAATCGATAGGGACTAAAAACAAAGAGGTACCTCGAATAAACTGAAAATGAAATGATGGGAATTTGAGTTCTGGCGCAGAGAAGCAAGCCATTGAAATTGAAGCTTCTTATGCGTTAAAAGAGGATGAAAGAGAGAGATCAGGAAAAAATTGGATAAGTAACACGACTCTCTGGTTGGACCGGGCTGACAAAAATTATTCAGCGCCGATATCCGTATTCGTATCCAAACTTCACTCATATGGAGTACAGTATCCGTTTAATTTTCGGATATCGAATATCCGTATTCGCTTAATTTTCAGATATGCACAGATATCAGATATTTATCCGCTCTGTCTGTAATTAATAAATTCAAAAGTATAAACTAGTATAACCGCATAACGGTGGAAAAACCGACTTTGTAATACTATATAACTGGCAAATTTTTTTATTTTATTATAGTTTTTTAATTATTTTAAACTACATATGAATTACAATATATATAAAAAATTACGTATATTATACAAATCAAAATAATTAATTTAACCAATCATGCAAGTACAAAAAATAAATACGCAAATTAAAATACATAAAAAAGATCAAAAAAAGATTGATAAAATAATTCAAATACAGCAGAACTTTGGTATCGCATTAATAACGTAATTATAATATTTTCAATGAAGATACCATTATTATTAAAATTATGCTTTATGACAAATCAACACTTGAACTAATTGCCTAATTTCCATAAATCAAACATTTATCTCATGATCAATTTCATGTTTCCAAAACCAATACACCGTACATATGGTAAAAAAGACGGCAAAAACTGAATTGTATAGTTATTGTTGCAGGTTTTTCAATGACCATTAATTAATCAAATTGTATAAGTCTTATATATCAGTTGATTGTATAAAGTGCATTTAATGTGCATCTAATTTTCTTAATATGTACACATGAAACATACCATTTTAGTTGATTTCCAAATAAATGATCTCACAAAAATTGAAATAGACTACATTAAAAATTAAATCAGGGAGCTAAATAAATGATCTCACAAACATACCTTTTTAGGCAAGGCTTCAGACGGACACAAGTTTTTGTTTATGCAGTAGAATTAAGAAAAACCGACAAAGTCGGTTTGATAAAAAGGTTTGGATCAACATAAAATAAATACACAATTTTCTACAAATATTTATTGCATACACAATTTTTAACAAGTATTTATTGCAACTCATTATGACTTTTGTTTTCTATAAGTATTTATTGCATACACAATTTTCTACAAGTATTTATTGCATACACAATTTTCTACAAGTATTTATTGCAATCCATTATGACTGATGATCTAATAAATTTTTTTATTGCATACACAATTTTCTATAAGTATTTATTGCAACTCATTACGACTGTTGTTTTCTTAAAAAAAAAAAAGGCCACCTTTTGATTTTTTTTAAATTAGCGCATCCCCGCGTGTTTTCAAAAATATCTCATTGCAACATCTTTGTTAATAAAGCAAATACATTTAGTCTTGTGAATATATAATTTATTGATATATAATTGGCAATATGACCATGTATTAAGTCTTATAAAATGTAAAAAAAATGATAAAATTATGTTAGAGAATGAAAAAAGATTTTGATGCACCAATATTCAAAATACTTGACTGCAATTTCCCTCCTAAAGTTCCCTTCACTTTTATTTTAATATTTTCACTTTTTTCTACGTTATCATTTCTCTTCCCCTTTGATTTTACGTTTATTCTTGTCACTTTTCTTCAATATTGTATTCTACATTGTTCATATTCTAGAATGTTCAATATTTTACCAGTTACAACTTATCTTATAATTACCTATTTTTTACATTATAATAATTTATATTGTAATATTTTTTACTTTAATTTGTTATTTTATTAATCTCACTTATGCATCAAATATTCATATAAGGTTACTTATAAAATGAATATAAATATCCGTGATAGTGTCACTCCAATTTTAGTAGTTAACTGCTTCATAATCCTTACCTTAACATTATCAATTAATCAATTAAATTAAATTATAGATGTGTCTTTCAATTTTATTCAAAAAAATAAAATGAATATGGACCATCATGTTTGACCAGCTAAACAGATTGTACATAGCACAATATAAATCATTTTTGTCCTTACTTCTCCATATTGTCACACCCTGCTTGTCTCCAAGCCTCTCTGTATTCTTAGGTTAGTACTTCTAAAACATGTCAATATCGCACGAACACATGTAACATCCTTTTATTTATTTTCATCCATATGTCATTGATTATCCAAAATTAGCTAATCCTTCTTTTTTTCATAGGAACTCATATCACCGGCATATAGAAAGATTTGATAGCTTAAGCTCTCTAAAACCTATTGATAATAAATATGACTGGAAAATCAGAGTTTGAGTTATTAGAATCTGGGAAAGTTACAACAGTAAAAGTGACAAGGAATATCTAGGAAGAAATTAATCTCCTATTGTTAGATGATAAGGTAAATAATTATATTTAAACAATTTATTCTTTATATATATATATATATATATATATCGCAAACTATAATACTTATATAAAAAATGGCGGAAACGACACTGAAGGAAAGAATGACGCACGATGTGATCCTCCACCAAAACCGCCTGACAAGCAAGACCGCACGTTGCCTCATTCGTGGATTGAGGCTGTAAGGGCATCTGGAGTCCTGCCGCAAGTGAAAGAATGTGATTTGCGCTTCTATCAACCACTAACAGATTCAGAACCTGCAATCTTTATGCCTAACGAGGTGATATATGAGAATGAAGGAAGATGGTTGAACACAATTGTTGTGTATATTATGGGTAGACATCCTCTGTACGAATAATTCAAAAAATTTGTGGATAATGTTATGAAACAATTTCTCCCTATGAAATTTTCTACTAGCCGATTGGGTTCATTTTAATTCGCTTTTCCTCACATTCAGATGTAGATAGCGTGCTTCGTGGTGGTCCGTATACTTACAACTCTAGAATTCTGACGATGAAGAAGTGGTCTTCAAATATGAAATTTACGATTGATTATTTTTCAACTGTTCCTATTTGGATTCGACTTATAGACCTGAATTTGGCGTACTGGAGTGTGGAAGGAATTAGTCGTGTTGCCAGCGCGCTTGGTACTCCGATTAAATTAAATAATACTACTAAGAATGAATTGCACCTGAGTTATGTGTGTGTTCTTGTTGAAGTTGACACCAAGTTTAATTATCTCGAATCTGTAAAAATTGTTCGTTCTAATAATCAAGTTGATTACATAGCACTGCAATATGAGTATACACCTAAAGCTTGTAATTTATGCAAGTTATTTGGTCATAATGCAGAACATTGTTCTGTGATGGTACAAAAAAAACATGGAGAATTAAACAATTTCAGACAAAACAACCTTTAGATAGTCATTAGCCAGAAAGTTGTAATACAACGTTAGAAGTTAATGAGGCAGCGATAAATAATCAAAAGGGAAAATAGCCAGTTACAATTGAAAAGATGTCAACTACAAACAGGTTTCAATGTTTACAAGGAAAAGAGGGTGACTGTGGAAAAGAACAATCAGCTTCAAAGCCTAGCACATCGTCCCATGTTCCTGCCACCTCCTACTCCGGATACCCTGCAAACAAAAAAACAAGCACAAGTGAAGAGGCCATAGTTGAAGATGGTAGTTCTGATGATTTAGATTTTGTAGATGCATATGATCAAACTAAAGATTTTATTGAACATGTCTCCTCATAAGTGCAAGAAGATCCTCAGAAGTCTGCTCCGATTAATGTCTTTCGGTTTATTAGCAATAACCAAAATATATGCAAAACATAAAAAAAAGTACTCCCACGAAAATTGCTCCGCCTAAAAGAAACACACGGAGCTCAGTGACAATTAAATGAATATAATGTCACGGAACGTTAAAGAGTTGAATGTAGACGCTAAGCAGCGATACGTACTCAACCTTCTACGTATCCACCAGCTCAGTATTCTGAGCCTAGTGGAAAATAAGTTAGATGATGGGAGTTTGTCCAGATTCACGAATCTTTTAGCCAGACAGTGGCATGTTATACATATATAATAACCATCAACAATGTAAGGGTCGTATTGTGGTAGTCATCGATACTGCTGTTTGGGCGTATGACGTGATGAATAAAAGTGATCAACACATCACTGCGCATATGACGAATCAAGCTGGTTTTATCTGTGTTATAACTTTTGTATACGCACGCAATTTACTGCAGCAAAGGAAGGCCCTTTGGGAGCATTTAATTAATAATGCTTGCGCTATTGAATTGCCATGGCTTGTAGTGGGAGATTTTAATAATGCTTCTAGTCCAAAGGATAAAAATGGAGGTCTTCCAATACCATTCTCTTATATTACCAGTTTTAAAAACTGTACGATAAAGTGTGGTTTGGTTGAAACTAAGCTACAAGGGTGCAAATACACATGGCGAAGGCGTGGGCTTGCTACTAATATCGATAAATTGTTTGTCAATTATGCTTTTCTATCAAAGCTACCAAATTTGATTACTATAGCGATGCCTGATCAGAATAGTGATCATACTCCTATATATATTCGTCTGTTGACAAACAGTGAATGCAGGAAAGGTAGACCTTTTAGATATGTAAATACTTGGCATTTGGACAAGGGATATAATGCATGTGTGCTATAGAGGCTTCAAGCAAATGTACAGGGGTCGAGTATGCATGCTTTAATTAAAAAACTTTCTCAGGTTAAATCAGATCTAAAGCATTGGAATAGATTGCGTATAAAGTCAAATTCAATTCACCAGTTACAAGATGAGTACTCCGCTCTATTTATGACATTTGATGATGATTCAGAGCAAGTTAACCAGTATGACAAGATGCTTCAACTTCATACGGCAACAGCTATCTATTCAGCATGACGAAAATAAACAAAAAAGCAAAATAGAGTGGATGCAATGTGGTGACACTAATTCCAAATTTTTTTATGCTAGAATGTCGATGCGAAAGCATAAAAACAGAATTCACGCTCTTATGGATTCGGATGTCCAATTCATTTATAACTCGGAGCAAATTGTTCAACAAGCGGTGGATTTTTTTATTGACTTATTTAATGGACCTGCTAGTCCTACTTTTCCAGACGTTTAGCCCAGGAAATTAATTAACAATGAGGGAAAGATGCACCTGTCTGGTGCAGTATCCATACCCTAATTGAAGGAGGCAATTTTCTCTATTGTTAACAATAAAAATCCAAGTCCAGACGACTTTTCTGCAAAGTTCTTTAAGTTGCATTGGGCTGAAATTCAAGATCCCCTCTTCCAAGCAGTGAGCGCTACTTTCAAATCCGGAAAGCTCGCCTATGGGATGATTCACAATTTTATCACTCTTGTTCCTGAAAAAGATAAGCCACGACAAATCTCAGATTTTCGCCCACTATCCTATGCTAATATTTTATATAAAATTATTTCAAAGATTATATGTGCAAGAATTAATCATTTCCTGCCCCATTTAATTGCAGATAATCAAAGCGCATTTGTGCCTGACAAGAACATTGGTGAGAATATTCTTTTGGCACACGAACTTGTTCGAGACTTCAAGAAAATAGGAAAATCAAAAATGTGCATCAAAATTAACCTATCTAAGGCTTATGACATGGTGAATCAGGAGTTTGTTTGTTATATGCTGCTACGTATGGGTTTCCCCACATCTTTAATAAACTTAATTTATGAATGTATTAGCACAACCACATTTTCGATCCTTATTGACGGCATTCCACATAGTTATATTACTTCATCCAGAGGTTTGCGACAAGGGGACCCTTTATCGCCTTATTTATTCTGCATTGTTTTAGAATTTTTCCCGCTCTTAGTGGAAGAAGCTGTCTGGTCCCAATAACTTCAGCCCATTTCCACCAATACAGCTTATAGTCTCTCATCTTCTTTATGCATACGATGTGATGATTTTTACTGCTGCTTTAGTTTCTAGTGCTTTGGTTATGGTGCATATTTTTCAACGGCTTCAAAACAGTTGAATCGGATTAAATCCAAGGTATTCTTCAGCAGGTTTGCTACTAATAAGACGTAAATTCTGCAATTGTTGGGGATAACAGAAGACTTCCTTCCTATTACGTATTTAGGGGTTCTGTTATCTGCTGATTACGTGCATGCAAGAGACTGTCATTCTTTATTTAATAAGGTGTACAGGCATATTGATGGATGGGATAGTACTTTGCTATAAACAGCGGGGAGAGCGGAGCTAATACAAAGTACAATAGTCCCTATGGTGTTATATTGGTTACTGATTTTTCAAGTCCTAAATTATTTTTTGCAGAAAATTGAAAAAATGTGTGCAGATTTTTTCTGGTGTGGACAGTATCATAAGATAACTTGGAATTTAATTTGTAGGACTAACGCTGAGGGGGGTACCGGTTTCCGCCTACTTTCAGATTTGAAGAAAACATCTATTTTAAAACTACTGTGGTCTTTTTTTACTAAGGATAGTTTGTGGAGTAAATGGACTAAGAATAAATATTGTTTTGAGAAATATTTCTGGCATATGGCAGTTAATAACAATTAGTCCGGTACTTTTAAACACATGTTATGACATAGAGATTCTGCTCGAGAGTTGATGAAACAAGTTATAAGCACGGGAGATAACACATCATTATGGTTTGACCCGTGGATCCATGGTTGATTTATTGGGGTGGCATAGAGTTAATTTGTAGGAAGAAAGGGATTTTACGATTAGCAGTATACTTCATCAAGGGATTTTACATCCTAATTTCCTATCCACAACGCAGGAAATTGGTGCGGAAATTAGTTTGGTACAGCCGGATACAACAGCTGCTCAAGATTACTGGTTAATCACTGATACTTCACAATTTCAGTTTTCACGTGTTTGGGATGCAATTCGATGTATTAATTCTACTACTGACTGGGCTAAAATTGTTTGGCATCGATATACAGTTAAGAGAATTTGCTACACAGCGTATAAAGCTTGTTTGGGCAGATTATCTACAAGGGATAGTGTAATGACCCGCAAATCCGTGCTATCTGAGTTGACTAAATACAACACACGTCTAACCCAAATAATACAGAAATACGACTCATTATTAGAAAGAAGATAGAGGGTGAGAATAGATAAGATAGAAAACTTAGAATAGGAGAAATACGAAGATCACAACTCACAGCGGAACGAATAAAATATATTATATAACATAACCTTTGAAATACAAATCTGTTTGTTACATATATACATACCATCATCAGAGTACACATAACATTTGATTCAGCGGAAGTAACTCTAAATAACTAACGTTGAAGCCTCCAGCTTCAAGCTCCTCCAAGTGTATCTGTAAAAGCCTGAAACACTTGACTGCCCGTACAAATTTGGACACCCAAGAGTTTAGGGAAAACAAAACAAAATAAACTCTGGGTCAGTCATGGGACTGGTGTGAGTAAACTCCATCCACTTGTTTAACTTTCAAAACTCTTTTCCGAAAGAAAAAGAAATAGTAAGACCAGCCCACACATAAACGCGGACGGTTTTTACCTTACTATAACCCAAAACACTTTGATATCAAATCCAGTGATATTATAATAATGTCTACATCAAATAAATAACCAAATAGCAGAACGCTTACATCTCACGCTCCACATATATATTATAAAATCAAAAACCGCATGGCGCTTATTGGAGATTGGATTTCCAACATGACAAGGTATGGGACCACCTTCCGATGATGTATCTCTAGAGAGGAATACACTGGGTTTAACAAGAACATCTTGTAACCCGGCCCACACATGGCCGACCACTCATTTCGCTTGAGTGTATCGAATGTATATCACCAACGGTTGGACTCAAACCACCGTTTCCCGAATGGGCAGAATCGATAGATTTAGAAACAAAAGGAATTTCTCTAGATAGGTGATTATACACCCTAATGGGTGCGACCCACATAGCCATGCTGCCTGCCCGATTTTTGTCCTTTCCCGGTTGTTGAGGCCTGAGGCTACGCATACTTACCATTCATTGATAGCACAATCACTTTGAATGCCACATTGTCAGATCCGTTAATCACTGGTTGAGTTTGCACAAATATTCTGGATATTATGCTAAGGGATAAATCCGTTGCAACCATATATATTCATACAGACCAACCCATTTGATCATTGGAAATACTCTGTCAGACATTCGTCCATATACGTTCGTTCTGGGACTGAACGAAACCGAAGGCACTATTTCTATTACTAGAAAAGCCCTTGCACTTTACTCCGTCTTCAATATATTCAGCATACTTGGTTCGCAACGCTTATGCCGATACGGAGTGGTTCTTCGGATAATAATCCAACCGGTCTCTCCATATTGACAACGATGGTCAAAAACTTCGATAGTCTGTGATTTAACTATCGAATAAAAACAAGTGTTCAATCAACATATCAACAAATCACTGGGCTCTTTAATTAATATTTCATTAATTAAATCTCTTCTCCATTTTCTCTGTCAATATTTGTTAACCAAATATTTTCAATAATCTTCTTGCCTCTTATGCCATTTGGAAAACGTTTCCAAATAATAACTTCCTTTATTTTCTATATATTAGAAAATGTCTCTATTTACAATTGAAACAATTTCAATTACTTATCTCTATCCCTTTTTGTTTGCAATATTCGATTTTTATATTCACTTTACTATCGAATTCAATACGTCGATATAATGATCTCTAATTATCAAAATATCTTAAAAATATTCTAACCCCTTAAATTTCCGGAAAATTTCGCCATAACCTCCCCTGTATCGGGAGCATCGGGAAATTTCAAATAGCTTCCCGGTATCTTCTATTCTCAAAAAGAAAAAGAAAAAGCCAAGCGGCTTGCCGATACGGCGCATAAATCTCATATATGAATTAAACATGTACCTTTTTGTCGAGCACTACATTTATAAACTTCATATACTTCATCCCATATCTGTTTAACACCTGTTCACCTGTTTCCAATTCAATTCAATACCATCTAATCGTTTGAATTCAGTTTCGCCTGTTTATTCTTTAAATTGGCCATTTTGCCTATTTTTCTCTTTTGTTTGAACATAGCATTTTTAAACAAAGTATTTAGCTTGTTCATAACCAAATTGAATTTCAATTCTAGTTTCCTTTTCGATTTCGAATATAAATTTCAAATCGAATTTACTTATTCAAACTCCAATATCCCTTCGAAAACTTATTAACTAATTTCTATTCAATTTAGTTAATTCTATTCAATAAATCAAAATCTGGTTTCTGTTTCAAAAATCATATTCATTTACACAACTTGAATTTGCATATATTTTACAACTCACTCTGAAATTTTCTAAATAGAAACTTCGGATTTTCTCGCTTAAAATCCTTTTATAATATTAAATAAACCGTTATGGGTTTTGAATAGTTCTGGCGCTGTTTTTCTGAAAATTTGATTTTGACATAACTCAAAATCCATACGACGAAATTCAGATTTTTCTCTTTTATTTGAAAACTATTATCAAATAGGTCCTGACGTTTCTTGTTTCGAAGAATTTCGACTTCAATCGAGTCCTGTATATTTAATTGAAGTTCAAATCGCCAATTTACGAACTGCAGCGCTGCGGCGAGTTCGTTTTAATTATATTTATATATAAACCTTTTTAAACTTCTAAGCTTCTTTAAAATGAATTCAACTTCATCTAATATATATATATTCATATATATTTCAAATTCCATTTGAATCTTTACATTTCAAATTCCATAGTTTTAAATCCTGTATTCAAATCCCATTTGAAATCCTTTATTCGAATTCCATTTCAAATTCTTTATTCGAATTCCATTTCAAATCCTTTATTTAATTTTCACTTTAATTCAATTCCTTTCGAATTTCTATATTTGAAATTCATACTTGAAATTCCATTTCAAATTCATACTTGAAATTCATACTTGAATTCAAATATCCAAACACCATTTAAATTTCTATTCTGAAATTCTAAATGTTTCAGATTCCATTTCTCTTATTTGAAATTCCCAAAATTTCAAATTACATTCTTCTTTTTATTTGAAATTCCATTTTTGAATTTTCTTTATTTCAATACCATTTGAATTCCTTTGAACTCAAATTCTATTTCAATTCCCTTGAATTCAAATGCTATCTCAAAACTATTTGGATTTCCTATTTTGAAATCCTATTTCAATCCTACTTTGAAATCCTACTTTCAAAGTTTATTTCAAATTCTATTTTTGAAATTCCATATTCAAACTTCTGCTTGAATTCCTATATTCAATTTCATGTTCAAATTCAATACTTGAATTTTTATTTCAAATCTCTATTCAAATTTCATATTCGAATTCCAATTCCAATCTCTATTTAATTCTTCTTTGAAATTCTATTTTCAAAGTCTATTTCAAATTCTCTTTTGAAAATTCTATTTTGAAATTCTATTTCAAATTCTATTTGGAAATTTTATTTCAAATTCTCTATATTCAAACACCATTTGAAAGTTCTATATTCAAATCCACCTTGGATTTTCTATTTGAATTCTAAATTCAAATTTTCTATTTCCTTCTCTTTTTGAATTCAAATTTCCATTTCCTTCTCTTTTGGAATTCAATATTTAAATTTCCTTTTGAATCATATTTCAAAACACTTGTATTCCTATTTCTGAATTATCAAATGATAATTCTTTTCACTTCATTTATAACTTCGTTATAAAAGAACTATTTATAAGCTTCGTTTAAAAAGAAACTACTTGTTTTATTTTTCAAAACAAGTTTATATTTTATTTCCATTTGAAAATTCAAATTCTATTTAAAAATAGAATTTTTCCTTTTTAAAACGCCAATATCCTTTCACGATATTTTTAAATATCATTCCTTAAGCCCAGTGACAAAACACATAAAGCAACCAAATATTCATTTTTCTAACACATCATATATAACAATATATATGCAAACAAATAAACAAACAGATAATATATTTTTGAGGAATCCAGTTGGATTCCTCCAACCTGTTTTCCTGCATCCACAGATGTTAGCACATAAATAATACCCATTCTGCTTCGTGGCAGAATATCGCGGTATAGAAGGTCATCCACTAATCATAGCGTGGGGCGTATAGGGTAATCATCCGCTATGAAACTGCGGGCATCCGCTAATGAGACTGCGGGAATCCAACCAATCAATCAACCCAATATATATATATATATAATAGCCTAAATAACTAATATATATAAAATAACCAGAAAATATTCACACAAGCAACAGACAATTATTTTTACGAAGTAAAAATAATTATAAATAAAAGGTGAGTGAGATTTACTCACCTAAATTTTCCTTTTTCTGAATATCCAGTTAATCTCCATATTGCTGCGACTATGAATCGTCTTCACCCAAATTTAGTCGCCCCTATGATAATTTAAGTTTGTTATCGATTAACCATTTTTATACAACTTAAAATAGAATAACTATCCTATGATTATTTAATTAAATGATTAGATGGTTTATAATTTAAACTAATCCTAACAATTTAAATAAATTAATTTTATGAAATTTTAAACTAAATAAAACGTATACCTTAAAGCTACTCCAACCACTCGACTAATCCACAAAAACCCATCAGCTCCTACTGCAATGCCTTCTCCTTTGCTATACTGAAATTCAGACCAGTGCCTCCTCCACATGACAGCCCCTTTCCATCCCTTGAGCATCAGCATTCCCAAGGTTTACTGACCGAACTCCACAACACCCTAACACCTCAGTCACCAAAGGTCGAAGCCCCACGTCAGATCGAACTCTACTCCTCTAACAACAACAAGATGCCACTCAACCCTACGCAACCATCACCGACCTTCCAGAGACTTGCTGACCCTAACACATCATGTCGCACCATTACAGCTCGTCTTCCCCAACTCACAGAGATCGAGCCCCTCGTGTCTTCCAAGCCGCACAACAAGGTTCACCCTCGTACTCCCCCTCTATTCAACATCGCGACCTCTATTGCAGTGCAAAAATCGAACTGGAGTTCGTACCTTAGCTCAATCCATAACCGAGTCCCCTTCTCTCTCTACGCGCGAGCGTCGGTTTCGAGTTCCAGGCAATTGATCGGATCCTATAGCGATTCCGATTTCAACACCCCCCCTTTTTTTTTTATTTGAAGAAAAGAATGGAGAGGGACTGAAGGAAATGGTGTATTTGTGGGTTTGATTTTCTGTTTTGAGGAACGATGGAAAACAAAGGCCATCGGTTGTTTATATAGAGGTGCGAAGTGAGACATCAAGTACATCCCCATTAAATTGTTGTTTCGCTGATATTGAAAATTTGAGGCAGAAGATGGAGCTCGAGGGAAAACATGTCTGTACTATTCGCTTCACTAGGTCTGCGTATCACATACAGAGGTCGGCTGATGGATGTTAAATAATTTGTTTTAATTAATTTTTATTACCGACTATATTCAAATTTATACCGGTCTTCTGAACTGTTTGATTCAGTTTTCATCTTTGATTCAAAATTTATTTCGTATTACTAAAAATTTATAAATAAAATTTATTTATATTATCAACAAAATATTTAAAACCATATTAAATATTAAAAATTTATCGTTCAAAAATCTGGGTCGTTACATTCTTTCCCCCTTAAAAAAATTTCGTCCTCGAAATTGCTAAGGTAGGAAAAAGGGTACAAATCCATTTCTTTTCAAATTCCATTTATGTTGAAACTCAACTTCTCTTATTCCAACAAATTTAATTCCACCAAAATTTTTGGCCTTCCTTCACTTAATTCGAATGATCTACGATCAATCCATTTATATCCAATCTATATTCCATTAAACCTATTCAAATTGATTCTAATCAATTTACTCACTTTGACCCATTTAACTTGTTTAAGTTAAATTTCAATTCCAGAATTCAAATCCCAGGGTTTTCATTTCAAATCCTTCTAAACAAATCTATATCGTTTTAATATACTTTGAAAAATATTTCCAACTTCCCAGGATTTTGAATTCTTAATTCCGGTTTGAATTTAACTCTAATTCATCTCATTTGTATATTTAATTCCTATACAAATTCTACTTTGGTTATAAATAACCATTCTAAGTTTATAATCTCATTTGATTATAAAGTCAACATCCAACACATCCATATAATAATAATTCTTAGAAAATTATTCTTTCTATATCAAAATAGAAATTTTGGGAAAAATTATTTCATCCACTTAAAAACAATATCATGTCGTATTTTCTGTTCAAGTGTTTAGAAATTCCTATCGACTTCGTGGCGTCCCACGATTCGACCAGAATTCACAAACCACTCAACAGACTAGCCAACACAATATAAAACAACTTTTATATCAACTAACAAATACGCTCTCTCATATATTCATACTCAACTCATTCTAGGGTACTACTGACCCTATCTCTGATGAGCACATGCCACACAAGCCTAGGTATTCACTCAACCTAAGCTCTGATACCACTGTAATGACCCCGAGATTCGAGTAGGCTTTTCAACCATCCTCTCCTCCCTCGGCACTGGGCTAACCTCCCAGCGTGGCTTACAGAGATACCTCAGAACTGCTTTTACGGCCAGCCTCTCGACTCGACCAACCCACATTGTCGGGAGATGTAGGGGTAAGAGTCTCCCGTTCGCCACCTAACGCGAAGCGAGAACCCCCTATCATCCGTACCAATTAAGCAACCAGCTCTGATACCACTGTAATGACCCGCAAATCCGTGCTATCTGAGTTGACTAAATACGACACACGTCTAACCCAAATAATACAGAAATACGACTCATTATTAGAAAGAAGATAGAGGGTGAGAATAGATAAGATAGAAAACTTAGAATAGGAGAAATACGAAGATCACAACTCACAGCGGAACGAATAAAATATATTATATAACATAACCTTTGAAATACAAATCTGTTTGTTACATATATACATACCATCATCAGAGTACACATAACATTTGATTCAGCGGAAGTAACTCTAAATAACTAACGTTGAAGCCTCCAGCTTCAAGCTCCTCCAAGTGTATCTGTAAAAGCCTGAAACACTTGACTGCCCGTACAAATTTGGACACCCAAGAGTTTAGGGAAAACAAAACAAAATAAACTCTGGGTCAGTCATGGGACTGGTGTGAGTAAACTCCATCCACTTGTTTAACTTTCAAAACTCTTTTCCGAAAGAAAAAGAAATAGTAAGACCAGCCCACACATAAACGCGGACGGTTTTTACCTTACTATAACCCAAAACACTTTGATATCAAATCCAGTGATATTATAATAATGTCTACATCAAATAAATAACCAAATAGCAGAACGCTTACATCTCACGCTCCACATATATATTATAAAATCAAAAACCGCATGGCGCTTATTGGAGATTGGATTTCCAACATGACAAGGTATGGGACCACCTTCCGATGATGTATCTCTAGAGAGGAATACACTGGGTTTAACAAGAACATCTTGTAACCCGGCCCACACATGGCCGACCACTCATTTCGCTTGAGTGTATCGAATGTATATCACCAACGGTTGGACTCAAACCACCGTTTCCCGAATGGGCAGAATCGATAGATTTAGAAACAAAAGGAATTTCTCTAGATAGGTGATTATACACCCTAATGGGTGCGACCCACATAGCCATGCTGCCTGCCCGATTTTTGTCCTTTCCCGGTTGTTGAGGCCTGAGGCTACGCATACTTACCATTCATTGATAGCACAATCACTTTGAATGCCACATTGTCAGATCCGTTAATCACTGGTTGAGTTTGCACAAATATTCTGGATATTATGCTAAGGGATAAATCCGTTGCAACCATATATATTCATACAGACCAACCCATTTGATCATTGGAAATACTCTGTCAGACATTCGTCCATATACGTTCGTTCTGGGACTGAACGAAACCGAAGGCACTATTTCTATTACTAGAAAAGCCCTTGCACTTTACTCCGTCTTCAATATATTCAGCATACTTGGTTCGCAACGCTTATGCCGATACGGAGTGGTTCTTCGGATAATAATCCAACCGGTCTCTCCATATTGACAACGATGGTCAAAAACTTCGATAGTCTGTGATTTAACTATCGAATAAAAACAAGTGTTCAATCAACATATCAACAAATCACTGGGCTCTTTAATTAATATTTCATTAATTAAATCTCTTCTCCATTTTCTCTGTCAATATTTGTTAACCAAATATTTTCAATAATCTTCTTGCCTCTTATGCCATTTGGAAAACGTTTCCAAATAATAACTTCCTTTATTTTCTATATATTAGAAAATGTCTCTATTTACAATTGAAACAATTTCAATTACTTATCTCTATCCCTTTTTGTTTGCAATATTCGATTTTTATATTCACTTTACTATCGAATTCAATACGTCGATATAATGATCTCTAATTATCAAAATATCTTAAAAATATTCTAACCCCTTAAATTTCCGGAAAATTTCGCCATAACCTCCCCTGTATCGGGAGCATCGGGAAATTTCAAATAGCTTCCCGGTATCTTCTATTCTCAAAAAGAAAAAGAAAAAGCCAAGCGGCTTGCCGATACGGCGCATAAATCTCATATATGAATTAAACATGTACCTTTTTGTCGAGCACTACATTTATAAACTTCATATACTTCATCCCATATCTGTTTAACACCTGTTCACCTGTTTCCAATTCAATTCAATACCATCTAATCGTTTGAATTCAGTTTCGCCTGTTTATTCTTTAAATTGGCCATTTTGCCTATTTTTCTCTTTTGTTTGAACATAGCATTTTTAAACAAAGTATTTAGCTTGTTCATAACCAAATTGAATTTCAATTCTAGTTTCCTTTTCGATTTCGAATATAAATTTCAAATCGAATTTACTTATTCAAACTCCAATATCCCTTCGAAAACTTATTAACTAATTTCTATTCAATTTAGTTAATTCTATTCAATAAATCAAAATCTGGTTTCTGTTTCAAAAATCATATTCATTTACACAACTTGAATTTGCATATATTTTACAACTCACTCTGAAATTTTCTAAATAGAAACTTCGGATTTTCTCGCTTAAAATCCTTTTATAATATTAAATAAACCGTTATGGGTTTTGAATAGTTCTGGCGCTGTTTTTCTGAAAATTTGATTTTGACATAACTCAAAATCCATACGACGAAATTCAGATTTTTCTCTTTTATTTGAAAACTATTATCAAATAGGTCCTGACGTTTCTTGTTTCGAAGAATTTCGACTTCAATCGAGTCCTATATATTTAATTGAAGTTCAAATCGCCAATTTACGAACTGCAGCGCTGCGGCGAGTTCGTTTTAATTATATTTATATATAAACCTTTTTAAACTTCTAAGCTTCTTTAAAATGAATTCAACTTCATCTAATATATATATATTCATATATATTTCAAATTCCATTTGAATCTTTACATTTCAAATTCCATAGTTTTAAATCCTGTATTCAAATCCCATTTGAAATCCTTTATTCGAATTCCATTTCAAATTCTTTATTCGAATTCCATTTCAAATCCTTTATTTAATTTTCACTTTAATTCAATTCCTTTCGAATTTCTATATTTGAAATTCATACTTGAAATTCCATTTCAAATTCATACTTGAAATTCATACTTGAATTCAAATATCCAAACACCATTTAAATTTCTATTCTGAAATTCTAAATGTTTCAGATTCCATTTCTCTTATTTGAAATTCCCAAAATTTCAAATTACATTCTTCTTTTTATTTGAAATTCCATTTTTGAATTTTCTTTATTTCAATCCCATTTGAATTCCTTTGAACTCAAATTCTATTTCAATTCCCTTGAATTCAAATGCTATCTCAAAACTATTTGGATTTCCTATTTTGAAATCCTATTTCAATCCTACTTTGAAATCCTACTTTCAAAGTTTATTTCAAATTCTATTTTTGAAATTCCATATTCAAACTTCTGCTTGAATTCCTATATTCAATTTCATGTTCAAATTCAATACTTGAATTTTTATTTCAAATCTCTATTCAAATTTCATATTCGAATTCCAATTCCAATCTCTATTTAATTCTTCTTTGAAATTCTATTTTCAAAGTCTATTTCAAATTCTCTTTTGAAAATTCTATTTTGAAATTCTATTTCAAATTCTATTTGGAAATTTTATTTCAAATTCTCTATATTCAAACACCATTTGAAAGTTCTATATTCAAATCCACCTTGGATTTTCTATTTGAATTCTAAATTCAAATTTTCTATTTCCTTCTCTTTTTGAATTCAAATTTCCATTTCCTTCTCTTTTGGAATTCAATATTTAAATTTCCTTTTGAATCATATTTCAAAACACTTGTATTCCTATTTCTGAATTATCAAATGATAATTCTTTTCACTTCATTTATAACTTCGTTATAAAAGAACTATTTATAAGCTTCGTTTAAAAAGAAACTACTTGTTTTATTTTTCAAAACAAGTTTATATTTTATTTCCATTTGAAAATTCAAATTCTATTTAAAAATAGAATTTTTCCTTTTTAAAACGCCAATATCCTTTCACGATATTTTTAAATATCATTCCTTAAGCCCAGTGACAAAACACATAAAGCAACCAAATATTCATTTTTCTAACACATCATATATAACAATATATATGCAAACAAATAAACAAACAGATAATATATTTTTGAGGAATCCAGTTGGATTCCTCCAACCTGTTTTCCTGCATCCACAGATGTTAGCACATAAATAATACCCATTCTGCTTCGTGGCAGAATATCGCGGTATAGAAGGTCATCCACTAATCATAGCGTGGGGCGTATAGGGTAATCATCCGCTATGAAACTGCGGGCATCCGCTAATGAGACTGCGGGAATCCAACCAATCAATCAACCCAATATATATATATATAATAGCCTAAATAACTAATATATATAAAATAACCAGAAAATATTCACACAAGCAACAGACAATTATTTTTACGAAGTAAAAATAATTATAAATAAAAGGTGAGTGAGATTTACTCACCTAAATTTTCCTTTTTCTGAATATCCAGTTAATCTCCATATTGCTGCGACTATGAATCGTCTTCACCCAAATTTAGTCGCCCCTATGATAATTTAAGTTTGTTATCGATTAACCATTTTTATACAACTTAAAATAGAATAACTATCCTATGATTATTTAATTAAATGATTAGATGGTTTATAATTTAAACTAATCCTAACAATTTAAATAAATTAATTTTATGAAATTTTAAACTAAATAAAACGTATACCTTAAAGCTACTCCAACCACTCGACTAATCCACAAAAACCCATCAGCTCCTACTGCAATGCCTTCTCCTTTGCTATACTGAAATTCAGACCAGTGCCTCCTCCACATGACAGCCCCTTTCCATCCCTTGAGCATCAGCATTCCCAAGGTTTACTGACCGAACTCCACAACACCCTAACACCTCAGTCACCAAAGGTCGAAGCCCCACGTCAGATCGAACTCTACTCCTCTAACAACAACAAGATGCCACTCAACCCTACGCAACCATCACCGACCTTCCAGAGACTTGCTGACCCTAACACATCATGTCGCACCATTACAGCTCGTCTTCCCCAACTCACAGAGATCGAGCCCCTCGTGTCTTCCAAGCCGCACAACAAGGTTCACCCTCGTACTCCCCATCTATTCAACATCGCGACCTCTATTGCAGTGCAAAAATCGAACTGGAGTTCGTACCTTAGCTCAATCCATAACCGAGTCCCCTTCTCTCTCTACGCGCGAGCGTCGGTTTCGAGTTCCAGGCAATTGATCGGATCCTATAGCGATTCCGATTTCAACACCCCCCTTTTTTTTATTTGAAGAAAAGAATGGAGAGGGACTGAAGGAAATGGTGTATTTGTGGGTTTGATTTTCTGTTTTGAGGAACGATGGAAAACAAAGGCCATCGGTTGTTTATATAGAGGTGCGAAGTGAGACATCAAGTACATCCCCATTAAATTGTTGTTTCGCTGATATTGAAAATTTGAGGCAGAAGATGGAGCTCGAGGGAAAACATGTCTGTACTATTCGCTTCACTAGGTCTGCGTATCACATACAGAGGTCGGCTGATGGATGTTAAATAATTTGTTTTAATTAATTTTTATTACCGACTATATTCAAATTTATACCGGTCTTCTGAACTGTTTGATTCAGTTTTCATCTTTGATTCAAAATTTATTTCGTATTACTAAAAATTTATAAATAAAATTTATTTATATTATCAACAAAATATTTAAAACCATATTAAATATTAAAAATTTATCGTTCAAAAATCTGGGTCGTTACATTCTTTCCCCCTTAAAAAAATTTCGTCCTCGAAATTGCTAAGGTAGGAAAAAGGGTACAAATCCATTTCTTTTCAAATTCCATTTATGTTGAAACTCAACTTCTCTTATTCCAACAAATTTAATTCCACCAAAATTTTTGGCCTTCCTTCACTTAATTCGAATGATCTATGATCAATCCATTTATATCCAATCTATATTCCATTAAACCTATTCAAATTGATTCTAATCAATTTACTCACTTTGACCCATTTAACTTGTTTAAGTTAAATTTCAATTCCAGAATTCAAATCCCAGGGTTTTCATTTCAAATCCTTCTAAACAAATCTATATCGTTTTAATATACTTTGAAAAATATTTCCAACTTCCCAGGATTTTGAATTCTTAATTCCGGTTTGAATTTAACTCTAATTCATCTCATTTGTATATTTAATTCCTATACAAATTCTACTTTGGTTATAAATAACCATTCTAAGTTTATAATCTCATTTGATTATAAAGTCAACATCCAACACATCCATATAATAATAATTCTTAGAAAATTATTCTTTCTATATCAAAATAGAAATTTTGGGAAAAATTATTTCATCCACTTAAAAACAATATCATGTCGTATTTTCTGTTCAAGTGTTTAGAAATTCCTATCGACTTCGTGGCGTCCCACGATTCGACCAGAATTCACAAACCACTCAACAGACTAGCCAACACAATATAAAACAACTTTTATATCAACTAACAAATACGCTCTCTCATATATTCATACTCAACTCATTCTAGGGTACTACTGACCCTATCTCTGATGAGCACATGCCACACAAGCCTAGGTATTCACTCAACCTAAGCTCTGATACCACTGTAATGACCCCGAGATTCGAGTAGGCTTTTCAACCATCCTCTCCTCCCTCGGCACTGGGCTAACCTCCCAGCGTGGCTTACAGAGATACCTCAGAACTGCTTTTACGGCCAGCCTCTCGACTCGACCAACCCACATTGTCGGGAGATGTAGGGGTAAGAGTCTCCCGTTCGCCACCTAACGCGAAACGAGAACCCCCTATCATCCGTACCAATTAAGCAACCAGCTCTGATACCACTGTAATGACCCGCAAATCCGTGCTATCTGAGTTGACTAAATACGACACACGTCTAACCCAAATAATACAGAAATACGACTCATTATTAGAAAGAAGATAGAGGGTGAGAATAGATAAGATAGAAAACTTAGAATAGGAGAAATACGAAGATCACAACTCACAGCGGAACGAATAAAATATATTATATAACATAACCTTTGAAATACAAATCTGTTTGTTACATATATACATACCATCATCAGAGTACACATAACATTTGATTCAGCGGAAGTAACTCTAAATAACTAACGTTGAAGCCTCCAGCTTCAAGCTCCTCCAAGTGTATCTGTAAAAGCCTGAAACACTTGACTGCCCGTACAAATTTGGACACCCAAGAGTTTAGGGAAAACAAAACAAAATAAACTCTGGGTCAGTCATGGGACTGGTGTGAGTAAACTCCATCCACTTGTTTAACTTTCAAAACTCTTTTCCGAAAGAAAAAGAAATAGTAAGACCAGCCCACACATAAACGCGGACGGTTTTTACCTTACTATAACCCAAAACACTTTGATATCAAATCCAGTGATATTATAATAATGTCTACATCAAATAAATAACCAAATAGCAGAACGCTTACATCTCACGCTCCACATATATATTATAAAATCAAAAACCGCATGGCGCTTATTGGAGATTGGATTTCCAACATGACAAGGTATGGGACCACCTTCCGATGATGTATCTCTAGAGAGGAATACACTGGGTTTAACAAGAACATCTTGTAACCCGGCCCACACATGGCCGACCACTCATTTCGCTTGAGTGTATCGAATGTATATCACCAACGGTTGGACTCAAACCACCGTTTCCCGAATGGGCAGAATCGATAGATTTAGAAACAAAAGGAATTTCTCTAGATAGGTGATTATACACCCTAATGGGTGCGACCCACATAGCCATGCTGCCTGCCCGATTTTTGTCCTTTCCCGGTTGTTGAGGCCTGAGGCTACGCATACTTACCATTCATTGATAGCACAATCACTTTGAATGCCACATTGTCAGATCCGTTAATCACTGGTTGAGTTTGCACAAATATTCTGGATATTATGCTAAGGGATAAATCCGTTGCAACCATATATATTCATACAGACCAACCCATTTGATCATTGGAAATACTCTGTCAGACATTCGTCCATATACGTTCGTTCTGGGACTGAACGAAACCGAAGGCACTATTTCTATTACTAGAAAAGCCCTTGCACTTTACTCCGTCTTCAATATATTCAGCATACTTGGTTCGCAACGCTTATGCCGATACGGAGTGGTTCTTCGGATAATAATCCAACCGGTCTCTCCATATTGACAACGATGGTCAAAAACTTCGATAGTCTGTGATTTAACTATCGAATAAAAACAAGTGTTCAATCAACATATCAACAAATCACTGGGCTCTTTAATTAATATTTCATTAATTAAATCTCTTCTCCATTTTCTCTGTCAATATTTGTTAACCAAATATTTTCAATAATCTTCTTGCCTCTTATGCCATTTGGAAAACGTTTCCAAATAATAACTTCCTTTATTTTCTATATATTAGAAAATGTCTCTATTTACAATTGAAACAATTTCAATTACTTATCTCTATCCCTTTTTGTTTGCAATATTCGATTTTTATATTCACTTTACTATCGAATTCAATACGTCGATATAATGATCTCTAATTATCAAAATATCTTAAAAATATTCTAACCCCTTAAATTTCCGGAAAATTTCGCCATAACCTCCCCTGTATCGGGAGCATCGGGAAATTTCAAATAGCTTCCCGGTATCTTCTATTCTCAAAAAGAAAAAGAAAAAGCCAAGCGGCTTGCCGATACGGCGCATAAATCTCATATATGAATTAAACATGTACCTTTTTGTCGAGCACTACATTTATAAACTTCATATACTTCATCCCATATCTGTTTAACACCTGTTCACCTGTTTCCAATTCAATTCAATACCATCTAATCGTTTGAATTCAGTTTCGCCTGTTTATTCTTTAAATTGGCCATTTTGCCTATTTTTCTCTTTTGTTTGAACATAGCATTTTTAAACAAAGTATTTAGCTTGTTCATAACCAAATTGAATTTCAATTCTAGTTTCCTTTTCGATTTCGAATATAAATTTCAAATCGAATTTACTTATTCAAACTCCAATATCCCTTCGAAAACTTATTAACTAATTTCTATTCAATTTAGTTAATTCTATTCAATAAATCAAAATCTGGTTTCTGTTTCAAAAATCATATTCATTTACACAACTTGAATTTGCATATATTTTACAACTCACTCTGAAATTTTCTAAATAGAAACTTCGGATTTTCTCGCTTAAAATCCTTTTATAATATTAAATAAACCGTTATGGGTTTTGAATAGTTCTGGCGCTGTTTTTCTGAAAATTTGATTTTGACATAACTCAAAATCCATACGACGAAATTCAGATTTTTCTCTTTTATTTGAAAACTATTATCAAATAGGTCCTGACGTTTCTTGTTTCGAAGAATTTCGACTTCAATCGAGTCCTGTATATTTAATTGAAGTTCAAATCGCCAATTTACGAACTGCAGCGCTGCGGCGAGTTCGTTTTAATTATATTTATATATAAACCTTTTTAAACTTCTAAGCTTCTTTAAAATGAATTCAACTTCATCTAATATATATATATTCATATATATTTCAAATTCCATTTGAATCTTTACATTTCAAATTCCATAGTTTTAAATCCTGTATTCAAATCCCATTTGAAATCCTTTATTCGAATTCCATTTCAAATTCTTTATTCGAATTCCATTTCAAATCCTTTATTTAATTTTCACTTTAATTCAATTCCTTTCGAATTTCTATATTTGAAATTCATACTTGAAATTCCATTTCAAATTCATACTTGAAATTCATACTTGAATTCAAATATCCAAACACCATTTAAATTTCTATTCTGAAATTCTAAATGTTTCAGATTCCATTTCTCTTATTTGAAATTCCCAAAATTTCAAATTACATTCTTCTTTTTATTTGAAATTCCATTTTTGAATTTTCTTTATTTCAATCCCATTTGAATTCCTTTGAACTCAAATTCTATTTCAATTCCCTTGAATTCAAATGCTATCTCAAAACTATTTGGATTTCCTATTTTGAAATCCTATTTCAATCCTACTTTGAAATCCTACTTTCAAAGTTTATTTCAAATTCTATTTTTGAAATTCCATATTCAAACTTCTGCTTGAATTCCTATATTCAATTTCATGTTCAAATTCAATACTTGAATTTTTATTTCAAATCTCTATTCAAATTTCATATTCGAATTCCAATTCCAATCTCTATTTAATTCTTCTTTGAAATTCTATTTTCAAAGTCTATTTCAAATTCTCTTTTGAAAATTCTATTTTGAAATTCTATTTCAAATTCTATTTGGAAATTTTATTTCAAATTCTCTATATTCAAACACCATTTGAAAGTTCTATATTCAAATCCACCTTGGATTTTCTATTTGAATTCTAAATTCAAATTTTCTATTTCCTTCTCTTTTTGAATTCAAATTTCCATTTCCTTCTCTTTTGGAATTCAATATTTAAATTTCCTTTTGAATCATATTTCAAAACACTTGTATTCCTATTTCTGAATTATCAAATGATAATTCTTTTCACTTCATTTATAACTTCGTTATAAAAGAACTATTTATAAGCTTCGTTTAAAAAGAAACTACTTGTTTTATTTTTCAAAACAAGTTTATATTTTATTTCCATTTGAAAATTCAAATTCTATTTAAAAATAGAATTTTTCCTTTTTAAAACGCCAATATCCTTTCACGATATTTTTAAATATCATTCCTTAAGCCCAGTGACAAAACACATAAAGCAACCAAATATTCATTTTTCTAACACATCATATATAACAATATATATGCAAACAAATAAACAAACAGATAATATATTTTTGAGGAATCCAGTTGGATTCCTCCAACCTGTTTTCCTGCATCCACAGATGTTAGCACATAAATAATACCCATTCTGCTTCGTGGCAGAATATCGCGGTATAGAAGGTCATCCACTAATCATAGCGTGGGGCGTATAGGGTAATCATCCGCTATGAAACTGCGGGCATCCGCTAATGAGACTGCGGGAATCCAACCAATCAATCAACCCAATATATATATATAATAGCCTAAATAACTAATATATATAAAATAACCAGAAAATATTCACACAAGCAACAGACAATTATTTTTACGAAGTAAAAATAATTATAAATAAAAGGTGAGTGAGATTTACTCACCTAAATTTTCCTTTTTCTGAATATCCAGTTAATCTCCATATTGCTGCGACTATGAATCGTCTTCACCCAAATTTAGTCGCCCCTATGATAATTTAAGTTTGTTATCGATTAACCATTTTTATACAACTTAAAATAGAATAACTATCCTATGATTATTTAATTAAATGATTAGATGGTTTATAATTTAAACTAATCCTAACAATTTAAATAAATTAATTTTATGAAATTTTAAACTAAATAAAACGTATACCTTAAAGCTACTCCAACCACTCGACTAATCCACAAAAACCCATCAGCTCCTACTGCAATGCCTTCTCCTTTGCTATACTGAAATTCAGACCAGTGCCTCCTCCACATGACAGCCCCTTTCCATCCCTTGAGCATCAGCATTCCCAAGGTTTACTGACCGAACTCCACAACACCCTAACACCTCAGTCACCAAAGGTCGAAGCCCCACGTCAGATCGAACTCTACTCCTCTAACAACAACAAGATGCCACTCAACCCTACGCAACCATCACCGACCTTCCAGAGACTTGCTGACCCTAACACATCATGTCGCACCATTACAGCTCGTCTTCCCCAACTCACAGAGATCGAGCCCCTCGTGTCTTCCAAGCCGCACAACAAGGTTCACCCTCGTACTCCCCCTCTATTCAACATCGCGACCTCTATTGCAGTGCAAAAATCGAACTGGAGTTCGTACCTTAGCTCAATCCATAACCGAGTCCCCTTCTCTCTCTACGCGCGAGCGTCGGTTTCGAGTTCCAGGCAATTGATCGGATCCTATAGCGATTCCGATTTCAACACCCCCCCCCTTTTTTTTTTATTTGAAGAAAAGAATGGAGAGGGACTGAAGGAAATGGTGTATTTGTGGGTTTGATTTTCTGTTTTGAGGAACGATGGAAAACAAAGGCCATCGGTTGTTTATATAGAGGTGCGAAGTGAGACATCAAGTACATCCCCATTAAATTGTTGTTTCGCTGATATTGAAAATTTGAGGCAGAAGATGGAGCTCGAGGGAAAACATGTCTGTACTATTCGCTTCACTAGGTCTGCGTATCACATACAGAGGTCGGCTGATGGATGTTAAATAATTTGTTTTAATTAATTTTTATTACCGACTATATTCAAATTTATACCGGTCTTCTGAACTGTTTGATTCAGTTTTCATCTTTGATTCAAAATTTATTTCGTATTACTAAAAATTTATAAATAAAATTTATTTATATTATCAACAAAATATTTAAAACCATATTAAATATTAAAAATTTATCGTTCAAAAATCTGGGTCGTTACAGATAGACTTCGAGATTGGGGGATTTCTACCGCTACTACATGCGTGTTGTGTAACGAAGATGAAGAAAATCACGGGCATCTATTTTTTACTTGTCCTTACAACTCCTGGTTAATAAATTACCTTCGATCTCTTCTTGGTTTTAGCCAATCCGTTCGCCCTCTTCTTATCTCTCAGATCCAGTACTTCTCGCAGTTGCAGCAACGCCGATTGGAGCATTTCAGTGTTAGCTGCATTGGATTTCAACTTTGATTCATCATATATGGTGTGAGCGCAACCGTAGAATTTTTGAAGGAAAGAAGCTAGAGGAGATGTCGAGATGGAAGCTGATTGAAGTGGATTTGAGGTGCTGCATGGCCAATTTCGTAGTGATAGGGAAGAAGAAGGTTTGCGGCCTGGATTTCAATTTGACTCTGGTTGACTTATCTAGTTAAGTAAGGTAGTTGTGTTATGTCATTTTGGGTTGGGCTGGGTGGTACTCTAGTCCATTTTGGAGGTGTTTTGTAGCGTATGTTTGTATATACATCAAAAATGTTTAAGTATTACTGTGCATTTTTTCCTTACTACGCTGGTAAGGTTTTTTAAAGAGGCAGAATACTTGGTGTTCTTTTCGTCATTAATAAAGAAACCATCTTCAAAAAAATAAAAATATTGCAAACTCATAATTATTTATTTTTTCAAATGTTTTTTGTTGCATAACATAGTATCCCCGAATTCATGCTTTTATATGGGAAAAACATGTTGAATACTTGAAGGACAAGTTGGAAGAAGGACAAATATACATTCTCAACAATTTGCGTATCAAATCCTACAAACCAGAATCTATAAAAACCTATCTGCAACGATCTATAGATTTGGTTAACAAGACGTACCAAGGTAACCAAATTATTGAATTATGAGATGATGATACGGGAAAATGAATTTGATTTCTTTGATATTGCTGATGTGAAAGTGTTATCACTAGACCAAGCTCAATTATTAGGTATGATCAAAGATACTTTAGACATACATACACATTTGTTTTACAATAAGTAGCAAGTTTCATTTATTTATTATTATTTATCAGATTTTATTGGAGTGCTCAAGTATAAGGATTTTGATATTTTAAAAGATGGTTTAAATGAGTTTGTGAATGCAAATGACAAAGAGCAATGCAATTTTATACTTGAAATTACAGATGGGAGGTATGTATATATATAGCACTTTAAATATTATGGAATTTAAATCTTTATTTTGTTATATGCATAAACAATATTTTGCTTGTCATTTTTATGTTTTGACAGTTCTACTGTAAAATTTTGTTTTTGGGATGATTTTGCCAAATTGTTCGCTACCGCTTTAAAAGCAGCTACTCAGAAACCAATTATCATCATTGTGACAAGGTGTAGGTTTAATTCATTTAAATGTACAATTTTAGTATGACTTTTATGTTATTCATAATTGAGAAAAAATTATTAAAATATGTTTTGGTAGGATTTACCCCTTTTTCTCCATCAGTCTAGCTCAATTCTATCATCCATCGGTCCAATTATGCTATCGACTTTCAATTACTTTAATATGTGAAATTTAATAACATGACATTTCTTATATTGTAGAGCAACCTAATATGACCAATGTTGGTGCAACACGGTTTTTTATCAACTACAATCATCACAGTGTTCTTAAAATGAGATAAAGGTAAATTTGAGTTTTATTGAAATGCAATATAATATATTTTTTAGATATAATATACATCAAAAATTAAACTTATAAAATATGTAGGTTGAATATTATTGATTTCAATGAAGGAAAAGTTGATGTTAACGATATGATTACCGAAGATTATCAAATACTGAGTATTGGTGAGACAAGGAACTTGAAGTCTGAATATATTGAGGTATACTCCCTAGACTTAAAAAAAAAAAAAATAGTTTGTCGTTCCTATTCAAGTACCTAAAGTTGCTATATTTTATTAATTTCAAAAAGAAGTTATTTGTTAAGTAACCGTTAGGAATGTAAATGAGGAACAAACTTGGTATTATGATGCTTGCTTAGCATGTAGTGATCAAGAAGTTGAGGAGAAAGATAGGAAGTATAAATGTCCTAATTGTAAAAGAAGCGTACCCTGTCCAGACATGAGGTAATATTTTGTAATGCTAGAGAAAAATTTACTTACTTTCCTACTAATAGTTTATATATATATATGTGTGTGTGTGTGTGTGTGTGTGTGTGTGTGTGTATGTGTGTGTGTAGATTTAGATTGTGTGTTATTGTTGAAGATAATAGTGGCAATGCTGCAGTAATTTTGCAAGACCGTGAGGTTTACAGAATAGTTAAGAAAAATGTTTATGACGTAATGGGAGATCAAGAAAAGGTATGTATAGCTCCAAATATTCTAATAGAAAATTTTAATACTTTATTATTTGACAAAATTAAATAAATTATAATATTCTTTCTAACAAGGAAAGAAAAATGAGTTTCCAACAATTTTGAAGTGTTTGGAGGGAAGGTAGTGCACAATTACTATATGTGTTGGTGAGAAAAATGTATACAGAGGTTCAAGCATGTACACGGCCATAGACATATATGAAGGTTTTGAGTTGATTGTGAATTCTATAATAGAAAGTGAAGACGGTGCAGTTGCGTTACAAAGTTCACAGGTATTTTGTTATCACATAATTTTCATGTTTATTTTGTTTGGAATGGAAACTACTCATGATCTTATATTTATTTTTCTCTGATTTTCATATTTATTTTGTTTGGAATGAAAACTACTCATGATCTTATATTTATTTTTCTCTGAAAACTACTATTGATTAATGTATTTTTCTGTTATGGATGTTTATTTTTATGTTGTAATTTGAAATTTTAGTAGAATTCCTCTTATACATATAAAAATATATTTAAAACTTAATAACAAAGCATACATTGCATCATATTATATTTGTGTTTGTATATATATATATATATATATAATGATATATATATAATGGCATCATATACACTTTTTTGCTTCATCAAAAAAGTTAACATATTGTAGTTTATATATAATATTACTTTAATTGTATCACTTATATAATTTTAATGATTATTTGTTCAATTTTTTACATTTAAAGATCACAAAATAAGTTTAAGTTGTAATGAATTAAGAACATGTTTTCAGAATAAAATCACAAATAATCGAATATTTGCTTCAAGGGCTCGTAACCACGTTTTTATTATTTTCTAGGACACGGGTTTAAGAAAATTAGTTTGCAGGAAAGGAACATTGGCATGCCATTTTCTTGTTTAAAAATATCGATCTCTTCAAATTTATCAGGCCTCGTGATCACCATATCTCCGATTTGTCAATTTTTTCAAATTCGATCTGCGATTGTTGATTCTTTAAGGTGAGTTTTAATAATTTCGTTCTTCTTTATAATTTATAGTTCAACATAATTTTTTTTAAATTCTTTATATTTAAGAGGCGATTTTTTTATGTTGTTGATCTTTTATTTTTTATTAGGTGATTTTTACAATTTTGAATTGAATCATTGATTATAATATTATCGAGTGATTTTCAATTCCTAATTGAATCTGAAATTGACGTATATGATATCGAAATGTGATTATTTGTTCTTTATTTTTTTGGATTTCGTAGTTCAATCAATGGAAGAGCAAACTCAAAGTTCCAGCATTCCTTTAGTTGAACAGCCTGCTGAAAGGTATGGTGTAATTAAATTGAAATTTTTATATGACATGTGAGATGTGCTTTTAATTGTTGTTTATTAGTGAAGTTAATTGAAATTTTTGTATAGTTGTGATATTTTTTGTTTCACTAACAAAACAAAAGTGATAAAGATAACTGGTTTTATCTTTTTTTTTAAATTGTCTTTTAAAAAAAAGATAAGTGGTTATTTGGGCTTCAATGGCAAATAACAATAATTTGTTATAGTTAATTTAAAAAAATAGTTATATTATTCAGCAGTTATCTTTTATATATAATTCTAATGATAAATGTTTAATAATTATATGTTAAGATAACACAACAATTATATGTATAGATAATATAACAATTACATTTAAAGATAACACAACAAATATAATACAATTATCTTTTAAAATGATAAATGATTAACAATTTTACGTAAAGATAATATAACAATTATATGTAAAGATAACACAACAATTATAGTACTATTATCTTTTACAATCATTTATGTTATTTTAAAATTGTTGTATAATTCTGTATTTCATTCAATTTCATAACAGGAGTGAAAAAGATAATTGGTTTTATCTTTTTGTAAAATGTCTTATAAAAAGGTTATTGTATAGTTATTTACTTATTTATGTTTTCAATTTGCAGGTATGATATATCCAACTCCAAATTTTGATAAAGAAGCAATTGAAGCTGAAAAATCATTTACTGTTCTTCCTCCTAAAGTGGTTCGTGGAGTTGGTAGGCCTATAGAGTGAATAGAATTGAAGGTGTTGATTTTCATGCTAAATAAAACAAATGTGGAAAGTGTAAAAAACTAGGACATAATAGAAGAAGTTGTTCTTTGAATGATTGAATTTTTGTTTAAAATTCATTGTATTTGACTGATTTTTTTAAATTTAGTGTTACGGTTGAATAATATGGTAAAATGAATTTGTGGTTATATGGATGTGATGAATGTTGATTTTTAGCAGTGATCAATGCTAAAAACTGATTGAAATTCTGCAAGTTTACTTTTACGTTTTGTTATATGCAGTTGTTTAGGTGATTAAAAAGATACACAATTTTATCTTTTTATTTTATATTATGCAACTTGTTATTTTGTTGAATGATTATTTGATTATTTGGCCTTCTTAAATGTATGTTGTGTTATGTTGACTGATTATTTGATTATTTTGTTTTTTCGACAGCAAAGGTTTGAAAAGACAATTGTATTTATATTTTCATGTAAAGGCAATATTTTAAGTTTGTTATATGTACTAAATTTAATAAGTTGATATTGTTTGAGTATGTATGTTCAATAAGGTAATTTTGTTTCAATACATTAGTAAATAATTGCACAATGCTTTCACTGTTAAATTATTATATTATGTGGTTTAGGGGAATGAAAAAGATAAATATTTTTATCTTTTTAATTTATATTTTGCTAATACCAGTAATGAAATAATAATTGATATGATCACAATTCTGATGTCAACTAATCATACACACTAACAAAATCCACCAATTTATTATATACAACATCATAATCATTACATATATACAAACACTATACAACATATTCGAAAAAGGTATATGGTTTTACATATTTAGCAAAACACGGTTTAATCTTTATTTTTGCTGTTACATACTAATTTTTCGTCATTTTAGTGAAAAGAACAAATTATGTAAGAGAAAAAAATATGTATACATGTTGTTGACTTTATACATGTTCTTACTATCAAGAATAACAACAAAATAATCACATTCATTACTGTCACTATGTAGTTGATATTTTTTTCATAGAAGCATTGCTTCTACACAGTTTTGCCTTCTTGCTTCACTACATCATAACAGTTGGACAATACATCCTATGGTACTGGTCGCATAGAAGATAGCCTTTACAATCAGGGTCGTAGCATTTCTGATAGTAGCCACCTCTTTGGAAATCAACAATGTATATAACATGATTACGTTTATGTTCTCTTCCAATTCGTTCACAATATCGACTTTTGGACATGCTATAAATTATATATCCATGTGTAGAAAACAGGTACCACTTTCTGATTTTACCCAAGACATTTCCATGAGATGCTAATGATGAAATTTTTTCATCTAAATCTGGAAAGGGAGATTTTGGTGAATTATAGGACTTGGGTGTATTGCAAGAGTAAGCATTTATTGACTTTTCACTTTGGATGCACCTGTTATTATCATTTTCCTCGGTTTGAAAATGAATACTTTTGTAAGATTTCAAATCCATTTCGCACTCTAATAGCTTTTGTAAATTATATTCTACGTTGCAAATAAGTGATTTTGTAAACACTTGTTCGTCATTAAGATTGTTACATCCAGAGCGTCTGGTTGGCAGTAGTATAGCATTTTTCTCTACTTTTGTTGAGAATGGAAACGAAAACAATGACTACGGGTATAAACTCCAGTATCAATGAATATACTCTCTGTATTTTCTGACGAGCTTAAATCTTTGTTGATGTAAATTTTTTCAAACTGTGAATCAGATAATCTTGATTTTTTTTATACATGAGCATACCTTAGAGATGAATCCTCCAACATGCAAGTTGTCTTTGAAGATAATATTTGGGATATGAATTATCAAATGTCGAGAGAACTTTTCTTCATTAGATGAATCAAGCTCTATAACCCCATCTTCATTTTCATTTATTTTGTATATATCATTCATAGTTTTGAAGGTGATGGAAATCAAAATATCTATCATTTCATCGCCATTTTGTATAGTGTTAATATTTTTGTTGAAGTCCAGATCATAGTACAAGTGGCAAGGCAGTCCGACTTGAATGATTTCATAACGGTGGCGTAACTTAGGATTCATGCTCTTATACCTTCTCCAAAAATCCTCATATGTAGAAAGTAGGAACCTTCTTTGTGCAGTCAAATGATATTGGTAGCAAAAAATGTTAGTATTTGCATGTGTTTTGACAAATATTAAAGCTTATTTTTGTCTAGGAAAAGTTGCCCATATTTCATTTGTTTGCTGTGTAGAAAAATGGAATTAGAAAATGTGACGGCCCGTCCCGCACCAGCCGACATTTCCTCCGAAAGTGCGCTGTACATATGCCAACTAGCATGGAACGGTCGCCAAAGAAAGGAAAGAAGAGAGTGAACTAATAGAAAACCTGTAGAATGTCTCACAGCGCATGGAACAAAATATAATAATAATATACTTGACATAAAGCAGGCGAGACAGTGCATAAGCTGATAACTAAAACCAACATCAACATCAGAGTAGCAGAAGTCTAAATACAGCTTATTACAACTTTTCAAATTACTGTCTCTAAACAAAAGAAAACTAAAGTAGAAGATGCACTACTAATGCCCAGCAGTGATCTTCAACAACACAGGGAGAATATCTATATGTATCATACGTGGAAGCCTCCTGCTCGTCTCTGAATCAGCTACTCGTGCACACCCAGCTAACATGTCTCTAGTCTGCTCGTGAGAGCACCCAGAGTAATAAGAAGAGACATAAAACTCTGTGTCAGACAAAAAGTCTGGTATGAGCGATAAGCAGCTAAACAGAACAATAACAGGTATACTAAACCATACCTGAATCTGGACCTGCAACCAAAGAGTTAGCACTACATACCGTACAATACTCTAAGGTGCCACTGAACAGATGGTGTAAAGATAACGGGGGTGGGGTGTGCATGTCATAGTGATGGCAAACAAATCAAACATAACAACCATCCTCACATCTCTCACTCAGTGCGTAAAGCATACGATGTCCACCACTGTCAATCACTAGACCCATCGAAGTAGTGACGGAGTTCGACTTGTACAACTACTGCTACTACCAAGCTTACCACATGGAGTCATGACCAAACCTTTACAAATGACCCCACTTCATTGGTCTATAGCTCTTTAGTCGTACCTAGGCCACTGTGGCCCTGAATCCGTTCACATACTCCCCACACATAGTGATTCAAAGTTACAGACATCGACAACCCCTTAGCACACGTCCCGCAGCAAAGCCCAACTCATGAGGTCGACTCGTTGGTTCCCAACTGGATCCTGAGTACAAACTTCCCATTAGACTACCTTTGCATCTCGGGTTCTGGTCGTCACCTTCTTCTCCGGATCGGTCTCCATTTCTTTGCTTCACTTTGCTTCAAGTCGTGGTCATTAGCTCCTCGGTTCGGATCGTGAGTCAGCCCCCATCTGTTCGGTTCGGTGCCCAAGTTCCTTCGGGTCGTGCTCCCTCACCTAGGTCGGTTCGTAACAATGCTCCAGGCTCGTGCTCGTCATGTCAGGTGGAAGGCTCCCTGGTCGGAACGGGTCGGGCCTTCATTACCAATTCGGATCGGGGATCCTCAAATGTGAGCGGATCGGTCTTGGTCACCCCTGGCGGATTGGGTCGGGTTCCTCAAGCTTCTCCATGGTGCATTGGTTCGAGTCGAAGTGGCACACGAGAGGCGGATCGGGTCGGAAGCTCCTAGTGTGGGCGGTTCAGTTCGTGCTTCTATCCGATCCGATCGGTTCGGGTACTTTCCTACACTTTGTCCAGCAAGTTGTTTACGCCATTCGACGGCGTTTTCGACCAGTCTAACACTTCTAGACAATCACAAATCATACCATATAGTCATAGCAACATGTATAATCATCCATAAACAGCAAAACAACAATCATAGCATGTAAAATGGATCAAACATACCCAAAACCCCATATTTTCCCTTAAACATGTTTAGGCAAAACTAATAATATGATTAGTAAAACTTAGCCAAATCAAACGAAATTTCTAACAGAGGTCTAAAGCATTATTTTCGAATTTATAAATGTTTTTCCAGAATTTAATCATGTCTAATTTCATTAATCTTCACTAATTACCCTTAATTAACCATAAGTAGTGAGGAACTATGCAAATCACTCACCTTGGCCACAAATGAACTTTAGATCTGAAATAATTTACTGATATGGCGCTGTTCCCAATGCAACACAGCAGCTCTAACCTCGATTCTTGTGATAATCCACCTTGATTTGATGTTGCTAAGCCTAATCCTTGATTAGAAAGTGATTTGGAGGTGTTTTAGAGGTTGAAGGCCATTGTTAGGTTGAAGAGAGGATTTGTGGTGGTTGGAAAATGAGTGAAAAACTGAAATCCTAACCCTAGCAGCCCTCAAATACCTCTAATCCCGAAATCCCCCATTGGGCCTAGCTGTTAATCACCCGGTTAAGCCCAATTAAGCTGTTTTTCACTATCTGAAACTTGTTTCAGCCATATCTCCCAAACGGTAAGTCCGTTTGGCTAATGTGACCACTCTACGGAATTGTAAACCATCATCCGAAGCCAATGGAAGTGGTTTCAGGGCAAAACTCCTTTCCAATCAAAAGTTATGGCCAAAACAAGATTAAATAGGGGCAAAACAGTCATTTAAAAATCGGGAAAAATCATGAACATGGGAAATGACCTCAATAGTCGTCTCCCAATGTTACGTGACCATACAACTTCGTATGTGAAAGAAATTAATATTCTACGATCCTTCGATGCGTAAAATGCGGGTCGTTACACTCTCCCCCCCTTAAGAAATTTCGTCCCCGAAATTCCTTAACCCAAAACATACAAAGGGTCCCGCATGCCTACCAGCCACATACAACAATTAAACATGCAAAACAAACAAAACAAACCTATAGCATGCGGAAAGGCTAAATCGAAACTAAAACCTTACCAGGCGAAGAGTTCTGGATACGTCTTCCTAATGCTCTCCTCTGTCTCCCAAGTACAGTCATTCTCATTCTTGCCCCACTGAACTTTGACTAATTTCACCGCTTTCCTTCGAAGTTGCTTCGTATCGTTCCCAACAATATGCATAGGCTTGCGGTTCCTAACCGCCTCGGGTTCAACTTCGATATCATCCAACTAATCAAGTGAAATAGTCACATCTGGGTCGTGCACGGACTTCCTTAACTGGGAAACATGAAATACGTTGTGAACTCCTGCCATCTTCTCTGGTAATTCAACTTTGTATGCCAAATCCCCAATTTGCTCAAGAACTGGGAATGGACCAACATATCTTAGTGCTAACTTGCCTCTCCTGCCAAATCGTATCACGCTCTTCAACGGAGAAATCTTGATAAACACCAAGTAGCCAATGGAGAATTTTAATTCCTTTCTCCTCTTATCAGCATAACTCTTCTGCCTATCTTGGGCAGCCTTCATTCGCTGTTGGTTAACCTTAATCTTAGCTGAAGTTTCTCTTATCACATCGGGTCCAAGTACAAACTTCTCACCAGTTTCTACCCAACATGACGGTGAGTTGCACGGTCTTCCGTACAAAGCTTCAAATGGAGCCATACCGATACTGGATTGATAACTATTATTATATGCAAACTCTACTAGATGCAAATGGTCATCCCATGATCCACCAAAATCCAGTACACAAGCTCTCAAGAGGTCTTCTAACACTCGATTCACCCTGTCTGTCCGTCAGTTTGAGGATGATACGCGGTACTGAGATGTAATTCTGATCCTAACGCCTCTTGTAAGCTCTTCCAAAATCCACTAGTGAACAACGGATCTCGGTCACTAACAATGCCTTTGGGTATTCCATGAAATCTCACTACCCACTTTATATATAGTTCAGCTAACTTAGCTGTTGTCCTATTCGATTTGACGGGTATAAATCTTGCACTCTTAGTCAATCGGTCCACAATCACCCAAATGCTATCATGGCCCGATCTAGTCCTTGGTAACCCATCAATGAAATCCATCGAGATTTGTTCACATTTCCATTTTGGAACTTCTAATGTTTGTAACAAACCACTAGGCTTCTTTTGCTCAGCTTTAACTAGCTGGCAATTCATGCATTTGGATATAAACTTCCCAACGTATCTTTTCATCCCTTCCCAGTAGTAGGTCCGCTTCATGTCTCGGTACATCTTGTTACCACCGGGGTGTATAGTCAGTTTTGAGTGATGACATTCTCTAAGCACTTCATCTCTCAATCCATTGACATTGGGTACAACTAGTCTTCCATTCTTTCTAAGCCATCCATCTCGATCAAGCCCATACTTGTTCATCTCCTCATCGATACGCATCTCTAACTTGGAGATGATTTCCAATAGGTTAGGATCGTTCCTCTGACTGGAACCAATCCGCTCAATCAAAGTGGGTCTGATCATCAAACTTGCTAACATTTCTGGATCCAATTCGCACTTTGGTCTGAAATCATACCCAGCGATGTACTCCAGTTGCTTCCATTCTAGAAACATAGCCCCTAAACTGGCATGTCTTCTACTCAATGCATCAGCCACCGCATTGCCCTTTCCTGGTGTATATGCGATGTCGAAATCATAGGAAGCTAAGAATTATAACCATCTTTATTGTCGGAGATTTAGATCCTTCTGAGAGAAGAGATACTTTAACGATTTATGATCGGTAAACAACTCGAATCTTTCTCCCAAGAGATAATGTCTCTACATCTTCAGTGCTAACACGATCGCTGCCAATTCCAAATCATGGGTAGGGTATCTTTTCTCATGCGGTTTCAGTTGCCAACTTGCATAAGCTACAACCCTACCTCCTTGCATCAATACAGCACCTAGCCCTGTGCCACATGCATCCGTATATACTGTCATTTCTTCATTCGCCTTAGGAATGACTAGCACTAGTGCACATGTCAACTTGTCCTTTAGACTCTTGAATGCATTCTCGCACTTTTCGTCCCAGACAAAAGCTTGATTCTTCTTGGTCAACTGAGTCAACGGTGCTGCTATCTTGGAGAAGTCTTGGATAAACTTACGATAATATCCAGCTAATCCCAAGAAACTTCTTATGTCCATTGCATTCTTGGGCGTAGACCAATCTTGTACCATAGCTACCTTCGCAGGATCCACGACAATACCATTCTCTGAAACAACATGGCCCAAGAATCTCACTTCTCTCCTCCCGAAGTGACACTTAGAAAACTTTGCTTTCAATTGGTGTTTTCTCAACACCTCCATCACTATTCTTAAATGTTCCTTGTGTTCTTCTTCTGTCCTCGAATAGACCAAAATATCATCCACGAACACAAGGACAAACTTATTCAACTGATCTCTGAATACCCTATTCATAAGATCCACAAAGTATGTTGCGGCACTGGTCAGCCCGAATGGCATGACCGACCACTCATAAAATCTAGATAGCGTCCGAAATGCCGTTTTAGCTATACCCTCAGCTTCCACTCTAAGATGATGAAAACCTGTCGCGAGATCCAACTGAGAGAATATTCTCGTGCCACTCAACTGATCAAACAAATCATCTATCAGCGGTAGAGGATACTTATTCTTCCTTGTCACTTTATTCAACTCGCGGTAGTCTACACACAAACGAAGGGAACCATCCGCCTTGGTAGCAAACACAACTGGTGCTCACCATTCAGAAACACTCCTTCTGATAAATCCCTTCTTCAAAAGATCACTGATTTGCACCCCGAGCTCTCGCTGCTCCCTTGGTGCCATACGATGAAGTGGCATCACTATAGGTCTGGCATCTTTCACTAAATCAATACGGAACTCAATCTCTCGGTGTGATGGAAGCCCGGTCACTTCCTCGAAGACATCCGGATACTGGCCAACCATGGGCAACCCTGGCAACTCACTATGCAGGATGCCGAGGGAATTTAGAAAACTAGCCATTACCCCATCACTAGGTAGACCACCCAACACTACCCTCTGCCTATCATCCGCTCTAGCTGTCACCAAAAAGCACTCACAGTCTACCACCACCCTGTATCTTTGGAGCCAATCGACTCCCAAAATAATGCCAAACCCAGTAAAGCCCAAAACAAAGCAATCACAAACAAACATACATCCATGACTCGATAAGACCACATTACGACAAATCATGCTAAGGTTAGTCGAACCACCAATCGGTTTCGTCACTACTAAAGGTCTATCGACAATCTCGGGCTCCAATCCCAACCTATCTACCAGGTCACTAGATATGAAAGAACTGGAAGCTCCGGTATCAAACAAAATTCTAACAGGAACATCATAAACAGAAAGCATACCTTGAATAACAACATTCTTTTCTTTCTCCGCCGCAGTTGGGGCATTCGACGAAGAAGGAATAACATTAAGGGCATATGCTTTTACCATCTACTTTTCTTTAGGGGGTTGCGGATACTTGTCTTTGTGATGTCCCACTTGGCCACAGTTGAAGCAATTCCTATCCGCTGGCTTGGCCCGACACTCTTTGGCATAGTGGCCCTTCTTACCACAGCTGAAGCACTCAACATCTTGCTTATTCCTTTTCTTCTGGCCATCCTTAGTCTGATTTTGCTTTCTCTTATTCTGAAAACCATTCTTGCCTCTACCGCTTGCTTGCGGCTTTGGCTCCTCTGCAGATGTAACCTCAGTCTTCGACTTAGGGTAAAGACTCTCGGACCTCAATGCTTTCCCCACAATTGATTCAAACGTCTCATCGATGTGGTTGATAAGCCTTTCCCCCAAGTACTGATCCAGGCCAGTTATGAACTTCTCATTCTTCTTCTCGGCAGTATCAATAAGAGATAGTCCATACTTTGATAAAGTATCGAATTCTGCAATATACTCTGAGACAGCTCTGCCATTCTGCTTGAGCTCCAAGAATTTCTTAAACAACACTGACTTCTGAGCAGCTGGAATGAATTTATCACTAAAGCAAACCTTAAACTGCTCCCAAGTAATCTGATCCTCGGGAGTAGCGGCCTTTATAGCATTCCACCAATTCATTGCCCGTTCTTACAGCTGACGGGATGCTAGCCTTTTCTTCATCGCATCCTCGATACCCAAGTCTTCGAAGATACGCTCGCAGCTATCCAACCAATCCTGAACATCCGTAGCGGACTCCATTCCGTGGAACGACTTCCCACCAAGACTAGTATAATCCTTGTTCAGCTTGGCGAAATCGGCCCTAGGCGCCTGCACTATTGGACCACCACCATTACCATTAATGGGAGCTGCCCTATGCACATCCCTAAGCATCTCTCTCATGAGGTCAGTAAACATCGTCCTCATGTCAGCATCATTCCCATTATTGGCTCCTCTACCGGCACCTCTTGCGTATCGGCTCATCGTTCAATCTGTAAGGAGAAAACGATTAACCATCTCCATAGTGGTGCTAGTGCAGTACGACTTCATCCTTAGTTATACTAATACTATATATATAGCTTTTGAAAACCAAAATAATCACAAATACGCGCTCTCATATACGTATACTATCTCTCCCTGATGACTTCCCTAGGTTAACAACGCAACCTAGACCTCTGATACCAAGTGTGACGGCCCGTCCCGCACCAGCCGACATTTCCTATGAAAGTGCGCTGTACACATGCCAACTAACACGGAACGGTCGCCAAAGAAAGGAAAGAAGAGATTGAACTAATCGAAAACCTGTAGAATGTCTCACAGCGCATGGAACAAAATATAATAATAATATACTTGACATAAAACAGGCGAGACAGTGCATAAGCTGATAACTAAAACCAACAATAACATCAGAGTAGCGGAAGTCTAAATACAGCTTATTACAACTTTTCAAATTACTGTCTCTAAACAAAAGAAAGCTAAAGTAGAAGATGCACTACTAATGCCCAAGCAGTGATCTTCAACAACACAGGGAGAATATCTATATGTATCATACGTGAAAGCCTCCTGCTCGTCTCCGGATCAGCTACTCGTGCACGCCCAGCTAACCTGTCTCTAGTCTGCTCGTGAGAGCACCCAGAGTAATAAGAAGAGACATAAAACTCTGGGTCAGACAAAAAGTCTGGTATGAGCGATAAGCAGCTAAACAGAACAATAACATGTATGCTAAACCATACCTGAACCTGGACCTGCAACCAAAAAGTTAGCTCTACATACCGTACAATACTCTAAGGTTGCCACTGAACAGATGGTGTAAAGATAACGGGAGTGGGGGTGTGCATGTCATAGTGATGGCAAACAAATCAAACATAACAACCATCCTCACATCTCTCACTCAGTGCGTAAAGCATACGATGTCCTCCACTGTCAATCACTAGACCCATCGAAGTAGTGACGGAGTTCGACATGTATAACTACTGCTACTACCAAGCTTACAGCATGGAGTCATGACCAAACCTTTACAAATGACCCCACTTCATTAGTCTATAGCTCTTTAGTCGTACCTAGGCCACTGTGGCTCTGAATCCGTTCACATACATAGTGATTCAAAGTTACAGACATCGACAACCCCTTAGCACACGTCCTGCAGCAAAGCCCAACTCATGAGGTCGACTCGTTGGTTCCCAACTGGATCCTGAGTACAAACTTCCCATTGGACTACCTTTGCATCTCGGGTTCTGGTCATCACCTTCTTTTCCGGATCGGTCTCCATTTCTTTGCTTCACTTTGCTTCAAGTCGTGGTCATCAGCTCCTCGGTTCGGATCGTGAGTCAGCCCCCGTCGGTTTGGTTCGGTGCCCAAGTTCCTTCGGGTCGTGCTCTCTCACCTGGGTCGGTTCGTAACAATGCTCCAGGCGCGTGCTCGTCATGTCAGGTGGAAGGCTCCCTGGTCGGATCGGGTCGGGCCTTCATTACCAATTCAGATCGGGGATCCTCAGATGCGAGCGGATCGGTCTTGGTCACCCTTGGCGGATCGGGTCGGATTCCTCAAGCTTCTCCATGGTGCATCGGTTCGAGTCAGAGTGGCACACAAGAGGCGGATCGGATCGGAAGCTCCTAGTGTGGGCGGTTCGGTTCGTGCTTCTATCCGATCCGATCGGTTCGGGTACTTTCCTGCACTTTGTCCAGCAAGCTGTTTACGCCATTCGACGACGTTTTCGACCAATCTAACACTTCTAGACAATCACATATCATACCATATAGTCATAGCAACATGTATAATCATCCACAAACAGCAAAACAACAATCATAGCATGTAAAATGGATCAGACATACCTAAAACCCCATATTTTCCCTTAAAAATGTTTAGGCAAAACTAATGATATGATTAGTAAAACTTAGCCAAATTTCTAAAAGAGGTCTAAACCATTATTTTCGAATTTATAAATGTTTTTCCAGTATGTAATCATGTCTAATTTCGTTAATCTTCACTAGTTACCCTTAATTAACCATAATTAGCGAGGAACTATGCAAATCACTCACCTTGGCCACAAATGAACTTTAGATCTGAAATAATCTACTGTTATGGCGCTGTTCCCAATGCAACACAGCAGTTCTAACCTCGATTCTTGTGCTAATCCGCCTTGATTTGATGTTGCTAAGCCTAATCCTTGATTAGAAAGTGATTTGGAGGTGTTTTAGAGGTTGGAGGCCATTGTTAGGTTGAAGAGAGGGTTTGTGGCGGCTGGAAAATGAGTGAAAAACTGAAATCCTAACCCTAGTTGCCCTCAAATACCTCTAATCCCGAAATACCCCGTTGGGCCTAGCTGTTAATCACCCGGTTAAGCCCAATTAAGCTGTTTTTCACTATTTGAAACTTGTTTCAGCCATATCTCCCAAACGGTAAGTCCGTTTGGCTAATGTGACTACTCTACGAAATTGTAAACCATCTTCCGGAGCCAATGGAAGTGGTTTCAGGTCAAAACTCCTTTCCAATCAAAAGTTATGGCCAAAACAATATTAGCTAGGGGCAAAATGGTCATTTAAAAATCGGGAAAAATCATGAACATGGGAAATCACCTCAATAATCGTCTCCCAAAGTTACATAACCATACGACTTCGTATATGAAATAAATAAATATTCTATGATCCTTCGATGCGTAAAATGCGGGTCGTTACAGAAAACATATTACTAATTACTTTTAAATGATAAACAAAAGATAAAATGATTTATCTTTTTAAACATAGTTGTAGACAAATGTATTGAATGACAATTTAAGTAAAAGTAAAAATCATCATGTTCATAAGCATTGTCACATTTACTGCCTAAAAAGTTAAGCAGTACAAATTATTGAAATATTGGTATAAGCCATTACAAATTCATCACCAGTTGTAATATCTAATTGTTAAAATCAACTATTACAAATTATGAAATTTTGTGTTAGTTCAAACATTTTTAAGAGCTGGACCAGAGCTGCAAAAATTTTCAATTCATCACTGAGAATATCTGCAGCTATCTTTGCTCTGAATACAGTAGCTTGTTCAGACGTAATATTTGATGTACTCTCCATTCCATGTGCAATTTTTTGAATGAACATCATCACGTAAATTCCGCAATCGTCGTACCTAAAGTAATGAAATTTAGTACTTTGCATATAATGATAGAGCATATTATCTTTTTTTAGTATAATAATGAATTGTAATTTGTTTCTTCTATATCTTACTGTGTATCATGAAATTATATATTAAATTATTAAATATTTGTATAATTTACCATTAGTTTGTTGAGCACAATCAACATTCATAAAGAAGTAGTTGCATAATTTAAAATAAAAAGATAACGTTGAATATCTTTTTAATCTCCTAAACCACAACATATAAGAAAACCTAAACTTTCATAATTTCATCAGTTGTTAACATTAATCACTGATAAAAAGCCAACTATGACAGATGTAGTGTATTTATTTATTTATTTATTGGTGTTGAGTATACTAGGAGTTGATAGTGATATATAAAACAATACTTTTATCAACACCATGCTTTTGGTAGTGTAATACCACACAATGTACCATAACAAACTAATAAGTAGAAAACTCAACTGAACTATATAGGTAAATTTGGAAAAAAGTAGTGTTTCATTACTTATTTGTTATCTCCAACAACCTTGAAAAAAAGTTTTACATGCTCTTTATCTGTAAGATGCTTCAGGAGTAGGCATTTTTCAATATATTTTTTTGTTCTTTAACGATGGCATCTTCAACACAAATAGGAATTTCAGCAGCATTTTGTTTAGTATATTCTTTGATATCTTCAGATTTTAAACTGCCTTTAGTACCTATAATTAAATCTTGAGTTTCCATTAGATCAAAACAAGGAAAGTTATCAGAACAATTTATATGTACCATACCAACTATTTTTCCTTTCTTCACATGTTTTTTTAGGTTCAGTAGTGTTGTCCACATTATATTGTTGATGATTTTCCAATTTTTGAAGTTTGATTTCAATTTCTTGGAGTCTTTGGTTAGCCTTTTTCCTTAAGTTCTTCTCATCTTCTTGTTGTTTTACCACACTATTCATCTCATCAGTCAAAAAGCCGACTTTTGTCTATCTCTTTTAGCCTTTCTATTTCTTCATTTTCAGATAATTTTCTTTTCTTTCATCTTTCATCTTCTAGGACTGGATGTATTAATTTTTTAGAAAGAAACTCTTCTCCTCTGAAGTTATATTTGTAATTTTTTTTTTGAAATCTGCATGAATGATATTTCTAATTAAATATTGTTACATATCATTAAATAATTCTACAATCAATTCAATGTTATAAATATATTTGATTATATAGTTTAAAAAGATAAATGTATTTATATTTTAAGGTAAATGATCTATTGACATATTGAACTTAATTCGTTTTCTGTCTATTATACTATCATGATTATAACTTATTTCAAAAGGCTTATTACTAATATTATGTATTCTATAAGCAACTAGTGATTTAATCATTAATGTTCCTTCTAAACCTGAAAAGATAAAAACATATATCTTTTAAATAAAATAAATAGTAAAGTAATACATTTGTACCTCATTGTTGTCACTTAATGTTTTTATCATGAAAGTAAATAATTCTATAATCAATTCAATGTTATAAATATATTTGATTGTATAGTTTAAAAGGATAAATGTATTTATATTTTAAGGTAAATGATCTATTGACGTATTGAACTTAATTTGTTTTCTGTCTATTAAACTATCATGATTATAACTTATTTCAGAAGGCTTATTACTGATATTATGTATTATCAATGTAAGCAACTATTGATTTAATCATTAATGTGCCTTATAAACTTTAAAAGATAATAACATATATCTTTTAAATAAAATAATTGGTAAAGTAATACACTTCTACCTTATTGATGTCAAGTGTTGTAAATAATCATGGGACTTAATGTTTTTATCATTAAAGTAATTTTTTTTACAATCAATTCTATGTTCTTAATATATTTGATTGTATATTTTAAAAAGATAAATGTATTCATATTTTAAGGTAAATGATCTATTGACATATTGAACTTAATTTTGTTTTCTGTATATTATACTATCATGATTATAACTTATTTCAGAAGGGTCATTACTAATATTATGTATTCTGTATGCAACTATTGATTTAATCATTAATGTGCCATCTAAACTTTAAAAGATAACAACATATATCTTTTAAATAAAATAAATAGTAAAGTAATATATTTACACCTTATTGCTGTCAAGTGTTGTAAGATCCATGTCCTTCAAATTAGACAAGTCACACTTTATCATCCTTGGGATTTTTTTTTTTTTGAAGATTTTCTTTTTCTTCTATTACTTTTGTCTTCTCACAAAACTAATACTGTAATAATAAGATATATACATTTATATTTGTAATAATGAAATATTAGATAAATGTAAGAAATCTTACAAGTAAAACCATAGTGCAACCAAGTGTGTTTCTTGGGTCAGTATGATGTTTTGAACATTTTTTTCAAACATTCTCACATATTGCTCTTGGCTAAGAAATATAACTGATTTTTTTCAAATTGAGGATCTAAGGAAGAAATCCCCACTGCAAGTAGATTTGATTGTTCAGAAACAAAAATGTTATGATCAACAGCATAATAGCTTTACTAAATCAACTGTAACAACCTGGATTTTTAGAACCGATTTAAAAAATTTATTTTAGTTATTGTAATGGATTTCGAATATTTAAAATGATTTATTTTAAATAAAAACAAATAAAAATTTATTTTAACCGAAGTTAGAACGTATAAATTTATTTTAATTATAAAACGAGCCTGAAATGGCGCGGTAGTTTGAAAATTCGATTTTAAATTTCAAATGAATGTACAAAATTCAAAATAAATCGGATTTCAGTAAAACAAGAAATATTTGAATCTGTTTAATTATATCTTTCTAACGTATGTGAAAAATCCAGATTTCATAACGAGAATGAAAGTTATGTCCAATTTAAAATAGTCGCTATGGAATTTAATATAATATATAGCCCTTAAAAATAGCCATTTTGCAAACGACCTCCATTTTCGACGAAACCACTTTTGTTGGGTTCGAAATATCAAATTATCGCTAGATTCCAATTTTCATAATTTTTGGAATTAATATGTGAGCGCAGTAAATTTAAACGCTTTTGGTCAATTCAATTTGAATTGGATCAACCAGAAAAGGGCTATTTTTTAAACAACCTCCAAATTCGATGAAATTAGTTTTGTTAGGACCGTATCGTCAAAATATAGCTAGATTTATTTTTCTGTAATTTTTGGAGTCAGTATGTGGCCCCGGTAAATTAAAATGTACGTTTAAATTCAATATATACTGATTTATATTTTAATTTTTATGAAAACCAATCGAAACAGTCGAATTGGCTTACGAAACATATCCCATTGTGTTCAGAATGGGTGTATTTGGCTAGGGGAGACAGTCGTTGGGTTTGATTTGGAGTTCGAACACAAATTCTCACTTTTTGAAATAAAATAATAATAAAAAAAATACTATAAATACCCCCATCCACTTGGTCAAACCCTATGCCACTTTCAGCGTGGTCAACCCTGGAACCCAGCCTCCATTAAAACCAACACTCAAAATTACACCACCTTTCCTCTCTGATTTCTCCAAATTAAATTATCAGTCCAAGTTTTCCCCAATGCGAAAAGTGTTCAGCTCAACAAGCTCTTGAACCTCAACGGATATGATCAAGATTTAGGGCCTGTCGTGGCCAGAATCCATGTCCAAACCATCGCCGTTCAAGTTGAAATTGAGGGGGCGTGGGGGTGTCGAGCTGGACCTGGCGGGGTGGCGAAGGAAGGCAACGACGAGGGCTTCATAGTGGTGGGTTTAGATCCACTACCGGTGGTCAGTTTTTGGAGCGACGGGCGGATGTTGGAGGTGTTGCGTGGGTTCGATTTTGACTGAGTGGTTACGGGAAGGAAGAAATGTTTAATTAACCTTAACATTGTAATTAAATTATAATTAGTTTAATTGTAGTGATTAGAAGGATTTATTTATCTAATTAAAACGTATTTACTTTAAATATAAATAACTTTGTTTTAGAAATGTTGTTTTCAGAATATAAATAACTTTGTTTTAGAAATATTGTTTTTAGAATATAAATAACTTCATTTTAGATATGTTGTTTTTTAGAATTTAAATAACTTTGTTTTAGAAATGTTGTTTTTAAAATATAAATAACTTTTTTTTTAAATGTTGTTTTTCAAATATAAATAACTTTGTTTTAGAAATGTTGTTTTCAAAATATAAATAACTTTGTTTTTAAAAAAAAAGTAGCATAGAATAAAAATAGAATTTTTAATATAGGTAAAGCGGTTTAAAAATGTAATTTTTATTATATATATAGCGGTTTAAAAATATGATTTTATTATATATATACATATATAGCGTTGTAAAAATATGATTTTTATATAAATAACATTGTTTAAAAATGTGATTTTTAAAAAATGAAATAGCTTCAATAAAAATGCGATTTTTATTATGAAATGTTTTAAAATAAAAATATGATTTTTACATATATAGTTCTGAAATAAAAATGTGATTTTTATTATATAAATAGCTTTAAATAAAAATACAAAAAGCATTATTTTTAAAAATATAAATAGCATGATTTTTTTAAAATAAATAACGCATTATAAAAAAGTGATTTTTTAAATATAAACCACGTGAAATAAATTGCATTGAAACACGGTGAAGATTGGAGCTTATTTGCAAATTCTGGAACCAGAACAGCAAATCACAACGGTAGAAAAGCACGACGGAGTGGATCCCAACGTGAGAACTCCTTCTCACTTAAATTATTTTACAGTTATTATATAATAGGGTGCATACGGGGCTTAGTAGCCCCTGACACTATTTTTTTGTACAAACCGTGGTTGATTGTTTGTTTGGATTGTGATTGGGATTGTCATGGATTGATATTGTTGTTTATATAAAATTATTTATATAAAATATATATAAAATTATCATGAAGAGAAATTAACATAAATATTCATTTACAAGTCGGACGGCTCGTTTATGTACACCCATTCAACTGATATTGATTGGGACGATAAATCTTACACATCACCCAACTACACAAATAATAAACAGTATTTGTTGGTTGAAACCCCATACGGGTATTGGGATGATATTTGGCGTACACTAATCCCAATTGTTTAGTTGTATGTCAATCAATGGGTTGACAGGCTGTAATGAGCATTAATTATTTATTTTAATGCTTATATAGTTGTAAATTGCACTCTTGGTGATGTTTGAATGATTATTTATCATTATTGTTGTATACATGTAATGTATGAAATCCATATTACTGAAATTATATGGTAATTGATTGAGTCGCATTCCGATTCAGAAATAAAAAGTATTTTAAAATAACGAATATTTTAAAATAATATTTAGTGAATAATTAAAAATATTTTGATGTCCGATTTTGGATGGACAAGAAATATTGGAGTATATAAAGCCGAGTAAGTAGATATTCGCCATTTTAACCCGAACGGGTTTATCAATTGATTTTATTCATTTTAAAATGAATATCGATAAGAATTGATTTCGAAATCAGATATTTTGTAAATATTATCTTTTTAATATTATAATGATAAGAAATATTCCATTTTTATTTGAAAATTGAAATAAAGGAGAAATCGTTTTAAAATGAATTTAAAACGAATTTATTAAGAAATATACAATTTTGATTTGAAAATTGAAATAAAGGAGAAATCGTTTAAAAATGAATTTAAAACGAAGTTATTAAGAAATATTCAATTTTGATTTGAAAATTGAAATGAAGTAGAAATCGTTTTGCAATGAATTTATAAATGAATCTATAAAATACGTTTTAAACAGAAATCGACGAAATATATATAATATATATTAAATGGCCTGAATAGAACGGGCTGCGCAACGACCGTTCGCGAATTTCGACCATTGACTTCAAATTGACATTACGAGAATTCGACCGTCAGATTCTCCTAAAACCGAAACCGTTGCATTCGTGTCGGAAAGAGCTTTCCAATGAATATAAGAGATTTGAAATCTAACAGTAGTATTTGGAATTATGTCCAAATCAAATTTGAAAAAGGTCGCTATGGATGCAGTTCAGTGGCGTTATTTGAAAACCGACTATACGAGCCTTGATAAAATTATTAAAAATATTAATAATTTGTGTAAAATCATAATAAATGATTTGGAAAGAATTTGGATGAAAAATTCCACTTTTGTAAAGATAAAAATATATTTTTATCAAAATGAACTAGTTATTAACTAGAATTATAATCCAGTTATTTTTAAATAAATAAATAAATTGGATTGAGAATGGGTTTTAATATAACGAGAATTTCCAATATATGAATTGGAATGGATTTGAATGGAAATCATCTTTGGAATATTTCGATGTTGGATTCCTTGATTATGTGGATATTATTGAGGAATTTGGAAGATATATATATCGTTATTCTTAAACGATATTTGTTGGTTTCAGAATTCAGTATTGAATATAAGTCAATATTTCTATTCAGAGCCTTGTATTTGATTGGAATCAAAATGTGATTTTGGGATTGTCGTGAACGGTGTCTTAAATAACACTATTCTTAAACCCAGTTGAGAAAAGAATAAATCTTTAATTTAAGATTTAGTGAAGTTTTCCAATTAATTAATATTTAATTGAAATTGAATAAAAGAATTGGATTTTGGGTTTATAGTGAACGATGTTTTAAATAATATTTGTTCTTTAACCCGATTAACCGTGAAATGTGATTTGGAATTTATAAATCTTTTATTAAGATTTAATGGGAATTTTCCAAAGTAAAGTTTCCTAATTTAATATATTAAATTGGAGTTGAATGGATTTCGATTAGGTAATAATCTAAATGAGCTTCTGTGCAGGAAGACTATTAATATATATGGAATTTAAAAAGGCTTAGTCATTATTCCATTTATATTATTAGCCGGATACGGAAATTGATATCGATTATATATTGATCTGTTTTCCGTGAAGATTCCATAATTAATGGAATGTGATTTTGTTATTATCGTGAACTGTGTTTTAAATGACACTGGTTCTTTAACCCGGTTAAAGACAGGATTACATGTCTAACGTTGTATTTCGAACTGTATTGTTGATCTCTACTAAATATATATCTGTTTGGTGGCGGAGAATTTATTCTCTTGCTTAACGCCTTCTCTGAGACATATGAGCTTAGAGGTTATATATTGGCAAAAATCAATGGTACAGTGTAGATTGTCGATGCGACATGTTTGATTTCCCAAAGTTAAATAATCATTAATAATGATTTTGGGCAGATTAAAACTAAGTGGAGTTTTAATGAATCTTTAATTAGATTGGAATGTGATTGTGATAACTTAAATTATCAAATTTGGAAAATGATCGAGAATGGAGTATCACCAGTTTCACTCCAAGCGATAGTTAAATCTTTAATTAGATTTGAACGTGAAATGGTAATTAAATTTACCAATAACATGGGGGTGTTAGATATGGAGTACTACTAGTTTTGCTCCACGGGATGAATAGGTTGGGATTGGGAAATAAAATAAATGATTTCTTCGGTAAGGTTCGCTAATCTCGACTAGTTTGGAAAATCTTAATTTGATTTAAATTGTGAAAAGAATATTTGAATAAAAGAATATTCTGGATTGGAATGAGGCGTATAATGTGTTTTTATATCACTTGATTATAAGATACGCGAGTTATTCGGAAAGGCCGGGTTTATCCTATTTTGAATAACTGATACGACGGTAAGTCGACGGTGAAGACGGTAGTTGAAGACCGAAGATCTTCACATCGTTTGGATGATTACTGATGTCTTAATTGGGATGTACACCCAAGACAAGGTAATAAGTAGTGATCGTACAGATGTACTTGGAGATCGACCGGATATGCAAGGACCTCTCTCTCCTATATTGGACATATGGGAAGAGGAATAAGGTGCCCCTAGTTTCGTTCAGACCCAGAACGGACTTGTAAATGGATGTTTGTCTGACATTGGATTTTATTCTGTGTTGATTGATTTCCATTAAATATACATCTGTTTGGTGGTGGAGAATTTATTCTCTTGCTTAACACCCTTCTCTAAGACATACAATCTTAGAGGTTATATATCAATAGATATCAGTCGCATGGCGTGAATTGTCAGTGTGGCATGCTGAGATGCAAATGATCAAGGCTTTTGTTGAGAAGCAGAGCCTTATGGTTGATGATCAAAGCATGAATTTAAATAGCATAGATTTGTGTAGCGTTAATTTGCGAGCTTCATACCGAGGTATGAACCAAAAACGGGATAGTGACTACATGGAAATGGACATATGTTAGTTCTAGCTACGAGTAACGTCGTGGTATGGAGCCCAGACTGTTTACTCATGTGGACTGTAACGACCCGGGGATTTTCGACTCCGAAAATCAACACAAAACTACCATGTTGACTATTTAGACATCGGAAATTCCTGATCATTATTAGAAAGAAATTAGAGGGTGAGAATAGATAAGATAGAAAATTAGAATATAAGAAGAAGAAGATCACTACAGAACAAAATCAGAGTAATATGAATCTCACAGCGGAACGAATAAAATATAATACATAACATAACTTTGAAATAAAACATTATATAGGTATAGAATAACATTATCAAAATGCAACACTTACACACAGCGGAAATAACAATAGCTATACAATCCTGAAGCCTCCTGCTTCAAGCTCCTCTAAGTATATCTGTAAAGACCTGAACTACTTGACTGCCCGTACAAATTTGGGCACCTAAGAGTTTAGGAAAAACAAAACAAAATAAACTCTGGGTCAGTCATGGGACTGGTGTGAGTAACTCAAATCATTTGATTTAACTTTTCAAAATCCTTTCCAGAAGAAAAGATAATCGTAAGACCGATCCACACATAAACACGGATGGTTTTTACCTTACGATAACCCAAAACAATTTTGGAAAAATCAATACTTCTCTGATATTATAATAATGTCTAATCACAAGTAATTCGAATCTAGCAGAACGCTTGCATCTCACGTTCCACATATATAGTATACAAACAAAAACGCGGCGCTTATCGGAGATTGGATTCCAACTATGACAAGGTATGGGACCACCTGCCGATAGTGTATCTCTAAAGACGAATACACTGGGTTCAACAAGAACGTCTTGCAACCCGACCCACACATGACCGACCACTCATTTCGCTTGAGTGTATCGAATGTATATCACCAACGGTTGGGAGCTACCCACCGTTTCCCGAATAGGGACAGCATCGATAATAGATAAAGAATGAATTGGATTTTCTCTAGATAGGTGATATGCACCATAATGGGAGCGACCCACTTAGCCATGCTGCCTGCCCGATTTCTGTCATTTCCCGATTGATGAGGCTTGAGGTCATGACGTATCTTTTGACAGATCATACATTCATTTACTTTGAATGCAACATCGTCATACCCGCCAAATCACAAATTGATTCCTCCAAAAATACCACGGGTATAAATCTAAGAGAAACGAATTACTCCGCCTCCAAACGTAAATACGTTTGAAGAGATCAACTTACGCGATCCGTTAGATATACTTTGTTAGACATTCGTCCATTAACGTTGCCCTGGGACTGGACAAACCGAAGGCACTATTCTGTAGATCCATCTTAGGCAATTTCTACCTAGGATCGCCAGGACAGCCCTTGCTTAACTCCGTCTTCCATTATCTTCATCACATTTGATCGCAACGCTAACATCGATACAGAGTGGTTTTCAGATAATGAATCTGATCCAGGTCTCTCTGTATTGACGATGGAAAAATGGTTAAAAACTTCGATAGTCGGTGATTTAACTATCAAAGAAAAATAAGTGTGCAAACAACGATATTATTTCCAGATGGAAATTCTATTGACCAATCATCAATCTACATTTATCTCTTTCTGTTAAATTATCTTTAATTTATCCATTTCCCCATTTCTATATATTTGTAAATTCTTATTTTCTAAATTTAGAAAATATACATCATCAATCATTGGAAAACATTTCCATCTCTATTTCACGTATCACTGTCATTCCAATATTCTTTCTCATCAACATTTTATTTTCTATGATTAGAAAATATCTCGGATTATATTTGGAAAATGATTCCAAAATTTATTCATCTGATTTAAAACAGATGTTAAATAAAACACCACTAAGCCAATTTAAACCATTACACTCATTAACTAAATTCACTTAATCAATCTTCACTATCGAACCTTACCCATCCCTTAGTTAAAACGAAGTCAATCAAGTTGGGGTATAATTACCTCTCAGACCTTAACTGAACAACATTTCTAACCTCGAAATAGACATAGTTCATCTTATAACCCTTCAACAAACTCCCTTACGCAACTCTCGGATTCTATTTACAAATCCACTTCTTTTATGAAAATCATTTAATTATAACGCTAGTGTTATAATTTCATGCTTTCGAAACATATTAACTTAAATATAACTTTTCTTTATAAATTTAGATAATTAACCAAACAACTAATTTATTATTAAATAAACCTTGATTAAAACGGAAAGTAAATAGTATTTTCCCAAATTCGATATAATCGAATTTCAATGTATAATTTTCTCTCGAATACTTCCCATTCGATAACTCTCTTTCGAATAATCTATATTCGATAACTCTTCCTTTCGAATAAACTATATATTCAATTACTCGTTCTCTTCGAATAACTTATATTTGAATTACTCTCCTTCGAATAACTTATATTCGAATTATTCTCCTTTACGGATTCTATTTAATCCCTTTACATTTTAAATATCGAAATGGATTCATCGTTCCTTTGAAAACAACTCCCAATTTCTTCTTTTCCATCCACTGTTGAATTCACAATCTCGATTATCCACTGATAATTATATTTTAGTCCATTTATAAACTTTGTTTATAAATCACCACACTTGTTTTCATTATTAAACAAGTTATTTATTTCTGACCATTTGAAATCTCAATTCTGTTTAACTTCTATTTCAAAAATCCATTTTCTTTTATAAAAGTGTTTATTCACAAAATATTTGCTTGAATTCATTATTCACACCAAATGTGAGAAAATATCTCTTTTATATAATCTATTCAGTTTGATTTCGTATTTCAAACCAATATCCCATCTTACCAAATCCCGTTTACTTCTATTTATAGCTTTATTCATACAGAATCTTCTTTTACATTCCTAACACTTAATTCCCATTTATACATCCTTTATAAATGTTGAGTTCACATTTTATTTAAAATTCCGAGGTTAACACTAATTTCTATTCTTCTATATACGTTCGGACTTATATATACACCATTTATCAAAGGATAAATATTTTATCTTAATTAATAAATCATCTCCATTTATCTGTTAAAACTTATTTCTATTTAAATATTTTCTTTGAACCAATTTCCATAATCTCTTTTATATCTCGCCCATTCCCTTTATAATTCTATAAATTTTCTAAATAATTCTTTTTATAAATCCATTGATTTCATAAAGTCCTTAAATTCAACATACACCTCCCAAATTTCCTCTTTATAAAACCCCTTTTGATTTTATAACCTTCCAGGATTTAACAATCACTTCAAATTTCCTTTTTATAATACTTTGATTTCATATGAATATTTTTACTTCAATGTTCATTTTGAATTTTCCCTTTTTATATAAAATCCTTTGATTTTTATATAAATATTTTATTTCAAATTATAGTTCGAAATTCCCTTTTTACATTCCAATATTTCTTTTGGTATTTAAAAGTACCAAATAACCATGATCAAACACACACAATCAACAACAGGTTATAAATCACATCATATATCACAATATATGAAAAACAGTAAAATAAATGTTGAAGAACCCAGTTGGGTTCCTCCGACCAGTTTCCCTGCATCCACAGATGTTAATCCACATAAATAACATGAGTATGAAATATTATGATAAACAGAATCAGTATTCGATTAACGATTTATATATATTATTATCGATATTTTCAACCAATTTACTAACAATTCAACCAAACAGCCAATGCACAGCAAACAACCATCATTTATATATTCTAAAAATACGTTATATAAAAATATAAGTTGAACAGAGTTAGTGAGATTTACTCACCTTGTTCGGTTTATCGTTAAATAACGATAATTGCTGACAGTTCAATTTAGGTATTTTCCTTTTCCCTAATTTCCAACGATCTCTGAATTGCTCCCAACCAGTTTGTATTCGTAGTAATTTCTGATACGCCTCCAACGTCAGTTGTTTCACTGAGTTCTGTTAACGAATGAAACAATTATATGTATTATAAGATTTATATTTATTTTTCATGGTTTAAATATCAATAAACTTAGTACATAAGTTTAATTATTATCCTAATTATTTGGTTAAGCCCTTTAAAACTAAATTACCAGTCCAAAGAAATTCCGTCTTCGGTATTTGGTTCGATCTCCATTTCAGAAATTTTGATTTGCTTTCACCACTTTGTTTCTCCATCAACTAAATTACCGTATCCACTACTTCCTCCTCAATTTAATCAAACCGTAACCCCCTGGAACTAAGGAAAAAACCCGATCTCTCCCTTCCTATACCCCTTTGCAAACTTCACCTGACTTTAACAAACATCCACTAAAATCGGTTGATACCTTTTTCCTCTCAACAGCCTACCCGAACTCACCTTCCCCTCATTCCATTCGAACCCCTTCTTTTCACGGTTTCAAACTGCTCATTTCCTTCTCTACAGAACATCGTTTCCAGGCTTCCTCAATGGCCAGTCACGCTAAAACTTCCACCACCATCTCGATCAATACACCCTTAAAAATCAATTAAAAATACCCAAAACTCCTCACTTAACAATCTCTACATTTCCATCCTCATTTGCACTAACTCGCACCAGATCCCCTTGCTAACCTCTCCACAACAATTTGCACCGGATTCCATAACAGTTACGATGCAGGTGCCAAATCCCTCCCCAAACTCGTATACGAACTCAGAAATTCGAATTAAGGCTTCACCCCGTCGAATACTTGAGCCCTAGTTCTTACTGCCATATTCGACCTCACAGAAACATGATCAAACGAAGCAAGACCAGTGGGAAACGAAGAGCACACCTTCCTGAGTTCATATATATACACACCAGGATTTTACGATTTTTGTTAGGATTGATTTTGATTTTTTTGAAAGAGGGTTTTCGCTGTAGATTTTATTCGGTGGTGGCGGCGCTTCCTTTGATAGGAGGAAAAGGGTTTTTAGGGTTAGAAGAAGTAAATAGTATTTATAGGATGATAAAATATATTTTTATTCGAGTTTTTATATTTATTTTAAGCTATCGCTGTTTGTATTCACTGTTTAAAAATCCTTGTGATCATATATAATACCCAAAAATCACGGAAATGGGCATGCAGCTACAGTCCGACATTGCGGACCCAACGAAACTGGTTTCGTCGAATTCCGACTTCGTTTGCTCACCCAGCGTACTTTAAAAGGTCAATTTATCGATTATATTTCACATTAAAATCGCCCATGGCCACATACTGGCTTCAAAAATCACGAAAACTGAAATATAGCAATTATTTGACATTGCGAATCCAACAAAATTGGTTTCGTCAAAAACTGAGTTCGTTTGCAAAAGTGGCTATTTTTAAAGCTCAAAATAAACCATTTAAATATATAAATATATTTAAAAACATTTAAATTTAATATAAATAAATTAATATTATCGTATATATATTCATAGTGGAATACCATACAGCCCTACTGGGATTTATAACTCGATATTTCGAAATTCCCAGTTATATCGATATTCGATTTATATTAAAAATCCTTTTATAATATAAATAAATCGTTATAAATTATAAAGGAATTCCATAGTGACTTTTCTAAAATTTGATTTGGACATAATTAAAAATCTACACAATGAAATCCCGATTTTTCTCTTCCACTAGAAAAATATACTTCACCAGCTCCTAACGTTTCTTGTTTAACAGAAATCCGATTTAAAACGGACCCTGTATATCCGGTTGAAGTTCAAATCGCCAAATAGCGAACTGCCGCGCCATTTCGAGCTCGATTATAATTATACGTTCAAATTGTCATTCAAATAATATATTCGTTATTCTGATTCAATTTTAAACTGAATTAAATATCACAGATGGTCCAATTCACACTATTTTGTGAATTCCACTATTTCTGGATATTTCAGAAATTAAATATGTTATTATATTATTTATTTTAATTAAATATTAAATAATATTTAATTCTGGTCATTTTAAATAACCAAACCATTATTTAAATAATTAAATAAATTATCTATATACAGTAAAAATACGGGTTGTTACATGGATTTTGCATAGTATTATGACAGATAGAAGAGGTACCTAGGAGCGAGGTAAGTCCTTAAATGGCTCTCGATTTGGTCGACTGGACTGACCATTTTGGAGGTTTGATAGAACCGGCTAACATATAGTTTATGGTATACCTAATCATCGACGGATGACCGGCCATGAAGATCCGAGGGGTTCACTACGGGGGATCCTGAGGCATATTTGCTAGAGTGTCTCGAAATCGATGAGGATGATCCCTTGCCTCGGTTCATAGATGGAAATCTAAATTCCTGTAACACCCCACATCCGTTAGTGTCACTCACAAAGGGAATGCACTAAGTTCTGTGGAGCATTATGGGTAAAAGATGCAGATAAATTACAAGACAGACAAACATTAAACAGCGGAAAATAAAACTTTGCTTTATTGACAAAATAATTTGTACAAGGTTCCTTTACAATATCAGAGTATCAACTGTCTTTACAAAATAAAGAAGCATAAAATACATTTATATTCCCCAATGTAACAAAAGCCAGCCATAGCAATCCAAAGCCGGTGCATCCAAGATTCTTCAAGCTTGGAAAGAGAAATCATCCCAAAACAAATCTGAGCTATCCTATTTCCTCCTTAACAACCTGGGGGGGGGGGGGGGGAACGGAAGAAAGAAGACGAAAGAAAAACAGAGTCAGACATAAAGCCTGAGTAAGTTCAGTAACTTCTAGCATGTGAACATGGAAAACAAAACGACATGAATTAACTGAATACAAGATTACACCATGACGATAGGGTCAACAAGATGAGACAAGGTAGTCACAAGATATGCTAAGATAAACTGGATACGCTCTAATACTTTCGCTGCTTCGCTATTTACTTGTTATACTGGTTTCTATATCTCTGCACCGCCTAACTAGTGTTTCAACTAGTAACGATAACGTGATCCCAATCCCTGTATTTTCCATTGCCTTCAGGCATCCATTTATTAGTTGTTACCTAGATCTAATCTAGGGTTTTCTATCCACTGCTTTCTAGATTTAACTATAGTTTTACGCTATCTGCTGAACGCTTTTCGAGTTCAGGGTTTATGCCACCTAGTCCAACTAGGGATTACGCTACCTGTCGAACAATGCCCCCAAGTCTAGGACACACTACCTAGAGTGGTATATGTTCCTAGGCTTCCCCACGTATGTATCGCGAATCGTTATCGCTTGTCTAGATGCACATGTCCTGTAATGTGCGATCCGAGTCCTGTGACAGGGCAAATCAAGGAATACAGAACTCGGTCGGGAGCTTTCGGATATCTGCCGATGCAGATGCTAAGGTCTGTTTTTATTTCAGTGGCTATGGTCCCACTTGACCCCTCCCTCAACTAATGAAAGGCACACCTTGTAAAATGAGAACTATACGCCGGCCCCCGGTGCCCCACTATCCTATGGCCATCCGCAACCATAACTAGATAGCAAGTATATGGTCTTTTGGAGTTCTCCGCCTTTCCGCTTCACGTATCTCGATTGACTCAAGATGGATGGTAGACGACGAGTTGCTATCACAGGGCTACCGTCTTCTCGCCGAATCACGCTGGTCCATCCTAGTCTTTAGGTTGCCACGTATATATTGCAACCAAGGCATACCCTCGGTTCTTCTAACGCAGACCTTAACCTCTGTGAGCCCAGGATGATCATCTGCAGCCTTACAGAGGGATACCAAGAGTACCCTCACGTCCCCTCGAAGCCTCGGGCTTCGTAACCCAATTCGTTGGAGCCTTCTTAAAAGCATATGGATGTCCGCTCCTTCGTGTTATACTAAGAATTACTACTTAGTTCTACTAACTAAGGTTTACCACTTAGTTTCCAAATTCCTTGTTTTCTTAACTAAGTTTTACTACTTAGTCCCTTTTTCAACTGAGGTTTACTATTTAGTTTTCTTTCTCGCCAGGTTGGGTTGGTTAAGTGTCTTTAGTCGATTGAAGCTATGTTAACCCTCTTCCCTTATCCTATTACACTGGTTAAGTGTTATCCCTTTATTCCTTTAATTTCATGTCACAAATAAAACAAAATATTCAGATCTAGAAATAACCAACTTACAGAAAATAGATCTAGAAAAGAAGGAAAGCATGGCTATGATTTGTGCGTCGTTGCTTGAAACTTGTTTGAGCTAGCCTTTGAATTCTTCACTTGAAACTTTGATTTGAATCCCTCCTTAAAAGTCTTTTAGCAGCATCTCCTCATCTTGAATCATATTTTATTTTATTTATTTAAGAAAATTTAGAGGAGGGGAAGAAGCCATGAATCTTAGCAGCATAAGGATAGAAGAGAATTGGTGCAAAGAGAATGAAGACTAGGGTTGTTTATATAGCTACTCAAGACCTTATCGTACATGCAGCGCTGAGTCAGCATTGAACCTAGTTAAGAAAATAGTCCAGGTACGTAGATGAATCTAGCCAAACCTTATCATACACGCAGTGCTGAGTCAGCATTGGGTCCCACAAGCTATTTTGGCGTAAAAGTTTGATTTTCAAACTTTTGAATTTCTGGAATTTATTTAACTGTTTTATTCACATGAAATATTCTTATATGTATACAATTCCTCTAACGACTATTTTACGCATATATATATATATACGCACAACTTTCATTTTATTTTCAAAATTCAAATGATGTTGCCATATTTCATTGACTGTAGCCTTATCTTGAATTTTATCTTTCGTATACATATATTTTTGTATATATATATATATATTTATATTTCTCATATGTATATATATATATTCTTTATTTCCTTATACGTACGTTCTTATCCTTTCAAATTTTGAATTTGTATACGTACATATATTTGCATGTTTAGTTGGCCCTCTCTAAAACAATGATAAAAAATTATGCCGCCGCCGGGGTTCGAACCTCCATGCTACCAATCCAATGCCTTAACCAACTGAGCTACAGAGGCTTTTGTTAATAAGTCTTAGAACAATAATAATTATTGTTCTCTCCTTACCTCTTTTTTTCATGTTAGTTACAATACTTAAATTAAACAACTGCATGGATCTTTTTCTTTTAATTTTTCTTTTAAAAATTAATTATACTTTAATTTGAGAATCTTAATGTCACAGAATTACGGGGTGTTACATTCTCCCCCACTTAAAAGGATTTCGTCCCCGAAATCTTCAAGTTAGGAAGAATGTGTCCTACCATCCAATCACCCATCTACTCAACCATTCAATCACAGGCATTCATTGTCCTTAAAAGATTTCTAATGCTTTCATGTTCATATGCATAGTGTGTGTATATGTCTCTATCTAATGCAAAATCAGGCGGTCTACTGATTCAGTTGACCTCCTTAATGCAAATCATGTTAGTGCCATGCGTCCAATCATGCATGCAAACATCCCTAGTCATGTAAATACTACATGCGTGCACAGCCATTCATCCATATGCAACGTCCATATGATATCATATCAAGTTCAACTTATAAACAAATGCATATATGTAAATGCAATATGAGAGCGTCCGAACTTGATCTAGTGCCTAATACGTATGCATATGCATCCACGAGCAACCATTTGCAACCACTTGCAACCATTCAACCATAACATGTTTCAAATACATGTTTACATCCATTGGCTTCTACCTAAGGATCGCAGATACAACCTAGAGGATATACTTTGGAAAGAGAGAAACAACTACGCGTAAAGCTCCTAAACAGAGAAATCAAGGATGCACCCTTAAGGAAAAAGGGCATGTTGCTAGTATCTAGCCTTCTTGAGCTTTACTCCACCGTATCTTAACCAATTTATCTTCACGATTGTGAAGTTCCTAATCTCCATTTCCAAAATAAACAGATGTCAATCACGGCGCCAAGTATATGTACTAAGATGATTAGAGGCCTCCCTCTTAGCTTATCCATCACGCCATAACTATGAGAGTCAAAAGATCACTCCGTACTTTTTAGAGTACCTACCACAACTATTCATCTTTCACGCAAACCATCCAAACCGAACTCGACATTCCTCAAGTACAAGCCCCAAAGGCCTAAACCAATATCAGACAAGCACCCAAGGAATATCTCCCCCGAATTTAGACAATCTAGGTGAGATGATATAAGGAAACTCGATAGCTATTCTCAAATCCCTACTAAAAAAATAAACTGGTCGGACCACCAATTGGATTTGAGACTCTAGTGGGATCTTTCTACTATACACGTACTATGGTGCAGAGACCCAACTATGGAAGTGGGTATGAACAATTAAGAAGCGCTGGAACCTAAGGAAATAGTACGAACAGAAAACTAGACTCTTCCAACCGGACCACCTTTCTCCTAGGTGCGCTTGGTGGCGAAAGCATGTACTTTCCCTTCTGAAAATCTTGTCCTTTGTCCTTAATTATATGCCCTATCATACCATAGTAAAGATACTTGCTCTTTTATAATTTTCTTCCTCCTTCGTGAGCTAAACCTACATCCATGATTTCCTCATCCTGGGGTTGTGCTCCCTTTTGCCAAACTCCTCACCTTTTTCTGTGTATAACCATGTTGGCAAATCCCTCGAAAGCTGCTTCCATCATACCGAAGACCCTACTAAGCTTGAAAGAAGACTGGCCGTAAGTGAAACAACTACGGCTATAGATGGAAGTCGGGCACTACTTCGCCCTTCGATGAGGTTATCTCCCAGAAAGCCAGGAGCCCCAGAGACTCAAGAAAGAAGGAGACAAGAATTCAAACAGAGGAAGAGGAGACAATGCGTATGGCTTTGGGGAATATGCCTTTAAAACAAATCCTTTCTTTTAAAAATGCTTCTTTAAAAACCTTTTGAAAATAATTTTTTCAAATCTTTTATCTGATCTGGTAACCTTCAGTTCTGATACCACGTGTAACACCCCACATCCTTTAGTGTCACTCACAAAGGGAATGCACTAAGTTCTGTGGAGCATTATGGGTAAAAGATGCAGATAAATTACAAGACAGACAAACATTAAACAGCGGAAAATAAAACTTTGCTTTATTGACAAAATAATTTGTACAAGGTTCCTTTACAATATCAGAGTATCAACTGTCTTTACAAAATAAAGAAGCATAAAATACATTTATATTCCCCAATGTAACAAAAGCCAGCCATAGAAATCCAAAGCCGGTGCATCCAAGATTCTTCAAGCTTGGAAAGAGAAATCATCCCAAAACAAATCTGAGCTATCCTATTTCCTCCTTAACAACCTGGGGGGGGGGGGGAGAACGGAAGAAAGAAGACGAAAGAAAAACAGAGTCAGACATAAAGCCTGAGTAAGTTCAGTAACTTCTAGCATGTGAACATGGAAAACAAAACGACATGAATTAACTGAATACAAGATTACACCATGACGATAGGGTCAACAAGATGAGACAAGGTAGTCACAAGATATGCTAAGATAAACTGGATACGCTCTAATACTTTCGCTGCTTCGCTATTTACTTGTTATACTGGTTTCTATATCTCTGCACCGCCTAACTAGTGTTTCAACTAGTAACGATAACGTGATCCCAATCCCTGTATTTTCCATCGCCTTCAGGCATCCATTTATTAGTTGTTACCTAGATCTAATCTAGGGTTTTCTATCCACTGCTTTCTAGATTTAACTATAGTTTTACGCTATCTGCTGAACGCTTTTCGAGTTCAGGGTTTATGCCACCTAGTCCAACTAGGGATTACGCTACCTGTCGAACAATGCCCCCAAGTCTAGGACACACTACCTAGAGTGGTATATGTTCCTATGCTTCCCCACGTATGTATCGCGAATCGTTATCGCTTGTCTAGATGCACATGTCCTGTAATGTGCGATCCGAGTCCTGTGACAGGGCAAATCAAGGAATACAGAACTCGGTCGGGAGCTTTCGGATATCTGCCGATGCAGATGCTAAGGTCTGTTTTTATTTCAGTGGCTATGGTCCCACTTGACCCCTCCCTCAACTAATGAAAGGCACACCTTGTAAAATGAGAACTATACGCCGGCCCCCGGTGCCCCACTATCCTATGGCCATCCGCAACCATAACTATATAGCAAGTATATGGTCTTTTGGAGTTCTCCGCCTTTCCGCTTCACGTATCTCGATTGACTCAAGATGGATGGTAGACGACGAGTTGCTATCATAGGGCTACCGTCTTCTCGCCGAATCACGCTGGTCCATCCTAGTCTTTAGGTTGCCACGTATATATTGCAACCAAGGCATACCCTCGGTTCTTCTAACGCAGACCTTAACCTCTGTGAGCCCAGGATGATCATCTGCAGCCTCACAGAGGGATACCAAGAGTACCCTCACGTCCCCTCGAAGCCTCGGGCTTCGTAACCCAATTCGTTGGAGCCTTCTTAAAAGCATATGGATGTCCGCTCCTTCGTGTTATACTAAGAATTACTACTTAGTTCTACTAACTAAGGTTTACCACTTAGTTTCCAAATTCCTTGTTTTCTTAACTAAGTTTTACTACTTAGTCCCTTTTTCAACTGAGGTTTACTATTTAGTTTTCTTTCTCGCCAGGTTGGGTTGGTTAAGTGTCTTTAGTCGATTGAAGCTATGTTAACCCTCTTCCCTTATCCTATTACACTGGTTAAGTGTTATCCCTTTATTCCTTTAATTTCATGTCACAAATAAAACAAAATATTCAGATCTAGAAATAACCAACTTACAGAAAATAGATCTAGAAAAGAAGGAAAGCATGGCTATGATTTGTGCGTCGTTGCTTGAAACTTGTTTGAGCTAGCCTTTGAATTCTTCACTTGAAACTTTGATTTGAATCCCTCCTTAAAAGTCTTTTAGCAGCATCTCCTCGTCTTGAATCATATTTTATTTTATTTATTTAAGAAAATTTAGAGGAGGGGAAGAAGCCATGAATCTTAGCAGCATAAGGATAGAAGAGAATTGGTGCAAAGAGAATGAAGACTAGGGCTGTTTATATAGCTACTCAAGACCTTATCGTACACGCAGCGCTGAGTCAGCATTGAACCTAGTTAAGAAAATAGTCCAGGTACGTAGATGAATCTAGCCAAACCTTATCATACACGCAGTGCTGAGTCGGCATTGGGTCCCACAAGCTATTTTGGCGTAAAAGTTTGATTTTCAAACTTTTGAATTTCTGGAATTTATTTAACTGTTTTATTCACATGAAATATTCTTATATGTATACAATTCCTCTAACGACTATTTTACGCGTATATATATACGCACAACTTTCATTTTATTTTCAAAATTCAAATGATGTTGCCATATTTCATTGACTGTAGCCTTATCTTGAATTTTATCTTTCGTATACATATATTTTTGTGTATATATATATATATTTATATTTCTCATATGTATATATATATATATTCTTTATTTCCTTATACGTACGTTCTTATCCTTTCAAATTTTGAATTTGTATACGTACATATATTTGCATGTTTAGTTGGCCCTCTCTAAAACAATGATAAAAAATTATGCCGCCGCCGGGGTTCGAACCTCCATGCTACCAATCCAATGCCTTAACCAACTGAGCTACAGAGGCTTTTGTTAATAAGTCTTAGAACAATAATAATTATTGTTCTCTCCTTACCTCTTTTTTTCATGTTAGTTACAATACTTAAATTAAACAACTGCATGGATCTTTTTCTTTTAATTTTTCTTTTAAAAATTAATTATACTTTAATTTGAGAATCTTAATGTCACAGAATTACGGGGTGTTACAATTCCAATACATGATTTCATGGTTTTAGTGTAAATATATATTTGGCGACGTAATATTATGGTACCTATGCCGCCTATGATTGATACATTTATATTTGAAGTTGATTTCTTCACTTATAGTAATAATAAAATATGAAATTTCATGTACCAAACATTTTTGGCTATTATAAGGTAAAACTCTATCCTCCGGCTTGCGTTGCATTGTGTGATTGGACCTGAGTCTTATAATAGCTTCATTTTTCTATTTAGCATTGCGTCGTATGTTTTGTGCACTGGTATTCTTCGGGTAAACTCGTTCCATGTTATACAGCGTGATCCCTTGATTTATCTAACTGTAAAATCAAGCTAATAACTGTTTCAATTCTCACACCAGTCACATGACTGACTCGGAGTTTATTGTTTTAACCTAAACTCTAGATGTCCCTATTTTTCAAATTTACTCCAAAGTACGGGCAGTGGAGCATTAGTAGTGAACCCGTTCGATTCCAGGCCCAACATCTATTTGGCTATAGCGATAAGGCGCTTCCCCCGCCGACCCCGTTTGTTTCTAAGTTCAGCTGACTTCAATCACTAAGAAAAATGTGTACCAGGCGGAGTTCCCTCAAAAGTAGGAGGCGCGTAGCGAGTGACAAACTTCTTTTCATTCCTTCTTGTTTCCATGAATTTTGTCTCCACGATATGATGTTACTCAATCTTCTGCACGGGCAGCTAGTAGTTTTGGTTTTTGCAGATGTTTCTTTTTAGGATATTGGATTTACAACTAGAATTATATTCATAAAGCTCTGTATCCGTGTATTCCTTTCAGTTGTGTTATGCATTTTTTTCCGCTTCTATGTATTTAAATGTAATTTAAACCTCTGGTATTTTCTGCTATATATTATTTATTCATACTCTGTTATATTCTTGTACTCTGATGTAAATTGTTGTAATAACAATGAAATGTTCTTCTTTTTGTGTTCTCAACTTAATTCGGGCTTTCGCGATAGGGGAAGTTTGGGTCGTGTCATCAACACTACCTTCTTTGTTTTCTATCATTTTATTCAATCTTTATGTCACTGTTTATTGACTTATGATGTCTTCTTCTTCAAAGTTGTTTGTCCAAAAATCTGAGAAATTTTCCGTTGCTGTTGCTTTATTTGATGCAGGTATTGGAAATAAATCCTCCCCATCCATTGGCATTCCAAATATAAGACTGACTTCCTATGGTTTCAATTTCATCAATTTGTTACCAAATCAGAAAGCTTGTTCTATAGTATCATAAGATGTTATTATATCATCCAAATTTGCTGCACTTTTTCTCAAATCTTGCCTTGATATAGAATCTTTGAGAAAGACATTGAAAAAGTGTTTAAAAGGTGATTTTTCCAAGTACCTTTTTGCATCAGCAGAGAGGATTTTTTCTTTCTTAATTGTTTTCAATATTTTGAAAACAACATCTAAATTACATCTGTACGTTCCCGAATATAGAATTTTTTTTGACTTCTTTGGCATTTGTTGAATTTCATACTTATTGGCTTCATCTGTATTAGTAGATTCTCCCTCATATTTTTGTGTCTCCATCCTTTATTTATTAGAATTTTCTACGTCGTTATCTTCTGTTCCAATATGCGATAACTCAGAATTTTCCTATTTTGGTAACAATTAACATGAGAGGAACTGAATTTAGTAAATCCAAATTATTTACAAATTTTAATACTTCCATGTTTTTTTTAAAAAATATGTTATATTTTTTTATTTCTAAAAATATTTGCTATCACCTAGTTTATGAGCTTAAGCTAGTTCAATGACATTACATGTGTTAGCTTTTACTTTTGATGAATTTCTTTAACAATTTTTATAAATTATTTTCTTACATAATCAGCTGGTAAACAAGATTCTGAAACATATATATTTCATAAATTTGTATATATAGTAATATAGCTGGTATCATTATGATGTAAAAAGTAAAAAAAGATAATTCGATTAATCTTTTTTGACTAGTGGATTAAAATTGAAATTTTCATGTAATATTTTTTGCTAATTTTTTTAAATAAAGTCCGATATACAGTTAATAATGTTTTTGAAAATTTTAATTACACCATTCTCATACTTTCTGAAAAAGATAATATATTTATCTTTTTATTAAAACAGAGGTATATATAATAAATGATGGAAAATTCTCATGATTGAAATATAATATAATAAAGATATATGTATTATAATTATGATAAAAAAATATAGAGAAAGAAAATTTACCAATGGAGTTATTGATAACAATCTTGTTTGGCTATGCTCTTCGCAGTATGGACTTGATATAGGTCTGAAATGTATTCATTGATGTCCTCCTTCATTGAAAAAAATGCATAGTGGTTGTTCTGTAAAAATCTAGAGGATTTTCATGTTTTCATATTTTATCCTGCATTAAAAAAAAGTATAGTTATATTTTAGTAATCATGTACATAAAGTTAATAAACTTTTAAAGGTTATGTATGAACTTAAATTACTGGGAGTATAGTACCATAAAACAAGTAAACTTTTATATTTTATTACATAATTTTCCAATTTAAAATAATTTCACAATTATTTTTATGTCGAAAATATATTTGATTGAATAGTTTAAAAATATAAATAATTTATATTTTAAGGTAAATGTTATAATAACATATTAATGTCCCTTTGTTTTCTGTCTACTATTCTAACATGATTTTAAGTTCTTACTTAAGGCTTGTAACTAATATTATGTATTCTGTAAACAATTGTATATTTAATCCTTACCATGCCTTCTTAACTTGAAAAGATAACAACATATATCTTTTAAAGTAAATTATAAAGTAATTACTGCAAATATATTACTAATTTTCTATGGTACAATTTTTTTAACATAAATAAACAATTAAAGTAAAATGTACCTAAAAAAGATAAAATCATATATGTTTTTTCAAAAACATATTCAACTTTATATAGTTACATATGGATGATTATTTACAATAAATAGTGTCTGAATCATGTATTTGACAAGTTTTATACTTTCGTATAAGCATGTGCTTTAATTATACAACCATATAACAAGTGTTTAAATCAACCAAACTTACATCAAAAAGTTAAAAATTCATCCAAATTTAGTCAAACTTAGTTTTATGAACTTATGATCATTTTAATCTGTACATTCGAAATTCAGTAAAGGAGGTTTGACAAATTTGTTATGTATTATGTAAACAAAGGTATAAATCTTAAAATATAGTAAATCCTAGGTATTATAAAACTTACCCGTGTACTAATCGATAGAAGAAGATGACGTGACCAGCAAGCAATGTTGTACTTGATAAGCAGATCCAAAGTAAACCCTAGATTAAGAAAAAAACGATTAGAATTAGATTCAAATAAAATCCAAAAATCAATCAGAGAATATGGTCATCGCAGCAAAATTTTGATGAAATTTAATGGAAATGGATCGATTTTGGGTAAAACATAATTTGCGATTCGATCAAATATTTGAATGAAAAATGGCGGAAAGTGAAAATTAATCGAGATATGTCGGGTATATTTTTTCCAGTAAGGAATGTCCTGGAAAATAAGTATCCAAGGGTCGTGTCCTATAAATTAATTGTATAAGGTAAATAAACCCTTATAGTAAAATTCCCCCCTTTTTTATATCTATGCCAAAAGAATAACCATTCATAACAAAAAATTTAGATGGATAACAGAATAATTAATCAAATAATCATCCATGACAAAATTATTGTTCGGTGGACAACATGACAATTAATTATTGTTACTGCATAAATTATTAGATGGATAACAGAACAATTAATCAAAATAATCATCCATGATAAAATTATTTTTGGATGAACAATAGAACAATTTATTATTGTTGCCACATAAATTATAATATTTAAAAATATACATATAAATATAACTATGTAATATTAACTACAATACTTTATTTTTCTTTATTTTTTATATTTAATCATTACAATATTTTTTTAATAATAAATTTTAATCCCCAGCAAAGCGGGCAAAAAATACTAGTGTTTATAAAAAACCAAGAAATAAAGAAATGTAATAATGAAACATTGTTTTATACTAATATCCATAAGCATATCAAAAAATAATTAAACACTAAAACTACCATTTTTCACTAAAATTGGACAAAAACTTATATTATAGTAACACCTAACAGTTACAAAATAATTTTTAACTCTATTTTTCTGTTTTGAGTTATATATATTACATCAATTAGTCGGACAGATAATTTTCAGATACAGATACCACTATAACCATATTTGTATCCGTCTTTTTTTTTCTGGATATCAGATATCCGTATCCTCTTTTCGGATAATGTCGGATAACAGATATTTTTCATATTTTCGGATACAGATTTGGACGGATATTAGATTTTTTGGGTATTCATTAATAGCCCTAGTAAGAAGTCATTAGAATGTGTAGTAAAGTTAAATAAAAAGGTCATTAGAAATTGGAATACCACGGCATATACCAAGAGCTTTCCCAACTTAGGTAGGGTTGTTTAATGATAAACTGATCATTGTCATACGATTATCAGACAATCAGTTACCATTTTCGGTTATAATCAGTATGGTAATGGATAATTTTATCATCTTCTAAGGTAAAACCTCGGTAACATTTTTTAAAAACAAACGGTAACGGTAATTTACCAATCAATTTACAATACATGGATATTCATATAATATGTTGTATTATAGATAATTAAAAGTAAGAAAACATAATTAAGTAATTTAGTTTTGTAACGTCCCGCCTTTTTGACCGCTTTAAATTGGTAATTAAACCAACTTAAAACGTTCAAACCGATGGATCGTTATTTAGCTTACAGAGTTTAAAACAGAATCAACACAAAAAATACAGAATAAATAAATAGCACAATACTGAACAACGAAATAAAAACTTACATATATAAATCAAAATTTTTGATACAAGATTTTTCAATATAGCGGAATTAAAATACAATTTGAATACAGGAAAAATATTAATGTTTTAAAACTTCAGAGTGCGCACGTCTTCAGAATCCCCCAGCTTCGCCAATCTTTGAATCCTAAGTTGTAACCTATAAATCTGTAACACTCGTGTCTGATCCGAGCGTTCCATGAAAAAACATTAAACACTTGAGTCAGAATTAATCATTGTTCAAGTAAATCAATTTCTATAAGAACAGAAATATAATAGTTAATTCTATAATTTATTTAAATTTCAAATACATCGAACCCATGAGATACTGCCCATATATATAGCATAGCAACATGGAATAAAACAAATCCGGACAACATGTATACTTATGTATATACGTGTACTGATGATATGTATATACACATACGATAATATGTATATACACATATGCATCGAACACCACATACATACTAAAATCATGCTTCGAACCGGCAAGGAGTGTACAAGATGGTTTCGGATGCTAAGTACAGTTGTTTACGGTTTGTTGCAGTCTAAGCAAGATGTGGCCAGGTTAACAAATACCTTGCAACCAATAAAAGGTGGTCAACAGTGATCGTCAACCAAAATATAGAGTGTTGTGTATATACTATATAAATGTCCATGTGTATATAAATATATCTTTAGGGTTACTAAAACAGGGCAATAGGTATATAACAATGTGTATACAAATATATATGTATCCAGGTTTACTAACATATGGGTAAACACATACAGCTCAAATAATACAAGGTTCAAGTTAGGTCTTAACACAACATTTATTCATTGTTATAGGTAAAGCACTTAAATGAAGTTCATAGATGCAAATGGACAAAATCAAACTAGGCTATGAGTCTGAACACACTCATGTAGTCAATATATGTATGCGTGCAGTATATGCCATGCATGAGCCATTTGAAAACATGTATACACCAATGATATGTTTCAGAAACATGACAAAACTTATAACGAAAGCTAACCCTTAACTAATATTTAAAACTGATAACCTAAGAATTATATTAAGAATTATTATAGAAAGTTGTAGACAAGTAGACAGAGATAACTGAGAAACTACAAACCCTTAAAAGTAATTTATTATAAGTTCTTTCTTGGAGCACTCTATTAATAAACTAAATAACTGAGAATCGTAAATCCTTGGAGTTCTCTATTATATGTGCTTCTTTAATAACTGACAATTAGCCAAACAAGTGAGCCAAGTAAAATAACTAAACTTTAGACAAAGCCTGTCGGTGCATCAACAACCATAGTATTCCCATTACAAAATGAGTTGTAGAATAGATCATCAATGAACATAAGAAGTGTTGTATGACTGTGGTAAATGAATAAATAAATAATGTAACCAATAACTAGTCAGAATATTATAAAACCAAGAAATTACATACAACAACCTAAAACCAATACTGACAATCCAATAAAATATTCAAACGGTGACATTGAAAAATATTAAATCATATAAACTTTATAGAATATTAATATAAATAAAAATGTAGGCTAAAGCATTCAATACAATGTAGGCTAAACATTAATCAAAATGTAGGCTAAAACTAACACAGTTAGTTAAACCATCATCCCAAATAAAGCACGTAGAACATATATATATATATATATATATATGCAAACTAAAGAATTATATATATATATATATATATGCAGCAAGAAATAAGGCATCAGTCACTTAAGTATGCATTTCCCGTTTCAACAGATGAACCCATACATTATTTCCATACTAGTGTGCCAACAGGGTAAATTTTCAATAACACTATCTGGATTTTCACATATATACACGTATGTATATAAGTATATACACATGAGAGTTTCACAAATCAAGTGCCTGAATTGGTTTTGCACCAACGGATCACGCAATCACTAAGGCGGTGTACCAATCTAGGTATATACTTATGCCAATCTATATGAATATTCATATACCAAGTATATGTGTACCCGTATCCGGGTCGGCCTCCACATATATATACGATGAAGATTTGTAACCATTTAGGCATCCAAAAGATCCAAAGCACATAGGAACAAGGCAGCAATAACCCCAACAAAAATTAATCAAATATTATATCATAATTCCTATTAGATTAATTTAGTTGAAATAATGATCAATCGTGAGCATAAACTCACCTTCGCAGTGATGAAGAACAGAGTGGTGTTTGGTTAAGCAGTGGTATGTTGGAGACGATCCGACGAAGGGAAATTTCGTTTCTTCGAGATGTGTTCAGTCTTTGGATGGAGCAATTTGGAGTTATGTATACCAGTGGCAGCGACGATGGAAGAGGACATTGATTGGGTATGATTTAATTTGGGGAAAGAGGTAAATTTTTATCAACCATGATTTCAATTTGCAGAAGCCATTAGAGATTGAAAAGAAAGAACGATTTTTGGTTGAATAAAATTGGGGAAACGCTGATTTATAAAAGGGAAAAAATGAGGATAAGAACAACGTAAATTATAGGGTTTAGGAAGGCTGTGTATTACAGAAAATAGGTGGCGCGTTTTATTTAAGGTAGGTTATATCTGGGTTTAATTTAATATTAATATTAATTTCTACCGCAATTTTCACGGAACACTCTAAATTCGAACTGCCAATACAATCTTCAATTGCGACAAAAATTATATGTAACTCTACATCTTTTCGTTCTAAATCTAATAAAATTAGTTTGGTTGCAATCCGAATCTATTTATATAACAATGATATTTTAATGAATTATTTATCGGTATACCGATTTTATTCCATTTGTCTGATAACAACTCCGTTCAATTCCAAATTTGAAACATTAAGTTCAATTTCTTTATATATACAAATAAACACAATCCAAGCCAATTTTTCCATATATTTCAACAAGTAAAATCTCCAATTCATTTAACGTTAATAACGTTTATTTTTAAATCCAATCATTTATAGTTTTCAGTCAAATTTCAAATCCAATTCAAATATCCAACCAATTTCAATTCAAATTTCAATAATAAATAGTTGATTCCTAACCAACCATCTGAATTAAATATTTTGTTCAACTCATACTCAAAACAATATATTGTATTTTAACTCAAATATCAATATATAATTGATTATTAATAGTAAATTCTTTAATTAACTCCATATTTCGGTTGTCGAAATTTCTGGGACGTTACAATCTCCCCCCTTTAAAACTTTTCATCATCGAAAAGGAGAGATCGTTAGTGTTATACCAATATATACCTCAAATTTTAATACCACTAATTTAAATATCAATATTAAAGTCATTGTTCCTGTAACACCCCTCCTCCGCTAGGGTCACTCACAAAGGGAATGCACTAGCTTTAGTGGAGCATTATCTAGGTAAACATACACTGAGATATCACAAGACAAAACATAAATAAAGCAGCGGTAGAAATTAAAAACCAAATCTTATTACTTTCAAGAAAAGAGTCAAAACCTCATATATCCAAAGTACAAGTTGCCATTATCATTACATCAAGTTCTAAATAAAGAAGCATAAACTTAAAATAACAAAAGTAAATTATTCCCCAAAAATAGCAGAAGTGTAGCTGTAACAACCCGGAATTTTGGGGCCAATTTAAAATTTTTATTTTAGAAATTTTAATGGATTTTAATATTTAAAGTAATTTATTTTAAATAATAACGACTAAAATTTATTTTAAAACGTATAAATTTAATTTAACTATAAAAGGAGTTTAAAACAGCGCTGCGGTTTCAAATTTTGAATTTGAACTTTGACTGACTGTACAGGATTCATTTTAAATCAGAATTGAACGAAACCAGAAATATTTAAATATGTTTAATCATATCTTTCTAACGAATCTGAAAAATTGAAATTTCACTTTATAATTTGAAAGTTATGTCCAGTTTTAAATTTAGAAAAGTCGCTGTAGAATTTATATATATTTTAATATAATATTTTGGCCTTAAAAATAGCCATTTTGCAAACGACCTCTGTTTTCGACGAAACCACTTTTGTTGGAACCGGAATGTCGAATTATTGCTAAGTTTAATTTTACAGAATTTTTGGAGTTAATATGTGAGCGTGACAAAGGAAAACGTGTTTTGACTGTTTCAGTCTAATTTAATCGAGTTAAAAATGGCCATTTTTCAAACAGTCTCAGAATTCGATGAAATTAGTCTTGTTAGAACCGTATCGTCAAAATATAACTAGAAATAATTTTTCTGTAATTTTTAGAGTCCATATATAGCCCGGTAATTTAAAATGTACGTTTGAATTTAATAATTGAATGATTTATAATCTAAATTAAATAAAAAAATATATCAAAATAGCCGAATTGGGTTACGAGGCCTGTTCCATTGCGTCCGGAACGGGGGTATTTGCCTAGGAACATTTTTCGTTGAATTTAATTTGGAGTTCCGGACGATATACGAATTTAATAAAATTGAATAAATTAAATAAAGGGGAAAATACGCGTATAAATATGCTTGCCAATACGTAACCCTAATCCTTTTCTTCCAGGCCGTTGTATGTTCTTCATCAATGGCTCATGCCATTCGAAATTCAATCCCAAATTAATCCCAAACCATTTCAAATTGATTCAAACTCCAATACCATAATCGAAGAGCTTTCTTTGGGTGTTAAATCCGTACGGATTGGAACCTTCGAAGTGGAGTATTCCACCCAGGCCGCCACCATGAAGTCATCGCGTTCACAGCCGTGCCGGAGCCAGCAGCCGCCGTCGAGTGGGACCCCAGTACCGGCGTTCGGCGCGCCCGTCCAAGCACCTCCGCGGGGTGCTGACTGATCGTCCTCAAGCCTTCAGATATTTGTGCAAAAATTGAACCCTAGTTAGAACCGTGAAGTTGAAAACGTCGGCCTGTGAAAGAAGAAGAAGGAGGAACCAACGACCGTTCCTTTGAAAATGTAATTAAGGAATTCCTAATTATTTATTTAATTAAATTATTATAAAATCATTCAAATGATCATATCTTATTCATTTAACATCAGAATTCGATGAAATAAAGTGCGTTGAACTCGTATCAGAAAACTCTACGACACAGGGCTGACTAGATCTGAAAGGGAACAGATCTAAATTTGACCAAAATTCAGATCTAAATTATTCGGTGAGATTTCTGAATTTATTAAATTAATTATTTAATTAATTTAATTATTTTATTGTTGTTAAATTTCATGTGTGTGATGTATGAGATATGATTTGTTCTGTTTGTGGATGAAATGAATTCACTGGGTTAAATTGTGTGAACCTAGGCTTTGCTTACAATAAAAATCGAATTTTTATTATATATACATCAAAATATACATGTTCGTAAAAAGATATGTTGACAATATAAAAATATATCTTTATTTTGTATGAAAAATATCCGTGTTAATTGAAACAACATTTTGTTAGAATATATCATGTTAGGTTGAACATATTATTTAGAAAATATCATTTTAGTCCAAAATGTTTAATTATAATAAACATGTCGCTTTTATTAGGAATACGTCATGTAAGATAAATTAGTCATTCATGATTAAATCAGATTTCTCATTATCGTGAAAACATGACATTTTTGTGAAGACATGACATTAAAAATGAAAATCACATATATTTTTTTTGTGAAACTTGATAAAAGAAAGGATTAACATATTTTGTCATACTTGATAAAAGAAAGGATTAACAAACTTTCATATTTGTTAAAAGAAAGGATTAACAAACGTTCATATTTAGATTAATGAATAAGATCAACATTTTTTTTTTATATTTAGATTAATGAATAAAGATCATATTTTTGATTAAGACTTGAACTGTGAATAAAGATCATATTTTTGATTAAGACTTGAACTGTGAATAAAGATCATATTTTTGATTAAGACTTGAACTGTGAATAAAGATCATATTTTTGATTAAGACTTGAACTGTGAATAAAGATCATATTTTTGATTAAGACTTGAACTGTGAATAAAGATCATATTTTTGATTAAGACTTGAACTGTGAATAAAGATCATATTTTTGATTAAGACTTGAACTGTGAATAAAGATCATATTTTTGATTAAGACTTGAACTGTGAATAAAGATCATATTTTTGATTAAGACTTGAACTGTGAATAAAGATCATATTTTTTATTAAGACCTGAATTGTGAATAAAGATCATATTTTTGGTTAAGGCTAGAATTATGAACAAGAAACATATTTTGTCGCATTAGAGCATAAAACAAAACAATATATTTTGTTAAGAAGAAACAAAATGACATATTTTGTTAAGAAGAATCAAAATACCATATTTTGTTAAAATAAAAGAGATTGACAAAACTTATCATATTTTGTTACTTAAGAATGGTTGACAAAACTTATCATATTTTGTTACTTAAGAATGGTTGACAAAACTCATATTTTGTTACTTAAGAATGGTTAATAAAGCTCATATTTTGTTATCGAATATGAATGAAACAAAATCTCATATTTTTGTTATTGAACATATATGAAACAAAATTGCATATTTTGTTATTGAATAAAAATGTAACAAAAGCTCATATTTTGTTATTGAATAAAAATGAAACAAAGTTCACATTTTTGTTATTGAATAGAATTGAAACAAAAACTAACATTTTGTTTATTGGATTATAAAGAACAACATTAACATCTTTGTTAATTGGATCATAAAGGAACAAGATCAACACTTTTGTTTTTAATGTATGAATTATACAAGAATCAACACTTTTGTTTTCAAGGTATGAATTATACAAGATTAACAATTTTTGTCATATTTTGTTAAATAGAAAAGATTAACATTTTTGTCATATTTTGTTAAATAAGAAAAGAATCAACTTTTATATCTTATTTTGTTAAATAAGAAGAGAATTAACATTTATATCATATTATGTTGCATTAGAAATTAAGAAACTATCATATTATGTTGCATTAGAAGTTAAGAAACTATCATATTATGTTGCATTAGAAATTATGAACTAATCATATTATGTTGCATTAGAAATTAAGAAACTATCATATTATGTTGCATTAGAAATTACGAACTAATCATATTATGTTGCATTAGAAGTTAAGAAACTATCATATTATGTTGCATTAGAAATTATGAACTAATCATATTATGTTGCATTAGAAATTATGAACTAATCATATTATGTTGCATTAGAAATTATGAACTTATCATATTATGTTGCATTAGAAATTATGAACAAAATCATATTATGTTGCATTAGAAGTTAAGAAACAAAATCATCATATTAGTTTACATTAAAAAGAAGAAATGAAAATATATATTTTGTATATTAAAAAGTGATGAGTCAAAAATATATATTTTGTACATTAAAAAGTGATGAATCAAAAATGTATGCTTCTCTTATACATTAAAAAGAAGAAATGAAAATGTATACTTTTTATACATTAAAAAGTAAGAATTAGGATAAAAGAGACATTTCGTCACTTAAAAAAAAAGAATTGAAATATATGTCCGTGAGGTTGATGTGTTTAATTATAATGTTGATTATATTCATATTGAATATTACACTTCCATTTACAAGTCATCCGACTTGTTTATGTGATTGGGTCGATAATTTTCACACATCGCCCAAGTGCACAAATAATTTATTATTTGTTTGCTGGATGAAACCCCACACGGGTGTTGGGATGACTCTACACTAGTCCCAATATTTAGTGTAGAATCCACTTTGGTTGATTACTTGGATGTGCGATAATTAATTATCATGATTGTTGATTATATACAATATATGGATGTTGATTGAGTCGCATTCCAGTAAAGAGTATTCGAGAAAGGAATATTTAAGAAAATAATTTAGAAGAGAATATATTTTAGAAAAATATATTTATTGAAATGAACTAGAGACTTACTAGTATAAATCATTAAGATTATATTTAATGAAGTATTCCAACTTGGTTATATTTAATTTAAGTTAAAATTAAATAAATTGGATTTTGGGTTTGTCGTGAATAGTGTCTTAAATAACACTGTTCTTAAAACCCATATGAAAAGAAAAAATCTTTTAATTAAGATTTTTAAAGCTTTCAATTATATTTGGTAATTGAAATAAGATGAAATGTGAGTTGGGTTTATTGTGAACGGTGTTTTTAAGCGACATATGTTCTTTAACTCAACTGACAGTGAAAATATATGATTTGGAATTTATAAATCTTTTATTAAGATTTAAATGAGAGTTTTCCAACAGTAAAGATTTCCAATTTAATATATTAAATTGGAGTTGAATGGAACTCGAATTAATAATAACCGAGATAAGTTTCTGTAGAAGAAGACCGATACTACAAATGGAATTTAAGAGGCTTTGCCGTTATTCCATTTTTATTATTGGTCGGATACAGGAATTTATAACGATTATATTTTGATTTGATTTCTGTGAAGATTCCATATTTTTATGGAAGATGTTTTTGGGCTTACCGTGAACTATGTTTTAAATGACATTAGTTCTTTAGTCCAGTAAAGAATAAGATTGATATCTTAAATCTAAATAATGATTTTGATATTTAAAACCAATTGGAGTTTTAATAAATCTTTAAAAGAAAGATTTAAGAATAAAGATAAAGAATTTATCTTTGATAAGAGTAACCTGAATATTTTATAAGAATATTCTGAACTGGAATGTGGCGTTGGATGTGCTTTAATAGTACTTGATTTTTATTATAAAAATACGTGAGTTATTCGGAAAGACTGGGTTTAACCCATTCCGAATAATAACTACGGCGATGAAGAGCTGAAGATGAAGACGGTGATTGAAGACCGACGATCTTCACATCGAATGGATGTGTTGCTACTGAGGCCCATGATTGGAGTAGCTACCTTGAAGGGGCTACAGTGGTTACCGTCCGGACTATTGTTGATTGTTCGGATTTGGCTTTCGCTCAGACCCAGAGCATAAGTTTATAAATGGATGCGTGTCTGACATTGGATTTCGTTCCAGGCGAATTAAATTGATTGTTATTAATGTATACCTGTTTGGTGGTAGAGAATTTATTCTCTACTAAACACCCTGGTATATATTAATAGTGATTGATCGCATGGCGTGATTTGTCAATGTGGCACGCCAAGATGAAGATGATCAAGGCTCTTGTTGAAAAGCAGGCCTTGTGGTTGTAGCGTGACTTCGCGAGCCTCACACCCCGGTATGAGTCAAAAACGGGAGACGGACCGTAGGGAGTGCACACGTTTCTTTCTAGCTAGAGTGATGTCAGGGACCTACCAGCGCTGACATTTTACTTATGTGGATGATGGATTTTGAGGCGCCTCGGATTTTTTTATAGGCCGTTAGTGGTCATATTATAGGTTCAAAGGAACCGGGAAACGTGTGTTCAGGCATAACCAATCCAATGCCCAAAGGCGGGGACCGGCCCTACCGCTCCAAGGGTTCGCCAGAGTCCGAATCCTGAGGCATTTGCTAGAGTGTCTCGAAATCGGTGAGGATCTTGCCCCTAGCCTCGACTCATGATGGAAATCCAATTTCCAATACGCCCTTGCGGTTTTGATTGTAGAACTAGTACGGCGACATGATATATGGTACCCATGCCGTCTATGATTGATATTTATGATTGAAATGTTTTATTGAAATATATATACACAGTAGTATTAAATTCGTCTTATCGTATCAAGCATCTCTTGATCATTATAAGGTAAAACCCTATCCTCCGGTTTGCGTTGCATTGTGTGATGGGACTTGGGTCTTATAATGGTTTCATTTTTCGAAAAAGCATTGTGTTATTTAACGATTTACTTTATGTTATGCACTGGCAATCCAATGGAGTAAACCCGTTCCGCGTTAGCGGCGTGGTCCTGTGATTAGCCTTCTTATTAGGTAAGTTTAGTTAAGATTTCTCATACAAGTCCCATGACTGACCTGTAGTTTGTTTCACTGGCAAACTCGGGTGCCCTCATTTTTCACACGGGCAGTCGAGTAGCTCTTTGCAGATATATTTACAGGACCCTGGTCTCTCCAGCTGAAGTGATATTCGGGAAGCTCTGTACTCGTTTATTTCTTTTCAGTTGTATATTTATATTCTTTTTCCGCTGCTATTTAAATGTAATTTAAAACTCTGATATTATATTTCCAATGTAATAAGTATTTATACTCTGGAATATTCTTGTACTCTGATGTATTGTTGTAATCAGCAATAAAATGTTCTTCAGTTTGTGTTTTGATGTGTTGTTCTCAAGGAATCCAGACTTTCCTTTACTGGGAAGTTCGGGTCGTCACAGTTGGTATCAGAGCTTTGGTTTACAGAGCTCGAGAACAAGACACATTAGAACCGAACGAAAGAATTCATCAGGGATTGGATTAGTAATATCCAATAAGAATGACTCGTTAGAGATAGGATCAGTAGTATCCTAGAATGAGTCCGAAGAGTATTATTTTCTTTAAAATAAAAATGAAAACAAATTTAGTTTTGAGAATTTTATCTTAGAATATACGTATTTGAGTATATTATTATATTTTAATGTGGACAATCGAGTATATAAAGATTTCGAATATACGAGTAATTAACGGATATTCGAAGTTTTAATATACTGGATAGATATAGAATCACACTCTAGCCACCCGGGAATAATTCTGATAATGCTGCAGCATTACCAGTATTTATTTTCGAGTTTCGAAAGTGGTATATTTATATATTTCCACTGACTGGTATGAGGAACAAAACTTAGTTAGGACACATTGTTGTGATTTGCACTAATAATATGATTTTTGACTATATATAAAAGTTATATATATTTGAAAAATTAATCACTTAATTGATTGCTGGTTGTGATGTTTGATAATTAGTTTCACTAATTAAAATATTAGAGTGATAATTAATTAAACAAAAAAAAAAATAAGTTGAGGTAGTTAATTATAACAACTTTTAGCTGCATTCCTTTTCGAGGACGAAAAGATTTTAAGTGGGGGAGACTGTAACAACCCGGAATTTTTGGGGCCAATTTAAAATTTTTATTTTAGAAATTTTAATGGATTTTAATATTTAAAGTAATTTATTTTAAATAATAACGACTAAAATTTATTTTAAAACGTATAAATTTAATTTAGGGTGCGTTTTTTAGAGGTCCCTATTAGGTTTCAAAATATAAAAAAAACCCGGTCATAAACTTATTGTAAATTTAGTCCCTGTTTTTCGAAAATTCATAAAAAAAATATTAAAAAAATATAAAAAAATCACGTAAATTCGTATTTAAATAAAACATGTACTCGCCCAAAAATTCAGATCATAATAAAATCAAAACATGCATCAAAATCGAAAAAATACAGAAAACAACGAAAAATGCAGTAATTTGCATCAAATCATGCACATATTTGGAATACTTGCATTCATCTGTGCAAGTATTTCTCTGTTATATTTTTACATGCAATACTTGCATACATGTGTGCAAGTATCTAAAATAGTTGCATACATGTATGCAAGTTTCCGCACACATTTTATTTTCACATGTAAATACTTGCATACATGTGTGCAAGTATTTCAAATAGTTGCACACATGTATGCAGGTTTCTGCATGCATTTTCAACTAAAACAGCTTCAGAAATACTTGCATACATGTATGCAACTATTGGCAAAAGTTGCATACATGTATGCAACTATTTGCAAGTTTTAAATTCACAATACATCCCTGTAATTAATGTTTTCTCTGTAAACCCGCCCCCTATTTTAGCTGCCGCCTGGAATCTTCCGCCTGCCACTTTCCATACCTCCGCCTCTTTCGTTTTCTGTCCAAATTTTCAGGCGCTATCACTTAAAAAAAAAAAAAAATTCTAAAATCTATAAATATTCTCGAAAGTCCACAGAAATTTAAAAAAAAAAAGTTGCATAAATGTATGCAACTTTTACGAATAGTTGCATACATTTATGCAACTATTCGAATACACATGCATATATTTATGCACGCCTGTTTGAAAAATTGCATACATGTATGCAGTTTTTCTATATAACTGCATACATGTGTGCATATATGTCAAAATACATGCAAACGTGAATAAGTTGCACGTAGATATGCAGTTTTTAAACAAATGCATCGGCAGATGCATGTTTTAACAATATGTGCATACATGTATGCATTTATACTGCAGTTTTGACGCAGATTTGAAATAAATGCATACAGGTATGCAACTAATCGACTTATATGCATGTTTTGATGCAACTTACTGCATTTCGTTGATTTTCTGTATTTCATGATTTCGACGTTGTTTTTAATGTTTTTTGATCTGATTTTTTTCACGATTAATTGTTTTAATTAAATACGAATTTACATGGTTTTTTTATATTTTTTTTATATTTTTTTATATGTTTTTGAAAATAGGGACCTAATTTACAATAAGTTTATGACCGGATGTGAGCCTAATTAAGTTTCGTTTTAGGGATGTGTGCCTAATATTCACTTTAATTTAACTATAAAAGGAGTTTAAAACAGCGCTGCGGTTTCAAAATTTGAATTTGAACTTTGACTGACTGTACAGGATTCATTTTAAATCAGAATTGAACGAAACCAGAAATATTTAAATCTGTTTAATCATATCTTTCTAACGAATCTGAAAAATTGAAATTTCACTTTATAATTTGAAAGTTATGTCCAGTTTTAAATTTAGAAAAGTCGCTGTAGAATTTATATATATTTTAATATAATATTTTGGCCTTAAAAATAGCCATTTTGCAAACGACCTCTGTTTTCGACGAAACCACTTTTGTTGGAACCGGAATGTCGAATTATTGCTAAGTTTAATTTTACAGAATTTTTCGAGTTAATATGTGAGCGTGACAAAGGAAAACGTGTTTTGACTGTTTCAGTCTAATTTAATCGAGTTAAAAATGGCCATTTTTCAAACAGTCTCAGAATTCGATGAAATTAGTCTTGTTAGAACCGTATCGTCAAAATATAACTAGAAATAATTTTTCTGTAATTTTTAGAGTCCATATGTAGCCCGGTAATTTAAAATGTACGTTTGAATTTAATAATTAAATGATTTATAATCTAAATTAAATAAAAAAAATATATCAAAACAGTCGAATTGGGTTACGAGGCCTGTTCCATTGCGTCCGGAACGGGGGTATTTGCCTAGGAACATTTTTCGTTGAATTTAATTTGGAGTTCCGGACGATATACGAATTTAATAAAATTGAATAAATTAAATAAAGGGAAAATACGCGTATAAATATGCTTGCCAATACGTAACCCTAATCCTTTTCTTCCAGGCCGCCGTATGTTCTTCATCAATGGCTCATGCCATTCGAAATTCAATCCCAAATTAATCCCAAACCATTTCAAATTGATTCAAACTCCAATACCATAATCGAAGAGCTTTCTTTGGGTGTTAAATCCGTACGGATTGGAACCTTCGAAGTGGAGTATTCCACCCAGGCCGCCACCATGAAGTCGTCGCGTTCACAGCCGTGCCGGAGCCAGCAGCCGCCGTCGAGTGGGACCCCAGTACCGGCGTTCGGCGCGCCCGTCCAAGCACCTCCGCGGGGTGCTGACTGATCGTCCTCAAGCCTTCAGATATTTGTGCAAAAATTGAACCCTAGTTAGAACCGTGAAGTTGAAAACGTCGGCCTGTGAAAGAAGAAGAAGGAGGAACCAACAGCCGTTCCTTTGAAAATGTAATTAAGGAATTCCTAATTATTTATTTAATTAAATTATTATAAAATCATTCAAATGATCATATCTTATTCATTTAACATCAGAATTCGATGAAATAAAGTGCGTTGAACTCGTATCAGAAAACTCTACGACACAGGGCTGACTAGATCTGAAAGGGAACAGATCTAAATTTGACCAAAATTCAGATCTAAATTATTCGGTGAGATTTCTGAATTTATTAAATTAATTATTTAATTAATTTAATTATTTTATTGTTGTTAAATTTCATGTGTGTGATGTATGAGATATGATTTGTTCTGTTTGTGGATGAAATGAATTCACTGGGTTAAATTGTGTGAACCTAGGCTTTGCTTACAATAAAAATCGAATTTTTATTGTATATATATCAAAATATACATGTTCGTAAAAAGATATGTTGACAATATAAAAATATATCTTTATTTTGTATGAAAAATATCCGTGTTAATTGAAACAACATTTTGTTAGAATATATCATGTTAGGTTGAACATGTTATTTAGAAAATATCATTTTAGTCCAAAATGTTTAATTATAATAAACATGTCGCTTTTATTAGGAATACGTCATGTAAGATAAATTAGTCATTCATGATTAAATCGGATTTCTCATTATCGTGAAAACATGACATTTTTGTGAAGACATGACATTAAAAATGAAAATCACATTTTTTTTTGTGAAACTTGATAAAAGAAAGGATTAACATATTTTGTCATATTTGATAAAAGAAAGGATTAACAAACTTTCATATTTGTTAAAAGAAAGGATTAACAAACGTTCATATTTAGATTAATGAATAAGATCAACATTTTTTTTTTATATTTAGATTAATGAATAAAGATCATATTTTTTATTAAGACTTGAACTGTGAATAAAGATCATATTTTTGATTAAGACTTGAACTGTGAATAAAGATCATATTTTTGATTAAGACTTGAACTGTGAATAAAGATCATATTTTTGATTAAGACTTGAACTATGAATAAAGATCATATTTTTGATTAAGACTTGAACTGTGAATAAAGATCATATTTTTGATTAAGACTTGAACTGTGAATAAAGATCATATTTTTGATTAAGACTTGAACTGTGAATAAAGATCATATTTTTGATTAAGACTTGAACTGTGAATAAAGATCATATTTTTGATTAAGACTTGAACTGTGAATAAAGATCATATTTTTGATTAAGACTTGAACTGTGAATAAAGATCATATTTTTTATTAAGACCTGAATTGTGAATAAAGATCATATTTTTGGTTAAGGCTAGAATTATGAACAAGAAACATATTTTGTCGCATTAGAGCATAAAACAAAACAATATATTTTGTTAAGAAGAAACAAAATGACATATTTTGTTAAGAAGAATCAAAATACCATATTTTGTTAAAATAAAAGAGATTGACAAAACTTATCATATTTTGTTACTTAAGAATGGTTGACAAAACTTATCATATTTTGTTACTTAAGAATGGTTGACAAAACTCATATTTTGTTACTTAAGAATGGTTAATAAAGCTCATATTTTGTTATCGAATATGAATGAAACAAAATCTCATATTTTTGTTATTGAACATATATGAAACAAAATTGCATATTTTGTTATTGAATAAAAATGTAACAAAAGCTCATATTTTGTTATTGAATAAAAATGAAACAAAGTTCACATTTTTGTTATTGAATAGAATTGAAACAAAAACTAACATTTTGTTTATTGGATTATAAAGAACAATATTAACATCTTTGTTAATTGGATCATAAAGGAACAAGATCAACACTTTTGTTTTTAATGTATGAATTATACAAGAATCAACACTTTTGTTTTCAAGGTATGAATTATACAAGATTAACAATTTTTGTCATATTTTGTTAAATAGAAAAGATTAACATTTTTGTCATATTTTGTTAAATAAGAAAAGAATCAACTTTTATATCTTATTTTGTTAAATAAGAAGAGAATTAACATTTATATCATATTATGTTGCATTAGAAATTAAGAAACTATCATATTATGTTGCATTAGAAGTTAAGAAACTATCATATTATGTTGCATTAGAAATTATGAACTAATCATATTATGTTGCATTAGAAATTAAGAAACTATCATATTATGTTGCATTAGAAATTATGAACTAATCATATTATGTTGCATTAGAAGTTAAGAAACTATCATATTATGTTGCATTAGAAATTATGAACTAATCATATTATGTTGCATTAGAAATTATGAACTAATCATATTATGTTGCATTAGAAATTATGAACTTATCATATTATGTTGCATTAGAAATTATGAACAAAATCATATTATGTTGCATTAGAAGTTAAGAAACAAAATCATCATATTAGTTTACATTAAAAAGAAGAAATGAAAATATATATTTTGTATATTAAAAAGTGATGAGTCAAAAATATATATTTTGTACATTAAAAAGTGATGAATCAAAAATGTATGCTTCTCTTATACATTAAAAAGAAGAAATGAAAATGTATACTTTTTTATACATTAAAAAGTAAGAATTAGGATAAAAGAGACATTTCGTCACTTAAAAAAAAAAGAATTGAAATATATGTCCGTGAGGTTAATGTGTTTAATTATAATGTTGATTATATTCATATTGAATATTACACTTCCATTTACAAGTCATCCGACTTGTTTATGTGATTGGGTCGATAATTTTCACACATCGCCCAAGTGCACAAATAATTTATTATTTGTTTGCTGGATGAAACCCCACACGGGTATTGGGATGACTCTACACTAGTCCCAATATTTAGTGTAGAATCCACTTTGGTTGATTACTTGGATGTGCGATAATTAATTATCATGATTGTTGATTATATACAATATATGGATGTTGATTGAGTCGCATTCCAGTAAAGAGTATTCGAGAAAGGAATATTTAAGAAAATAATTTAGAAGAGAATATATTTTAGAAAAATATATTTATTGAAATGAACTAGAGACTTACTAGTATAAATCATTAAGATTATATTTAATGAAGTATTCCAACTTGTTTATATTTAATTTAAGTTAAAATTAAATAAATTGGATTTTGGGTTTGTCGTGAATAGTGTCTTAAATAACACTGTTCTTAAAACCCATATGAAAAGAAAAAATCTTTTAATTAAGATTTTTAAAGCTTTCAATTATATTTGGTAATTGAAATAAGATGAAATGTGAGTTGGGTTTATTGTGAACGGTGTTTTTAAGCGACATATGTTCTTTAACTCAACTGACAGTGAAAATATATGATTTGGAATTTATAAATCTTTTATTAAGATTTAAATGAGAGTTTTCCAACAGTAAAGATTTCCAATTTAATATATTAAATTGGAGTTGAATGGAACTCGAATTAATAATAACCGAGATAAGTTTCTGTAGAAGAAGACCGATACTACAAATGGAATTTAAGAGGCTTTGCCGTTATTCCATTTTTATTATTGGTCGGATACAAGAATTTATAACGATTATATTTTGATTTGATTTCTGTGAAGATTCCATATTTTTATGGAAGATGTTTTTGGGCTTACCGTGAACTATGTTTTAAATGACATTAGTTCTTTAGTCCAGTAAAGAATAAGATTGATATCTTAAATCTAAATAATGATTTTGATATTTAAAACCAATTGGAGTTTTAATAAATCTTTAAAAGAAAGATTTAAGAATAAAGATAAAGAATTTATCTTTGATAAGAGTAACCTGAATATTTTATAAGAATATTCTGAAGTGGAATGCGGCGTTGGATGTGCTTTTATAGTACTTGATTTTTATTATAAAAATACGTGAGTTATTCGGAAAGACTGGGTTTAACCCATTCCGAATAATAACTACGGCGATGAAGAGCTGAAGATGAAGACGGTGATTGAAGACCGACGATCTTCACATCGAATGGATGTGTTGCTACTGAGGCCCATGATTGGAGTAGCTACCTTGAAGGGGCTACAGTGGTTACCGTCCGGACTATTGTTGATTGTTCGGATTTGGCTTTCGCTCAGACCCAGAGCATAAGTTTATAAATGGATGCGTGTCTGACATTTGATTTCGTTCCAGGCGAATTAAATTGATTGTTATTAATGTATACATGTTTGGTGGTAGAGAATTTATTCTCTACTAAACACCCTGGTATATATTAATAGTGATTGATCGCATGGCGTGATTTGTCAATGTGGCACGCCAAGATGAAGATGATCAAGGCTCTTGTTGAAAAGCAGGCCTTGTGGTTGTAGCGTGACTTCGCGAGCCTCACACCCCGGTATGAGTCAAAAACGGGAGACGGACCGTAGGGAGTGCACACATTTCTTTCTAGCTAGAGTGATGTCAGGGACCTACCAGCGCTGACATTTTACTTATGTGGATGATGGATTTTGAGGCGCCTCGGATTTTTTTATAGGCCATTAGTGGTCATATTATAGGTTCAAAGGAACCGGGAAACGTGTGTTCAGGCATAACCAATCCAATGCCCAAAGGCGGGGACCGGCCCTACCGCTCCAAGGGTTCGCCAGAGTCCGAATCCTGAGGCATTTGCTAGAGTGTCTCGAAATCGGTGAGGATCTTGCCCCTAGCCTCGACTCATGATGGAAATCCAATTTCCAATACGCCCTTGCGGTTTTGATTGTAGAACTAGTACGGCGACATGATATATGGTACCCATGCCGTCTATGATTGATATTTATGATTGAAATGTTTTATTGAAATATATATACACAGTAGTATTAAATTCGTCTTATCGTATCAAGCATCTCTTGATCATTATAAGGTAAAACCCTATCCTCCGGTTTGCGTTGCATTGTGTGATGGGACTTGGGTCTTATAATGGTTTCATTTTTCGAAAAAGCATTGTGTTATTTAACGATTTACTTTATGTTATGCACTGGCAATCCAATGGAGTAAACCCGTTCCGCGTTAGCGGCGTGGTCCTGTGATTAGCCTTCTTATTAGGTAAGTTTAGTTAAGATTTCTCATACAAGTCCCATGACTGACCTGTAGTTTGTTTCACTGGCAAACTCGGGTGCGCTCATTTTTCACACGGGCAGTCGAGTAGCTCTTTGCAGATATATTTACAGGACCCTGGTCTCTCCAGCTGAAGTGATATTCGGGAAGCTCTGTACCCGTTTATTTCTTTTCAGTTGTATATTTATATTCTTTTTCCGCTGCTATTTAAATGTAATTTAAAACTCTGATATTATATTTCCAATGTAATAAGTATTTATACTCTGGAATATTCTTGTACTCTGATGTATTGTTGTAATCAGCAATAAAATGTTCTTCAGTTTGTGTTTTGATGTGTTGTTCTCAAGGCAATCCAGACTTTCCTTTACTGGGAAGTTCGGGTCGTCACAGTAGCCATAGCATAGCTCAAGACCAAACCGTACATGAGCTAATGGAAAGCAAGCAGAATCCAAGCTAAGTGCCCGAGTTTCCTCCCTGAGAACCTTGGGGGGGGGGACGAAAGAAAAAGAGGCGAAAGAAAACGGGTCAGTCATAAAGACTGGTAAGTCCAAGTGACTTTCAGCATAAAAAAAGGTAAAGGTAACATGACATGTATAAACTGAAAGTAAACATAAGTACGATGTCAAGATGGACAAGATAGACTAAGATAACATGATGAATCTAGTATAGGTCAAGTATAACATCGCATGTTCAAGGTTCGCTGCACCAACTGTACTAGTAGCCCAACCCCTGTCATGTATTAATCATGAAATAATCCCTCAACCCAAAATCGTGAATGACCCATTACTAGGTCCAACAGAACGATCCACTAATCGATCGGCTTCCTACAAGTCCTAGCTCATTGTGTTTCTGTGTCATACGGCCCAATCACGAATGTAGTCACCTGTGCTAGGTCCACCATAGAGTGTATCAAGCCCTATGGTGCCAACTACCGACACGAATCAAGAATGCACAGATAAACCTATTGATGCCCAATGCCTGCTTTTTCTGCTCCGGAGTGTGTGCACGCCCGCACTCCGTTAGAACCTACACTGGCGCACCCACACAGCCGTCGTTCTGGTCGCTTACAATCATCCCAGTAATCGTGCCCCACCCTGCCTAGTTCCAGGGTACCATGATACATCTAGTGGGTTACTGCTGAAATGGACTGCGTAACTAGGGTTTTCGTCAAGTAGGTTAAGTGTTGTCATTTAAATTCGAGACTTAACCCCATCGGTCTAGCATATCAAGTTGGCTAAGTGTTGTCATTTAAGTTCGTGACTTAGCCCTACAATTCACGTGTTGAGTTGGTTAGGTGTTGTCGTTCAAGTTCATGACCTAACTCTACCAATCATATTTCCAGTTGGTTAAGTATTGTCTTTCATGTTCATGACTTAACCCTATCATGTGGCATTAATTCATTAATGCACCCTAACCTCTCACATTAGACCTGTTGTTGTGGTCTCTGGATATGCCGGGCGGTTCCGGGCAGATTTACACCACAACTCAGTCTAACCTCGGGTTTTCAAGTGCGATATGACCAACTACTCACATTGGATCCTATTGTTTGAAGTAACTGGATTTGCCGGGCGGTTCCGGGCAGATTTACACTGCAAACTCAACCCAACCTCAAGTTGACCATTTTTAAGTTCATTCTAGTGTCATGACCATGTTCAAGTTTCATGTCAAGTTCTTCTCAAGTTTCAAGGATAAGTTTCATGCCCACATCCAGATTCAAGTTATAACAATGTTCATGTTTCAAGTTTTGCCTATTATCAAGTTCATAATTCATGTTCATAACCAATTCATGTTTTGCCTAATCTACCCAAATCGTATTCCCATCGCATGGAAACGTTAATCGACCTAAATTACAAGCAAATCTAATTCTAGAGATAAAGGGAATAACATCAAAACTACGATAGGCAGAAGGGACAAGCATAAAGCGATAAAAGAGATTACAAGACTGGCATGATATGACTTGAGATAATCGGTCACAACATCACTGGCATATAGAAATTAACAGGGTTTTCAAATCTAGCAAAATAAGGCGATAGTCCTGATAAAAACTTGACATTAAAGAATAGGTATGCGAAAGCAAGCCAAATACAAGGATAATGGATCCAATGGTTTTGGTGTACATAATAGCGAGTAAACTAAGCAAGTCACACCTTAGGTATGAGATACAACAAAATGCGAATTCGATGTTCAACATGGGTTTCAACTATGGGCATGAACAATCAACTATAATAGTTTTAGGTAATTAACCCCAATAGTCATAGTCATGGTCATAGGTAGAAATCTCATAATTAAGAACTATAAGCGATTAATCACAATAGTCATGGTTAATTATCCAAAATAGTTCTAGGCAATAGTCATAGGCAATTAACAGTAATAGTTTCAAAGTCATGGTCATAGATAATAGCCTTATGTTCATAATCATAGGTAATAATTCTCATAATCAAGAGTCATAGGTGATTAGCCACCATTGTCCTTGTCATAGTCATAGGCAATAGTCTTGTGTTCACCGTCATAGGCATAGGCATAGTCTTATGTTCACAGTCATAGGCATAATCTTATGTTCTCAGTCATAGGCATAGGCGTAGTCTTATGTTCACAGTCATTGTCCTTAGCCATTAACAATAGTTTCAACGTCATAGGCATGTTAAGGTTATAGACACGAGAGAGTTTGATTTACAACATGAATAGGTCCAAAGCCATATTCACGAAAGTCAAGATCCAAGATGAACAAGAATAGATACGAATCAATTACCATACATAGATCCAATTCCAATTTACAACATGGATATTAAGTTTACAGCTTTTATCTAAAAATAACTTGAACTTACAGTGCGTGGTTCGAGAATTAGAAAGCAGAATTTGATTGTTAAATCTCTATTTTATTGATCGTGTTCTAATTGAAATCCCCCAATTTGCAAATCTCTAAGTGTAGTCTTGATGGAGAAGAAGCAGTCCTTTTTCTTCCTTTTTATCTTATCATTTTGATTATCTCAGAAACAACATAAGAACAGAATGAAATGGTGTGGAGAGAATGAGGCTAGGAGGCTGCTTATATAGGGTTAGGCAGACGAATCTGGTCACGAAACAAGTCTAAATACATCAGAATGCATTTGGTTCAAGAAGTGGGTTCAGGAGGCAGGTCGACCCCCAGGTCGACACTATAGTCAACCTGGCCCCTGGGTGGTTGACACTGTGGTCGACCCCCAGGTCGACCTGGTCTATAGGCGGGAGTTTTCCCGCCCTGCCTGCTGCGGGGTTTGAATTCAAATTTCGAATTTGAAATTCGAGCTATCTTTGATTCTGAAAATTTATGAAACTTCTAGAGGTCATAACTTGGTCATTCGAACTCCTATTTTCGAAAACTCAGACTCTATTTCATGTAAAATTTCGAGACGAACGCAATGGCGTAACCCGTTTCCCTTGATTCTTATTTTAAAATTTAATTCTGCCTTGATTTATGACTTTAACATGTTATAAAAATACGGGTTGTTTCATTCTCCCCTCCTTAAAGGATTTCGTCCCCGAAATCTTCAAGTTAGGAAGAATATATCCTACCATCCAATCATCCATCTACTCAACCATCATTCACGAGCAATCATTGTCCTTAAAAGATTTCTAATGCTGTATGAACACTAATGCTTTATGAACATATGCAGAAAGTGTGTGTATATGTTCCTTATCTAATGCAAATGATCAGGCCTGTTTGATCTTCTTAATGAAAAATATGTTTAGTGTCATGAATCCAACATGTATGCAAATAATCCTAGTCACATAAACACTATATGTGTGCACAAACATTCACCCATATGCAACATCCACATGATTACACATTCAATTTCATCCATAAACAAGTATAAACACTCATGCATATGCAATATGAAATCATGTCTGAGCCAATCTAGTGCATAATGTGTGTTATGCAGCCACGAGCAACCACTTGCGACCACTTGCAACCATTTGCAAACATCAACCATAACATGTTTCAAATACATGTTTCCATCCATATGGTTCTACCTAAGGTTCTCAAGATAGGATCGAGAAGATAAGCAAGACAAAACAAAGCATCAAGGAGGAGAAGTTAAAGATGTACTCCCAGAAGATCCTGCTTGCGGGGCTTGCCCTTGCTTCTTAGGGCAATTTTTGCTGATATGTCCAATTTCACCACACTGAAAGCATGCTCCCATCTTCATCTTCTTCTTTCTACAATCCTGGACTATATGCCCTTCAATACCACAGAAGTGGCACTTTCTTTTCTCACGTGTCTTGTTGTCATTATTGTTGTTGTTGTTCTTGCCTCCTTTCTCGGAGTCTTTCTTCTTGTTATGAGAATCATTCGCCTTGATCTCCTTCTTGCCATTCTCGTCTTCTTCATGAAGTAGGGCCATATCCACCAAGCTCTCAAAGGTCGCCCCCATGGATACATGAGTCATAGTAAGGCTGTGTAGTGGCTCATTCAAACCTCTGACGAAGCGAAGAGCCTTCTTGTGTTGGGTGTTCACTAAATCCAGTCCAAATCTGGCCAGCTGATTAAACTGATTGACATACTCCCTGATCGTCATGCTTCCTTGCTTAAGAGTTAGGAACTTCTCCATCTGCAGGCTTCTTTCAGCTTGGGAGAGAAATTTCATCTCAAATCTCATCCGGAAGTCTTCCCAAGTTTCCACTGGCCTCTCAGCATGGGTAATCTCCCACCAATACGAAGCTTCATCTTTAAGCAACCACACTGCCAGCTGTATCTTTTGCCTATCGTCAACTTCGAAGATGACGAACAAATCTTTGGTCTCCTTCAGCCAGTTCCTTGCTTCCACAAAGGATTCAGTCCCATAGAAGTCCTTTCCACCCATAGCCTTGAAGTCTCTACACGTCTTTGCAAAAGCATTTCCACGAGGAGGAGGAGGAGGAGGAGGAATCGCTGCAGCTGAAGGAGGAATATCTGCTGGGCCTGCATCGTTGGCCCTAGCCTCTAAGTACCTCCTAAACCAGCCAGGTATCGACACACCCTCTGGAAAGTTAAGATTCCCAGGCATGCTGAAAAATGAAAAGATAGAGATTCAAACGAGGAAAGAAAGGAAAGTGCTAATGGCTTTTGGGGAATAGCCTTTTCAAAATAAACTTTTTTTTAAAAATGCTTCTTTATAAACAGTTTTGAAAATAGTTTCAGAAGGTTTTTAAAAGCTTTTTCCCAGTCTGGTAACCTTCTGCTTTGATACCAAATGTAACACCCCACCTCCGCTAGGGTCACTCACAAAGGGAATGCACTAGCTTTGGTGGAGCATTATCTAGGTAAACATACACAGAGATATCACAAGACAGAGCATAAATAAAGCAGCGGTAGAAATTAAAAACCAAATCTTATTACTTTCAAGAAAAGAGTCAAAACCTCATATATCCAAAGTACAAGTTGCCATTATCATTACATCAAGTTCTAAATAAAGAAGCATAAACTTAAAATAACAAAAGTAAATTATTCCCCAAAAATAGCAGACGTGCAGCCATAGCATAGCTCAAGACCAAACTGTACATGAGCTGACGGAAAGCAAGCAGAATCCAAGATAAGTGCTAGAGTTTCCTCCCTGAGAACCTGGGGGGGGGGGGGGGGGAACGAAAGAAAAAGAGGCAAAAGAAAATGGGTCAGTCATAAAGACTAGTAAGTCCAAGTGACTTTCAGCATAAAAACAGGTAAAGGTAACATGACATGTATAAACTGAAAGTAAACATTAGTACGATGTCAAGATGGACAAGATAGACTAAGATAACATGATGAATCAAGTATAGGTCAAGTATAGCATCGCATGTTCAAGGTTCGCTGCACCAACTGTACTAGTAGCCCAACCTATGTCAAGTATTAATCATGAAATAATCCCTCAGCCCAAAATCGTGAATGACCCATTACTGGGTTCAACGGAACAATCCACTAATCGATCGGCTTCCTACAAGTCCTAGCTTGTTGTGTTTCTATGTCATACGGCCCAATCATGAATGTATTCACCTGTGCTAGGTCCACCATAGAGTGTATCAAGCCCTATGGTGCCAACCACCGACACGAATCAAGAATGCACAGATAAACCTACTGATGCCCAATGCCTGCTTTTTCTGCTCCGGAGTGTGTGCATGCCCACACTCCGTTAGAACCTACACTGGCGCACCCACACAGCCGTCGTTCTGGTCGCTTACAATCAGCCCAGTAATCGTGCCCCACCCTGCCTAGTTCTAGGGTACCATGATACATCTAGTGGGTTACTGCTGAAATGGACTGCGTAACTAGGGTTTCCGTCAAGTAGGTTAAGTGTTGTCATTTAAATTCGAGACTTAACCCCATCGTTCTAGCATATCAAGTTGGCTAAGTGTTGTCATTTAAGTTCGTGATTTAGCCCTACCATTCACGTGTTGAGTTGGTTAGGTGTTGTCGTTCAAGTTCATGACCTAACTCTACCAATCATATTTCCAGTTGGATAAGTATTGTCTTTCATGTTCATGACTTAACCCTATCATGTGGCATTAATTCATTAATGCACCCTAACCTCTCACATTAGACCTGTTGTTGTGGTCACTGGATATGCCGGGCGGTTCCGGGCAGATTTACACCACAACTCAGTCTAACCTCGGGTTTTCAAGTGCGATATGACCAACTACTCACATTGGATCCTATTGTTTGCAGTAACTGGATATGTCGGGCGGTTCCGGGCAGATTTACACTGCAAACTCTACCTAACCTCGAGTTGGCCATTTTCAAGTTCATTTTAGTGCCATGACCATGTTCAAGTTTCATGTCAAGTTCGTGTCAAGTTTCAAGGATAAGTTTCATGCTCACATCCAGATTCAAGTTATAGCAATGTTCATGTTTCAAGTTTTGCCTATTATCAAGTTCATAATTCATGTTCATAACCAATTCATGTTTTGCCTAATCTACCCAAATCGTATTCCCATCGCATGTAAACGTTAATCGACCTAAATTACAAGCAAATCTAATTCTAGAGATAAAGGGAATAACATCAAAAATACGATAGGCAGAAGGGACAAGCATAAAGCGATAAAAGAGATTACAAGACTGACATGATATGACTTGAGATAATCGGTCACAACATCACTGGCATATAGAAATTAATAGGGTTTTCAAATCTAGTAAAATAAGGCGATAGTCCTGATAAAAACTTGACATAAAAGAATAGGTATGCGAAAGCAAGCCAAATACAAGGATAATGGATCCAATGGTTTTGGTGTACATAATAGCGAGTAAACTAAGCAAGTCACACCCTAGGTATGAGATCCAACAAACTGCAAATTCGGTATTCAACATGGGTTTCAACTATGGGCATGAACAATCAACTATAATAGTTTCATGTAACCCCCAATAGTCATAGTCATGGTCATAGGTAGAAATCTCATAATTAAGAACTATAAGTGATTAATCACAATAGTCATAGTTAATTATCCAAATTAGTTCTAGGCAATAGTCATAGGCAATTAACAGTGATAGTTTCAAAGTCATGGTCATAGATAATAGCCTTATGTTCATAATCATAGGTAATAATTCTCATAGTCAAGAGTCATAGGTGATTAGCCACCATTGTCCTTGTCATAGGCAATAGTCTTTTGTTCACCGTCATAGGCATAGGCATAGTCTTATGTTCACAGTCATAGGCATAATCTTATGTTCTCAGTCATAGGCATAGGCGTAGTCTTATGTTCACAGTCATAGTCCTTGGCCATTAACAATAGTTTCAACGTCATAGGCATGTTAAGGTTATAGACACGAGAGAGTTTGATTTACAACATGAATAGGTCCAAAGCCATATTCACGAAAGTCAAGATCCAAGATAAACAATAATAGATACGAATCAATTACCATACATAGATCCAATTCCAATTTACAACATGGATATTAAGTTTACAGCTTTTATCTAAAAGTAACTTGAACTTACAGTGCGTGGATCGAGAATTAGAAAGCAGAATTTGATTGTTGAATCTCTATTTGATTGATCGTGTTCTAATTGAAATCCCCCAATTTGCAAATCTCTAAGCGTAGTCTTGATGGAGAAGAAGCTGTCCTTTTTCTTCCTTTTTATCTTATCATTTTGATTATCTCAGAAACAGCATAAGGACAGAATGAAATGGTGTGGAGAGAATGAGGCTAGGGGCTGCTTATATAGGGTTAGGCAGACGAATCTGGTCACGAAACAAGTCTAAATACATCAGAATGCATTTGGTTCAAGAAGTGGGTTCAGGAGGCTGGTCGACCCCCAGGTCGACACTATGGTCGACCTGGTCCCTAGGAGGTCGACACTGTGGTCGACCCCTAGGTTGACCTGGTCTATGGGCAGGAGTTTTCCCGCCCTGCCTGCTGCGGGGTTTGAATTCAAATTTCGAATTTGAAATTCGAGCTGTCTTTGATTCTGAAAATTTATGAAACTTCTAGAGGTCATAACTTGGTCATACGAACTCCGATTTTCGAAAACTCGGACTCTATTTCGTGTAAAATTTCGATACGAACGCAATGGCGTAACCCGTTTCCCTTGATTCTTATTTTAAAATTTAATTCTGCCTTGATTTATGACTTTAACATGTTATAAAATTACGGGTTGTTACAGTTCCTCTTTGTTTATCCATCATATTCAATTAATTCGGAAAGTCAAATTTCCTTTCTTATAGTTGGAGATCAATTTTGATCAAACATGATTTTCCTTATCTTCCGAGTCGGGTTTTATTTATTTCAATGCTTTTCAATTTCTATCTCAAATTATCTTGAGATATCTCCCAATTTATCATTCTCTCTACTCTTCTACGAGATTCAAAATCATAATTTTTCTTTTCAAAACCAATCTCGTTTAAATTTCAATTTCTGCATAAGTTGAATTTATGCATCTCATATTATTCTAAATTTCTTTATAAACCACATGTCAACTTATCTGCTGTTGCACTTATCCACGTTCAACCAAATCTCCTTACATTCAATTCATTTAATCTTTCCCAAAACTCATTTAAGAGTGTTAATAATATCTCCTCTTCAAGTCGACAATTTGTCGATCGAAAGCTTGAAAATATTCAAAATCCGAAATTTATTACAACTTTTACACAGAACACGAAATTCATGCAGAAAATATTTGTATTATTACTCCAAAGCTATGGACTTGAAAATACTTCGAAATTCTCTTTCTTAACTTGTTAAGTTAGGTACATTTTAATTCCAAATTATTAATTTGAAAATACTTGATAACTCGAAGTTTGACAAGACCGCTGTGTACTATCACGCCACACACCTGTCTTCCTAAAAAAAACTCGAAGTTTGACAAGTCTATTGTCGTTCTCACAGATGTTAGGCATACGCTGGCCAGACGCACGATAAAAATTTCCAAATAGTAAATATCCTTGCTTTAACTCCTAGTAAAAATATCTCAAAAATTCTTTTAAAAAAGGATGCGAGAAGTACCAATATGATGTTGATATATTGATTGTTCATGAATCGCAGATACACAATGGTTCCGTTTGGATCCCCCCAGAAAACATTTGTATCCATAAGAAATCACTTCCCTGCAGATTTCATCATGGACAGATCAATGAAAGATATTTAAGAATCAAAAGAAATTCTGAGGTCATTGAGCGTTGGTTGCTCTATCTCAGAGTCACGGAAACAAATAAATCAGGACACAAGGACAAATCAAGTCACGAAGGCACACCAAGCCACGAAGACACAGTGATGCATCAAACAGGTGGCTTAGTATCACTAAGATATCTCAAACATTGCATGGCTCCATTCTACCTTTAGTAACTCTAGTGGTTACATCTCTTTCACTTATAGATATGCCATGTGGACCGCAGGTATACAATTGCTACGCTTGAGTCCCCCAAGAAACATCCATACCCGTAAGCTTTCACAGTTCTACAGATTACACCTTTATACAACGACTGTAGATCGCAACAGACACAATGGTCGTGCTTGGTTCCCCCAAGAAACATCCGTTAGCTGTAGGCCATTTATAGCCCTATGAATTTCGCTACACAGTTGTGTTCTTCCAGAAACTATGATAACTCATGTTTTTTATGTCCGGACAACCTACTACCACCAACATCATATCTCAACTAAGCTCGAAATTCAAAGGAGAAGGATGATACTTTCCTTATCTTGATTTTAAAAATATATGATATTACTTACATATAATACTTCATTTCATATTCCTCATAAATCATACTTATGTCAATTTACATAAGATTTTCTTTCCAAACATCTCATTCTTATACAAATTCCATTGTATAAGATTTCATATCAAATAAATTACCTTCTAATTTAGTAGTTTTCAAATTCACTAAATCCTTCATATAAGTTTCGAAAATTTCTATATCCAATATCCAAAATCGAATATCCTCAATTTTCCATTCAAATTTCAAAAATTTGAACTTTTAATTAATTAAAATATTTGATATCTCTGCAAACTTAGATTTACGAATCTATTGGTTACAAACCAAATTTTCTTCCAAATTTCCAATCATTAAATTCATCACTTAATTCAAATTTATATCCATTCTCATAACAAATTTCTTATTAACGCATTATTACTCTTCCATATTCATATCCTTCAACCGTAAATTAGCAAGTGAACAATTCCCAAATATTTATCCCAAAGACCAAAACCAACATCAGATCAACACTCATAAAGTAATTCAACTTGACTAATCTCCAATCAGCTTCTAATTTCCTTAATTCCATTTCTTAATTCTTATCAAATCATTTCTCACACAATTCTCGAATTCAGTTTGAAAATCCACTACTTTTACGATAATCGCTGATTATAACTATAATTCACGCCTTTGAATATTTAACTTTAAAACATGTTGTATTCATTCATCTAAATACATAAACCATTAATTTATAATATATTAAATTTTGATTAAATACGGAAAATGAATAGTACTTTTCCTGAAATTCGACATAGTCACTCCCATGAATAACTTCCTTCAAATAATATCTTATTCGATAATATATTCTGAACTTTGGAATAATCCCACCGTATTCGTCAAATCCATTTCCTTTATCCCCAATTTCGTTTGCAACATTTTTCTTTCAAATGTTATTTACTTCTAAAAAATTGAATATTATTCCTTATGTAGGAATCTGGACTCATCACATCAAATTAGTTTTGATTTCATTTGAATATTGGTTCAAATTTCTTTAAAATCTTCATTCATATTTCGCTTCATTTATAACTCTCGTTTACCATTCACTTCTTGTTAATTACTTAATAAATTTATAACTTACTATTGAATTCATATATTTGATCATACATTATTAGCTCGAAACCAATTATAATTTATCTTGCCAAGTTCTGAATAATCTAAATAAATTAGTAAAAAAACTGACATAGTCAAATTCCAGTTATAGCCTTTTTGATTTTATTTTCATTAACTTATATCCCGGATCAAAATAAAATTCAGCATTTCATTTTTTGAAACGATTTTCAAATTCCCCTTTTCATTCTTCCCATCTGAATTCTTATTTCCAATAAATTTTAATTGTCTTTGATTGTAAAACACATGATTAGAGAAATTAATTTGTTGAATTTCTTATACTTATCTTCCTTAGATACCATTCGACGATGGATTCGAGATTCAAACCTAAGGGAACCTTTGCGAAGAAATGCTCTCGCAAGCCTAGATTCAAAGACTGGGGATTCCGAAAAATTTTAAATCTCAATTTTTTTTCGCAGTATTAGTTTTTAAATACTAGTTTTCAAAATATTTAATATTGCCAAAATAACACAGCTTTCAGAATTTATATTTCAAAACCTTTTTATTTTCAAAATCCGCTTTTCTAGCGTCGATACTACTCATTTTAAACTTGATAAGCTAAGCTTTGAATAACCAAAGCTCTGTACCACTTGTAACATCCCTCCTTGATCGCTTCAAATTGGTAATTAAACCAACTTAAAACATTCAAACTGACGGATTGTCATTTAGCTTGCAGAGTTTAAAACAGAATCAACACATAAAACACAAAATAAATAAATAGCACCATATTGAACAACAAAATAAAAACTTTTATATATAACTCAGAAATTTTAATACAAGATTTTTCTATATAGCAGAATTAAAATACAATTTAAGTACAGGAAAAATATTGCTGTTTTTAAACTTCAGGGTGTGCACATCTTCGGAATCCCCAGCTTCGCCAATCTTCAAATCCAAAGCTGTAATCTATAACATTCGGGTCTGACCCGAGCGTTCCACGTAAAAACATAAAACACTCGAGTCAGGATTAATCATTGTTCAAGTAAATCAATTCCAATAAGAACTGAAATATAGTAGTTAATCCTATAATTTATTTAAATTTCAAGTACATCGAACCCATGAGAAACCTCCCATATATAGCATAACAAACTGGATTAAAACAAATTCGGACAACATGTATACTTATGCATATACGTGTACCGATGATATATATACACACACACATACAATAGTATGTATATACGCATATGCATCAGACACCACATACATACTAAAATCATGATTTAAACCGAAAAGGAGTGCACAAGAGGGTACAAGATGGTTTCAGATGCTAAATACAATTGTTCACGGTTTGTTGCAGTCTAAGCAAGACGTGGCCAGGTTATCAAATACCTTGCAACGAATAAAAGGTGGTCAATAGTGATTATCAACGAAATATAGGATGCTGCTGTATGTACTATATATATCCATGTGTGTGTATATATATATCTTCAGGGTTACTAAAACAAGGCAATGGATATATAGCAATGGGTATACAAATATATATGTATCCAGGTTTACTAACATATGAGTAAACACATACGACTCAAATAATACAGGGGTTCAAGTCAGGTACTAGCACAACATTTATTCACTGTTACAGGTAAAGCAGTGAAATAAAGCTCATAAATGCAAATGGACAAAATCAGATTTGGCTATGAGTCTGAACACACTCATGTAGTCAATATATGTATATGTGCAGTATATGCCATGCATGGGCCATTTGAAAACAAGTATACAACAATGATATGTTTCAGAAACATGACAAAAATTATAACGAAAGCTAACCCTTCACCAATATTTGAAACTGATAACCTAAGAATAATACTAAGAACTAAGATAGAAAATTGTAGACAAGTTGACAGAGATAACCGAGAAACTACAAACCTTAAGTAATCTTTTATATGTGCTTTCTTGGAGCACTCTATTAATACATTAAATAACCGAGAACTGTAAATCCTTGGAGTACTCTACTATATATGCTTCTTTAATAACTGAGAATTAGTCAAACTAGTGAGTACCAAGAAAAATAACTGTACTTTAGACAAGGCCTGTCAATGCATCAACAACCATAGTATTCCCATTACAAAATGAGTTGTAGAATAGATCATCAACGAACATAAGAAGAGCTATATGACTGTGGTAAATGAGTAAATAAATAATGTAACCTAATAATGTAATCAATAGCTAGTCAGAATATTATAAAACGAAGAAATTACATACAACCTAAAACCAATACCGACAATCCAGTAAAATATTCAGACTGTGACACTGAAAAATATTAAATCATATAAACTTTATAGAATATTAATATAAATAAAAATTTAGGCTAAACATTAATCAAAATGTAGGCTAAAATTAACACAGTTATTTAAGCCATCGTTCCAAATAAAGCACGTAGAACACACACACACACACACACATATATATATATATATATGCAAACTAAAGAATCATATATATATATATATATATGTAGCAACAATAAGGCATCAGTTACTTAAGTATGCATTTCCAGTTTCAACAGATGACCCCAAATAGTATTTCTATACTAGTATGCCAACAAGGTAAATTTTCAATAAGACTATCTAGATTTTCACATTTATACATGTATTTATATAAGTATATACACATGAGAGTTTCACAAATCAAGTGCCTGAATTGGTTTTGCACCAACGACTCACGGAATCAATAAGGCGGTGTATAAATATAGGTATATATGTATGCCGACCTATATGAATATTCATATACTAGTTTCGTGTCGGCCTCCACATATATACACGGTGAATATTTGTAAACATTTAGGCATCTAAAAGAACCGAAGCACATAGAAACAAGGCATCAATAACCGCAATGAAAATTGATAAACTATTATATCTTAATTCCTATTAAATTAATTTACTTGAAATAAAGATCAATCATGAGCATAAACTCACCTTCGCAGTGACGAAGAACAGAGTTGGAGCTTGGTTAGGTGGCGGTGTGTTGGAGACGATCCAGCAAAGGGAAATTTCGATTCTTTGAGATGCGTTCAGTCTTTGGATGAAGCGATTTGGGGTTGTGGATACCAGTGGCAACCGCGACATAAGAGGACATTGATTGGTTATGATTTAATTTAGGGAAAGAGGAAATGTTTTATTGGCCATGATTTCAATTTGGGGAGGACGCCAGGGTAATTTAACAGAAGCCATTAGAGATTGAAAAGGGAGAATGATTTTTGGTTGAATAAAATTGGGGTGACGTTGATTTTTAAAAGGGAAAAAATTGAGGATAAGAACAATGTAAATCATAGGGTTTAGGAAGGCTGCGTATTACAGAAAATAGGCCGGTGCGTTTTTATTTAAGGTAGGTTATATCTGGGTTTAATTTAATATTAATTTCTACCGTAATTTTCATGGAACGCTCTGAATTCGAACGACCAATACAATCTCCAATTGCGTCAAAAATTATACGTACCTCTACATCTTTTCGTTCCGAATCCAATAAAATTAGTTTAATTGTAATTCGACTCTGTTTATGTAACAATGATATTTTAATTACGAATTATTTATTGGTTTATCGATTTTATTCTGTCTGTGTAATAACAACTCCATTCGATTTCAAATTTGAAACATTAAGTTCAGTTTTTTATATATACAAATACACACATATCCAAGCCAAATTTTCCATATATTTCAACAAATAAAAACTACAATTTATTTAACGTTAATAACGTTTATTTTTAAATCCAATAATTTATATTTTTCAGTCGAATTTCAAATCCAAATCGAATATCCAACCAATTTCAGTTCAAATATTCAACAATAAATAGTTGGTTCCCAACCAACCATTCTGAATTAAATATTTAGTTCAATTTATACTCAAAACAATATATTGGATTTTAACTCAAATATCAGTATAAATTGATTATTAATAGTTAATTCTTTAATTAACTCCTTATTCCAATTACCGAAATTTCTGGGACGTTACAAGTTCAAATAACGTTAGCTACAAATTTTTTTATTTCTTTATTAATTGGCACAATAAAATATACAATAAGTCATCGTTACAGTGTGAATATATGTCAGATCGTTGATTTTCTGGATAAATGGTAATTTACCATTACCAGTGTAACAGTTACCAGTTTATCGGTATACCAATCCATCGGTAGCACTAACGGTAATATATTTTAGCTTACCAGTAAAATGATAAACGGTACTGGTAACCATTACCAAAAAACACTAAGCTTAGATAGGGTTAGGAAGCAACCAGTTGTGCTCATCAATCTATAGCCAAGCAACCAAAATTTGGCAATTGGGCTTTATAGTCGGCTATGGCCCCTTTGAAGCAACAATCAGAAAAATGAATGTTGTCTCTTACTCGTCTAAAATTAGTTGGTTAAGGGAAATGGTCATTTTTTGATCATTGTCCCTCCCTTCCTCCTCCTTCCTTCCTCTATATAAAATTACGTTCTATTTCTTCTAAATTACACAAATTTCTTCAAATTTCATGCTCTTTTCGACAGAAAACCAGAACTAATATTTCAAAACATTAGAAAAGAAAATCTATTTCACAACCAAAATCTGATAATCAAATTCCGAGTCTATGCAACCAAAACCAATTTCAGCAAAATCGAAACCAATGTCATTCCCATAAATGTAATAATTCATATCAAACTTTACAAAATCAAAATTTCTACAATTCCCAGCAGAATTCAAACATGTATCAGAACTCCCAAAAATTCAAATTATTCTCAACATACCTCTTTTCAACAAAATTGCAGTTACGAAAAAGAGAGCGCCTCTCATAATAGCCAGCAACGAAGACTGGCTGCTTACTCTGTTCAAAATTTGAATATAAATATGAATAATCGGTTCGGATATAGCAACCGGGGAATCAAAGAAACACAATTTGAAAATGATGAAGCCATAAAAGCAGATAACATGAATGCTAATAGGTTTTCGGCGCCTAACAGGAGGAAGCAAATTTCTGGAATCAACATCAAAAAATTCCCTATAGAAGAATTTGGAAATCATGCTCCTAATTCTTCAAAAGTTTGTAAACGGTCGCTGGACGGGCAAGCCAAGTTTTCTTACTATTGGGTTGAATGTTCAAAAGATAAGAGAAAAAGTATGAGCCAAAGTGAAAGCTCTTTTTGGATATCTGTTTATAATTTATTCAATGAACGACGTTGCTAACTAGTTGTAAAACCCCACACTTTTCAAAACTCGAATTTTAACAAAATCCAAAACTCAAACTCATCCAAGCATAGAGAGTATAAATCTGGTACTTGCAGATAATGAGCATGAGCATAATCAGAGTAGAATAACTAACTCACTGCAGAAACAATATATAATAACAAGTATCGACTTAGGCAACTACCTTGAAAGCAAAATCGTCATATCAATACCGAGCATGAGAGAACAAGAACATAAAACCAAACTTAAACACTTGCTAGGATATGTCTTCCTCGAGATAAACTTGAGAGTTGCTATGAGGAGGGGGTCATAACAACAAGTCCTGGTCAGTAAAAATGTACAGTACTATCTATAATACACAAATGTATCCCTTTTGGTTTCACCTAAAATCATATGTCTAACAAGGTTAGTGATTCTAACCCAACCTTGTAAAGATTTACACGTGACGACTAACTGCCATATCTAGGGTAGCACATCCCAAAGATAATGTTATCACAATATTGAGATATGGCCTTTATGCATAAGTATGAAGCATTTAAACAACCACTCAAACAATTACTAGGGCTAAGAGGCAGGCTCCCCAACTACCTAATACCCTATATATGGGGTAGGTTATTTTATATAGCCACTTATGGCCTTACTTATAATATAATATAAAAACGGATCCTTATGATCGCTTCAGGCCCAAGGCGGATCCATTGATCACTTAATACCTTACTAGGTGGTTTATTAAATCCTAATATAAATTAGAGGACACTGGCTACCAAGTCCCACTAATTTAAGGCTTCTTTCATTCACGCATATTCTCAAACCCGCATAAGACGGGATATAGTAAGCAGTCACTTATGACCGACAGAATAGGTAGATGACTAATGTCATTTATGACCTTTCCATGGTAGACCCCTGTGTCACTATCAATCTGGCCTTATTAGAAAATCCCTAGTCACTTAATACTTTCCATAGATCGACAAACCTATGTACCTCTGTAGCGGACATTTAATACATTATCCCAAGGCGGACTCCACCCCTAGTCACTTAATACATTAAGCAAGCGAATCATTGTCGGAATTACCAATCCCGCACCCAATTAGCCTTTCTAATAATTCTCTAAGTAAGATATGCTATGAATTATTTCCTTTTTTGTTTCTTCTTTCGAAAGGGAGGCGGACCCTATAGCCATTTAATACCTCAACACTTGAAGTAAATCTTTTAGGAATAATTCTCGTTATTCATTTAATATCATCATGGGTTCCTATGGTTGATGATGTCTCACATCAGTTGTATATATATTTGACTCTGGAAAGTGCAGACTTCTGTTTAATAAGGCAACTGACCACTCATCGTTAGCCTACTATGTCCAATCCTTAATTTATTAGTTAAAGATATTAATTCTAGATTTAAACTAAAGTAAGATAAGGATAATTCTCTATAACTTCCTTTCCCGGTCATTAAATTATTTACTTTCTTATTGGACTTAGTATTTACTACGACAATCAATTCCCATTAAATCCTCATTAATTCTATTTCTTATTATAACAATTACATGCCATTAATGATCCTAACGATCATATTTACTATGGCATTGAGGACTAAATCAATTAAGTTGCTTAATTGTCTCGTGTCATTAGTGAACCCAATAGTCATGTTTCCTAAGGCAACATACAACCTTTTAAATATCATTTATACCAGTCTCATTAGAATTTTAATCTAATAGTTGTAACTCCCAAACATTACTATATTAATTTAATTCCACTTAATTTGTATTTGAATGTGTGTGTGTGTGTGTGTGTGTTTGTGTGTATGTTTATGCTTTATTTATTTCCTTAGTTGGAGTTACGACTCCTATTTCCTATCACAATTTAAATTGTAACAAATTTGACATTTATCCCCTGTTCATGAGAATTATTACTATATTTTTATTTCCATTTATCATAAATATTTATTTCCATTTATCATGAGAATTATTACTATATTTTTATTCCCATGAAATGAAAACATTTCAAAGTCAAACACACAACAACAAACATTTATTTAATATAATAGTTTTATTAGCGTAAGTTTGGACGGATAAGATTGTAATATTTATATTTTTAAGCGCAATGCTAACATAGTTACTAAATATGTTTTATTATAGCTATTCTTTTATATTTCAGTCTAAGCTAACGACTGAAAAATCTGTGTTTAATCTTATTTAAGATTCAATATCTCATAAAAAGTTATTTACTGCAATTATTGTAAATTTTGCCAAAACTGTTTAAAAGAAGGAAATTAAGATATTTCAAATCACAAGGAAATTGGTTAATATTTTATTTGGAATTGATGTTGCAAACTACGTACAGACATATGCGAATTTTCACATCTATTCTTTTTTGTTTCGTTTATGTTGCTTGTAGATTTCAAATAATGTCTTTTTATATAAAATAGAAGAAAGTACAAAATTAGTATAACCCAATAAAAACCCCCAAAAAGCATTAAACACAACCAGGTTTACAATTCTAGGATTAATACTGCACAAACTTATATTTACACCCAAATCCTATGAATCTGGAATGTAATGATCCGAAAATTCCCCTCGCGGGAAATCGCCGGATACACTAACTTTGGGCATACAACACATCAGAACAAATAACAGAAGACTTTTATTACATCATAATAATGCAACATCAGAGTACAGAATATCACAGTACATCGAATATAATAATACAATGGAAGATTAATTTACAATAAACTTAACACAATGCAGCAGAAGACTATCATTCCTCTGGCCACAACTTTAAGCTTTAATCCAGAATCCTGCCTAAAAAATAGATATCTGCAAAACAAGCCACTCGACTGCCCGTGTGGAAAAGAGGGCACCCGAGTTTGCAAAGTGAAACAAACTACGAGTCGGTCATGGGACTGGTATGACAAATCTTACTTAACTTATCTAATAATAATAAGGTAAATCACAGGATCATGCCGCTAACATGGAACGAGTTTACTCCATTGGATTGCCAATGCATAAATAAAGTAAATCGTTAAACAACGCAATGCTTTTTAAAAAATGAAACCATTATAAGACTCAAGTCCAAACATACAATGCAACGCAAATCGGAGGATAGAGTTTTACCTTATAATGGTCAAAAATGCTTGATACGATAAAATGGATTTGATACTATTATTAGTGTATATATGTTTTAAAAACATTTCAATCATAATGTATCAATCATAGACGACATAGCTACCATATACTATGTCGCCAAATATAGATTTACAATCAAAAAAGTATGGGTCATATTGGAAGTTGGATTTCCATCATGAACCAAGGCAAGGGGTCGTCCTTACCGAATTCGAGACTCTCTAGCCCAAGCCTCAGAACTCAGTCGCAACTGCACCCGGAGCGCCAGGGCAGGTCCACAAATATGTTAATGGATTGGTAATGCCTGAACAATACGTCTTCCCGTCCTATAGGGCGTGAAATAGAGCCACTAGGGACTCAAATTCGAGGTACCTCGCCTTCCATCATCCACATAAGTAAAATTTCTGGGCTCCATACCATGACACCATTTCTAGCTAGAAAGAAACACATGTTCTTCTTGGGGTCCTTCTCTCTTTTTGGTTCATACCGCAGTATAAGGCTCGCGAAGTAACGCTATACAAAGCTATGCTAAATAAAGCTGCGCTTTGATCATCAACCACAAGGCTCTGCTTTTCAACAATAAGCCTTGATCATTTACATCTTGGCATGCCACATTGACAATTCATGCCATGCGACTGATAACTATCAATATAAAACCTCTAAGCTCGTACGTCTCAGAGAAGGGTGTTAAGCAAGAGAATAAATTCTCCGCCACCAAATAGATATATATATATATATTAAATAAAAATCAATCATCAAGGGATAAAATCCAATGTCATACATACATCCATTTACAAGTCCGTTCTGGGTCTGAACGAAACCGGAGACACCTTATTCCTTGTCCCATATGTCCAATACAGGAGAGAGGTTCTCGCATATCCGTTGATCTCCAAGTACGTTTGGACGATCACCACTTATTACCTTGTCTTGGGATGCCTCCCAATCAAGACATCAGTAATCAACCAAACGATGCGAAGACCTCTGGTCTTCAACCACCGTCTTCATCTTCGACTTTTAGTCCTCGTAGAAATTATTCAAAATGGGTTGAACCCGGTCTTTCCGAATAACTCGCGTATTTTATAATCAATAATCAAGTGCTAAAGAATCACATCATACGCCTCATTCCAGTTCAAAATATTCTTTTAAATAAATAAAATGGGGAAAGGTTCCCATTAATTTTATGAAAGATAAATTGTAATAACCCGGAAATGCGAGCCAATTTAAAATTTTTATTTTGGCAATTTTAGTGAATTTTGAATATTTAAAATGAATTATGTTAAATAATATCTACGAGAAATTTATTTTGAATATATCTAGAACGTATATATTATATACGTCGTCGTTAGAAAATAAATAATTATTTATAATTATAAAAGGAATTGAAAATGGCCCTGTAGTTCGATAATTCGATTTCAAACTTCAATTGAACATACCGGGTGTAAAATAAACCGGATTTTAGTGAAACCAAAAATAATAGGATCTAATTGGGAATATCTTTCCAACGAATCCAAAAAATCAAAATTTCATAGCTCGAATCAAAAGATATGTCCAGTTGAAAATTTCTGAATAGTCGCTATGGAATTCAGGCCCTTAAAAATGGGAATTTTGCAAACGACCTCGGATTTCGACGAAACCACTTTTGTTGGGTCCGTGATGTCAAATTATTGCTAGGTTTCAAATTTCATAATTTTTCGAATCAATATGTGAGTGTGGCAAAGGAAAACGCGTTTGACCAGTTCTAGTTGATTTAATCGACTAGAAAATGGCCATTTTTCCAACGGTCTCAGAATTCGACGAAACTAGTTTTGTTATGACCGTATCGTCAATACGAAGCTAGAAAATATTTTTCTGGAATTTTTCTTGTTAGTATGTGGCCCTGGTAAATTGAAATGCGCGTTCAAATTCAATATATAGAGTTATATGTTGATTTTGACGAAAACTGATCGAAACAGTCGAATCAGCCTACGATACATGTCCCATTGTGTTCGGAATGGGGGTAATTAGCTATGGACGACAGGCGGTGGGCCTCGTTTAGAGGTCGTATGTAAAAGTCAACTTTTTGAAATTTAAATAATAAAAAAATTAAATCCCCCTTTCCTCTCCATACTTCCTCTGCCCCCCTCATTCTCGATCGATTTAAAATAAAAAAAAAGAAAAAAAAAGAAAAGGGGCGACGGGGGGATGAACCACCGCCGCCGCCACTACATCGCGCCCCCAAGCCATAGCCGTCGCCTCCTCCTTCTTCTCTCCCCCAACCTCGAGCGCCTCCACCTCCCTCTCCTCCGCCTGCATCGAAGACCCGAACCCCCCTGCTTCCACCTCGCGATGCAAACCCCGAGCCCCCCCTCGCCTGTGACGCCCCACACACCCCCTCCAACCACTGCATACCACCAGCACCCCCACTCCGCTTCCATCTCGAGTTTGAAGCCCCATCGCAGCCAAAGACCACCCATTCCACCGCTACAGTCTACGCTGGCCTACCACCGACCATCTCGGACTCCGGCGCGACCATTCCCACCCCCATTTCAGCCCGGTGAGTTTTGATTTTATTTTTATTTATTTGAATAAAAATTGGATTTTTATATGAAATAAAATAGGATTTTTATATAGTTAGCGAATTAAAATATGGTTTTTATCATATGAAGAACAATATAAAGATTCGATTTTTATTTAAATAAAAATAGGATTTTTAGAAGATAAATATTAGATTTTTAAAATAGAAGAGATTAGATTTTTAAAATAGAAAAGATATGATTTTTAGCGTGAGAAAAATAGAATTTTTATCCATATAGTAACGATATAAAAATATGATTTTTATATACATAACAACGATCTAAAAATTCGATTTTTATATATTGAATACCGAAGTAAAAATTCGATTTTTATATATTGAATAGCGAAGTAAAAATTCGATTTTTATATATTGAATAGCGAAGTAAAAATTCGATTTTTATATATTGAATAGCAAAGTAAAAATTTGATTTTTATATATTGAATAGCAAAGTAAAAATTCGATTTTTACATATGTAGTGGCTACGGGCAACGAAAGTGACAAAAGGCGAGAATGACGAAGACTTCTACATTTGAAGTGTCGTGGAGTTGGATAAGCTATTGGTGAGAACTTCTCACTCAAAATTTTCTTTTCTAGTTATAAATATATATACTAGGATGCAGACGGTGTTTAGTAGCACCCGACACCATCGTCCACAGACCATGGACTTGTTTGTTTGGTTGCATAGATTGGTTAGAGAATTTGATTTCAATTTGAATTGTTTGGTGAATTGAAATTGATTTGATTGATATGTGTATGGCGTGGGCCATCACTAGACCGGGGATAAGGCTAGGCCTTGTCCCGTTTCTAGTATCGTGCCGTTATGCCGCCGAAATTTTCTAAAATAAGTTAGAAAAATAAAGATATCATTTTATTTAATAAATGAACCGAAGAGGATATTCATAGCTTGAATAAAATAATTTGGTCGTTAAAAATATAATTTTTAACGTGAACGTGAACAAAGAAATATTCATTTACAAATCGAAGGATTTGTTTATGTACACCTATTTGAATGACATTGATTGGGACGATAAATTTTACACATCGTCCAACTGCACAAATAAAATCTGTGTTTGATTGTTTGAAACCCCACACGGGTATTGGGATAAAATACGGCATACACTAATCCCAATAATTAGTCGTATGTCGATCGATGGATCGACAGGCTGTTATAAGCATTAGATATCTATATTTGATGCTTATAGAGAGTAGTGCACGTTGGATGATGGTTGATTATTTATCGTTGCTATCATATACATGTGTTGTATGGAATCCATATAATTAACTTTATATGGTAATTGATTGGGCCTCATTCCAATTTAGAGAATAAAGAATATTATAAAATAAAGGTTCATGTGTTGACAGTACTCATCCGTTGAGATTAGTCATGTGTTGAACGAAATATTTTAACAATAAAATTTACATTTTTATCATTATAAAATAAAGGTTCATGTGTTGACAGTACTCATCCGTTGAGATTAGTCATGTGTTGAAGGAAATATTTTAACAATAAAATTTACATCTTTATCATATATAAAATTAGAAATTAACTGGAAAATAGATGAGATGAGTGGTCTCCTGGATATTGATCTGATGTTGGTTTCGGCCTTCAGGGTTAATATTTAGGGAATCGTTCTCTTACTAATTTACAGTTGGAGTCTGATTCAAATCAAACGATAGATACCATAATTTTTATATAAAATATATTAAATAACAAAAATAGTCACACGTGGACAGTACTCATCCGTTGAGATTAGTCATGTGTTGACAAAAATGTAGATTCACATATTGAATAGAATAAATATTCATTTGTTGAATAGGATAACGGAATTATTGAAAGATATAAAGCCGTGTTGATTAGAGATGCGCTATTTTGACGCAAACGATATTTATATCGATTATATTCGTTTTATAATGAATATTGAAAAGAGATTTAAAAATCGAATAAATAGAAAACGAATTTGATTTGAATTGAATAGAAAACGAATTTGAATTGAATTGAATAGGAAACGAATTTGAATTGAATTGAATAGAAAACGAATTTGAATTGAATTGAATAGAAAACGAATTTGAATTGAATTGAATAGAAAACGAATTTGAATTGAATAGGAAACGAATTTGAATTGAATAGAAAACGAATTTGAATTGAATTGAATAGAAAATGAATTCGAATTGAAATGAATTTGAAATTTGAATTGAATTGAAATGAATTTAAAACGAATTTATAAAGGAAAATTCAATTTTGATTTGAATTTGAATTGGAAGTTGAAATTGTTTTTGAAACGAATTTAAAACTATTTATAAAATTCGTTTTAAATAGTAATCAACGAAATATATATTATATATATAATATAATGGCCTGAATAGAACGCGCCGCGCCGCGGCAGTTAATGAATTTCGACCATTTATTTCGAACGGACATTACGGGAGATCCGACCGTCGGATTCTCCTAAAACCGGAACCGTTGGGTTCGTATCGAAAAGAGCTTTCTAACGAATATTAGAAATTTGAAATCTAACGGTTGGATTTGGAGATACGTCCAAATCAAATTTGGAAAAGGTCGTTGTAAGTGCAGCTCGATGGCTGTTGATGGAAATCGACTGTACGGGCCTTGATAAAATTATTAAAAATAGTAATAATTTGGATAAAATCATAAGAAATGATTTGGGAAAAATTGGGATGAAAAACTCCATATTTGAAAAGATAAAAATAGATATTTATCGAAATGAACTAGTTTTGAACTAAAATTAAAACCCATTTATTTTTAAATAAATAAATTGGATTTGAAATGGGTTTTAAATAGAATTGATTAGTGGGTTTATCGTGAAGGGTGTTTTAAATAACACTTGTTCTTTAACCCGATAATAAATAGAATGTGATTTGGGTTTATCGTGAACTGTGTTTTTAATGACATTAGTTCTTTAACCCAGAAAAGGGAGTTTTAAGGAATCTGCAATTAGATTGAAATGTGAATTGATAATTGAAATTATCAAATTTAGAAAATGAGCGAGAATGGAGTATCACCAGTTTTGCTCCAAGCGATAGTTAAATCTTTAATTAAATTTGAACGTGAAATGGTAATTAATTTTACCGATAACACCGTGGTGTTAGATATGAAGTATTACCAGTTTTGCTTCATGGGATGAATAGGTTGGGATTGGGAAATACAATAAATAATTACTTCGGTGCGGTTCGCTAATCTCGACTAGTTTGGAAAACGATATTTTGGTTTGAAATGACATCTAAAGGAAGATTCAAGAATAAATTTTAAAGAATTTATCTTGGATAAAATTAATGGGAACCTTTCCCTAAGAATGTGAAATTTCGAAACTAGGTGTAGGTTAGTTAAGAAGAATGGTTTCCTGGGTATTGATCTGATGTTGGTTTCGGCCTTCGGGGTTAATAGTTGGGAAATTGTTCTCTTGTTGATTTACGGTTAGTGACTAATGAATTGGAATGAGGCGTATGTTGTGTTTGTGTAACATTTGTTTTAATATACGCGGGTTGTTCGGAAAGTCCGGGTTTATACCCATTCTGAATAACCGATTCGACGATAAGTCGAAGATGATGACGGTGGTCGAAGACCAGAAATCTTCACATCGTTTGGATAATTACTGATGATCCTGATTGGGCTGTACACCCAAGAGGATGGAAATAGTTGGTGGTTGTCCAGACGAACTTGGAGATCGATGGATATGCGAGGAAAGTGCCTCCGGTTTCGTTCAGACCCAGAACGAACTTGTAAATGGATTGCGTGTCTGACATCGGATTTTATTCTGTGTTGATTGATTTCTGTTAAATATATATCTATTTGGCGGCGGAGAATTTATTCTCTTGCTTAACGCCCTTCTCTGAGACGTAGCCTACGTGGCAGCTTTGTGTATAACGTGAATTCGCGAGCATCACACCTCGGTATGAGTTAAAAACGGGATAAGGACTGCAGGGAGAGCACGACGTTTCTTTCTAGCTTTGGTGGTGTTAGTGACTTACCAGCCCTGACATTTATATACTTTTCACCTATGTGGTTGTTGGATGAGGCGCCTCGATTTTAGGTCTGTAAGGACCGGGAAACGTGTGTTCAGGAATAACTAATCCTCAAACGTAAGAGAGGACCGGCCCTGAAGCATCTAGGGGTTACCCAGAGTGTGTAGTCCCGAGGCATTTGCTAGAGTGTCTTGAAGCGAAGAGGAGCTTGCCCCTTGCCTCGACTCATGACGGAAATCTAATTTCCAATACGTGTATTTCTGTTTTATTTGTAGAGCCTAGTATGGCGACATGATAGATGGTACCCATGCCGCCTAGGATTGATATTTATGATTGAAAATGTTTTGACACTATACACTTATTATAGTATCAAATGATTTGTTTTAAACGTACCAAGCATGTTTGGCTATTATAAGGGAAAACCCTATCCTCCGGCTTGCGTTGCATTGTGTGATGGGACCTGGGTCTTATAATAGCTTCATTTTTCGAAAAAGCATTGCGCTATTTATTCTATGCACTGGTATTCTTGGGAGGAAACCCGTTCCGTGTTATACGGCGTGGTCCCTTGAATTACTCTCTTTTAAAGTAAAGTTTTAAATAACTATTTTAGTTCTCACACCAGTCACATGACTGACCTGGAGTTTATTGTTTTAACCTAAACTCTGGGTGCCCTTATTTTCGCCACGGGCAGCTAGTAGTTTTGGTTTTGCAGATTTATATTCACAGGATCCTGGTTTACAGCTGGAATGATGCTCGGAAAGCTCTGTATCCGTGTATTACTTTCAGTTGTGTTTTATACTGTTTTTCCGCTGCTATGTAATTTATTGTAACCTCTGATATTTATCGAATGTAATTTATTCATTTATACTCTGTATATTCTTGTATCTGATGGAATTGTTGTAATATACAATGAAATGTTCTTCTGTCTGCGTTCATTTGTGTGTTGTTCTCAAAGTATCCGCTCTTTCCTTCACGGGGAAGTTACGGGTCCTTACAGTTGGTATCAGAGCTTTGGTTTACAGAGCTCGAGAACAAGACACATTAGAACCATACGAAAGAATTCATCAGATATTGGATTAGCAATATCCAATTAGAATGACTCGTTAGAGATGGGATCAGTAGTATCCTAGAACGAGTGGGAAGAGTATATTTTTCAATTGAAAACAATTTTGTTTTGAACTTTAAACCATTTTATACGTATTTGAATATTTATTTATATTGAATTTGGGCAAGTATATAAGGATTTTGCATATACGCGTCATGAACGTATATTCGAAGTTTTAATATACTGGATAGATATAGAATCACATTCTAGTCGCCCGGAGATGGTACTGATGATAGCACGTGCATCATCAGTATTTATGTTCGTGTTTCGTAGGTGAAATATCTATATATTTCCATTAGGCTGGTGTGAAAACCAAAACTTATATAGATAGATTCATTTGTTGTGATTTGGTACCAAAACATGATTTTTGACTATATATCAAATTTATGAATTTGAAACGTTAATCCACTAATTGATTGATGTTTGTGTTGGTTTTTTAGTTGTTTGATAATTTTTGAACCATTATGCCTAATTGTATCAAATATTGAACTGTATTGAAAATTGGTCGCATTTGCTTGCATATACATATACTTACATTGAACAGGTCATAGCAAGGAGGCTAGAGCAGAGAATAAAATTTGTTTGCTCGACAAATAGGTTCATGTTTATCATAATTTACTGTTTTGTTTGGGTGATGATGATTTTATGAGCCTATTGGCTAGCCGCTTGGCTTTTTCTTTTTAAAATCAGAAGGCCTGTATGGCAATTTCGGGATTTTCCCGTGGCTCCCGGTGCAGGGGAGGTTATGGCGAAATTTTTCGAAAATTTAGGGTGTTAGCCAAATTTTTGAAAATTTGAAAAGTTTTTAGAAACTGAAAAGTTGAAGAACTTAAGTCGTAATCAAAATACAGGAAGTTGAGTTGAATTGTTAAACAACTTTCGGCTTCGTTCCTTTTCGGGGACGAAAAGTTTTAAGTGGGGGAGATTGTAATAACCCGAAAATGCGAGCCAATTTAAAATTTTTATTTTGGCAATTTTAGTGAATTTTGAATATTTAAAATGAATTATGTTAAATAATATCGACAAGAAATTTATTTTGAATATATTTAGAACGTATATATTATATACGTCGTCGTTAGAAAATAAATAATTATTTATAATTATAAAAGGAATTGAAAATGGCCCTGCAGTTCGATAATTCAATTTCAAACTTCAATTGAACATACCGGGTGCAAAATAAACCGGATTTTAGTGAAACCAAAAATAATAGGATCTAATTGGGAATATCCTTCCAACGAATCCGAAAAATCAGAATTTCATAGCGGGAATCAAAAGATATGTCCAGTTGAAAATTTCTGAATAGTCGCTATGGAATTCAGGCCCTTAAAAATGGGAATTTTGCAAACGACCTCGGATTTCGACGAAACCACTTTTGTTGGGTCTGTGATGTCAAATTATTGCTAGGTTTCAAATTTCATAATTTTTCGAATCAATATGTGAGCATGGCAAAGGAAAACGCGTTTGACCAGTTCCAGTTGATTTAATCGACTGGAAAATGGCCAATTTTCCAGTGGTCTCAGAATTCGATGAAACTAGTTTTGTTAGGACCGTATCATCAATACGAAGCTAGAAAATATTTTTCTGGAATTTTTCTTGTTAGTATGTGGCCCTGGTAAATTGAAATGCGCGTTCAAATTCAATATATAGAGTTATATGTTGATTTTGATGAAAACTGATCGAAACAGTCGAATCAGCCTACGATACATATCCCATTGTGTTCGGAATGGGTGTAATTAGCTATGGACGACAGGCGGTGGGCCTTGTTTAGAGGTCGTATGTAAAAGTCAACTTTTTGAAATTTAAATAATAAAAAATTAAATCCCCCTTTCCTCTCCATACTTCCTCTGGCCCCCCTCATTCTCGATCGATTTAAAATAAAAAAAAAGAAAAAAAAAGAAAAGGGGCGACGGGGGGATGAACCACCGCCGCCGCCACTACATCGCGCCCCCAAGCCATAGCCGCCGCCTCCTCCTTCTTCTCTCCCCCAACCTCGAGCGCCTCCACCTCCCTCTCCTCCGCCTGCATCGAAGACCCGAACCCCCCCTGATTCCACCTCGCGACGCAAACCCCGAGCCCCCCTCGCCTGTGACGCCCCACACACCCCCTCCGACCACTGCATACCACCAGCACCCCCACTCCGCTTCCATCTCGAGTTTGAAGCCCCATCGCAGCCAATGACCACCCCATTCCACCGCTACAGTCCACGCTGGCCTACCACCGACCATCTCGGACTCCGGCGCAACCATTCCCACCCCCATTTCAGCCCGGTGAGTTTTGATTTTATTTTTATTTATTTATTTGAATAAAAATTGGATTTTTATATGAAATAAAATAGGATTTTTATATAGTTAGCGAATTAAAATATGGTTTTTATCATATGAAGAACAATATAAAGATTCGATTTTTATTTAAATAAAAATAGGATTTTTAGAAGATAAAGATTAGATTTTTAAAATAGAAGAGATTAGATTTTTAAAATAGAAAAGATACGATTTTTAGCGTGATAAAAATAGAATTTTTATCTATATAGTAACGATATAAAAATATGATTTTTATATACATAACAACGATATAAAAATTCGATTTTTATATATTGAATAGCGAAGTAAAAATTCGATTTTTATATATTGAATAGCGAAGTAAAAAATTCGATTTTTATATATTGAATAGCGAAGTAAAAATTCGATTTTTATATACTGAATAGGGAAGTAAAAATTCGATTTTCATATATTGAATAGCGAAGTAAAAATTCGATTTTTATATATCGAATAGCAAAGTAAAAATTCGATTTTTACATATGTAGTGGCTACGGGCAACGAAAGTGACAAAAGGCGAGAATGACGAAGACTTCTACATTTGAAGTGTCGTGGAGTTGGATAAGCTATTGGTGAGAACTTCTCACTCAAAATTTTCTTTTCTAGTTATAAATATATATACTAGGATGCAGACGGTGTTTAGTAGCACCCGACACCATCGTCCACAGACCATGGACTTGTTTGTTTGGTTGCATAGATTGGTTAGAGAATTTGATTTCAATTTGAATTGTTTGGTGAATTGAAATTGATTTGATTGATATGTGTATGGCGTGGGCCATCACTAGACCGGGGATAAGGCTAGGCCTTGTCTTGTTTCTAGTATCGTGCCGTTATGCCGCCGAAATTTTCTAAAATAAGTTAGAAAAATAAAGATATCATTTTATTTAATAAATGAACCGAAGAGGATATTCATAGCTTGAATAAAATAATTTGGTCGTTAAAAATATAATTTTTAACGTGAACGTGAACAAAGAAATATTCATTTACAAATCGAATGATTTGTTTATGTACACCTATTTGAATGACATTGATTGGGACGATAAATTTTACACATCGCCCAACTGCACAAATAAAATCTGTGTTTGATTGTTTGAAACCCCACACGGGTATTGGGATAAAATACGGCATACACTAATCCCAATAATTAGTCGTATGTCGATCGATGGATCGACAGGCTGTTATAAGCGTTAGATATCTATATTTGATGCTTATACAGAGTAGTGCACGTTGAATGTTGGTTGATTATTTATCGTTGATATCATATACATGTGTTGTATGGAATCCATATAATTAACTTTATATGGTAATTGATTGGGCCTCATTCCAATTTAGAAAATAAAGAATATTATAAAATTAAGGTTCATGTGTTGACAATACTCATCCGTTGAGATTAGTCATGTGTTGAACGAAATATTTTAACAATAAAATTTACATTTTTATCATTATAAAATAAAGGTTCATGTGTTGACAGTACTCATCCGTTGAGATTAGTCATGTGTTGAAGGAAATATTTTAACAATAAAATTTACATCTTTATCATACATAAAATTAGAAATTAACTGGAAAATAGATGAGATGAGTGGTCTCCTGGATATTGATCTGATGTTGGTTTCGTCCTTCGGGGTTAATATTTAGGGAATCGTTCTCTTACTAATTTACAGTTGGAGTCTGATTCAAATCAAACGATAGATACCATAATTTTTATATAAAATATATTAAATAACAAAAATAGTCACACGTGGACAGTACTCATCCGTTGAGATTAGTCATGTGTTGACAAAAATGTAGATTCACATATTGAATAGAATAAATATTCATTTGTTGAATAGGATAACGGAATTATTGAAATATATAAAGCCGTGTTGATTAGAGATGCGCTATTTTGACGCGAACGATATTTATATCGATTATATTCGTTTTATAATGAATATTGAAAAGAGATTTAAAAATCGAATAAATAGAAAACGAATTTGATTTGAATTGAACAGAAAACGAATTTGAATTGAATTGAATAGGAAACGAATTTGAATTGAATTGAATAGAAAACGAATTTGAATTGAATTGAATAGAAAATGAATTTGAATTGAATTGAATAGAAAACGAATTTGAATTGAATTGAATAAGAAACGAATTTGAATTGAATTAAATAGAAAATGAATTTGAATTGAATTGAATAGAAAATGAATTCGAATTGAAATGAAATTGAAATTTGAATTGAATTGAAATGAATTTAAAACGAATTTATAAAGGAAAATTCAATTTTGATTTGAATTTGAATTTGAATTGGAAGTTGAAATTGTTTTTGAAACGAATTTAAAACTATTTATAAAATTCGTTTTAAATAGTAATCGACGAAAAGTATATTATATATATATTATATATATAATATAATGGCCTGAATAGAACGCGCGGCGCCGCGGCAGTTCGTGAATTTCGACCATTTATTTCGAACGGACATTACGGGAGATCCGACCGTCGGATTCTCCTAAAACCGGAACCGTTGGGTTCGTATCGAAAAGAGCTTTCTAACGAATATTAGAAATTTGAAATCTAACGGTTGGATTTGGAGATACGTCCAAATCGAATTTGGAAAAGGTCGCTGTAAGTGCAGTTCGATGGCCGTTGATGGAAATTGACTGTACGGGCCTTGATAAAATTATTAAAAATTGTAATAATTTGGGTAAAATCATAAGAAATGATTTGGGAAAAATTGGGATGAAAAACTCCATATTTGAAAAGATAAAAATAGATATTTATCGAAATGAACTAGTTTTGAACTAAAATTAAAACCCATTTATTTTTAAATAAATAAATTGGATTTGAAATGGGTTTTAAATAGAATTGATTAGTGGGTTTATCGTGAAGGGTGTTTTAAATAACACTTGTTCTTTAACCCGATAATAAATAGAATGTGATTTGGGTTTATCGTGAACTGTGTTTTAAATGACATTAGTTTTTTAACCCAGAAAAGGGAGTTTTAAGGAATCTGCAATTAGATTGAAATGTGAATTGATAATTTAAATTATCAAATTTAGGAAATGAGCGAGAATGGAGTATCACCAGTTTTGCTCCAAGCGATAGTTAAATATTTAATTAGATTTGAACGTGAAATGGTAATTAATTTTACCGATAACACCGTGGTGTTAGATATGAAGTATTACCAGTTTTGCTTCATGGGATGAATAGGTTGGGATTGGGAACAATAAATAATTACTTCGGTGCGGTTCGCTAATCTCGACTAGTTTGGAAAACCATAATTTGGTTTGAAATGACATCTAAAGGAAGATTCAAGAATAAATTTTAAAGAATTTATCTTGGATAAAATTAATGGGAACCTTTCCCTAAGAATGTGAAATTCAGAAACTAGCTGTAGGTTAGTTAAGAAGAATGGTTTCCTGGGTATTGATCTGATGTTGGTTTCGGCCTTCGGGGTTAATAGTTGGGAAATTGTTCTCTTGTTGATTTACGGTTAGTGACTAATGAATTGGAATGAGGCGTATGTTGTGTTTGTGTAACATTTGTTTTAATATACGCGGGTTGTTCGGAAAGTCCGGGTTTATACCCATTCTGAATAACCGATTCGACGATAAGTCGAAAATGATGACGGTGGTCGAAGACAGGAAATCTTCACATCGTTTGGATAATTACTGATGATCCTGATTGGGCTGTACACCCAAGAGGATGGAAATAGTTGGTGGTCGTCCAGACGTACTTGGAGATCGATGGATATGCGAGGAAAGTGCCTCCGGTTTCGTTCAGACCCAGAACGAACTTGTAAATGGATTGTGTGTCTGACATCGGATTTTATTCTGTGTTGATTGATTTCTGTTAAATATATATCTGTTTGGCGACGGAGAATTTATTCTCTTGCTTAACGCCCTTCTCTGAGAAGTACGAGCTTAGAGGTTATATATCGATAGATATCAATCGCATGACATGAATTTCCTGTGTGGCACGCTGAGTTGCATGGATCAGGGCTTCTGTTGAAAAGCAAAGTCTTGTGGTTGATGATCAAAGCACGGCCTACGTGGCAGCTTTGTGTATAACGTGAATTTGCGAGCATCACACCTCGGTATGAGTTAAAAACGGGATAAGGACTGCAGGGAGAGCACGACGTTTCTTTCTAGCTTTGGTGGTGTCAGTGACTTACCAGCCCTGACATTTATATACTTTTCACCTATGTGGTTGTTGGATGAGGCGCCTCGATTTTAGGTCTGTAAGGACCGGGAAACGTGTGTTCAGGAATAACTAATCCTCAAACGTAAGAGAGGACCGCCCTGAAGCATCCAGGGGTTACCCAGAGTGTGTAGTCCCGAGGCATTTGCTAGAGTGTCTCGAAGCGGAGAGGAGCTTGCCCCTTGCCTCGACTCATGACGGAAATCCAATTTCCAATACGTGTATTTCGGTTTTATTTGTAGAGCCTAGTATGGCGACATGATAAATGGTACCCATGCCGCCTAGGATTGATATTTATGATTGAAAATGTTTTGACACTATACACTTATTATAGTATCAAATGATTTGTTTTAAACGTACCAAGCATGTTTGGCTATTATAAGGGAAAACCCTATCCTCCGGCTTGCGTTGCATTGTGTGATGGGACCTGGGTCTTATAATAGCTTCATTTTTCGAAAAATCATTGCGCTGTTTATTCTATGCACTAGTATTCTTAGGAGGAAACCCGTTCCGTGTTATACGGCGTGGTCCCTTGAATTACTCTCTTTTAAAGTAAAGTTTTAAATAACTGTTTTAGTTCTCACACCAGTCACATGACTGACCTGGAGTTTATTGTTTTAACCTAAACTCTGGGTGCCCTTATTTTCGACACGGGCAGCTAGTAGTTTTGGTTTTGCAGATTTATATTCACAGGATCCTGGTTTACAGCTGGAATGATGCTCGGAAAGCTCTGTATCCGTGTATTACTTTCAGTTGTGTTTTATACTGTTTTTCCGCTGCTATGTAATTTATTGTAACCTCTGATATTTATCGAATGTAATTTATTCATTTATACTCTGTATATTCTTGTATCTAATGGAATTGTTGTAATATACAATGAAGTGTTCTTCTGTCTGCTTTCATTTGTGTGTTGTTCTCAAAGTATCCGCTCTTTCCTTCACGGGGAAGTTACGGGTCCTTACATAAACTCTTTTAAATTTATTCTTTAATCTTCCTTTTTTAAGATTCCTTAAAACTCCAATTTGGTTTTAATGTCGAAGATCATTACTTTATGATTATTCAACTTTAAGAAATTAATCTTGTCTTTAACTGGGTTAAAGAACCAATGTCATTTAAAACACAGTTCACGATAAATCCCAAAATCATCTTCATTAAATATGTAATTTTCACAGAAATCAAATCAATATATAATCAATATAAATTTCCGTATCAGACTAATAATATAAATGGAATAACGACAAAGCCTTTTAAATTCCATATATAATAATGGTCTTCTTTCACAGAAGCTCATCTCGATTATTACCAAATCGAATCCATTCAATTCCAGTTTCTTCTATTAAATTGGAAAACTTTACTTTGGAAAATTTCCAATTAAATCTTAATAAAAAGATTTATAAATTTCAAATCATATCTTCACTGCTAATTGGGTTAAAGAACGAATGTCATTAAAAACACAATTCACAATGAATCCAATTCACATTTCATTTTATTCCAATTACTAAATATAATTGGAAACTCTAATAATCTTTATTAAAAGGTTTATTCTTTTCTCGACTGGGTTTAAGAACAGTGTTATTGAAGACACCATTCACGACAAACCCAAAAATCCAATTTATTTTATTTAATTCCAATTTAATACTAAGTAATTGGAAAGCTTCATTAAATCTTAATTTAAAGATTTATTCTAGTTAATAACTAGTTCATTTCGATAAAAATATATTTTTATCTTTTTAGATATGGAATTTTTTACCCAAAATCTTTTCAAACCATTTATTATGATTTTACATAATTTTACCATATTTTTTAATTATTTTATTGAGGCCTGCACAGTCGGTTTCCAATAACGGCCACCGAACTACATCCATAGCGACCTTTTCCAAATTTGATTTGGACATAATTCCAAATCCAACCGTTAGATTTCAAAACTCTTATATTTATTGGAAAACTTTTTTCGATACGAACCCAACGGTTTCGGTTTTAGGAGAATCCGACAGTCGGATCTCCCGTTATATCAATTTGAAGTTAATGGTCGAAACTCGCGAACGGTCGCTGCGCGGCGTGTTCTATTAAGGCCATTAAATATATATATATAATCGATTTCCTTTTAAAACATATTTTATAAAATATTTATAAATTCATTCTAAATCGATTTTAACTTCATTTTCAATTTTTAAATCAAAATTGAATATTCTATATTTAAATCATATTAATATTTTCAAAATATTAAATTTTGAAATCACTACTTTTTGATATTCATTATAAAATGAATAAAATCGATCGATAAACCTGTTCAGGTTAAAAATGGCGTTCGTACTTAATCCAGCTTCATATTTTTATATATTTTTGTCCATCCAAAGGTGGACATAAAAATCATAATTTTACTCTTCACTGAATATGATTTTAAAATATTCGTTATTTTAAAATATTCTTCATTTGAAAGATTCTTTATTTTAAAATATTCTTTATGTAAAAATATTCTTTTAAAAAATGTTCTTTATTGTGAATCGGAATGCGACTCAATCAATTACTATATAAATTCAGTTATATGGATTTCATACATTGCATATATTCAACGATAATGATAAACAATCATCAAACAATCTATTCACACCCGAAGTGAAGTATATAACTATGTGAGCATTAAAATAAATAAATAACGCTCATCACAGATTGTCAATCCATCGATTGACAATTAATTAAATATTAGGACTCATGTATGTCAAATATCATCCCAATAGCCGTGTGGGGTTTTCAAACAACAACAGTTTATTTATTTAAATAAATCATTGGTTAATACTTTGACCAATTCTAATTTGGTTTGAATTATTTTCTATTTAACTAATTTACACTGTTTAAAATTATAAATTGATATTTATAATTTAATTTTACTATCACATTAATGATAACATTATTTTTAATACGTTAAACATTTCAACATCACAACATATATTTCAAGACATGATTATTTATTTCATTACACTAACATGATACAGACGATGTTTTTATCTAATAAAACATTTTAACAAATGATTATTTATTTTAATTTTCATGATAAAAATGTCATTTTTAATGACAACATTTTTTTACACCTAATTCTTTTTATTCTATCTTAACATGATAAAATTGGCATTTTTGTCTAACGAGACATATATTTACCTAAAATGTTTTTTTTTTAATTCTTCCTAACATGACAAAAGTGATATTTTTGTTTTCACAAAACATTATTCTAACTAATGTATTTTTATTTCACAAAACATGTTCTAACTAATTGGCATTTTTGTAATGCTAACAATGTTAAGTGACACTATTTTTAATGAATCAACATATGTTTCATAAATGAACATTTTTCTATTTCACTAACATATAAATGATAATGTTTTGATTAACAAACATAAATAATCAAATGAACATTTGACTATGTTTCTAACATATGAATGATAATGTTTTAACTAACAAACATATATGATCAAATGAACATTTTCTATGTTACTAGCATATGAATGATAATGTTTTAACTAACAATACATATATAATCAAATGAACATTTTTCTGTGTAAAACAATGCATGTTTTTAATCATTTCTAATATACAATAAAAATGTAAATTTTTTTATTGTTAAACAATTTTCCACAATTCCTATATGCTCATATATGACAAATAAAAAGGAAATTTTATTTTCAATAATTTCAATGTTCTTATATGGCAAATAAAAAGATGGTTTTTATTTTCAACAATTTCAATGTTCATGTATGACAAATAAAAAGATGGTTTTTATTTCATAACCTTGTCTATATTTCTAGTGTCAAATAAAAGAATGTTTATTTGTTATAACATTGTCTACATTTCTAATGACAAAATAAAAGGCAACTTTGCCATATGAACATGTTTATAATTCTAGTGACAAAATAAAAAGATAAATTATTTACATGACAGTATAAAAAATAATTTATTTTATTGGCAAATCTATCTCAACAAAACAATTTAAAATGATATTTGTATTTTGTTAACAATAATCTAATTCGACAAAATTGATATTTTTGTTTTAACACAAATCTATTTGACAAAAATATAAATTTTGTTTTAACACTTTTCTATTTAACAAAAATGAATATTTTGTTTTAACACTTTTCTATTTAACAAAAATGAATATTTTGTTTTAACACTTTTCTATTTAACAAAAATGAATATTTTGTTCCACTTGAGATTTTCTAATCAAAATATTATTTTTATTTTGACATAACATTATCTAACAAAACGTTATTTTTTTTATTTTGACATAACATTATCTAACAAAATGTTATTTTTTTTATTTTACATGAATATAATTCACCAAATCATCAAAACCACAATCAATCAGTCAATCTCGATTTTATACGGTGCATATATTTAATATTACAATCACAATCAATATATATATATATATATTTCTCTATATATATATTTTATTTTTTTAAATCGAGAAATCTCACCTTGATTTTTGTCTGAATTTTCAACGTGCTCCGTTTAAGCTCTAGTCAGTTCCATATTGTAGAACTCATCGTGGTGATTCCAACGCTTCTGAAATCGTCTGATTTCATCGTTGTTTGAAAGAGTTATGATAATAAATACCTTACTTACATTTTTAAATAATTAAATAATAATTAACAACGTTAATTACATTTAAATCATCTTCCTCATCATTCCTTACTGTTATCAACAAAACCCATCGTTGCAACAAGAAATCCGGCGCCGCTCATCACATCGAGCTATCTTTCTCCGATCCACCAACACCACGCGGAAGCCCCAACCACCACCTCCTCACGCCTGGCGCCATGACCCACTCGCACGCATAGGCGACCCCGAAAACGCCTCCAAAGTCGAGCTCCTTTAGCTCCGATTATGGCCTCCCCAATGATTTATACCAAATCTCCTCCTTTGAAATTAAAGATCAGAGGATGATCTTCGATTTTTGCTTTGGAATCAACTTGAATTATAGAATAGATTGAGAGAAAATATCGAAGGAAATTCGGAGCCTTTCTGCCATCGATTTTAGAGAACGGAGGCTGCCTATTTTTGAGGCTTAGGATTTTCTCGGCTCTTGGGCCTTTTATAATAATTATTTTATTATTTAATATAATTTTAATTCAAAAATTACTTATTTATCAGTTCAGACTCCAAATGAGGCCCAACGACTGTCTCTCCTAGCTAAATACCCCTATTCCGAACACAATGGACTATGTTTCGTAATCCAATTCGGCTGTTACGATATGTTTTTCTTTAGATTAAAATATAAAACATTTAATATTAAATTTGATCGTACATTTTAATTTTACCGGGGCAACATACTGACTCCAAAAATTAAAGAAACATTATATCTAGCTATGTTTTGTTGATACAGTCTTAACAAAATTAATTTCGTTGAATTTGGAGACCGTTCGAAAAATGGTCATTTTCAAGTCGATTAAATTTGACTAAAATTGACAAAACACATTTTCTTTTGCCACACTCACATATTAATTCCAAAAATTATGAAAATTGGAATCTTGCAATAATTTGACATTCCGGATCAAACCGAAGTGGTTTCGTCGAAAACGGAGGTCGTTTGCAAAGTGGCTATTTATACGGGTTATATTATTAGATTAAATTCCATAGCGACTATTCTAAATATTTAACTGGCTATAAATTTTTATTCCCGCTATGAAATTTCAATTTTTCAAATTCGTTGGAAAGATATTTTTAAATAGATTTAAATATTTTTGGTTTCACTAAAATCCAATTTATTTTGAATCCGTACATTCAGTCAAAGTTCAAATTCAAATTTTCAAACTGTCGTGCTATTTCTAACTCCTTTTATAATTAAATTAAAAAATTTCGCTCTAACTTCGATTTAAATAAATTTTTAATCATTATCATTTAAAATAAATCATTTTAACTTATTTAAAATCCATTAAAATTTCTAAAATAAAATTTTTAAATTGGTTCCAAAATTCTAGGTTGTTACTATCTCCCCCACTTAAAATCTTTTCGTCCTCGAAAAGGAACGGAACTGAAAGTTGTTTAACTGACCAGCTCAACTTTCATTTTTTTATTGGTTTCAATAATTTTATTAGTTGAACTAATAATCACACAAGACAACCATCAATCAATTAGTTAATTTTTCAAATATATATAACTTTTATATATTCAAAAATCATATTTTCTAAGATCGGATTATATATAATCACAAATATGTTAATGATAAACTTGTCACTCTTAACTCATTCTAGGGCATTACTAACCCCATCTCTAACGAGTTTTCTCATTCTAGGATGCTACTGATCCTATCTCTAATGAGTATTCTTTTATAGGATATTACTAATCCTACCTCTTTATTCAGTTCTAACGAATTGTACCCCAAAGATTTGAGCTCAGCAAAGCTCTGATACCCTATGTAATGACCCGAAAATTCCCCTCGTGGGAAATCGCCGGATACACTAATTTTGGGCGTACAACACATCAGAACAAATAACAGAAGACTTTTATTACATCATAATAATGCAACATCAGAGTACATAATATCAGAGTACATCGAATATAATAATAAAATGGAAGATTAATTTACAATAAACTTAACACAATGCAGTGGAAGACTATCATTGCTCTGGCCACAGCTTTAAGCTTCAATCCAGAATCCTGCCTAATTAATAGATATCTACAAAACATGCCACTCGACTGCCCGTGTGGAAAAGAGGGCACCCGAGTTTGCAAAGTGAAACAAACTACGAGTCAGTCATGGGATTCGTATGAGAAATCTTACTTAACTTATCTAATCATAATAAGGCTAATCACAGAACCACGCTGCTAACGCGGAACGGGTTTACTCCATTGGATTGCCAGTGCATAAATAAAGTAAATCATTAAATAACGCAATGCTTTTTAGAAAATGAAACCATTATAAGACTCAAGTCCCATCACATAATGCAACGCAAACCGGAGGATAGAGTTTTACCTTATAATGGTCAAAAATGCTTGATACGATAAAACGTATTTGATATTATTATTAGTGTATATATGTTTTAAAAACATTTCAATCATAACGTATCAATCATAGGTGGCATAGCTACCATATACTATGTCGCCAAATATAGATTTACAATCAAAACCGTATGGGTCGTATTGGAAGTTGGATTTCCATCATGAACCAAGGCAAGGGATCGTCCTTACTGAATTTGAGACTCTCTAGCCCGAGCCTCAGGACTCAGTCGCAACTGCACCCGGAGCGCCAGGGCCAGTCCACAAATATGTTAGTGGATTTGTAATGCCTGAACAATACGTCTCCCCGCCCTATGGGGCGTAAAATAGAGATACTAGGGACTAAAATCCGAGGTACCTCGCTTTCCATCATCCACATAAGTAAAATGTCTGGGCTCCATACCATGACACCACTTCTAGCTAGAAAGAAATGCATGTTCTCCCTTGGGTCCTTCTCCCGTTTCTGGTTCATATCGGGTTGTGAGGCTCGCGAAGTAACGCTATACAAAGATGTGCTTTGATTATCAACCATAAGGCTCTTCTTTTCAGCAATAAGCCTTGATCATTTGCATCTTGGCATGCCACACTGACAATTCACGACATGCGACTGATAACTATCAATATATATCCTTTGAGCTCGTACGTCTCAGAGAAGGGTGTTAAGCAAGAGAATAAATTCTCCGCCACCAAACAAATATATATTAAATAGAAATCAATCATCACGGAATAAAATCCAATGTCAGACATACATCCATTTATGTAACACCCCGAAAATTCTATAACTGTGAAATTCACAAATTAAAGTATAATTAATTTGAAATCAAAGAACTAAGGGAAACGGGATACGCCATTCCGTTCGTCTCGGAAAAATACGCGAAATAGAGTCCGAGTTTTCGAAAAACGGAGTCCGTATGAAGAAGATATGGCCTTCGGAAGTTTTGAATTAAATTTAAAATTCAAACAGAATAAAATAATTAAAAATCGGGCCCAATGGGCCAGGGCGGATAAACACCCGCCTAGGCCACCCAGGTCGACTGGGCTGTCGACCTGGGCTACCCATGTCGACAGGGCTGTCGACAGCCCTGTCGACAGGGGTATCGACCTGGTCGAGCCCAGCCAACTTGGCTGGCCAGGTCTGTGTTTGGCCGATTTTCTGTGGTCTGCTTTGTCATTAGGGCTAGGTGGCAAGTTTTAATTGGTCTCTCTATCGAATGATTGGCTACGATCAATCCAGGCAACATCAATGGTCCTAATCAGTTCCTAACCTCTATATAAACAACCCTAGACTAAACCCTAATCTATTCATTCAAAAATAAGAACATAGCCGCCATGTTGCTGAGGAACGACTAGGAGTAGCCACCAAATTGGAGAGAGGATTAGGAGGAAGATTCTAAAGCTTAAAGCAACCTAAACAAATCAATTCAACAAAGGAATTTGCGTCTTCAATCCCTAAATTAGAGAATTCATCACACCATTGTAAGTAGAGTATTACTTTGGTATGAATAAACAATTGTGTTGGTTTGTATGCTTGAATTGTGGCAATAAAGTAATTCATATTTGTGCGTTCTTATCAATTTGAAATATTATATACGTTTGGATATTTATGAATTATGTTATTCATTATAAAGAACTACATGCGGTAGTTCTATGCAAGTATACGTTTGGAATATTTCGCAAATTATGTCATCTATGTTGAAGCTACATGTATGTAGTTGATTTAAATTCATGCAAGTTTGGGGTTTGTTTCTATGCCACCATGATGTATATTTTTGTGCATAAATCATTTTGTAAGTAATTGGAACAAGTTTGGTTATTATCCATATGAAATTATGTTGAGAATTTGGCATCATGTATTAAGCCATGCTTTTGTACTAGAAAACCTATTTGCAAATTTATGAATATGGCTAGGCTATGAATGATATTTGGCATAATTGAAAACCATGATTAAGTCTATCTTGTTTACAAGAATTTTATGATGACATATGTGGTACATAGTTAGGTTAGGTTCAAAAATCCCTTTTTGCAAGTTTACATGACTAAAGTAAGAATTATGATTTCATGTTGGAAATATTTATGCCATGGTTAGGTGAACAAATTTAACTATACTTATGCCATGCTTATGTTTGACATTATGCCATGCTTATGTTTGACATTATGCCATGCTTATGTTAGAAATATTTATGCCATGCTTATGTTTGACATTATGCCTAAATAAAAATATAGGTTCATATGTCAATAATGATACCCAAATTAGATTCTTATCTCAACTACAAGTTCACATGCTTTGATTCATGTCACCTATGCTTATGACCAAAGTATATGTCATTACTATGCAAGTACACCAGTTTCTATTTTGTATTTCCAACGTCATATTGCAAGTTCATGCGCTCACCTCCCCCTCTTTGTGTATGTAATCACGCTTTAAGCCTCCCCTTTTCGCATGGCTAAGTTGGGCTTTAAAAGGCTAAGCCCAACATATATATAATAAACGGACGTGTAAAACGGGGGAAAATAACGTTGGGTTAAAATTACTAATGAATGAAAATATAAAATAGAAGGGCCCAAATTCAAGTATGGGTTGGGCCCATGATTGGTGTAACCTTTACACCATTAACTTAATAATAGGCCGCAAATATTTACATATAAGAAATAAAGAAGAATGATAAAATATGTAAATGTAGAACATACGATGTGTTTAACCCGAGGTTGGATTGAGTTGTGATGTAAACCTGCCCGGAACCGCCCGGCTGTCCAGTAGTCACAACAATACCTATCCAATGTGGGAGGTTAAACATGGAGCCCAATAAGGACCCGAGGTTAGACTGAGTTGTGGCGTAAGACTGCCCGGAACCAACCGGCAACAGGCAGCCACAACAATACCTGTCTAATGTGAGAGGTCAGGGCCTTAATAAGACAATTAAGGCTGAGTCAGTATTGTTAGGATTAAGTGAACTAAGGACTTAATCAAAAATGGAACATGCTAAACTAAACGGACTGGTGGGGGTTAGGTTAGAAAACACTTAACCAACTTAGCATGTTGGCCAGAGATAGAAAACCTAGTAACGGGGGACCCTTTTCAGCAGTAACCCTAGAAGGTGTATCAGGATACCCTGAAACTAGGCAGGGTGGGGCATGATTACTGGGCTGATTGTAAGAGGTCAAAGCAACGGCGGTGGTGTAGCAGTGTAGGTTCTAACGGGGTGCGGGCGTGCACACACTCCGGCGCAGAAAAATAAGGCACTGGACACCAGTAGCATACCTGTGCACTCTAAGGTTGTGTCGGGCCGCCACTATGGGACTTGATACACCCCATGGTGGGACCAGCATAGGTAACTACGACATCGGGGGCCGTAAGACACATGTAACTATGCGAGTAGGAGCCGATCATCATTGAATGGATCACATCACCCTGATTATGGGGTGCAAATTGGAAACTAGTTTATATGGGTTCAGAGATTAACATGTGGTACGATAGTATATTCGACCCTAGACAACTTAACCAAGTTTATAGTGCTTGCCCACTTCTTGTTTATACTTATCACACCCAGTTCTTTATTCATAGACAAAATAGTACTAGACTTACTCAGGCTTTATGTCTGACTCTACTTTTCTTTCGTCTTCTTTTCTTCCGTTTCCCCCCCCCCCCCCAGGTCCACAGGGAGGGAACACAGCAGCTTGACCGGTCTTACCATCCAGCTTGAAGAAGAAGAGAAATGTATTGCTTGGACCTTTTCACTTTGAACTATGGCTTTGGATAATCCACTATGGGGCCTTTGCAGTTTATCTATGTTTTATTTACGCTTCTTTAAAGGATGTAACCAAGACAGATTATGAAAGTGTTATGTTATGTTTTTGGAAAGGATGTTGTTGTAACACGTATTTGACTTTATGAAATAAAGTTTGTTGTTCTTCCGCTGTTTACAAAATATGTGTTCTTATATCTGTCTTGTATATCTGTGACTTATACTTATGAACCTCCACTGAAATTAGGGCATTCCCTTTAAGAGTGACCCTAACGGAGGTGGGGTGTTTCACTTGGTATCAGAGCCAGGTTTACCAGATAAGATAAAAAGTTTTGAAAAGAATTATTTTCAAAAAGGGAATTTAAAGAAGCATTTTTAAAAGAAAAATGTTATTTTATTTTAAAAAAGGCAAAGTCCACTCCCCAAAGCCATAGGTACTATCTCTTATCCTTCGTTTTGAATCTATCCTTTTTGTTTCAGCATGTCCGAAGATCTTAACTTGCCGGAAGGGGTACCAATACCTGGTTGGTTTAGACGGTTCTTAGAAGCAAGGGCCACTCAGCCAGGTCCTACCGTTCCTCCTCCCCCAGCTGCAGGAAATCATCCAGCTGCAGCGGCACCTTTTCCTTCACCTCCTCCTCGGGGAAACACTTTCGCTAAGATATGTAAAGATTTTAAAGCTATGGGAGGAAGGGATTTCCATGGAACTGAGTCCTTTGTGGCAGCCAGAAATTGGCTGAAAGAAACGGAGGACCTATTCATCATCTTTGAGGTAGAAGATAGGCAAAAAGTACAATTGGCAGTGTGGCTATTGAAGGGCGAGGCTTCCTACTGGTGGGAAGTCACTAATGCTGAAAGACCAGTGGAGACATGGGAGGACTTTAGGGCAAGGTTTGAGACCAAATTTCTCTCAGATGCGGAAAGAAGTTTGCAGTTGGAAAAATTCTTATTTCTTAAGCAAGGGGACAAGACAGTCAGAGAATATGTGAATCAGTTCGATGAGCTGGCTAGGTTTGGGCTTGACCTAGTCAATACCCCGCACAAGAAGGCTCTCCGTTTCGTCAAAGGGTTGAATGAGCCATTACACAGTTTGGCCATGACCCATATACCCATGGGAGCCACGTATGAAAGATTGGTGCAAATGGCATTGCTGAATGAAGAGGATAAGGGCAAGAAGAAAGAGGGTTTGCAGCCTAAGAAGACAGACTTTAAGAAGGGCGGGAAAGGCAACAAAGAGAAGAGGAAGTGTAATTTCTGTGGCAAAGTGGGGCACTTAGTAAAGGACTGCCGGAAAAAGAAGGCCAAGGAGAATGGTGGGTGCTTTTCTTGCGGTGAGACGGGCCATAGGGCTAAGGACTGCCCAAAGAAACGAGGGCAGGGGCAGAGGGCTGGATCCACCCCAGGGGCACAGGTTCATGTGCTAGAAGCGCCACCTCTACAACAACGAGGTATAAATACTTCCGTAGAAAGTGTAGTTTATCTTTATGATCACCCCGTTCGCACTTTATTTGATTCTGGCGCATCACACTCCTTTATCTCGTCTGCTTTAGTAGAATCTCTGCACCTAAAAACTAGTATGGTAGAGGACCCCTTAATTGTTTCAAACCCAATTGGGGGCCCAACTCATTTGTCTATGATCTGTTTGGGATTGAAAATTTCTATTCTAAGTGTAGAATTTCAATGTAGTGCCTTTGTTTTGGGCTTTTCGGGTTATGGTTTGATTTTGGGTATGGATTGGCTATCCAGTAATGGGGCCATCCTTGATTGTGAGAAAAGGGTTGTTAGGCTCCTAACCCAGCTCGGTAATACTTTGGAAATTTCTTGTAATCCCTCGTATGCGGTTATGCTTAGTTATCTTGAATCGCTAGATGCCTCTGTTGAAAATTTGCAATCAGTTAGAGTGGTCCGGGAATATCCGGATGTCTTCGAAGAGGTGAAGGGCTTGCCTCCGAAGCGGGAAATAGACTTCCGCATATATCTTGTAGATAATGCAAAGCCCGTTGCGTTGCCCGTTAGACATATGGCTCCACGAGAAAGGAAAGAGCTCAGTAAACAGATTAAAGAGCTTCTAGAAAAGGGGTTCATTAGGAGGAGCATTTCAGAATGGGGCGCTCCAGTGGTGTTCGCTACGAAGGCGGATGGTTCACTCCGTCTATGTGTTGACTATAGGGAGCTCAACAAGCTAACGAAAAAGAATAGGTACCCTCTCCCTAGAATTGACGATTTATTTGACCAGCTTGTAGGGGCGTCTGTTTTCTCCCAACTCGATTTAGCAACCGGTTTTCATCTGCTAAGGGTGGCTGAAGATAGCATCGATAAGACGGCGTTCAGAACCCCAGACGGCTTCTTTGAATGGCTTGTCATGCCTTTCGGCTTGACAAATGCACCTGCTTACTTCGTGGACCTGATGAGTAGGGTATTTAGAGATTTCCTCAACAAATTCGTAGTAGTCTTCGTAGATGATATCCTTATTTTCTCAAAGAGTGAAGAGGAACATGCTCAGCACTTAAGGGCAATCATGGAAACTTTGCGAGCCCATCAACTAAAAGCCAAATTCTCCAAATGCCACTTTTGGAGAGAAGAGGTGAGGTTCCTTGGGCACATAGTATCCAAACAAGGGTTAGCAGTGGACCCTGCTAAGGTAGTGGCGGTACAAGATTGGAAGACACCAAGGAATGCAACTGAGGTCCGAAGCTTTCTAGGACTAGCAGGTTTCTATCGAAAGTTCATAAAGGATTTTGCGAAAATCTCAGCTCCGCTCACGAAATTAACCAAGAAGAATCTAGTGTTCAATTGGGATTTGGATTGCAAGTTTGCTTTCCAAAGACTGAAAAGGGCTCTTACAACAGCCCCAGTTTTGACGCTGCCAGATGGGAGCAAGATGTTCACTGTTTATACGGATGCATGCGGGACAAGGCTAGGCGCCGTCTTAATGCAAGAAGGAAGGGTAGTAGCTTACGGCGGGAGACAGTTGAAAGTGCACGAAAAGAACTACCCAACCCACGATCTTGAGTTAGCCGCCATCGTCTTTGCACTCAAGTCTTGGCGACACTATCTCCTAGGTGAGAAGTTCGAACTTTACACTGACCATAAATCGTTGAAATATCTTTTCTCGCAGAAAGATCTTAACTTGAGGCAACAAAGATGGATGGAGTTTCTTGCCTCGTACGATTTCGAAATCTCCTACACTCCGGGCAAAGGCAACGTAGTAGCAGACGCGTTGAGCCGAAAGAAATTGACCCTAAGCCCGTTGTTTGTTGAAAGACAAAGCCTAGAGTTTATAGCCAGCTTCGACTTTAGGCCTTCCTCCGATTTCGTACCAGGTTTGCTTGCATCTCTCGAAGTGCGCCCAACTTTAGTGGATTCAGTAGGGGCAGCACAACGCGAAGATCCTCAGCTTGTAGAAATGATTGATAGGCTAATTAGGGGTGAGACTTCAAGTCACCTCAACAGATACTCCGTTGACGATAAGGGTTTGCTAAGGCGAGACGAAAGACTATGCGTCCCACAGACAAAAGATTTAGTAAAGAAGGTTCTCGAGGAAGCACATCACTCCAAGATGACGATACACCCAGGCGGGGATAAAATGTACAAAGATATAAAAAGGACTTTCTTCTGGAACGGCATGAAAAAGGACGTGGCAGAATTCGTTTCTAAGTGTATGGTGTGCCAACAGGTTAAGGCGGAACAGAAAAAGCCTGGCGGACTACTACATCCTCTGGAGGTCCCGCAGTGGAAGTGGGATAGCATCTCAATGGACTTCATCGATGGGCTGCCTAGGTCTAGGAGAGGCAACACTAGCATTTGGGTAATAGTGGATAGGCTTACTAAAAGCGCCCACTTTTTACCTGTCAAAAGTAAAAGAACTGCCTCATCCCTAGCATCACTTTACCTTAAGGAAATCGTTCGACTCCATGGAATACCATCTAGCATTGTTAGTGACCGAGACCCCATCTTCACCAGTGAGTTTTGGTGGAGTCTGCAAGAAGCAGTAGGAACGCAGTTATGCTTAAGCACAGCCTATCATCCCCAAACCGACGGCCAAACAGAGAGAGTGAACAGAGTTTTGGAAGACCTCTTAAGGCTATGCGTCCTTGACTTCGGAGGGACATGGGAAGACCACCTTCCTTTGGTGGAATTTGCCTACAACAACAGCTATCAAGCAACCATCGGAATGGCGCCCTTCGAAGCTTTATATGGAAGACCGTGCCGATCGCCCACTTGTTGGTGGGAGTCCACGGATAAGCTCATACTTGGACCAGATATGATCCGAGAGACCTCAGAGAAAGTAGACTTAATACGAAGAAGGATGAAGACGGCCCAAGACAGACAAAAGTCCTACGCCGACAAGAGGAGGACCGACCTTGAATTTGAAGTTGGAGACAGAGTTTTTCTCAAGGTATCACCGCTAAGGAACGTTGTTCGTTTTGGAACCACAGGAAAACTGGCACCAAGGTTCGTAGGGCCATTCCCTATTATCGAGAAAATTGGGAAAATGGCCTATAGATTAGAGCTACCCGAGAAGTTGGCTGGAGTCCACAACGTTTTTCACGTTTCACATCTCCGAAAATGTCTACATGAATCTGCTGAAGTGGTAGAGCCAAATATCCTCGAAGAGGCCGAAGTGGAACGCGAAGCGACCATAAGAAAAGTTCCAACTAGCATCTTAGGAACAGAAGTGAAGAAGCTACGCAACCGCGAAGTCAAGCTCGTCAAAGTTCAGTGGAGCGACGCCGAGGGAGACGCGACTTGGGAAACTGAAGCTAGAATACGTACTGCCTACCCTTTTCTGTTCGAGGGTACATCCTTGATCTTTCCTTTTCCTTAAGTTGCGCTTTTATCTATCTTTTTAGGTATATTTCCTCGACCTTATCCTTTAGGTAGAATCTTTTTGGATGAAAACATGTAGTTGAAACATGTTATGGATGATGGTTGCAAGTGGTTGCAAGTGATTGCTAGTGGTTGCTCGTGGTTGCATATACACACACAATCTAGGGTTTAGATCGGCTCAGTCACTTCATATTGCATATGCATATATGTTTGTATTCGTATATGGTTGAATTCTTATGTGTTGTCATATGGATGCTGCATTTGTATTGAATGACTGTGCACTCATGTAGAATCAAGAATAGGAAAATTTGCATACATAATGGATGCATGGCACTTACATAATTCGCATTAAGAAGGTCAACTGAATCAGTAGACCGCCTGATTTTGCATTAGATAAGTTCATGTACACACACACTTCGCATATGATCATGAAGCATTAGAAGTCTTTTAAGGACAATGGATGCTTGTGTTTGATGGATGAGTAGATGGATGATTGGATGTTAGGATATACATTCCTCCTAACTTGAAGATTTCGGGGACGAAATCCTTTTTAAGTGGGGGAGAATGTAACACCCCGAAAATTCTATAACTGTGAAATTCACAAATTAAAGTATAATTAATTTGAAATCAAAGAACTAAGGGAAACGGGATACGCCATTGCGTTCGTCTCGGAAAAATACGCGAAATAGAGTCCGAGTTTTCGAAAAACGGAGTTCGTATGAAGAAGATATGGCCTTCGGAAGTTTTGAATTAAATTTAAAATTCAAACAGAATAAAATAATTAAAAATTGGGCCCAATGGGCCAGGGCGGATAAACACCCGCCTAGGCCACCCAGGTCGACTGGGCTGTCGACCTGGGCTACCCATGTCGACAGGGCTGTCGACAGCCTTGTCGACAGGGGTATCGACCTGGTCGAGCCCAGCCAACCTGGCTGGCCAGGTCTGTGTTTGGCCGATTTTCTGTGGTCTGCTTTGTCATTAGGGCTAGGTGGCAAGTTTTAATTGGTCTCTCTATCGAATGAATGGCTACGATCAATCCAGGCAACATCAATGGTCCTAATCAGTTCCTAACCTCTATATAAACAACCCTAGACTAAACCCTAATCTATTCATTCAAAAATAAGAACATAGCCGCCATGTTGCTGAGGAACGACTAGGAGTAGCCACCAAATTGGAGAGAGGATTAGGAGGAAGATTCTAAAGCTTAAAGCAACCTAAACAAATCAATTCAACAAAGGAATTTGCGTCTTCAATCCCTAAATTAGAGAATTCATCACACCATTGTAAGTAGAGTATTACTTTGGTATGAATAAACAATTGTGTTGGTTTGTATGCTTGAATTGTGGCAATAAAGTAATTCATATTTGTGCGTTCTTATCAATTTGAAATATTATATACGTTTGGATATTTATGAATTATGTTATTCATTATAAAGAACTACATGCGGTAGTTCTATGCAAGTATACGTTTGGAATATTTCGCAAATTATGTAATCCATGTTGAAGCTACATGTATGTAGTTGATTTAAATTCATGCAAGTTTGGGGTTTGCTTCTATGCCACCATGATGTATATTTTTGTGCATAAATCATTTTGTAAGTAATTGGAACAAGTTTGGTTATTATCCATATGAAATTATGTTGAGAATTTGGCATCATGTATTAAGCCATGCTTTTGTACTAGAAAACCTATTTGCAAATTTATGAATATGGCTAGGCTATGAATGATATTTGGCATAATTGAAAACCATGATTAAGTCTATCTTGTTTACAAGAATTTTATGATGACATATGTGGTACATAGTTAGGTTAGGTTCAAAAATCCCTTTTTGCAAGTTTACATGACTAAAGTAAGAATTATGATTTCATGTTGGAAATATTTATGCCATGGTTAGGTGAACAAATTTAACTATACTTATGCCATGCTTATGTTTGACATTATGCCATGCTTATGTTTGACATTATGCCATGCTTATGTTAGAAATATTTATGCCATGCTTATGTTTGACATTATGCCTAAATAAAAATATAGGTTCATATGTCAATAATGATACCCAAATTAGATTCTTATCTCAACTACAAGTTCACATGCTTTGATTCATGTCACCTATGCTTATGACCAAAGTATATGTCATTACTATGCAAGTACACCAGTTTCTATTTTGTATTTCCAACGTCATATTGCAAGTTCATGCGCTCACCTTCCCCTCTTTGTGTATGTAATCACGCTTTAAGCCTCCCCTTTTCGCATGGCTAAGTTGGGCTTTAAAAGGCTAAGCCCAACATATATATAATAAACGGACGTGTAAAACGGGGGAAAATAACGTTGGGTTAAAATTACTAATGAATGAAAATATAAAATAGAAGGGCCCAAATTCAAGTATGGGTTGGGCCCATGATTGGTGTAACCTTTACACCATTAACTTAATAATGGGCCGCAAATATTTACATATAAGAAATAAAGAAGAATGACAAAATATGTAAATGTAGAACATACGATGTGTTTAACCCGAGGTTGGATTGAGTTGTGATGTAAACCTGCCCGGAACCGCCCGGCTGTCCAGTAGTCACAACAATACCTATCCAATGTGGGAGGTTAAACATGGAGCCCAATAAGGACCCGAGGTTAGACTGAGTTGTGGCGTAAGACTGCCCGGAACCAACCGGCAACAGGCAGCCACAACAATACCTGTCTAATGTGAGAGGTCAGGGCCTTAATAAGACAATTAAGGCTGAGTCAGGATTGTTAGGATTAAGTGAACTAAGGACTTAATCAAAAATGGAACATGCTAAACTAAACGGACTGGTGGGGGTTAGGTTAGAAAACACTTAACCAACTTAGCATGTTGGCCAGAGATAGAAAACCTAGTAACGGGGGACCCTTTTCAGCAGTAACCCTAGAAGGTGTATCAGGATACCCTGAAACTAGGCAGGGTGGGGCATGATTACTGGGCTGATTGTAAGAGGTCAAAGCAACGGCGGTGGTGTAGCAGTGTAGGTTCTAACGAGGTGCGGGCGTGCACACACTCCGGCGCAGAAAAATAAGGCACTGGACACCAGTAGCATACCTGTGCACTCTAAGGTTGTGTCGGGCCGCCACTATGGGACTTGATACACCCCATGGTGGGACCAGCATAGGTAACTACGACATCGGGGGCCGTAAGACACATGTAACTATGCGAGTAGGAGCCGATCATCATTGAATGGATCACATCACCCTGATTATGGGGTGCAAATTGGAAACTAGTTTATATGGGTTCAGAGATTAACATGGGGTACGATAGTATATTCGACCCTAGACAACTTAACCAAGTTTATAGTGCTTGCCCACTTCTTGTTTATACTTATCACACCCAGTTCTTTATTCATAGACAAAATAGTACTAGACTTACTCAGGCTTTATGTCTGACTCTACTTTTCTTTCGTCTTCTTTTCTTCCGTTTCCCCACTCCCCCAGGTCCACAGGGAGGGAACACAGCAGCTTGACCGGTCTTACCATCCAGCTTGAAGAAGAAGAGAAATGTATTGCTTGGACCTTTTCACTTTGAACTATGGCTTTGGATAATCCACTATGGGGCCTTTGTAGTTTATCTATGTTTTATTTACGCTTCTTTAAAGGATGTAACCAAGACAGATTATGAAAGTGTTATGTTATGTTTTTGGAAAGGATGTTGTTGTAACACGTATTTGACTTTATGAAATAAAGTTTGTTGTTCTTCCGCTGTTTACAAAATATGTGTTCTTATATCTGTCTTGTATATCTGTGACTTATACTTATAAACCTCCACTGAAATTAGGGCATTCCCTTTGAGAGTGACCCTAACGGAGGTGGGGTGTTTCAATTTACATGTCTGTTCTGGGTCTGAATGAAACCAGAGACACCTTATTCCTCATCCCATATGTCCAATACAGGAGAGAGGTTCTCGCATATCCATTGATCTCCAAGTACGTTTGGAAGATCACCACTTATTACCTTGTCTTGGGATGCCTCCCAATCAAGACATCAGTAATCATACAAACGATGTGAAGACCTCCGATCTTTAACCACCGTCTTCATCTTCGACTTTTAATCGTCGTAGTAATTATTCAAAATGGGTTGAACCTGGTCTTTCCGAATAACAAGCGTATTTTATAATCAATAATCAAGTGTTATAGAATCACATCATAAGTCTCATTTCAATTCAGAATATTCTTTGAAATAAATATTCATTTTATTAGGGAAAGGTTCCCATTAATTTTATCAAAAATAAATTCTTTTAAGTTTATTCTTTAATCTTCCTTTTTAAAGATTCCTTAAAACTCCAATTTGATTTTAATGTCGAAGATCATTACTTTATGATTATTCAACTTTAAGAAATTAATCTTGTCTTTAACTGGGTTAAAGAACCAATGTCATTTAAAACACAGTTCACGATAAGCCATAGAATCATCTTCCATTAAATATGGAATTTTCACAGAAATTAAATCAATATATAATCGATATAAATTTTTGTATCAGACTAATAATATAAATGGAATAAATTTTCGTTTCAGACTAATAATATAAATGGAATAACGACAAATCCTTTTAATTCCATATATAATGATGGTCTTCTTTCACAGAAGCTCATCTCGATTATTACCAAATCGAATTCCATTCAATTCCAATTTCTTCTATTAAATTGGAAAACTTTACTTTGGAAAATTTCCAATTAAATCTTAATAAAAAGATTTATAAATTTTAAATCATACCTTCACTGTTAATTGGGTTAAAGAACGAATGTCGTTAAAAACACAGTTCACAATGAACCCAATTCACATTTCATTTTATTCCAATTACTAATTATAATTGGAAACTCTAATAGTCTTAATTAAAAGATTTATTCTTTTCTCGACTGGGTTTAAGAACAGTGTTATTGAAGACACCATCCACGACAAACCCAAAAATCCAATTTATTTTATTTAATTCCAATTTAATATTAAGTAATTGGAAAGCTTCATTAAATCTTAATTTAAAGATTTATTCTAGTTAATAACTAGTTCATTTCGATAGAAATATATTTTTATCTTTTCAAATATGGAATTTTTCACCCAAAATATTTCCAAACCATTTATTAGGATTTTACATAATTTTACCATATTTTATAATTACTTTATTGAGGCCTACACAGTCGGTTTCCAATAACGGCCACTGAACTGCATCCATAGCGTCTTTTTCCAAATTTGATTTGGACATAATTCCGAATCCAACCGTTAGATTTCAAAACTCTTATATTCATTGAAAGCTCTTTTCGATACGAACCCAACGGTTTCGGTTTTAGGAGAATCCGACGGTCAGATCTCCCGTTACATCAATTTAAAGTTAATGGTCGAAATTCACGAACGGTCGCTGCGCGGCGCGTTCTATTCAGGCCATTAAATATATATATATATATATATATATATATATATATTATATCGTCGGTATCCTTTTAAAAATGTATTTTATAAAATATTTATAAATTTGTTTTAAAACCATTTTAACTTCATTTTCAATTTTTAAATCAAAATTGAATATTCGATATCTGAATCATATTAAAATATCAATATTTTCAAAATATTAAATTTTGAAATCAGTACTCTTCGATATTCATTATAAAATGACTAAAATCGATCGATAAGCCCGTTCGGGTTAAAAATGGCGTTCCTATACTTAATCCGGTTTCATATTTTTATACTTTTGTGTCCATCCAAAGATGGACATAAAAATCATAATTTTATTCTTCACTGAATATGATTTTAAAATATTCGTTATTTTAAAATATTCTTTATTTTGAAAGACTCTTTATTTTAAAATATTCTTTATATAAAATTATTCTTTTAAAAGATGTTTTTTATTCTGAATCGGAATGCGACTCAATCAATTAACATGGATTTCATACATTGCATATATTCAACGATAATGATAAACCATCATCAAACAATCCATTCACACACAAAGTGAAGTTTATAACTATGTGAGCATTAGAATAAATAAATAACGCTCATCAGAGACTGTCAATCCATCGATTGACAATTAATTAAATATTGGGACTAGTGTATGTCAAATATATCCCAATACCCGTGTGGGGTTTTCAAACAACAACAATTTATTTATTTAAATAAATCATTGATTAATACTTTAACCAATTCTAATTCAGTTTGAATTATTTTCAATTTAACTAATTTACACTGTTTAAAATTATAAATGGATATTTATAATTTAATTTTACTATCACATTAATAGTAACATTATTTTTAATACGTTAAATATTTCAACATCACAACATATATTTCAAGACATGATTATTTATTTCATTACATTAACATGATACATACGATGTTTTTATCTAATAAAACATCCTAACAAATGATTATTTATTTTAATTTCTCATGATAAAAATGTCATTTTTAATGACAATACATTTTTTTTTACATCTAATTCTTTTTATTCTATCTTAACATGGTAAAATTGACATTTTTGTCTAACGAGACATATATTTACCTGAAACGTTTTTTTTAATTCTTGTCTAACATGACAAAAGGGATATTTTTGTTTTCACAAAACATTATTCTAACTAATGTATTTTTATTTCACAAAACATGTTCTAACTAAATGGCGTTTTTGTAATGCTAACAATGTTAAGTGACACTATTTTTAATGAATCAACATATGTTTCATAAATGAACAATTTTATATTTCACTAACATATAAATGATAATGTTTTGACTAACAAAAAACATAAATAATCAAATGAACATTTTACTATGTTTCTAACATATGAATGATAATGTTTTAACTAACAAACATATATGATCAAATGAACATTTTTCTATGTTACTGGCATATGAATGATAATGTTTTAACTAACAAAACATATATAATCAAGTGAACATTTTTCTATGTAAAACAATGCATGTTTTTAATCATTTCTAATATACAATAAAAATGTAATTTTTTTATGGGGCCGGCTATTTGGACACAAAATCAAACACAAAGAGAGAGACACAAAGCCTCCACCGTTGGATTTGTTTGTCTTTATGTGGAGAGTGGAATTCATGGGAGGATCCAGTGGTTGAGATTTATTGTGTGCAATTATGTGTTTAAATAGAGTTTCCCTTTTTTTTTTGTTAAACAATTTTCCATAATTCATATGCTCATATATGACAAATAAAAAGGAAATTTTATTTTCAATAATTTCAGTGTTCTTATATGACAAATAAAAAGATGGTTTTTTATTTTCAACAATTTCAATGTTCATATATGACAATTAAAAAGATGATTTTTATTTTCATAACCTTGTCTACATTTCTAGTGTCAAATAAAAGAACGTTTATTTGTCATAACATTGTCTACATTTCTAATGACAAAATAAAAGACAACTTTGTCATATGAACATGTTTATAATTCTAGTGACAAAATAAAAAGATAAATTATTTACATAACAGTATAAAAAAAATAATATATTTTGTTGGCAAATCTATTTCAACAAAACAATTTAAAACGATTTTTTTTTTGTTAACAATAATCTAATTCGACAAAATTGATATTTTTGTTTTAACACAAACCTGTTTGACAAAAATATAAATTTTGTTTTAACACTTTTCTATTTAACAAAAATGAATATTTTGTTTTAACATTTTTCTATTTAACAAAAATGAATATTTTGTTCCACTTGAGATTTTCTAACCAAAATGTTATTTTTATTTTGACATAACATTATTTAACAAAATTTATTTTTTTATTTTGACATGACATTATCTAACAAAATGTTATTTTTTTATTTTAAATGAATCAATTCACCATATCATCACAATCACAATCAATCAGTCAATCTCGATTTTATGCGGTGCATATATTTAATATTACATTCACAATCAATATAAATATATGTATATATATATTTTCATTTTAATTTTAAATCTAGAAATCTCACCTTGATTTTTGTCTGAATTTCCAACGTGCTACGTTTAAGCTCTAGTCAGTTCCATATTGTAGATCTCATCGTGGTGATTCCAACGCTTCTGAAATCGCCTGATTTCATCACTGTTAGAAAGAGTTATGATAATAAATACCTTACTTACATTTTTAAATAATTAAATAATAATTAACAACGTTAATTACATTTAAATCATCTTCCTCATCGTTCCTTACTGTTATCAACGAAACCCATCGTTGCAACAAGAAATCCGGCGCCGCTCATCACATCGAGCCATCGTTCTCCGATCCACCAACACCACACGGAAGCCCCAACCACCACCTCCTAACGCCTGACACCATGACCCACTCGCACGCACAGGCAACCCCGAAATTGCCTCTAAATTCGAGCTCCTTTAGCTCCGATTACGACCTCCCCAATGATTTATACCAGATCTCCTCCGTTGAAATTAAAGATCAGAGGATGCTCTTCGAATTTTGCTTTGGAATCAGCTCTAATTATAGAATAGATTTAGAGAAAAGATCAAAGGAAATTCGGAGCCTTTCTGCCATCGATTTTAAAGAACGGCAGTTGCCTATGTTTGAGGCTTAGGGTTTTCTCAGTTCGTGGGCCTTTTATAATGATTATTTTATTTTTTAATATAATTTTAATTCAAAAATTACTTATTTATCGGTCCGGACTCCAACCGTTATCCCGGATACAATGGACTATGTTTTGTAACCCAATTCGGCTATTACAATATGTTTTTCTTTAGATTACAATATAAAACATTTAATATTAAATTTGATCATACATTTTAATTTTACCGGGGCAATATACTGACTCCAAAAATTACAGAAAAATTATATCTAGCTATGTTTTGATGATACAGTCCTAACGAAATTAATTTTTTCGAATTTGGAGACCGTTTGAAAAATGGCCATTTTCAAGTCGATTAAATTTGACTAAAATTGACAAAAAACATTTTCTTTTGCCACACTCACATATTAATTCCAAAAATTATAAAAATTAGAATCTTGCAATAATTTGACATTCCGGATCCAACCAAAGTGGTTTCGTCGAAAACGGAGGTCGTTTGCAAAATGGCTATTTATACAGGCTATATTATTATATTAAATTCCATAGCGACTATTCTGAATATTTAACTAGCCATAACTTTTGATTCCCGCTATGAAATTTTAATTTTTCGGATTCATTGGAAAGATATTTTTAAACAGATTTAAATATTTTTGGTTTCACTAAAATCCGATTTATTTTGAATCCTGTACATTCAGTCAAAGTTCAAATTCAAATTTTCAAACTGTCGTGCTATTTCTAACTCCTTTTATAATTAAATTGTAAATTTTCGTTCTAACTTCGATTTAAATAAATTTTTAATCATTATCGTTTAAAATAAATCATTTTAACTTATTTATCGTCCATTAAAATTTCTAAAATAAAAATTTTAAATTGGTTCCAAAATTCCGGGTTGTTACATGGAATAGCAACACTATACATCTTATAATATTTCGGGACTAATTTCCAAACTCAGGGTGTTTACAATGACCACAAACAATCCAAGATAAATTATAGGCAATATACAAATATTAAACTAGAGGCCTACCGATCCATATTCAAATCTCGTGCATACCACTTCAGATTTGTCAATAATAAAACAAATCTGATAATTCTAGGCATACAATTCAGATTTAACACAAATGATTTATACAAGATATTATAGATAATGAATATATTTCTATCTCACCTGAAAACTATCCAAATCTGAACATAACTTTTTGGCTTACAATTTCCAAATCTCAAAGATCTATAATTTGTATACAAAGGGGATATACATATAGCTATTTAGAATTGTGGATCTGAAAGAGAAACTGTAAAAGAAGAAGGAAATTTAAACAAAAAGAACTACCTATTCGAAGAACCAATCCTTTCTCATAAATCTGAATCTAATCTCTCTATTTCTTGTTAATTATTTGTATAAGTTTATATTTTGAATTTTAGAAGAGGTTGGAGGACAGGGAATGGTAAAGCTTCGCTGCTGCCTAAACTATAATATGAGAAAAGAGTAGGGGTCTATCCCTTTATTTATAGGTCTAGAAATGACCATGAATCGTTAGATTGAATTTCAGAAAAATCTGTCCATCGATATATAAATTATAAAACCTTAGTTGTCACTGTCAGAATCGACTAGGGGTCGATCCACCAGGTATTGGTGGGGGACTGGGTATTTATTACCTTTTATGTATATTATTATGTTTTATTTATTTTCCGTCCATTTTTGTATTTTGTCCATAACTTTTTCATACGGACTCAGTTCGCGAAGTTCCAAACATGAAAGTTGACTAGAATTTCATCACGGATGCAACAGTACAAGTTTCATGGTCAAATTCCATCATTTGTGAAAATTCCATTTTTAGAATTTAATTAAATAACTAATTTAATCATTGTCAAAATTTTGGGTTCCCTTTTAATAGAAATTTTGTCCCAAAATTTTACTTGTGACTATGTCATGGTACAAGCACCTAACTGTCCTAAACCACACTACCAATTAGTGTACATCCAATTATTTAACCAAACATGTGCATGTGCACCGTACACATCATAAATTACAACCATAAAATATGCATGCGTAATGATTCAAAATCAGATCCTCCTATATGTACGCATTTCATTTCGAACACGTTTTTGAAAACATGATGCAGACACCCTAATATATACCAGTTGTTCTATATAAATGCAAATTTTGAAAACATTTTTCATCTGAAACCTTCACATGACTACGAATAGAAGTGTGAAGCATCCAATTTCGCATCCAAATCCTAACATCCAATACGTCAACGTCTCTGATTTCTCTTATGTCGGAAAAAGGAAATTAAAGCGGAGAATTTCAACTCACAAAATTTCCAATTTTCGTCCTATAATGGAATTTCGCCTTAAATCCCCGTAATACTTCGAAAATGTTTGTCAGTAGACTCCAAAGGAGGCTTAAAATAAGCTCTATAATGTAAAACGTCTTAAATAACAACTCGCACGCATTGTCGACAAGGTATAAAAACAACGTTTTCACGGCTAAAATAGATTTTTTCCTTGTTATCTTTAACTTTTTTATGCATCGTCGTGCCTAATGCACTGCTAAAACGCGCAAACAAATCATTCAAAACCTTCCTTACATTTTCCATGTGAGCCAATGTAACGACCCGCATTCTACGCATCATAGGATCATAGGATATTTATTTCTGTTACATACGAGGTCGTATGGTCATGTAACTTTGGGAGACGACTGTTGGGGTCATTTCCCATGTTCATGATTTTTCCCGATTTTTAAATGACCATTTTACCCCTAGTTGACACTGTTTTGGCCATAACTTTTGACTGGAAAGGAATTTTGACCTGAAACCACTTCCGTTGGCTCCGGATGATGGTTTCTCTTTTCGTAGAGTGGTCACATTAGCCGAACGGACTTACCGTTTGGGAGGTATGGCTGAAACAAGTTTCAGATGGTGAAAAACAGCTTAATTGGGCTTAACCGGGTGATTAGCAGCTAGGCCCACAGGGGAATTTCGGGTTTAGAGGTATAGGAAGACTGATTAGGGTTAGGTTATCACTTTCATTTCAGTTTTGAGCCGCCACAAACCTTCTTGAGACCTTAGTAATGGCTTCCATCCTCTAAAACCACTCAAAAACACATTTTTAGTGAAGATTAAGCCTAAACTACATCAAAACAAGGCCAAATAGCAACAAAGCAAGGTTGGAGCTGCTGCTATACATAGGAATTCGACCCAAACAGAGAATATTTCAGATTTGGTGTTTTATTTTGTGGCCAAGGTGAGTGATAGCATCATTTTGACACTAATTACAGTTAATTAAGGGTAATTAGTGAAGATTAGCGAATTTATACACTAATAAATTCTGGAAAAATGTTTAGAAATTCTTAAATAATATTTCATGCCTCTGTTAGAAAATTTAGACGATTTGATTAAGTTTTACTAAGTATGTGCTTAAACATGATTAAGAAAGATTATAGGAAAATAAGGGGTTTTGGGCACGTTTGATCCATTTTGACATATAAATTCATTGTTTTGGTGTTTGAGGTTAGTTTGCTATGTTGTTATGACTATTTGACATGAATTGTGATTGATTAGAATAGTTAGATTTGTCAAAAATGTCGTCGAGCGGCGTAAACAAGTTGCTGGAAAAGTTGCAGAAAGTTGTGCAGGGCTTCGGATCGGATCGGATGGGGGCTCGGATCGGATATGTGAACTGGGCAAGAAACCCGACCCGAACCGGGGTTTGGCACATAGGAGGCTTGGCGAGAAGGAAGGTCGTTTGCTTAGAGTTGGAGTGGACAAGGGGATCGGATCGGAAGAATAATTGGAGGCCAGATCGGATCGACTTGGAGACGCAGGGCTCGGATCGGAAGTAAACATTTGGGAGAACTAGCAAGAGGGAAGGCCACGCGGATCAGATGGCAAGGAGGGATCGGATCGGAATACGTGAGGAAATGAGGGAGCGGATCGGAGCACTGGAAGGAAGGACACCCGACCCGACCCGGAGGAGGACACCGACCCGACCCGAAGTGGAGTACCCGACCCGAACCGAATGGAAAGGTGACAAGGAGGGAGAACCGAACCGAACCGACGGGGGTAATGACCACCGAACCGAACCGTATTCTAGGGCTGCTACTGCACGACAACTCTTCTGAAGACCCACTCCAACTCGATCAAAACCCGAGATGCAAAGGAAGTCCAAATGAGGAGCTTTGACTCAGGATCCAGCTGGGAACCAATGAGTGGGCTTCAAGATTGGGCTTTGCTACGGGACGCGTGTTAAGGGGTTATCGATGCCTATAGCTTTGGACCACTATGGTAGGAGGTACGAAGGCGGATTCAGGGCCATTATGGCATCGGTAGAACCAAGGGCTACGATCAATGAAATGGGTCATTGAAATGTTTGGTCATGACTCCATATGTTTAGCTTGGTCACAGCAGGGTTTCTACAAGTCGGGATCCGTCGTTACCTCAATTTGTCTAGTATTCCAAGGTGGTAGGTGTCGTATAGCTTTACGCACTGAGTGAGGGATGTGAGGATGGTTGTTATGGTTGATTTGGTTGCTATCATTATGACATGCACACCCCACCCCCATATTCTTACACTATTTATTATGGCACCTTAGAGTACTGTACGGTATGTGGTACTAACTCTTTGGTTGCAGGTCCAGGTTCAGGTATGGTTTAGTATACCTGTTATTACTCTGTTTAGATGCTTATCGCTCATACCAGGCTTTATGTCTGACCCAGAGTTTTATGTCTCCTCTTATTACTCTGGGTGCTCACACGAGCAGACTAGAGACAGGTTAGCTGGTGATGCACGGGTAGATGATCCGGAGACGAGCAGGAGGCTTCCACGTAATATATATAGTATTCTCCCTGTGTTGTTGAAGATCACTGCTTGGGCATTGGTTGTGCATCTTCTACTTTAGTTTTCTTTTGTTAGAGACAGTAAATTTGGAAAGTTGTAATAAGTTGTATTTGGATTTCCGCTACTCTGATGTTGACATTGATTATTAGTTATCAGCTTATGCACTGTCTCGCCTGTTTTATATCAAGTATGTTATTATTATATTTTATCCCATGCGCTGTGAGACATTCTACAGGTTCCTTGATTAGTTCATCCTCTTCTTTCCTTTCTCCTGACGACCGTCCCGTGCTAGTTGGGCATGTGTACAGCGCACTTTCGGAGGAAATGCAGGCTGGTGCGGGGCGGGCCGTCACACTTGGTATCAGAGCTCTAGGTTGCGTAGTTAACCTAGGGAAGTTATCAGGGAGAGATAATATACGTATACGAGAGAGCGTATTTGTGATTACTTTGGTTTTTAAAAGCTATATATATATATACTATTACCAGTATGAGGATGAAGTCGTACTGCACTAGCACCACTATGGAGTCGTTAATCGTTTCCTTTTTCAGATTGACGATGAGCCGATATACTAGGTGTGCCGGTAGGGGAGCCAATAATGGGAATGCTGCTGACATGAGGACGATGTTTACTGACCTCATGAGAGAGATGCTTAGAGATGTGCAGAGGCCAACTCCCAATGGTGGAAATGGTGGTGGTCCAATAGTGCAGGCGCCAAGAGTCGACTTCGCCAAGTTGAATAAGGATTATACTAGCCTTGGTGGAAAGCCGTTCCACGGAACGGAGTCGGCCACGGATGTTCAAGATTGGTTGGATAGTTGCGAACGTATCTTCGAGGATTTGGGTATCGAGGATGCGATGAAGAGAAAGCTAGCGTCCCGTCAGCTGCAAGGGCGGGCAATGAATTGGTGGAATGCTATAAAGGCAGCTACTCCCGAAGATCAGATTACTTGGGAGCAGTTTAAGGCTCGCTTTAGTGAGAAGTTCATTCCAGCTGCTCAGAAGTCAATGCTGTTTAAGAAGTTCTTAGAGCTCAAGCAGAATGGCAGAGCTGTCTCGGAGTATATTGCTGAATTTGACACTTTGTCAAAATATGGGTTATCTCTTATTGATACTGCCGAGAAAAAGAATGAGAAATTCATAACTGGTTTGGATCAGTACTTGGGGGAAAAACTTATTAACCACATCGATGAGACGTTTGAATCGATTGTGGGGAAAGCATTAAGATCAGAAAGTCTCTACCCTAAGTCGAAGACTGAGGTTGCATCTGCAGATGAGCCAAAGCCACAAGCAAGTGGTGGAGGCAAGGGTGGTTCCCAGAATAAGAGAAAGCAGAACCAAGCTAAGGATGGCCAGAAGAAAAAGAATAAGCAAGATGTTGAGTGCTTCAGCTGTGGTAAGAAGGGCCATTATGCTAGTAATTGTCGGGCCAAGCCAGCGGATAGGAAGTGCTTCAACTGTGGCCAAATGGGACATCACAAGGACAAGTGTCCACAGCCCCCTAAGGAAAAGCAAATGGTGAAAGCCTACGCTCTTAATGCTATTCCTTCTTCGTCGAATGCCCCAACAGCGGCGGAGAAGGGAAAGAATGTCGTCATTCAAGGTATGCTTTCGGTTTATGATGTTCCTGTTAGTGTTTTGTTTGATACCGGAGCTTCCAGTTCTTTCATATCTAGTGACCTGGTAGATAGGTTGGGATTGGAGCCCGAGATTGTCTATAGACCTTTAGTAGTGACGAACCCGGTTGGTGGTTCGACTAGCCTTAGCATGATTTGTCGTAATGTGGTCTTATCGAGTCATGGATGCATGTTTGTTTGTGATTGCTTTGTTTTGGTCTTTACTGGGTTTGGCATGATTTTGGGAGTAGATTGGCTCCAAAGATACGGGGTGGTGGTAGACTGTGAGGGCTTTTTGGTGACAGCTAGAGCGGATGATGGGCGGAGGATAGTGTTTGGTGGTCTACCCAGTAAGGGGGTATTGGCTAGTTTTCTAAACTCCCTCGACATTCCGCATAGTGAGTTGTCAGGTTCGCCCGTGGTTGGCCAGTATCCGGATGTTTTCGAAGAAGTGACCGGACTTCCACCACACCGAGAGATTGAGTTCCGTATTGATTTGGTAAAAGATGCCAGGCCTATAGTGATGCCACTTCGTCGTATGGCACCAAGGGAGCAGCGAGAGCTCGAGGTGCAAGTCAGCGATCTTTTGAAGAAGGGATTTATCAGAAGGAGTGTTTCTGAATGGGGAGCACCAGTTTTGTTTGCTACCAAGGCGAATGGTTCCCTTCGTTTGTGTGTAGACTACCGCGAGTTGAATAAAGTGACGAGGAAGAACAAGTATCCTCTACCGCGGATAGATGATTTGTTCGATCAGTTGAGTGGCGCGAGAGTATTTTCTCAGTTGGATCTTGCGACAGGTTTTCATCAGCTTAGAGTGGAAGCTGAGAGTATAGCTAAAACGGCGTTTCGGACGCCGTCTGGATTTTATGAATGGTTGGTTATGCCATTTGGGCTGACTAATGCCCCGGCATATTTTGTGGATCTTATGAATAGGGTATTCAGAGATCAGTTGAATAAGTCTGTCCTTGTGTTCGTTGATGATATTTTGGTCTATTCGAGGACAGAGGAAGAACACAAGGAACATTTAAGAGTAGCGATGGAGGTGTTGAGAAAACACCAATTGAAAGCAAAGTTTTCTAAATGCCACTTCTGGAAGAGGGAAGTGAGATTCTTGGGCCATGTTGTATCAGAGAATGGTATTGCCGTGGACCCGGCAAAGGTGGCTACGGTACAGGATTGGCCTACGCCTAAGAATGCAACAGACGTAAGAAGTTTCTTGGGATTGGCTGGATATTATCGTAAGTTTATCCAAGGCTTCTCCAAGATAGCAGCACCATTGACCCAGTTGACCAAGAAGAATCAAGCTTTTATTTGGGATGAAAGGTGCGAGAATGCATTCAAGAGTCTAAAGGACAAGTTGACAAGCGCACCAGTGTTAGTCATTCCTAAGGGGGATGAAGAGATGACGGTATACACGGATGCCTGTGGTACCGGACTGGGCGCTGTATTGATGCAAGGCGGTAGGGTTGTAGCTTACGCAAGTCGGTAATTGAAGCCGCACGAGAGAAGATACCCTACCCATGATTTAGAATTGGCAGCGACCGTGTTCGCGTTAAAGATGTGGAGACACTATCTCTTGGGAGAAAGATTTGAGTTGTTTACAGATCATAAGTCGTTAAAGTATCACTTCTCTCAGAAAGATCTGAATCTCCGTCAGCAGAGATGGTTAGAGTTCTTAGCTTCCTATGATTTTGACATCGCATACACACCGGGAAAGGGCAATGCGGTGGCCGATGCATTGAGTAGAAGACATGCCAGCTTAGGGGCTATGTTCCTTGAATGGAAGCAACTGGAGTACATCGCTGGGTATGATTTCAGACCAAAGTGCGAATTGGATCCAGAAATGTTAGCAAGTTTGACGATCAGACCCACTTTGATTGAGCGGATCGGCTCTAGTCAGAGGGACGATCCTAACCTATTGGAAATCATCTCCAAGTTAGAGATGGGTATCGATGAGGAGATGAACAAGTATGGGCTTGATCGAGATAGATGGCTTAGAAAGAATGGAAAGCTTGTTGTACCCAATGTCAATGGATTGAGGGATGAAGTGCTTAGAGAATGTCATCACTCAAAGCTGACTATACACCCCGGTGGTAACAAGATGTATCGAGATATGAAGCAGACTTACTACTGGGAAGGGATGAAAAGAGACGTTGGGAAGTTTATATCCAAGTGCATGAATTGCCAGCTAATTAAAGCCGAGCAAAAGAAGCCTAGTGGGTTGTTACAGCCCTTAGAAATTCCCGAATGGAAATGGGAGCAAGTCTCGATGGATTTCATCGATGGTTTACCAAGGACTAGATCGGGATATGACAACATTTGGGTAATTGTAGATCGACTGACTAAAAGTGCAAGATTTATACCGGTCAAATCGACCAGAACGACAGCTAAGTTAGCAGAATTGTATATGAAGTGGGTAGTGAGATTTCATGGAGTACCTAAAAGCATTGTGAGCGACCGAGACCCGTTGTTCACTAGTGGGTTTTGGAAGAGCTTACAAGAGGCTCTAGGGTCAGAGTTACATCTCAGTACCGCATATCATCCTCAGACAGATGGTCAGACGGAGAGGGTGAATCGTATTTTGGAAGATCTCTTGAGAGCATGTATATTGGATTTTGGTGGATCATGGGATGACCATTTGCATCTAGTAGAGTTTGCATATAATAATAGCTACCAATCCAGTATTGGTATGGCTCCGTTTGAAGCTTTGTACGGAAGACCATGCAACTCACCATCATGTTGGATAGAGACTGGCGAGAAGTTTATGCTTGGACCAGATGTGGTGAGGGAAACTTCAGATAAAATCAAGACCATTCAACGACGAATGAAGGCTGCCCAAGATAGGCAGAAGAGTTATGCTGATAAGAGGAGAAGAGGCTTAAAATTCTCCGTTGGCGAATTGGTGTTTGTCAAGATTTCTCCGTTGGAGAGCGTAGTACGATTTGGCAGGAGAGGCAAGTTGGCACCAAGATTTGTTGGCCCATTCCCTGTTCTTGAACTAGTCGGGAATTTGGCATATAGAATTGACTTACCAGAGAAGATGGCGGGAGTTCATAACGTATTTCATGTTTCCCAACTAAGGAAGTTCGTTTACGACTCAGATATGACTATTTCACCTGATCAGTTAGAGGACTTCGAAGTAGAACCCGAGGCGGTTGGGAACCGTAAGCCGGCCCGTATTGTCGAGCACGACATGAAGCAACTTCGAAGAAAGGCGGTGAAGCTAGTCAAGGTTCAGTGGGGCGAGGACGAGAATGATTGTACTTGGGAGACAGAGGAGAACATTAGGAAGGCACACCCAGAACTCTTTGCCTGGTAAGATTTTGACTTTGATTTAGTTTTCCGCATGCTAGGATAGGCTTGTTTGCTTGTTTTGTATGTTTGATTGTTGTATATGGTTGTTAGGCATGCGGGATCCTTTGTATGTTTTGGGTTAAAGAATTTCGGGGACGAAATTTCTTAAGGGGGGGAAGAGTGTAACGACCCGCATTCTACGCATCATAGGATCATAGGATATTTATTTCTGTTACATACGAGGTCGTATGGTCATGTAACTTTGGGAGACGACTGTTGGGGTCATTTCCCATGTTCATGATTTTTCCCGATTTTTAAATGACAATTTTACCCCTAGTTGGCACTGTTTTGGACATAACTTTTGACTGGAAAGGAATTTTGACCTGAAACCACTTCCATTGGCTCCGGATGATGGTTTCTCTTTCCGTAGAGTGGTCACATTAGCCGAACGGACTTACCGTTTGGGAGGTATGGCTGAAACAAGTTTCAGATGGTGAAAAACAGCTTAATTGGGCTTAACCGGGTGATTAGCAGCTAGGCCCACAGGGGAATTTCGGGTTTAGAGGTATATGAAGACTGATTAGGGTTAGGTTATCACTTTCATTTCAGTTTTGAGCCGCCACAAACCTTCTTGAGACCTTAGTAATGGCTTCCATCCTCTAAAACCACTCCAAAACACATTTTTAGTGAAGATTAAGCCTAAACTACATCAAAACAAGGCCAAATAGCAACAAAGCAAGGTTGGAGCTGCTGCTATACATAGGAATTCGACCCAAACAGAGAATATTTCAGATTTGGTGTTTTATTTTGTGGCCAAGGTGAGTGATAGCATCATTTTGACACTAATTACAGTTAATTAAGGGTAATTAGTGAAGATTAGCGAATTTATACACTAATAAATTCTGGAAAAATGTTTAGAAATTCTTAAATAATATTTCATGCCTCTGTTAGAAAATTTAGACGATTTGATTAAGTTTTACTAAGTATGTGCTTAAACATGATTAAGAAAGATTATAGGAAAATAAGGGGTTTTGGGCACGTTTGATCCATTTTGACATATAAATTCATTGTTTTGGTGTTTGAGGTTAGTTTGCTATGTTGTTATGACTATTTGACATGAATTGTGATTGATTAGAATAGTTAGATTTGTCAAAAATGTCGTCGAGCGGCGTAAACAAGTTGCTGGAAAAGTTGCAGAAAGTCGTGCAGGGCTTCGGATCGGATCGGATGGGGGCTCGGATCGGATATGTGAACTGGGCAAGAAACCCGACCCGAACCGGGGTTTGGCACATAGGAGGCTTGGCGAGAAGGAAGGCTGTTTGCTTAGAGTTGGAGTGGACAAGGGGATCGGATCGGAAGAATAATTGGAGGCCAGATCGAATCGACTTGGAGACGCAGGGCTCGGATCGGAAGTAAACATTTGGGAGAACTAGCAAGAGGGAAGGCCACGCGGATCAGATGGCAAGGAGGGATCGGATCGGAATACGTGAGGAAATGAGGGAGCGGATCGGAGCACTGGAAGGAAGGACACCCGACCCGACCCGGAGGAGGACACCGACCCGACCCGAAGTGGAGTACCCGACCCGAACCGAATGGAAAGGTGACAAGGAGGGAGAACCGAACCGACGGGGGTAATGACCACCGAACCGAACCGTATTCTAGGGCTGCTACTGCACGACAACTCTTCTGAAGACCCACTCCAACTCGATCAAAACCCGAGATGCAAAGGAAGTCCAAATGAGGAGCTTTGACTCAGGATCCAGCTGGGAACCAACGAGTGGGCTTCAAGATTGGGCTTTGCTGCGGGACGCGTGTTAAGGGGTTATCGATGCCTATAGCTTTGGACTACTATGGTAGGAGGTACGAAGGCGGATTCAGGGCCATTATGGCATCGGTAGAACCAAGGGCTACGATCAATGAAATGGGTCATTGAAATGTTTGGTCATGACTCCATATGTTTAGCTTGGTCACAGCAGGGTTTCTACAAGTCGGGATCCGTCGTTACCTCAATTTGTCTAGTATTCCAAGGTGGTAGGTGTCGTATAGCTTTACGCACTGAGTGAGGGATGTGAGGATGGTTGTTATGGTTGATTTGGTTGCTATCATTATGACATGCACACCCCACCCCCATATTCTTACACTATTTATTATGGCACCTTAGAGTACTGTACGGTATGTGGTACTAACTCTTTGGTTGCAGGTCCAGATTCAGGTATGGTTTAGTATACCTGTTATTACTCTGTTTAGATGCTTATCGCTCATACCAGGCTTTATGTCTGACCCAGAGTTTTATGTCTCCTCTTATTACTCTGGGTGCTCACACGAGCAGACTAGAGACAGGTTAGCTGGTGATGCACGGGTAGATGATCCGGAGACGAGCAGGAGGCTTCCACGTAATATATATAGTATTCTCCCTGTGTTGTTGAAGATCACTGCTTGGGCATTGGTTGTGCATCTTCTACTTTAGTTTTCTTTTGTTAGAGACAGTAAATTTGGAAAGTTGTAATAAGTTGTATTTGGATTTCCGCTACTCTGATGTTGACATTGATTATTAGTTATCAGCTTATGCACTGTCTCGCCTGTTTTATGTCAAGTATGTTATTATTATATTTTACCCCATGCGCTGTGAGACATTCTACAGGTTCCTTGATTAGTTCATCCTCTTCTTTCCTTTCTCCTGACGACCGTCCCGTGCTAGTTGGGCATGTGTACAGCGCACTTTCGGAGGAAATGCAGGCTGGTGCGGGGCGGGCCGTCACAGCCAATGTACCAACCCGAATTTTAGTCACTTCAAAATGTGGATTTAAATATATTTAAAAGGGTTTTTAAATGGATAAGTCTAATTAGATTTCAAATTTATTAAATATTGGATTTTTATATTTGAATAACTAGCATTTTAAATGAGTAATATAAGGGTTAAATATATCAAGAGAAAATATATTATAATTTGATTTGCAAAAAATTGAATAAATCGATAAATATATCAAGATAAATTATTTAAGAATTTGATTTCCAAAACAACGAATAAATTGATAAACTTATCAACTAGTTTTGTTGAAAGAACCCGTAACTTCCCCGGTAAGGAAAGAGCGGATACTTCGAGAACAACACACAAAGGAACGCAGACGGAAGAACATTTCATTGTATATTACAACAATGCCATCAAAATACAAGAATATACAGAGTATAAATGAATATTACACAGAAGTATCAGAGGTTTAAATTACATTTAAATACATCGCAGCGGAAAATAATACAAAATACAACTGAAGAAGATACACGGATACAGAGCTTTCCGGATATCGTTCCAGCTATAAACTAGGTTCCTGTGAATATAAATCTGCAAAACCCAAAACTACTAGCTGCCCGTGTCAAAATAAGGGCACCCAGAGTTTAGGTTAAAACAATAAACTCCAGGTCAGTCATGGGACTGGTGTGAGAACTAAAACAGTTATTAATCTTTATTTTAAAGTTAGGTAAATCAAGGGACCACGCCGTATAACACAGAACGGGTTTCCTCCCAAGAATACCAGTGCATAAAACAACAACGCAATGCTAAATAAAGAACAATGAAGCTGTTATAAGACCCAGGTCCCATCACACAATGCAACACAAACCGGAGGATAGGGTTTTACCTTATAACAACCAAAGAATGCTTGATACGCTAAATTTCATTTGATACTATTATAAGTGCATAGTGTATAAAACAACTTCAAATCATAAGTATCAATCATAGACGGCATAAGTGCCCCATCCCACTATGTCGTCATACTAGGCCCTACAAATAAAACCGAATTATCACGTATGGGAAATTGGATTTCCGTCTGTGAACCGAGGCCAGGGATCGTCCTCTACCGATTCGAGACAATCTAGCCTACCATGTCTCAGGACCCAGACTCAGGTGAGCCTTTGGATCGTCAGGTCCGGTCCACAATGTGAATTAAAATGCCTGAACACTACATCTCCCCGCCCTATGGGGAATAAATGAGCCAAATAACTCCATCGGTTCCACACAGTCACCGATATATCCGAGGCGCCTCGCAACAACAACAACCACATAAGTCAAACTCGTCAGGGCGTGTAAAACCACTGACGCCACTTCTAGCTAGAAAGAAATGCATGTCCTCCCTGATATCCTCTCCCATTTCTGGTTCACAACCGGGGTGTGAGGCTCGCGAATCAACGTTACACAAAGCTATGCCACACAGGCCGTGCTTTGATCATCACCCACAAGACTTTGCTTTTCGACAAAAGCCTTGATCATTTTCCACTTAGGCATGCCACACAGGCAATTCACTCCATGCGATTGATATCTATCGATATATAACCCCTGAGCTCGTACGTCTCAGAGAAGGACGTTAAGCAAGAAAATAAATTCTCCGCCGCCAAACAGATATATATTTAATAGAAATCAATCACACAGACTAAAATCCAATGTCAGACACACAGTCCATTTACAAGTCCGTTCTGGGTCTGAACGAAACCGGAGGCACCTAGTACCTCACATATCCATCGATCTCCAAGTACGTCTGGACGACCACTAACTGATTCCCTCCTCTTGGGTGTACGACCCAATCAAGATCATCAGTAATCACCCAAACGATGTGAAGACCTCCGGTCTTCGACCACCGTCTTCATCTTCGACACCACATCGAATCAGTTATTCAGAATGGGATAAACCCGGTCTTTCTGAATAACTCGCGTATATAATAAACAAGTGTTACACAAACACAACATACGCCTCATTCCAATTCTGAATATCCCTTTATTCAAATATTCTTATACTTTGGGAAAGGTTCCCATTAATTTTATCAAAGATAAATTCTTTAAATTTATTCTTTAATCTTCTTTTGAATATCAATTCAAACTAGTCGGGATTAGCGAACCACACCGAAGTAATTATTTGTTTTATTTCCCAATCCCAACCTATTTATCCCATGAAGTAAAACTGGTAATACTTCATATCTAACATCACGGTGTTATCGGTAAATTCAATTACCATTTCACGTTCAAATCTAATTAAAGATTTAACTATCGCCTGGAGCAAAATTGGTGATACTCCATTCTCGATCTTTTCAATCTAATTAAAGATTCATTAAAACTCCACTTAGTTTTAATCTTTAACTGGGTTAAAGAATCCATGTCATTTAAAACACGGTTCACGATAAACCCAAATCACATTTGATATTAAATACAAGGCTCTGAATAGAAAATATATCGGCTTATATTCAATATCAAATTCTACGACTAACAAATATCGTATTGGAAATAACGATATAAATATATCTTTCAAATTTCCATAACAATATCTGTATAATCACGAAATCCAACATCGAAATATTCCAAAGACAATTTCGATTCAAATCCATTCCAATTCAATTATTGGAAATTCTAGTTACTTTTAAAACCCTTTTCAAATTCAATTTATTTATTCAAAAATAAATAGAATTATAATTATAGTCCAAAACTAGTTCATTTCGATAAAAAATCTATTTTTATCTTTTCAAATATGGAATTTTTCATCCCAATTCTTCCCAAAATATTTCTTATGATTTTACACAAATTATTACTATTTTTAATAATTTTACCATGGCCCGTACAGTCAATTTCCATCAACGGTCATCGAACTGCACTTACAGCGACCTTTTCCAAATTTGATTTGGACATAATTCCACATCCAACCGTTAGATTTCTAATTTCTAATATTCATTAGAAAGCTCTTTTCGATACGAACCCAAAGGTTCCGGTTTTAGGAGAATCCGACGGTCGGATCTCCCGCAATATCCATTCAAAGTCAATGGTCGAAATTCACGAACTACCGCAGCGCGGCGCGTTCGATTCAGGCATTATATTATATATATAATATATATAATATATACTTCATCGATTTCCTTTTAAAACGTATTATATAAATCGTTTTAAATTCGTTTTCAAAACGATTTCGACTTCTTTTCAAATTCAAATCAAAATTTAATTTTTTAATATAAATCCATTTTAATTTCATTTCAAATCGATTTCAATTTAATTCGAATTGGTTTCAATTCAAATCGATTTCAGTTCAATTTCAATACGTTTTAAATTCAATTCAAAACGACTTCAATTCTATTTCAATCTAATTAGAATTTCAATTCTTTTCAATTTAATTCGAATTTCAATTCATTTCAATTTAATTCAAATTTCAATTCATTTAAATTTATCAAATTTTGAAATCACTTTCGATACTCATTATAAAATGAATAAAATTGATATGAATATCGTTCACGTCGAAATGGCGTCAATCTAATCAATATGGCTTTTATTCAACACATGAAATTATTCTTATTTTCCAAATTGAAATGAGGCCCAATCAATTACCATATAGTGTTAATTATATGGATTTTCTACAACACATGTATATCTCAACAATGACAAATAATCAACCATCATCCAAAGTGCATTCTACACTGTATAAGCATCAAATATGAATATTCAACGCTTAGAACAGTCTGTCAATCAATCGATCGACATACAACTAAACAATCGGGATTAGTGTACGTCAAATATCATCCCAATGCCCGTGTGGGGTTTCAAACAATCAAACACAGATTTTATTTGTGCAGTTGGGCGATGTGTAAAATTTATCGTCCCAATCAATATCAGTCAAATCAATGTATATAAACAAATCGTCGATTTGTTTATAAATATTCATTTCATATACACATTAAAAATTATATTTTTAACTATAAAATATTTTCCACTATAAAATATTTTATTTCACATCACACAATCAACTACACATCAAAATCAAACAAACAAGCATACAAGCCATCCATGGTCTGTGGACGACGGGTGTCGGGTGCTATTAAACACCGTCTGCGTCCTAGTATATATTTCAAACTAGAAATTTAAATTAAAGGTGAGGAGTTCTCACCGATTAGCTAATCCAATACCACGACTCTTCTTGTGTAGAAATCTTCGTCATTCTCTCCTTTTGTCACATTCGTTGCTCATAGCCACTACATGTATAAAAATCATATTTTTATATTGTTGCTATGTATATAAAAATATCATTTTTATAATCATTCTATATGGATAAAAATCCTATTTTTGCACTGCTGTTCATATAATAAAAATTATATTTTTATCATGCTATTCTCTATATAAAAATTATATTTTTATATATCTACTTCTAATATAAAGATCGAATTTTTATTTCACGGCTTCATATGTAAAAATCACCCCTTTACAACGCTACTTCCATGATGAAAATTATATTTTTATCTCGCTAGCAATATAATAAAAATTATATCTTTATTACTCTACATAAATAAAAATCATATTTTTTTATAGTCTCTACAATATAAAAATCATATTTTTTAATATGCCACTAGTATAAAAATTATATTCTTAACTTCTCTATTGTATAAAAATCATATTTTTAATCTCTACATTATATAAAAATCACACCTTTCATTATATAAAAATATCGTCTTTCATAGATTAAAAATCAGTTCTTTATATCGTCAAAAATCCGTTCTTCCTTTGATTAAAAATCCGACCTTTTATAATTTAAAAATGAAGTCTCTCCTATTATAAAAATTCAAACTTTCTTCTCATTAAACTGATTTTTATCCTTATTTAAAGCTAATTACATTGAACAAACAAATATAAATAACGATAAATAACTTACAGCAGGAGTTTTGGAGCGGAGAGGGGCTGTTGGGCGGTCTCGAGGTGGCGCAGGGTGTAACACCCCACCTCCGTTAAGGTCACTCACAAAGGGAATGCCTTAACTTTGGTGGAGCATTTTAGTAAACAGAACAGAAACTTACAAGATAGATAAAACTGTACTTGAAAAATTTATAACTTTATTACAACAGAAACTGAAATAAGCTTGGTTACATCCTTTCAAATCACAATATCAGAATTCAAGTACAAAATATCAGTCTTGTACAAAAGCCTTCAGAATGCATAGTTTAAAATCATAATCCCCACAGAAGAAGACAAGCCATACTTTAAGCACTTCAAGCAGAAGAAATCTGGATCAAGCTAGAGTATTCCCTTCTACAAAACCTGGGGGGGGGGGGAACGGAAGAAAGGAGGCGAAACAACAAGGGTCAGACAAAAAGTCTGGCAAGTCCAGTGATTTTCAGTTATGAACAGATAATGATAACATGACATGAAAATAAAACTGGATGAGAGATAACTGTAACAGGTGTAGCAGATATAACAGAAGAACAGAATGATATAAGCTATTGCTTTACACTTCTCTGCACTAATACTAGTATAACAGAATTAGGTGTCACCCTAATGTCTAAACTGAAACAGAAACGGGTACAGAATAATTTCCACAGAAGAGAGTGCTAGTAATGGGCCTTTAGCACCCGAACAGAAACAGACAGAAGCAGAATGCTGATAATGGGCCTTTACCACCCGAACAGAAACAGACAAAAACAGAATGCTGATAATGGGCCTTTACCACCCGAACAGAAACAGTCAGATTAATCCCTACGGAAACAGAATGTAAAATTAGGTGTACACTAGTAAATGGGCCTTTACCACCCGAACAGACGGTACCACGCAGAAACAAACAGGAGTTGCCACCCAACAGAAACAGACGGTACCAACAGAAACAGACATAACTAAGTGTACCCTAAAACCCTACCCCAAGCGATTGGCTCCCTAATACATAAATACCCTGTGTCGGCCCCACCGTAGGGTGTATCACTCCCTAAAGTGACAACCAATTGGCACAGACCTATTTACAGATGTCACGGCGTCTTACATCCACAGAGGCAGGCCGGGATCCATGCACGCACATGACCCGACTGGAATGCACCATCAACACCCCTCGCCATTATCAGAACGAACCGCTTATAATTAGTTCAGTAAGCATGCCCGGACCCTACCTACTGTTGGATCAAAGTTTTGATACCAGAAAGGGTTACTGACTAATATGGGTCCCAAACAACAGATGACACAAGTAATTCCCCTCCTAACCTTGTGTCCCCAGACTAACAGATTTCAGATTAACATGTTTACAAGTTTCAGACATACAGAATTCAGATCAACTAGTTCACAGATCAGATAAGTTTTCAGACTAACGGATCAGATATACGGATTTAACAGATTTACAGATTTGTCTAACTTTGCAATTGGGCCTACAGATTCATGGAACAGATTTATTAAATTCATGATCAGTCTAGTGGGTTTAATCCTATCCGCCCAACATGTTTTAGACATCATATTTATCTCAGATTTTCATTAATTAAATATTAATGCCCAGACCTCTCACATTAGACTGACAGTTTGCGGCTACTGGTTAGGCCGGTTGGTTCCGGGCAGATTTCTGCCGCAAACTGAGTCTAACCTCGGGTTTCAAGCACATTATGACTAACTTCTCACATTAGAACCTATTGTTTGCGGCCACTGGATGTGCCGGGCGGTTCTGGGCATAATTACGCCACAAACTCATTCTACCCTCGAGTTAGCCATGTTCATCATTGCGACCAATAATTTACCATTTATGCCCACGCCTAATATACATGTCAATTATTCATAACTATAGCCAATTCAGATTATGTCAATACAGACTAATTATATCAACTCAACAGATATAGCAGATAACAGATTTTGCAGATTAGGCAACTTAACGGATTTAGCAGATTAAGCAAACTAGCAGATTTAGCAAATAACAGATTAGGCATCTCAACAGATTTAGTTTAGCAGAATTGGCATTTTCAACAGACTTAGCAGATGACAGATTTAGCAGGTTTAATATTTCTAAAGGTTCTATTTACATGCCTTGCTTAATCATAAATTAGGCCTAAATAATTATCATGATTCACAATATGATCATATACCCCATATTTGCATAAATTTACATAACACAGAATTTGGACATAATTTACCATATAACATGTGTTCCCATTTTGGTTAAACTAGCATTGTACAGCAGATTCATCTATAAATTATACCAAATATTACAATGCATGCCATATATCCAAAAATCTCCTACTTAGGTGTTATTCACATTTGATAGTTATCAAATCTTAATATAGATCTTCACACCTAAGTCATATTCTCTTTCAAATCATGAATTGTTATATAAACAATATGCCCAACAATCTAATTATAACAGATCTTAATTCAAAATATGCGTTATGTCTAATGTCTCAAGTCACATGTTAACATACCATGGTTCCCCTTCTTCCAATTCACAGAATATGCATAGATCTAAATCTAGTTTACAACCTATGTCCTTTTTCTTAAATCAATCACATATTAGCCATGTCCAATTATGCCACATTCATTATTTGTCCCAAACATTTTAGCATTCGTGCGTTAATCTCTTAGGAGATTGGCGCAGGCTCGCAGTAGCCTGGCTATAGAACAGAAAGAAGAAGAGATACAGAATAAAATAGATCAGAACAGAACATACACAATCTCAAATTCAGATTTACAATCATGTCACAATTATGATTAAAGTTTATATCGGAAAATAACTGCACTTGCCTTGATTGGATTCTAAAAGAAAGATAGTTGTAGCGACGTTAGTTGATCTTCTTTAACCGTTGTTGAAGTTTCAAGCTTGAATTTAGTTGCTTAGGTTGATGTTGATTAGCTTCTAGTTTTGATTCCAACAGAGTAGCGACGCCATTTTTATTTTTATTTAGAATAGAGGCAGAGTAGAAGCAGAATAGAATTGTGTGTAGAGAAGGCTAGGTTTGGAGCTGTTTAAATAGGTTTAGGCAGATGAATCTGGACAGAAAATCGGACTGGAAACATCAGAACGAACACTGGCCCAAAAATGGGCTCGGCGACCAGGTCGACACCCAGGTCGACTGCCCAGTTGATTGACATAGAAATGTGTTTATTTTATGCTCTTATATCTTATCTTTTGTATATAAATAAATATTACTTGGGTATTGTTTTGTTATTTTTACAGATATCCCAACCCAGCCCGCATGCAACCAGAAACGTAGAGAAATAGAGTTCAATTTGCTGTGTATTTGCATTTTGAAGAATTGTAGATAAAGATATCACATCTAGTTGCTATTGGACAAGAAAAGGATTGATAACAAGGCTTTGCACATCACAAATCAATGAAGAAGTGTCAAGGAAGCAAGAGGAAAAGAGAAAAGGCCCAAATTTGCTTTATTTATCTAAGGCCCATTTATGTTTCTCATTGTAAACTAATTAGTGATGTAATGACAAGGCCCAGTTATCATTCGGGTTAGGGTTAGGGTTTGGTTATCCCCTATATATACCCTTGTAATGGCATTGTAGCCACCATCCTATCCTATATCCCATTTTCTATTTCTAATAAAGTTTCTAGTTCTTCTTCTTCTTCTTTTTATTTTCTGCATTTTTTTCTATTTCTTAGCAATTAGTGTGTCTACACGATTAGATTCGGTAGAACACTATTTGTGTTTTGCATTTCTTTTCATTAGTGATTGACCGTCTGATTAGATTCAGCGGTAATCCTAATTTTATTTCCTGTTGTTATTTATACTCTGCACTTTTATTTCCTGTATTTTAATCGCGTTCATAGGTTAAATTGGATTTGATTAGATTTGAATCTGATTTATAGTTTCATTGCTTTTCCATTGAAATTGTGATTTGATCGTCGGTTCAGTTAGATCTGTTCTGAATCAAATTATAGTTTTAATTTTGTTTTGTTTTGCAAAATCAACCTCCAGCTTCGTCTAACTCGCCCAAGAGATTAGATAAATAATTTGATTTAATTCACCTCCCTGTGTTCGACCTGTATGCTGCACACCTGTATGCTTGCAGAATTTATTACAAATGTCGCGCTTTTCTAATTCATAGACTAGCGTCGATCAAGTTTTTGGCGCCGTTGCCGGGGAGGCAAACATTAAATTTTATTATTTATTTAATTTCTGATTCGTGTTAGTTTTTTTTTTTTATTTGCTGTTTTTGTTGTTAAAAAAAAATATTCTTGCAAATTTTGTTTGATTTATTTCTGTTCTCATTTATTTCTCTCTTTCCTTGCATTTCTTTCACAATTTGATTTCTTTCCACAATCACACTTTTCCAAATTTTTTCTTTCATTTTCTGTCTACAATTCATTCCCTCTTTTCTAAAAAAAAAAAAAAATACAGTTTTGCAAATTCTTCTATCAACTTTGATTTCTTCCTTGTTTTTCGTCTGCTTTTATTTCTTTCTTCAACTCCATAACCCCTAGCACCTCCTCTTCAAATCAAAACAAATCACACTCCAGCATGTTCTACCCATTATTATTCATCACGTCTTCTCTGACCGAACTCCCTCCTCATCACATATCCAATTTTCACCAATCATCTGCCTCACCATCATCACCTTAATATCAAGGTCACTCCTTCCATCTTCCCCCTACCCACGTTCAAAAAGCACCAAAGCCTTTTCAAACCATCACCCTTCCCCAAAGCAGTATCACCATAAACCCCTCCCAGTAACAGTTCCACAGTCTCCCTTGGCCACATCGCTCTGGCACCCTTAGTTACCACTATCGCAACCACCAACCAGTTTGCAGTCACATCTACTTTTCTGATCCTCTCCACTGCCATACTGCCCCTGAACCAGTTTTCATTGATCGGAACCCCCTACTACTGTTAAACTTCTCCAGTCCTTCATACAGTCACCATCAAAATCCCACCATACGCACCACTAACAATTTTCAGATCCACCCCCAAAAAAAAAAAACTCCGTCCATCATCTTTAGCAACTCCCACGTTAGTCCTTGCTCCCACCATCAACATCTCACCAAATTCAGTTCGGAAACATCAGTCAGCGATCTGACAACCCTACTGCTTCCACTCCGAGCCTAGAACCCAACGCAATCAGCACTTCATCCCCTTTACAACTAGTTCAACACCCAAAAATCTGTTCTATCCTCACAAATCCGATTTGAAACCATCAAGACCTTCCGCGACAATCAATTCCAAGAGCAACGTCTACAACCACAATCCAAACCCAGTCCACACATTCAGACCACGCCATAAACACTTGTTTCTGTCTTGAACCGTACCACTCCACCCACCATCCTTCAGGCCATCCGCAACAACTCAGTTCACCCCCAACCCACAAACCATATTCGAACTACCCGAAACCGCAAATACCCCCACACTTGCATCGCACGCGAGGAACACAAGACCCGATCTGAACTCAGCACTTGATTCAAAGACCTCAAAACTGATTTCGAACCCAAAGCTTATCGATTTCCAAACCAAAATAAAAATAAAAAAATAGAGGGGCGCGATTCTGGAAATCAACTGTTTCCATTTGTTGGCAGTGGGTATTTTGAATAAATAAAAAAGGGAGAGAAAGTTCTGATTTGAGCAGCACAATTGGGAGTCCTGTTGCCTTTTCTTTAGTATGTGAATCTTGTTTTTGTGGTTAACTGTGTTGCGTGTAAGGAGATAAAAAAAAAAGATTGTTGCCTCTTTGATTTGTTCCCTTTTGAGTATGCGACTGTAGGGATTTTTTTTTTCTCTGTTTAACCATCCAAGCCGGTTTTGTTTATGTGAGAATTGAGTTGACCGTGTTTTGTTGAGTTTAGTTATCTTAGCTTAGTTTTATTTCTTTTTAGAATAGTGTTTTTTTTTTTTTTCTGTCAGTTTTTCTCTTTTTTTTTAAAAAAAAAGGGAGAATTTTTCAAAAACAGGTACAGCTGAAATTTAAAAAAAGGGTCTTAAAAAAAAAATTTCGGGCTCCTAGCCCGAACCCGTGCCACAGCGCAGTCAAGCAATTAATAGAAGGGGACAACAACAGAAAGCAGCGGACGATTCAGATGGGTTGGAGCGGTTGCACACCAAGTGGGGTGTGAACGCGCTAGAGCTTCCCAAATTCACTGGAGGACTGCCGATCAAGGTGAAAACTTTTAAAACTCTACAGGTGCTGAAGCTGCTTTGAAAAAAATATAGAAATTGTTGTAAAAATCTTCTGCAGGGGCAGCGGCTTGAATGTAAAAAAAAAAATTTAATTCTGCAATTTATATTTCTGTGACTGTTCTGTGACTGATATTTCTGAATTTGCGGTGAGGAACGGTTTTCCATAACTAACCACTCTCGTCGATTTTCAATTTTAACACGTGATTTTGATTTTCAAAATAATATAACTGAAAATTGGTGCTTTGTGAAGTTGACTGTCTCGTACAATTGGATCGCGGATATATAGTAGTTAAATTTATTGAACTATTAGCAAAAGAGGTTGCATACTACCCGTAAAACATTGGTCGTATCCCTTAGTTTTATGCTATACGTGAACGGCCATAAGACCCTCTTCCCCCTTCCAATAGAGTCAGTTAATTAATAGAGCACAACTCATTATTTTATATTATTTTGAATTGAGAATAATTTCTGTCTTGCCGTGATTTCATTTCAAATGTCTAATTCAAAAAAATCATTGAGAGAAATGTGGGATAATAATCGAAGTAGACGTCCTCTTGAAGAGTATGAGTATGAATTGCAACTCATGAAACAAGATTTTCCAAAATTTCGTGAGCCCAATGTCAACAATTTTCAAAATTTTCCAACTGACCAACATTTTCAGAATCATAGATATAATCGAAATGATGATTTCAATTTAAATTTCAATAATTTCGATTATGGGTCACATCCACATCAAAACGGTTTTGAATCGCAAAATAGCTTTGATCCACATCAATATGGGGTTGGAAACCAATTCGAAAATAATTTTGAAAATGATTTTCAAATCGATCAAAATTTTCAAAACTACAACCCATATCAACATCTTGAAAATGACCAAAATTGCAATTTTCATTCGAATTTTAACAGTTTTGGTTATGAACAAAATTTCTATGATCAAAATGATTTCCAATATCATTGTCAGTTTTCTGAAAATTCAAACAACTACCACATTGGAAATAATATTGATTGTGAAATTGATGTGGATTATAATTTTGAAAATCAGGAAATTCCAAACGAGAGCTCTCAAATCAACGATCGTCTTAACATTTTTAGAGAGAGGGTAGAAAGGCTAGATAGACAGCTTAATGAAAAAGATAGAAAGATGGATGAACTTCTTTGTTTAATGACAACTTTGAAGGAACAGCGAGAGCAACAAAATCAAATTCAAACATGTGATGAATCAGAAAATAGTCCATTCTTTACTGACATTGAAAATTTTCAAATAACGATTTTGGAAATTGAAAATAACGATCTAAATGAAGTTGTTCAAAATTCAACGAATGATCTGGACTTCGATTCTTTTCAAGAAAAAGATGTAAGCTTAGATTTTGATCTTCCTCTTTCGGGCTGCGAGAAACTTGAAATTTTTGAAATTGAACAGAATAAAGATGTTGAATTTTTCAGTTCAAATTTGAAAAAGGATTTTAACGAACATGAATTCTTTGGATTGTATGAGGAAGAGTTGCCAAATGAGGAAAACGTAGATTCACGTCACGAGTTCGAACAGTTTAACTTTGAGAAAATTTCAAACGAACTTGAAATTGTCAGTGTCTTGAACAACTTTGAGAAATGTAATCACACCACTCAGATGTCAAATTTCACTGAATTTATATACGATCACAAATTTTTGAACAATTACACTGACAAATTTGTTGAATACATGAATTACTTTTGGAATGCTGGCTTGGTTGACAAACTTCAGGTTAGGACGACCCTGAATATTTATCTCTTGGACTATAAATCTAGGTTTAAAGATGAGATGGTTTTCAAAAACCTTTGCTTATTAGAAAACATGCCTAGACATAGTGGGAATGGGACATATAGGGCTAGGAACAAGTGTGGGGGAAAAAGATGGTGGAATTCTTTGCATTGCGTGCACCGCAAACACATATATCATTGTATATATGATCCATTCTTACATATAGTTAGATTGCATTTCATTTTACAGATCATTTTGCATCTCATTCACCTTTGGGTGCGATCTTTCAAATGTAGGAAACGTTCACAGTGTGGACACTGTTTTGTTCAAGTGTGGAGGGAGTCTGCATTTCATCCATTTTCATTTTTCTTTGTTTTTATTTCTTTTTATTTTCAGCCATTTAAGTAGGATCATCATACATTTTGGATTGTAGTAACATACCATAATTTTTTTTTTTGAAATACGACTCATTTTCAAGTGATACAACAAAATAAGTTTACAATTTTTAGCCAGTTGATAGTATTTTTCTCTCTCAACTTAGATCGAATAGGAAATATAATGAAAAGTTTAATTTTGAGGGATAATAGTGTAACCAGTACATAGGGAGATTCTTAGGTGATGGCCATGAAATCTATTCTATATTGTAGACTTTGTTTAAATAAGTGGAGGACTTAAAATACTTATATTGGCTTTTCAAATCTTTAAAACTAAGTTGTGTTAAGTTGAATTCGTGTAACTCTCTTTTGTGCTTATATTTTCGATAATAATAATAATAGTAATCCAAGGGTATCCAACATTGCTTGTATATCGAGCGTTGGTGTGCAAACCCGCCAAGCTCTATCTGACACGTTGTTGACAAAGTCAGCGTTGGAATATCTTGGTCTCATTTTATGAGATTGGACACCTAAGGATTACCGACACGTTGTTGACAAAGTCAAAGTCGGCCTGCACAATCCGCCAAGCTCTTTACCTACTCTCCGTTAGTCCGCGAGGCAGTGCATGGGTGGTAAACCTTGGTCTTTTTAGTTAGGTGTATGTACTTAATCATAAATCTTAAAATTTTATAGAATAAAGAATAAGCGATGATACCCAAACACTTCTTGACCTTATTGATTTGACTAGCCATACATGAGAAAATTGGAATATCACTTTGCAAACTGTGCCAAGCAAACTAAGAATTTATTTCATGGCTGCACTATGTTATCGACCGAACTAACTGGCCAAACTGGAATTTAACATTTGAAAACTTGATTTATATTGGAAATTTGTGACAAGTCGAGGTATCTAAAATAAAATCAACTGACTAGAAATTATTAACTTAATTTGTTGCACCACTTTCCTGAAATAAGTCGTGTTTTCATTTTTCATTTTTATTTGCATATGTCCACTGCATTCATGTAGTTTCATTAGAATCATAGCATATTACATTTGGATTTTGTGGGTAGTATCCGCTGAAAACCCTCACGAGACACCACTCGTCCTACTAGGGACACCTAGAGGTTTAACGGCTTGTTGCATACGCTCGATGCAATCGTGTTTCCTACGAAAGTGTGACCTATCTAGTTTAGTTTTTCATCTCTTGTTTTACTCGAGGACGAGTAAAAGATAAGTGTGGGGGTATTTGATTGACATAGAAATGTGTTTATTTTATGCTCTTATATCTTATCTTTTGTATATAAATAAATATTACTTGGGTATTGTTTTATTTTTTTTACAGATATCCCAACCCAGCCCGCATGCAACCAGAAACGTAGAGAAATAGAGTTCAATTTGCTGTGTATTTGCATTTTGAAGAATTGTAGATAAAGATATCACATCTAGTTGCTATTGGACAAGAAAAGGATTGATAACAAGGCTTTGCACATCACAAATCAATGAAGAAGTGTCAAGGAAGCAAGAGGAAAAGAGAAAAGGCCCAAATTTGCTTTATTTATCTAAGGCCCATTTATGTTTCTCATTGTAAACTAATTAGTGATGTAATGACAAGGCCCAGTTATCATTAGGGTTAGGGTTAGGGTTTGGTTATCCCCTATATATACCCTTGTAATGGCATTGTAGCCACCATCCTATCCTATATCCCATTTTCTATTTCTAATAAAGTTTCTAGTTCTTCTTCTTCTTTTTATTTTCTGCATTTTTTTCTATTTCTTAGCAATTAGTGTGTCTACACGATTAGATTCGGTAGAACACTATTTGTGTTTTGCATTTCTTTTCATTAGTGATTGACCGTCTGATTAGATTCAGCGGTAATCCTAATTTTATTTCCTGTTGTTATTTATACTCTGCACTTTTATTTTCTGTATTTTAATCGCGTTCATAGGTTAAATTGGATTTGATTAGATTTGAATCTGATTTATAGTTTCATTGCTTTTCCATTGAAATTGTGATTTGATCGTCGGTTCAGTTAGATCTGTTCTGAATCAAATTATAGTTTTAATTTTGTTTTGTTTTGCAAAATCAACCTCCAGCTTCGTCTAACTCGCTCAAGAGATTAGATAAATAATTTGATTTAATTCACCTCCCTGTGTTCGACCTGTATGCTGCACACCTGTATGCTTGCAGAATTTATTACAAATGTCGCGCTTTTCTAATTCATAGACTAGCGTCGATCACCAGTCGACCTGGTCTGGGGGGTCGACTGCCCAGTCGACTCCCCAGTCGACCTGGGTCTGGGCGGGAAATTTTCCGCCCAGTCTATTCTGCGTTTGAAATTCGAATTTTGAATTCGAATTCGAGCTGTTTTGAACTCTGAATATTTCTGAAACTTTGGAGGGCCATAACTTGGTCATACGGACTTCGATTCTCGCAAACTCGGACTCGTTTTCAAGCAGAATTCCGAGACGAACGCAATGGAGCAACCCGTTTCCCTTGATTCTTGTTTTAAAAATTAATTATCCTCTGATTTGTTACTTATACATTCACAGAAAATACGGGGTGTTACACAGGGGGTGATGGCGGCGCGTGATGTCGTCGATGGGGTGAGGGAGGTCGGGCTCTGGCCGGTGACGCCTGAGGTGGGCCATTGGGCGACTGGTGGCGTGGTTTTGAGCGGATGAGGATTTGGGGGGATTGAACGAGGAGAGGAGGAAGAAGAGGAGAGGGAGGCGGTGTCCTTGGAGGCCGATGGGGCGGCTGGCGGAGCGCCTGATGGCGGCGGCGCTAGGGTTAAGGGGAGGGATTGACGGGTTTAGCTGAGCGGGTTTTTATTTATTTATTTTTGACTTTGACTGAAGAGAGAAGGGGAGGGGTAAGGGTTATATTAATATAATTATATTTTATTCAATTTTAAATTCCAGAAAGCAACCTTTTATTTTGAACTCGAAATCGAACCCACCGACTATCATCCCTAGCTAATTACCCCCATGTCGAACACAATGGGATATGCTTCGTAGGCCAATTCGATCGTTTCGATCAGTTTTCATCAAAATCAACATATAACTCTATATATTGAATTTGAACGCGCATTTCAATTTACCGAGGCCACATATGGACTCTAAAAATTCCCGAAAAATATTTTCTAGCTTCGTATTGACGATACGGTCCTAACGAAACTAATTTCGTCAAATTCTGAGACCGTCTGAAAAATGGCCATTTTCCAATCGATTAAAATCAACTAAAACTGGTCAAACGCGTTTTCCTTTGCCTCGCTCACATATTGATTCGAAAAATTATGAAATTTGAAACCTAGCAATAATTTAAGATCCCGGATCCAACAAAAGTGGTTTCGTCGAAAACCGAGGTCGTTTGCAAAATTTCCATTTTTAAGGGCTAGAATTCCACAGCGACTATTCAGAATTTTCAACTGGGCATATCTTTTGATTCCCGCTATGAAATTTCAATTTTTTGGATTCGTTGGAAAGATATTCACAAATAGATTCTATTATTTTCAGTTTCGCTAAAATCCGGTTTATTTTGAATCCTGTACATTCATTTGAAATTTGAAATCGAATTATCGAACTATCGCGCCATTTTCAATTCCTTTTATAATTTAAAATAAATATTTATATTCTAACGATGATCCATATAAATATATACGTTCTAATTCTATTCAAAATAAATTTCTCGTCGATATTATTTTTAATAATTCATTTTAAATAATCAAAATTCATTAAAATTGTCAAAATAAAAAATTTAAATTGGCTCGCATTTCCCGGGTTGTTACATTTGTTAAATTAAAATACCAGTATAATTAATAGATTTGGTTTTAAATTATTTTGGTATGAAAATATTAACAAAAAATTAACATGGTTTAAAATGAATTTATATGATAACGAACCTATTTATAAAATTTTATAGTTAATTTTTATCGATAGAAGATACTTGTATTATTTACACTAGTTTTAAATTGGAAATTTAAATCGTCATAAGAATAATACTTGTTAATCACTATTTAGAAACCCCTATTAGTATTTTAAATGGCTAATGGCATCTTAATTTGACATGTTAACGTACTTTAAGTGTTTGATGTAGCTAAATAATTCAAAGAGGTGGTTAGTGCTTTCTTATGCATGCTTATGTAATAATCAATTTAATTTAAAAAGAAAAACAACTCTTAAAGCACTATTTCCTGTGCCTCTCTTCATTAGACAACTCACACCCTCTTGCATCCACTTGTCACCTTCTTCCATGTTGCCTCTTCCTTAAGTAACTTAGTGTAACAACCAGGAATTTTGATAATAAATTAATTACTTAATTAAATTTCAAAAATAGGAATTTCTGCAAATATTGGAATTTGACTACCAAACTTTAACCATTGCGTTCGTCATGGAATTCTGGTCAGCTTTCATGTTTGGAGTTTCACGAACGAAGTCTGTATGAAAAAGTTACATACGAAATACGAAAAACAGACGAAAATAATAAAACATAATAAATAAAATATTTAATACCATTTATCACCTGCCTTTACTAGGAAAATTAGCGGAATAGTGGTCGACACCCTTGGGTGGAGCGATCGACTGCTTCAGGCAATTTTAGCCCAGTGACGGCTAGGGTTATACAGGTTTTAATATATAAGTTATTATATAAATGGACGGATGGTAATTAAAATAAATCTAACAAATCATGGTCAATTCAGCTCCTGTAAATAAAGGGGTAAGGCCTTATTCTTTTCTATGCAAATATGTAGGCAGCATCGAAGCTCTGCTGTTTCTTTCTTTTCAAATAAATTTCTAAATCAAAAATAGGTTCATATACAATCAGTCAAACATAAATCTATATGGATTTGAAAGAGATAACTAAATTCAAGTGGAAAAGGTTATGAATTGACGTCTAAGCCCTTCTTCATCAGATTATCCGTCTTTTCCCATTTTCTTGCAAATCTACAAAGATGAAAGTATCATCTCTTCAGAATAACTGTAGATCTGTAAGAATTTGGGAAATGTAGGCCTAAAAGATTACTCAAATTTCAGATTTGGATGCTTTTAGGTGAGTGGGAAATTAATATACAAAGTTAAAATAACTTATTATCTTATTTGTGTTTGATCTCAAATCTAATCCTAACATCTATCAGATTTGTTAATAATACTGAAAAATCAAAACTGATGCCTATCACATGTGTTTATGAATGTTGTCAAAACCTGAAAGTTTAGATATATGGTTATGAATAATATTATAATTTGTAGGCTTACCTGATTAATTATATAATTGCCTACAATTGGGTTTAAAATATATCGTGGTTATTGTAAACACTGTAGATCTGGAAATAGTCCCTCAAAACACAGTTAAGATGTAGTTTGATTCCAAATATGCAGTTTCAGTGTTAAACAGAGATTCATGTAATTTTGATTAAAAAGATGTAAACCTGTTTGTGCTCATTTTTTTTGGGGTTTTAACGTAGTATTGTAAATGTGCTTTTTTCTCTTTTTAAATAAGAAGAAAATATTTGGAGCCAATAAGAAATATGTCAAATATTAAAAAAGGAAAAAATTGTGTAAATTCACACACACACACACATATATATAAATATATATATTTGTGCGTAGTTTATGTAATGTCTCGTATTTTTACGGTATTATAATTAATTTAATTAATTATTTAAATAGTGTTTAGAAATTTAAATGGTTGTTTAAATTAAATAACTTAGAATATTTAATTAATATTTATAATATAAAAATATATTGTAATTCCAAAATAATCAGAATTGGAAATATGGTGTGAATTGGGCAATTCAAAATATATAATTCAGTTTAAAATTGAATTACGATAGCGAATATATTATTTAAATGACAGTTGAACGTATAGATTATATTATAATTATAATCGAGCTCGAAATGGCGTTGCAGTTCGTAATTTGACGATTCGAACTTTAAACGAATATACAGAATCCGTTTTAAGTCAGATTTCTGTGAAACAAGAAACGTTCAGAGCTGGTGAAGTATATTTTTCTAATGGAAGAGAAAAATCGGGATTTCATCGTGTAGATTTTGATTTATGTCCAAATCAAATTTTAGAAAAGTCGCTATGGAATTCCTTTATAATTTATAACGATTTATTTATATTTTAAAAAAGGATTTAAATATAAATCGAATATCGATATAACTGAGAACTTTGGAATATCGATTTATAAATCCAATTGGAGCTGTATGATATTTTATTGTGAATATATACGATAATATTTATTTTTAAATATTTAATTTAATTATTTTTAAATATATTTATATATTTAAATGGGTTATTTAGAACTTTAAAAATAGTCAGTTTTGCAAACGATCTCCGTTTTCGATGAAACTAATTTTATTGGATCTGTAATATTAAATTATTGTTAGATTTCAATTTTTGTGATTTTTGGAGTCAAGTGTGGCCGTACGGGTTTTTACTGTGAAAAACAATCAGTATTTTGACGGTTAAAAATACGTTGTGTGAGCAAACGAAGCCGGAATTCGACGAAACCAGATTCGTTGGGTTCGTAGTGTCAAACTCTAGTTGTATGTCCATTTTCGTGATTTTGGATATTTTGTGTGACCATAGGAATTTTCATGATAAATACAAATAGCGTTTGCTTATTATATAGAGAATAATCAAATATAAAAATATTATATTTATCCTATAAAATACCCTTAACTTTTCTAAACTTAAAATCTCATTCCCTACGATCAAACAAAATTCCGCCGTTCTCTTTACTTGTTACAACAAAAATTCAAGTTCCACAAAAATCAATATCTAATTCATTCTTCCACAAAAAAATTCGAAACTCATATGAATGCATTCTCGAGACCAAGGGCTTCCATCTGGTACACGGTTTGTAGGGTGCGATGCCGTGTTCGGTTGCTCGAATTTTGAGCAGTAAAATAAGGTTCGATCCTGGGTGATGTTAAGAAGTTTTTGATTCATTTCAAGTTCAGTTTGGGATTCAGGGTAGGAATCCGCATCATGTGCGCGAGTCTTGAAGGATTCAATCATTTTCTTTGTCGATGTACGCTACTGGACAACTGTGGATTTCTGAATTCGCACTTCAGTGTTGGAGATCGGAGGGGTTCTGTTCGGCGTAGGGTGGTAGAGAGGAAGATGAGAAGAAGTACGGTGATTTCAGATTTTTGAACGGTGGAGTGATCGATGGAGCGATGGGGAGTTGAGATGCCGTAATGGCTGTGTATAACAGGAGGACGGATTTTCTGAGATCTAGAGGAAGAAGGATGGATTGTGGTGGGCTGATATTTTCTAAATGGGCCAAGTTAAGTGAGGGTGAGGCCCAAATATAAATTAAATTAGTTTTAGTTTAAATTTAAATAGCCTATCAACTTGTAAACCTCATAACTCCTATATACGTTATCCAAATTTAGCAAAACTGGATCCGTTAGGATCATATGGACGAGCGCAACACAATGGAACTGACTAGGAGTGAATTGGAGCTCGTTACAATTTATAGTGAAATAATTTGTCAGAATCAAATCGACGACAATTATCGTTATTTAACGATGATAGTCCAATGTGAGTAAAACTCACCAACTCTACCAGTTCATATTTTTATAACGTATTTTTAGAACTGATAAAGATGATTGATTACTATGTGTTGACTGTTTGGTTGAACTACTAATTGATTGGTTGAAAATATCGATATAGTTATATATATATATATAAATCGTTAATTTTATATTGATTCTGTTTAGCAGAATATTTCATATTGAAATGAAATCGATGTTAATTATATTGTTTAACATCTGTGATGCTGGGAAATAGGTTGAAGGAATCCAACTGGATTCCTCAATATTTATAATACTGTTCTTTTCATATATTGTAATATATGATGTGGTATATAATCTGTTATTGATTATATGTGTTTGAATGATATCGATCATTGTTATCTGGTATTTTAAATACCGTAAGAAATACTGGGATGTTGAAAAGGGGATTTTCAAAGTGTATTTTGAAAATAAATTATTTATATAAAATCAATGGATTTTGTATATAAAGGGAAAAGATTTTTTATAAAGCAAAATAATTATAAAATCAAAGGATTTTATAAAAGAAATATTTATTTAGAAAATAAATAGAAATACAAATGGGAATATTTATTTAGAAAATAAATCGAATTGAAAAGGAATATTTATTTGTTAAACAAATAGAATTGAAAAGGAATATATATTGGGAAATAAATAGAATTATAAATGGGATATTTATTTAGAAAATAAATAAATTATAAAAGAAATAATTATTTGGAATATAAATATAGAGAATTATAAAAAGGGAGTATTTGTAAAATAAATAGAATTGTATAAAAAGAGAATTTTACACTATGAAGGTTTAGAACCATGCTTCGCACATGGCTATAACATGTTATGAATTTAAAGTGAATATTTAATAGAAATCTATTTTGATAGATGAAGTAAGAAGATTAATTTATAAATAATGTTTTATAAATTAAGTAAAATATTTATCATTGGATAAATTAGATATATAAAATATGAATTTATATCGAGAAGTAAAATCGGTTTCAACACCGATATTTGAAATGGAATTGAACTTGGTATTTATAAAGGAAATTAGAGTTAATCGAAGAGAGTTGATTGGTATAGTTTAATCGAATAGAGTAAATCGATTAGAGTTAATTGGTTAGAGTTAACCAATTAGAGTTAACCGAATAAAGTTAATCGATTAGAGTTAGAGTTAATCAAAAGGAGTTAATCAAAAAGAGTTATTCGAATAGAGTTAATCGATTAGAGTTATCGATTAGAGTTAATCGATTAGAGTTAATCGATTAGAGTTAATCAAACAGAGTTAATCAATTAGAGTTAATCAAACAGAGTTAATCGATTATAGTTAATCAAATAGAGTTGATTGGTTAGAGTTAATCGAATTATAGTTAATCGAATCAATTAGAGTTAATCAAATTAGAGTTAATCGAATTAGAGTTAATCGATTAGAGTTAATCGAATTAGAGTTTATGAATTAGAGTTAATCGAATTAGAGTTAATTGAGTAGAGTTAAAGGAGTTGATCGCATAGAGTTTATTCGAGTAGAGTTAAAGGAGTTTATCGAATATAGTTTATTCGAAAGAAGAATTTCGAATATAGTTTATTCGAAAGAGAGATTATTGAATATTAGTTATTCGAAGAGAGTTAATCGAATATAGTTTATTCAAAAAGGAGTTATCGAATAGAGATTATTCGAAAGAGAATTATACGTTGAATTCGATTATATCGAATTCGGGAAAGTACTATTCACTTTCCATTTTAAATCAAGATTTATTTATTTATTAATAAATTAGCTATTTGTTTATATATCCAAATTAGTAAATAAAACTTATATTGAAGTTATTATATTTCAGAAGCATGGGATTTTAACACAATTGTTAAAATTAAAATGATTTCTGTAAAAGAAGTGGATTTGTAAAAAGAATCCGAGAGTTACGTAAGGAAATTTATTAGAGGTTTAAAAGGGTGAACCTTGTCTATTTCGAAGTTAGAAATGTTGTTTAGTTAAGGTCTGAAAGGTAGTTATACCCCAACTTGATTGGCTTCGTTTTTAACTAAGGAATGGATAAGGTTCGATAATGAAGGTTGGTTAAGTGAAATTAGTTAATCAGTGTAATGTTTTGATTTGGCATAGCGATGTTTTATTTAAACATCTGTTTAAATCCAAATGTAGGAGTTTTGGAAATGTTCTCCAAATAAGAATCAGGAATATTTTCTAATATAGACAATAAGAAATGGAAACGTTTTCCAAAGTTAATAACGTATATTTTCTAAATTTAGAAAATAAGTAATGTTGAATATATGGAAATAGGAAATAAATAAATTAATGAACTGAAGAGATAAATGTTCAATGATGATTGATCGATATAATTTCAATCTGGAAATAATATCGTTGTTTGCACACGCGTTTTTCTTTGATTGTTAACTCACTGACTATCGAAGTTTTTGACCATTTCCGTTGTTAATACAGAGAGACCGGGATCAGGTATATTATCTGAAAACCACTCCGTATGGCATTAGCGTTGCGATCAAATATGAAGAAGATAATTGAAGACAGAGTTATGCAAGGGCTGTCTTGTTTACAGAATAGTGCCTTCGGTTTGTCCAGTCCCAGGACGACCTGTATGGAAGAATGTCTGACAGAGTATATTTAATAGATCGCATAAGTTGATCTCTTCAAAACGTATATATGTTTGGTTGCAGAGGAATTCGTTTCTCTTAGCTGTATACCCGTTGTATTATTGGGGAAATCAATTTGTGATTTAGCGAGTATGACGATGTGACATTCAAAGTGACAAATTGTGTGATCTGTCAGAGATAAGCGTGGCTTCTAGTCTCACAACCGAGAAATGACAAAAAACGGGCAGGCAGCATGGCTAAGTGGTTGGCTGCCAATTAAGGTGTATTATCACCTGTCTAGAGATATTCATTTCATTCTTTAATCTATTCGACGCTGTCCCATTCGGGAAACGGTTGCTGATCTCAACCATTGGTGATATACATTCGATACACTCAAGCGAAATGAGTGGTCGGTCATGTGTGACCGTGTAATGACCCGATAATCCCCGCCCTTTGAATCGACCATAAACCACACAGGTCTAATCCAAAAATCGGAAATCCTCGAATGCATTAACTCTGGGCATATAACACATTAGAACAATAACAGCAGACTTTTATAAACATTATAATAATGATACATCAGAGTACATAATATCAGAGTACATTGGATAAATAATACAGCGGAAGATAATTTACAATAAATGTAGTACAATGCAGCAGTACAAATAAACTGATACCGTGGAAGTCTATCAATGCTCCGGACGCAGATTTAAGCTTCAATCCAGAATCCTTCTCAACATATCTGCAAAATAAGCTACTCGACTGCTCGTGTGGAAAAGGGAAAACCCGAGTTTGCAAAGTGAAACAAACTACGGGTCAGTCATGGGACTGGTGTGAGAAATCTTTACTTAACTTTTCTAATAAGAAGGCTAATCACAGGACCATGCCACTAATGCGGAACGGGTTTACTCCATTGGATTGCCAATGCATGAAGTAGAGTAAATCATAAAAAAATGCAATGCTTTTTGGAAAAATGAAACCATTATAAGACTCAGGTCTCATCACACAATGCAACGCAAGCCGGAGGATAGAGTTTTACCTTATAATGGTCAAAAATGCTTGATAAGATAAAAACGGATTTGATATTATTATTAGTGTATATATGTTTTCAAAAACATTTCAATCATAATGTATCAATCATAAACTGCATAGCTACCATATACTATGTCGCTGTACTAGTTCTACAACCAAAATCGTAGGATGTCGTATTGGAAGTTGGATTTCCATCAAGAGTCAAGGCTAGGAACGATCTCCTTACCGATTCGAGACACTCTAGCTGTTACGACCCGCAAATCTGTACTACCTGAGTTGACTAATAACACCACACGTCCAACCCAAATTGCACAGAAATACGAATCTTTATTAGAAAGAAGTTAAGAGGATGAGAAATAGAAAGAAAGAAATATTAGAATAGAAGAAAACGAAAATCACAACTCACAGTGGAACGAATGAAATATATTATATAACATAATTTTTGAAATACAAATTAGTAACTTTATATACATACCATCATCAGAGCACAACAGTTATTCCTGGAATAGTTATAAACACTTGTGTCCGGATACAACATAATACACAGCGGAAATATGATAGTCTATAGCTAACTGGTGAAGCCTCCTACTCCCAGCTCTTCCAAGTGAATCCGAAAAATCCCAACTACTTGACTGCCCGTACAAATTTGGGCACCCAAGAGTTTAGGGAAAACAAACAAAATAAACTCTGGGTCATTCATGGGACTGGTGTGAGTAAACTTCAATCATTTCATTTAACTTTAAAAATCTTTTCGAAAGAAATGATAATCATAAGACCGATCCACACATAAACACGGATCGTTTTTACCTTACGATAACCAAAAATATTTTTGATATCAAATCCAGTGATATTATAATAATGCCTACATCAAATAATAAAATCTAGCGGAACGCTTGCATCTCACGCTCCATATATAATATAAAATCAAAAAAACTGCATGGAGCTTATTGGAGATTGGATTTCCAACATGACAAGGTATGGAACCACCTTCCGATAGTGTATCTCTAGAGGGGAATACACTGGGTTCAACAAGAACATCTTGCAACCCGGCCCACACATGACCGACCACTCATTTTCGCTTGAGTGTATCGAATGTATATAACCAACGGTTGGGATCAGCAACCATTTCCCAAAAAAGGACAGCATCGAATAGAATAAGGAATTAAATGAATCTCTAGATAGGTGATTATACACCCTAATGGGAGCGACCCACATAGCCATGCTGCCTGCCCGATTTTTGTCATTTCCCGGTTGTTAAGGCCTGAGGCTACACTCACTTTCCATTCATTGATAGCACAATCACTTTGAATGCCACATTGTCAGATCCGTTAATCATTAATTGATTTGCACAAATATATTCTGGATATTATGCTAAGGGAATAAATCCGTTGCCACCATGTATATTTATACAGACCAACATATTCGATCATTAGAAATACTCTGTCAGACATTCGTTCATATACGTTCGTTCTGGGATTAAACGAAACCGAAGGCACCATTTCTATTAATAGAAAAAGTCCTTACACTTTACTCCGTCTTTGATTATCTTTGAATAATCTGATTCGCAATGTTACCGCCAATATAGAGTGGTTCACAGATAATAATCCAACCGATCTCTCCATATTGTCAATGATATTGGCAAACACTTCGATAGTCGGTTATTTAACTATTAAAGAAAAATAAACAAACATTCCATTCATCCATAACATCAATCAATCACAGGGCCTGTTAATTAGTATTTCATTAATTAATTCACTTCTTCATTTCCCTATCAATATTCGTTAACCAAATATTTTCAGTAATCTTATCGGTTTCTTACGCTATTTGGAAAAACATTTCCCTATATCACCTTCTTTTATTTCCTATATTTAGAAAATATATTCAACTGCAATTGTAACAATTTCAATCACTTATCTCTTTCCCGACTATTTTAATTAAACTCAGGAAATATTTACTTATATATTTCCAAAATTCCACCACTTGGATTAAAATGAATGCAGTGTAAAACATCGTTACAACAACCCAAATTATTTTATTCAACTAACTCCTATTCAAACACTTCTCTTCGAGACTGGATCTTGTTATTTATCAATTAAAAATGAATCAATCAAGTTGGGGTATAATTACCTCTCAGACCTTGACTGAAAACATCCTTAACTTCAAACAGACAAAACCACTTCTCCTCGAATAATCAACATCAAAAACTAATTATTCAATTTTACCTATATACGCTTCTCTTTCTAATTTTACCAGATTTGGTTACAGATTTTCTGTTTGTTTATAATATTCTATTTTAATTTCGTTTCCTTATCGAATTCTATATATATATATTGGTACATTGATTTCTAACTATCAAATTTCCTTAAAAATACTCTAACTCCTTAAATTTCCGGAAAATTTCGCCATAACCTCCCTTGTACCAAGAGCATCGGGAAAATCCCCAAACCGCCACACAGGCCTCTCCAATCAAAAAGAAAAATCCAAGCGGCTAGTCGATACGGCACATAAAACCTCATATGGAATTCAAACGTGTACCTTTTTGTCGGACACTTGAATTAAAATCTTCATACACTTCATCCCATACCTGCTCAAACTATATTCACCTGTTTTCCAATTTATCCCAACTTAATCCAGTCATTCCTAACTCAATTCGCTAATTTATTCTTTAATTAGCTATTTTGCCAAATCCCTTTATTTTGAACATATCATGTTCAAATATATTTTAACTTGCTAATAAACAAGTAGAATTTCATTTCTAACTTGAGTTTAAAGTTCGATTTCGAATATAAATCCACAAAACCAATTTACTTATCCAACACCAATTTCGATTCAAAACTCGATTAACTATTTGTTCTTCAAAATTAGTTAAATCTATTTAATAACTAAAAATCTGATTTTTGTTTTAAAAATCATTTCACTTACTTCACTGGAGTTCATATTTATTTTATATCTCCAGTGTTGATTTTTCTAATGGAAAATTCGGAATTTATTTCTTTAAAATCCTTTTATTTATATAAATAAACCGTTTCGGTTTTATAATGGTTCTGGCGCTATTTTTCTGAAAATTTGATTTTGACATAACTGAAAATATATACGACGAAATCTAGATTTTTCTTCTCCATTAGAAAACTATTATCTAATCGATCCTGACGATTCTTGTTTCAAAGAATTCCGACTTCAATTGAGTTCTGTACACTCCATTGAAGTTCGAATCGCCAATTTACGAACTGTAGCGCTGCGGCGAGCTCGTTTTAATTATATTAATATATATGAACATTCTACCTTCGTTTATATATAAATATTAATTCCATTCTGATATATTTTTAATACATATCAAATCAGTTTTCCAATTCAACATAATATTTCCAATTATCTATAATTGTCGATTTTTTCTAACTTGAAAATAAATTTTTTTATACTTCGATCTTCTCTATTCAAATTCCATTTCAATTCTATTTAAATTTCCTATATTCAATTTCCATTTCAACTTTATTTGAATTCTATATTCAAATTCCCATTTCAACTCTATTTGAATTCTATATTCAAATTCCCATTTCAAATTCTATTTGAATTCTACATTCAAATTCCCCTTTCAACTCTATTTGAATTCTATATTCAAACTCCATTTGAATTTCTATATTCAAATTCTATATTTGAATTCATATTCGAATTTTATATATCTAAACTCCATTCAATTTTTATAAACAAATTCCATTTAAATTTCTATATTCAAATTCTAAATTTGAATTCCCTTTGACTAAATTCCATTTGAATTTAAAATATCCAAATTATCCAATTTATGGGTTTTCACCTTTCTTTGTAAACATCGCCTTATATTACTTGTTTATATATATTAAAACAAGTCTTTACTTCAACTTCACTTGAAATAAATATTTTACTTTGGAAAAATAAATTTCCCTTTATTTAAATTCCACTTGTATTTATATTTCCTTAATTTATCAAATGATAATTCATTTCACCTCCTTTTTAAACTTTGTTTACAAACAAACTACTTGTTTTAAATATTCAAAACAAGTTAATATTTTTATTCTATTCGAATTTCAAATTCTATTTAGAAAAAAAATAGAATTTCCCTTTAAAATCTCAAATATCCTTTCCACGATATTTTATAAATCAACCCTCAGGCCCAGTGATATTTAAGCACCAAACAACCAATTATTTATTTCAGAGTTTCTAACACATCATATATGACAGTATATATGCAAACAAATAAACAAACAGATAATATATTTTTGAGGAATCCAATTGGATTCCTCTAACCTATTTTCCTGCATCCACGGGCGTTAGCACATAAATAATACCATCCTGCTTCGAGGCAGGATATCGCTGTATAGAAGGTCATCCACTAATATATATTTGTGGGGCGCATAGGGAAATCATCCGCTAATTGTACTGCGGGCATCCGCTAATGAGACTGCGGGAACAATCCAATCATCAACCCAATATATAAATAATAGTCAACCCTAAATAACTAATATATTTAAACAACCAGAAAGCATTCAAACAAGTAATAACAATTATTTTTACCGAATAAAAATAATTCTAAATAACAGGTGAGTGAGATTTACTCACCGAAATTGCAGTTGTTGAATATCCTGTTTATTTCCAAATCATCGGCTAGGAATCTTCTCGAATGAATTCGCACCTACGATAATTTTATTTAAATTTACTGATTAGACATTTTATTTATTTAAATTAACTATTAAACGAATAAATTACTTTTCCTAGAATGTTCTTCTTCTTTTTAAATGATTATAAATTTAAACCAATATATACATACATATATATATATATATTTTACACTAAACCACTTATATTTTTAAATGTTTACTTAAATAAATAAATAAACAACACATTTAATTCCATTTTCTAGTTTTCATTTCAAGTTTTAGCACAGATTTTATAACCAGAAAGGGTCATTAGCTAATAAATTAACTAGACTGATTTTTGATTATATAAAAATTAAGCGAACTAATTTAAATTAATTTATTGAAGTTATACCTTAACCCGTGTTTCAATTCTTGCCTCTACACCATTTCTGGCCACAAAACCATTCCCTTACTTCATACCATCACCGCGTTGGATCATCACTGCAACTCCAACAGGTCCATCATCATCTTACACTTCAGCCTAACACCTTGAATTCCCATTGTCTTTGACTTCCCAGCTTGGCCCTTGAAACTGCAGCGTCCTTCCTCCCATCAAATCCACTTCGAACAGCAGGCGAGATCCCCTTTTTGATCAATGAACCCGAACCTGAATGCCCTAGCAATAATCGCGACCCCTTCTGCTGCTACAGGCTTTGATCGAAATCCCTAAAATCCCACCATTATAAAACCAAACTCGAGCTTCAGAACAATAAGCGATGTCGGCCTGAAACCGTAACATCCCATCGTCATAACACCTGAAATCGCACACCCCCTTAGAACAACATCGCGATCTCCCTATCGCACCCTTCCAGAAATGAAATCGAGCTCCCTTCTCACCATTTCGTTGAACGCTAGACCACCACAGAAACCCTCGAACCCCATCGCGACTTCGATTTACCCCTCTTCGCTATTCGATTTGATTTGAACAAGAATATCTCGGCCGTTTTAATTTTGAGGCTTTTGATTTCATTTTACGAGGAATGGGAAGTAATAAATAGAAGAGGAGTGAGGGGGTTAGTCGCGATTTTATACATTAGAAATGGGGACCAACGCACACAACGAATCTACGTATTTATTTTAAAAAGATTTTCTAATTAATTTGATTTGATTTTGATTCGATATAAAGAGATCTTTTATTTCTTTTAAACAGATTCTGTTTTGATTTCGAACCTATCCACAACGGGGTCCTTGAATTAAAATCATGAACTGCTGTTTCTAGGGTTTAACCGCCATTCTGAACACACTGGAACTAATATCGGAGCTTGATTAGATCACCTGGAAAAGATATAAATTTAAACTGGCTATTTTAAATTCAATTAATTAAAATACCAATTGATTTCAAACAATAAAATTCAATGATACTAAATAAATATTATCTTATATTCAAATAGAATTATTTCGACTCAGTTTAATCTTTGAGTACATTTAAATTCATTTTCTTATTACGATATTTCGATAATTCAATATATCCAAAATAAATCGTATATCGATTATTAAATCGATAACTCAATATAAATTGATTTATATCATCAATTCAATATTTAAAACCATATTAAATATTTAAAATTAATCATTCAAAAATCCCGGGTCGTTACATTCTTCCCCCTTTAAAAGAATTTCGTCCTCGAAATTGCTAAGGTAGAAAAAATGTTATAAACCCATTACTTTTCAAAATCATACTTATGTTGAAATTCTACACTTTATATTTCAACAAATTTAATTCCACCAAACTTTTGGTTTTCATTCCTATTACACATCATATATACTCACATTCATTTTATCCAAATGATTTACATTTAATATGTTCACACCCAATTCAAATTCCTTTCAAATTGATTTTGATCAGTTAATTCACTTCAATTCATTTAACTTGCTTAAGTTAAATTTAAATTTCAGAATTCAAATTTCAGAGTTTTCGTTTCAAATCCTTTTGAAATCACTTAAACATGTAGATATATTTATAATCTTTTCAAATTCAAAATATTTGAATTTTCCAACTAACTTGTTTTCTTTCAAACAAATTCTCATCAAAACTTTTTTAAGGTAGCCATTCATCACTTAGAAACTCGAAAACGAACACCGATGATGCTGCAATCATCATCAGAGTTATTTCCCAGCCACTAAAGTGAATTCAGTGCTTTTATCACTTAGAAAATCCATCAAAAATGATTTTTTATTCAAATCCTTTTCAAAACAAAGCTATATTATTTTAATATATTTCAAAAATATTTTCCAACCACGCAAGATTTAAATTTCAAGTTCTAAGTTGAATTTAATTTTAATTCATCTTAATTGTATATCTTATTCATATACAAGTTATATTTGGTTATCTATACCCATTCCAAATTATAATCCTTATTTGATAATAACGATAACAAGCAACACATCCAATAGTTTCAGAAAATTATTATTTCTATATCAAAATAGAATTTTTGGGTAAAATTGTTTTATTTACCCACTTTAAAACAATATTGTGTCGACTTTCTCTGTTCAAGTGTTTAGAAATTCCTGTCGACTTCGTGGCGTCCCATGATTCGATCAGAATTCATAAACCACTCAACAGACTAGCCAACATAATATAAAACAATTTTTATATCAATTAACAAATACACACTCTCGTATATAGAAATATATACACTCAACTCATTCTAGGGTACTACTGACCCAATCTCTAATGAGCACATCCCACCAAAGCCTAGGTATTCGCTCAACCTAAGCTCTGTACCAACTGTAACGGCCCGCAAATCTATACTATCTGAGTTGACTAATAACACCACACGTCCAACCCAAATTGCATAGAAATACCAATCTTTATTAGAAAGAAGTTAAGAGGATGAGAAATAGAAAGAAAGAAATATTAGAATAGAAGAAAACGAAGATCACAACTCACAGCGGAACGAATGAAATATATTATATAACATAATTTTTGAAATACAAATCAGTAACTTTATATACATACCATCATCAGAGCACAACATTATTTCCTGGAACAGTTATAAACACCTGTTTCCAGAAACAACATAATAGACAACGGAAATATGATAATTTATAGCTAACTGGTGAAGCCTCCTACTCCCATCTCTTCCAAGTGAATCCGAAAAATCCCAACTACTTGACTGCCCGTACAAATTTGGGAACCCAAGAGTTTAGGGAAAACAAACAAAATAAACTCTAGGTCAGTCATGGGACTGGTGTGAGTAAACTCCAATCATTTCATTTAACTTTAAAAATCTTTTCGAAAGAAATGATAATCGTAAGACCGATCCACACATAAACAGGATGGTTTTTACCTTACGATAACCAAAAATATTTTTGATATCAAATCCAGTGATATTATAATAATGTCTACATCAAAAAAATAGAATCTAGCGGAACGCTTGCATCTCACGCTCCATATATAATATAAAATCAAAAAAACCGCATGGCGCTTATTGGAGATTGGATTTCCAACATGACAAGGTATGGAACCACCTTCCGATAGTGTATCTCTAGAAGGGAATACACTGGGTTCAATAAGAACATCTTGTAATCCGGCCCACACATGTCCGACCACTGATTTCGCTTGAGTGTATCGAATGTATATCACCAACAGTTGGGATCAACAACTGTTTCCCAAAAAGGGACAACATCGAATAGAATAAGGAATTAAATGAATCTCTAGATAGGTGATTATACACCCTAATGGGAGCGACCCACATAGCCATGCTGCATGCCCGATTTTTGTCAATTCCCGGTTGTTGAGGCCTGAGGCTACACTCACTTTCCATTCATTGATAGCACAATCACTTTGAATGCCACATTGTCAGATTCGTTAATCATTAATTGATTTGCACAAATATATTCTGGATATTATGCTAAGGGAATAAATTCGTTGCCACCATGTATATTTATACAGACCAACATATTCGATCATTGGAAATAATCTGTCAGACATTCGTCCATATACGTTCGTTTTGGGATTGAACGAAACCAAAGGCACCATTTCTATTAATAGAAAAAGTCCTTGCACTTTACTCCATCTTTGATTATCTTCGAATAATCTGATTCGCAATGTTACCGCCAATATAGAGTGGTTCACAGATAATAATCCAACCGGTCTCTCCATATTATCAACGATATTGGCAAACACTTCGATACTCGGTTATTTAAATATCGAAGAAAAATAAACAAACATTAAATTCATCCATAACATCAATCAATCACTGGGCCTGTTAATTAATATTTCATTAATTAATTCACTTCTTCGTTTCCCTATCAATATTCGTTAACCAAATATTTTTAGTAATCTTATTGGTTTCTTACGCTATTTGGAAAAACATTTCCCTATATCACCTTCTTTTATTTCCTATATTTAGAAAATATATTCTATTGCAATTGTAACAATTTCAATCACTTATCTCTTTCCCGACTATTTTAATTATACTCAGGAAATATTTACTTATATATTTCCAAAATTCCACCACTTGGGTTAAAATGAATGATGTGTAAAACATCGTTACAACAACCCAAATTATTTTATTCAACTAACTCTTATTCAAACACTTCTCTTCGAGACTGGATCTTGCTGTTTATCAATTAAAAATGAAATCAATCAAGTTGGGGTATAATTACCTCTCAGACCTTGACAAAAAACATCCTTAACTTCAAACTGACAAAACCACTTCTCCACGAATAATCAACATCAAAAACTAATTATTCATTTTTACTTGTTTACGCTTCTCTCTCTAATTTTACCAGATTTGGTTATAAATTTTCTATTTGTTTATAATATTCTATTTTAATTTCGTTTCCTTATCGAATTCTATATATATTGATACATTGATTTCTAACTATCAAATTTCCTTATTAATATTCTAACTCCTTAAATTTCCGGAAAATTTCGCCATAACCTCCCTTGTACTGGGAGCATCGGGAAAATCCCCAAACCGCCACACAGGCCTCTCCAATCAAAAAGAAAAAGCCAAGCGGCTAGCCGATACGGCGCATAAAACCTCATATGGAATTTAAACGTGTACCTTTTTGTCGGGCACTTGAATTAAAATCTTCATACACTTCAGCCCATACCTGCTCAACCTATATTCACCTCTTTTCCAATTTATCCTAACTTAATCCAGTCATTCCTAACTCAATTTGCTAATTTATTCTTTAATTAGCTATTTTGCCAAATCCCTTTATTTTGAACATATCATGTTCAAATATATTTTAATTCGCTTATAAACAAGTAGAATTTCATTTCGAACTTGAGTTTCAAATTCAATTTCGAATATAAATCCACAAAACCAATTTACTTATCCAACACTAATTTCGATTCAAAACTCGATTAACTATTTGTTCTTCAAAATTAGTTAAATCTATTTAATAACTAAAAATCTGGTTTTTGTTTTAAAAATCATTTTACTTACTTCACTGGAGTTCATATTTATTTTATATCTCCAGTGTGGATTTTTCTAATGGCAAATTCGGAATTTATTTCTTTAAAATCCTTTTATTTATATAAATAAACCGCTTTGGTTTTACAATGGTTCTAGCGCTGTTTTTCTGAAAATTTGATTTTGACATAACTCAAAATATATACGACGAAATCTAGATTTTTCTTCTCCATTAGAAACCTATTATCTAATCGGTCCTGACAATTCCTGTTTCAAAGAATTCCGACTTCAATTGAGTTCTGTACACTCCATTGAAGTTCGAATTGCCAATTTATGAACTGTAGCGCTGCGGTGAGCTCGTTTTAATTATATTAATATATATGAACGTTTTACCTTCGTTTATATATAAATTTTAATTCCATTCTGATATATTTTTAATACATATCAAATCAGTTTCCCAATTCAACATAATATTTTCGATTATCTATAATTGTCGATTTTTCCTAACTTGAAAATAAATAAATTTATACTTCGATCTTCTATATTCAAATTCCATTTCAATTCTATTTAAATTTCCTATATTCAATTTCCATTTCAACTTTATTTGAATTCTATATTCAAATTCCCATTTCAGCTCTATTTGAATTCTATATTCAAATTCCCGTTTCAAATTCTATTTAAATTCTATATTCAAATTCCCCTTTCAACTCTATTTGAATTCTATATTCAAACTCCATTTGAATTTCCATATTCAAATTCTATATTTGAATTCGTATTTGAATTTTCTATATCCAAACTCCATCCAATTTCTATAAACAAATTCCATTTAAATTTCTATATTCAAATTCTAAATTTGAATTCCCTTTGTTTAAATTCCATTTGAATTTAAAATATCCATATTATCCAATTTATGGGTTTTCACCTTTCTTTGTAAACATCGCCTTATATTACTTGTTTATATATATTTAAACAAGTCTCGACTTCAACTTCATTTGAAATAAATATTTTACTTTGGAAAAATAAATTTCCCTTTATTTAAATTCCACTTGTATTTATATTTCCTGAATTTATCAAATGATAATTCATTTCACCTCCTTTTTAAACTTTGTTTACAAACAAACTACTTGTTTTAAATATTCAAAACAAGTTAATATTTTTATTCTATTCGAATTTCAAATTCTATTTAGAAAAAAAATAGAATTTCCCTTTAAAATCTCAAATATCCTTTCCAGGATATTTTATAAATCAACCCTCAGGCCCAGTGATATTTAAACACCAAACAACCAATTATTTATTTCAGTGTTTCTAACACAACATATATGACAGTATATATGTAATCAAATAAACAAACAAATAATATATTTTTGAGGAATCCAATTGGATTCCTCCAACCTGTTTTCCTGCATCCACAAATGTTAGCACATAAATAATACCATCCTGCTTCGAGGTAGGATATCGCGGTATAGAAGGTCATCCACTAATATATATTTGTGGGGTGCATAGGGAAATCATCCGCTAATGGTACCGCGGGCATCCGCTAATGAGACTGCGGGAACAATCCAATCATCAACCCAATATATATATATATATATATATATATATAATAGTCAACCCTAAATAACTAATATATTTAAATCAACCAGAAAGCATTCAAACAAACAACAACAATTATTTTTACCGAATAAAAATAATTATGAATAACAGGTGATTGAGATTTACTCACCGAAATTGCAGTTGTCGAATATCCTGTTTATTTCCAAATCATCGGCTACGAATCTTCCCAAATGAATTCGCACCTATGATAATTTTATTTAAATTTACTGATTAGACATTTTATTTATTTAAATTAACTATTAAACGAATAAATTACTTTTCCTAGAATTTTCTTCTTCTTTTTAAATGATTATAAATTTAAACTAATATATACACATATATATATTGTAACGACCCGGAAAATCTGAACCAATTTAAAATTTTTAAATTGGCTATTTTAGTGGATTTTAAATATTTAAAATAAATATTTTAAATAATAACGATGAAAAGTAAGTTTGAATCGACATTGAAAATGAATATAATTATTTCTAATTATAAACAAGTCCAGAAATGGCGCGGTAGTTTCAAATTTTCATTTCAAACTTTGTCTGACTGTACCGGAGGCAAAACAAAACGGATTTGAGTGAAACCCAAAATGTTTAAATCTGTTAGTGAATACCTTTCTAACGAATCTGAAAAATCGAAGTTTCATAGTGGGAAGCAAAAGTTATGGCCAAATGAATTTTTAGAAAGGTCGCTTTGGAGTTTATATAGCCCGTGAAAATGGCCATTTTGCAAATGACCCCGGAATTCGACGAAACCACTTTTGTTGGATCCGGGATGTCAAATTATTGCTAGGTTTCAAATTTCATAATTTTTGAAGCTAGTATGTGAGCGTGGCAAAGGAAAACGTGTTTTGGTCAATTACAATTAAATTGGATCGACCAGAAATGGGCCATTTTTCAAACGGTCTCAGAATTCGACGAAACTAGTTTTGTTGGGACCGTATCGTCTAAACATTGCGAAATTTATTTTTTCTGGAATTTTCCGAATCAGTTTGTGGCCCTGGCAAATTGAAATGTATGTTCAAATCAAATATTGAATGTTTTATATTTTAATTTGAATGAAAACTGACTGAAACATTCGAATGGGCCTACGAAACATATCCCATTGTGTTCGGAATGAGGGTAAAACGCTAGGGACGACAGTCGTTGGGTTTGGATTGGTGTTCATGTGGGACGAGGGGTATTTTTGGATTTTTAAAAATTTATAAATATAAGAAAATATCTGATTGGGCCAACTTAGATTTCTCTCTCCCCGTTACCTAAATCGCAACGGCGGTTTTTGCTCCTCCCTTCTCTCCTCGATTCTGACCGATCCACGCCTCGAAACGCCATACCCCAATTCAACTTTTTGTAGATCCCTCCGAGCTCTTCAAATCCGTACCTGGAGCACCCGCCATCGTTGCTCCTACCTCAAGTTATACCCTTCGAAAGAGGCGTCGTTTGAAGCCCTCTACCACCCCCTAGGCGCGCGCGAGTTCATCAGGAAGGGTACCCTCTGGTGCGCCTCTCCAAGGCTGACAGCGTGGCATAGGCCGATCACCCTCAAGCTCCATCGTTTGCGCGCAAATCGAAGACCTAGTTTTAAAGGTTTCGTGGAGGTAACGGCCTATTTTAATTTCAATTATATTATAGCAATTTAAAGCGCTACGGTTTTTGATTTCACTGTAAAAATCATATCTTTTTCGTTTCTTGACGAAATTCAGTGAAACAAGAGACAGTGGACTCGTGTGGACGTCTTCTACATTCTAGAAGAGACCGCATATTTTTCTGAGCCTTCTGCTATTTTTGGTGGAGTGGAACCCAATGTGAGATTTTTGAATTATAAATGATATGGAAAACGACGATGTATAAATTATATAGTCGATGTATGAGTTATATAAGCATTGTCCACCACATGTATAAGCATTGTATAAGTTGTACGGTCGATGTATAAGTCATATATGCATTGTAAAAAAAATTATATATGTGTTGAATAGAAGTGAAATTTACTTATATATATATATATACGCCCCTCATCCACAAACCATGGACGATATTTATTGATAGTGATTGGTGTGAAAATTGGTTGATAGCGAATGGTTGATTAGAATTGTTTGTGGTTGAAATTGATTGATTGTGGTTGAAAAATACCCGTTTGTGGTTGAGAATTATTTGGTTGAAACCACATAGGATTAGTTTGTGGAAATGGAAAAAATATACATGCCGCCTGCGTGCGAACTAAATGCATGAAATCCCCATTGTCAAAAGCTGCGAGGCTTTAAGGTAGAGCGAGGAGCTGTACTAGGGACGGCCCCGATTTTAACTACCCTGCCGTTATGCTGCCGAAATTTTGAATAATATTCATGTATTATAATTATTTTCATGTGTTGAAATTATATTCGTGTGTTGAATAGAAAACATTCATGTGTTGAATAGAAATTCATTCGTTGAATAGAAATTCATGTGTTGAATGGTACTCGTGTTTAAAATAAATTGTTTTATATTAAAAATCCTATTTTTATCACCTACATGAACTATACAAAATAGTCATGTTTTGAAATAAATTGTTTTATAATAAAAATCCTATTTTTATCACCTATATGAACTATACAAAATAGTCGTGTTTTGAAGTAAATTGTTTTATAATAAAAACCATATTTTTATCACCTATGTGAACTATATAAAATACTCGTGTTTTGAAATAAATTGTTTTGCAAGAAAAATCACCTTTTTTTTACTATATACATGAATCGTTAAAAATAATGAAGTGACGGAATAAATGTCTGTTGGATAGAAATATCATTTTTATCAAATGTATGAAAAGAAAATAGTTTTGAAATCGAAGAATCGATTATATTTATATTTATATATAAATATAATTAAAATATATCGAATAACGAAGCTGTAGTTCGTGTTTTGAAACCGTGATTTCAGACGATTAGTGCGGGGGATCCGACCATCGGATTTTCCCGAAACCGAAACCATTGGGTTCGCTTTGGAAATATCTTTCCAACGACACCAACTTTGTGAAGATCCAACGGTTGGATGGTCTGGAATGTTTAATTCAAATATGAAAAAAAACAGCGCTAGAATCGATTATATATATATATATATATATAATTAAATTAAATCGAATAACGACGCTACAGTTCGTATTTTAAAGTCGAAACTTCAAACGAGTGTACCGGGAGATCTGATCGTCGGATTTTCCCAAAACTAGAACCGTTGGATTCGTTTTGAAAAGATATTTCTAATGATATAAAATTTGTGAAGATCCAACTTGTAACAACCCGTATTTTCAATAACCTGTTATAACATAAATCGAGGCAGAATTTAATTCAAAATTCTGAATCAAGGGAAACGGGCTATGCCATTGCGTTCGTCTCGGAAAAATACGCGAAATAGAGTCCGAGTTTTCGAAAATCGGAGTCCGTATGACCCAATTAAGGCCCATTGAAGTTTTCAGAAATTTCCATATTAAAAACAGATTTAAATTTTAAATTAAAAACAAGGATTAGGGCTAACTGGCGTCAGGCGGGAAAATTCCCTCCAGGACCCCCATGTCGACAGGCATGTCGACAGGGTCCCCAGGGTGTCGACAGCCCTGTCGACAGCCCTGTCGACACGGGGTGGCCGGGCAGTTTTGCCTGGCGCACCAATTTTGATTTGGGCTTGGTTGTGTGGCTTGGTTCTAGAGAATTCCGAAATCTGATGGACCTAATTCAACCTAGGGTTAATCCTATGGTCTAAATCACTAGCCTAATCTATAAATAAGACCCTAACCTACCCTAAATCACTCATTATTCACTCTAGCAACCAAACTATGTCAAATTGAATTCTCAAATGGCCTCCACCTAAAAACCCTAGCCTCCACCCTCTTCAAAAATCATTCCTATGAAGATTTTGATGTTCATACAAGCATTTCTAAGTTGTATGAATGATCATTAGCTTGCATACATCATCAAGTTGCAAGCTTTATTTGCTAAGCTAGAGTTTTTGGGATTTTTATTAATTGGAGCTTTGTTTTGGGCTTTTATATGCTTGCATAAAGGGCTTCTCAATCTTTATTAGTAGATTTGTGTCTTCATAATATTTGTAAGCCCTCTTACCTTCATTTTAGAAACTCTAAAGTTAATATGTGATGAAAGTTGGGATTTATGCATGTTTAATAAGTTATGTATGCTTATGCGAGTTCACTATGCTATGTTATGCATGTCTAATGAGTTATGCATGCTTATGTGAGTTCACTATGCTATGTTACACATGTTTGATAAGTTATGCATGTTTATGCAAGTTCACTATGTTATGATTTGCAAGTTTAACAAGTTATGCATGTTTATGCAAGTTCACTATGCCATGATTTGCAAGTTTAACAAGTTATGCATGTTTATGCAAGTTCACTATGCCATGATTTGCAAGTTTAACAAGTTATGCATGTTTATGCAAGTTCACTATGCCATGATTTGCAAGTTTAACAAGTTATGCATGTTTATGCAAGTTCACTATGCTAAGTTATGCAAGTCCAACATGTTATGCATGTTTATTATAATATGTAAGATTTATCATGTATGTTGTGCCAAGTTCCCTCTTTCTATCCTTTATGCGTTAAGACGAATATGTAAGCGATAGAATGACGTTGGGGGGGGGGGGGTTGGGTAAAACTTAAAATACATGAAAATATAAGATTGGGAATTTACCTATTAAGTTAGGTCTACCCCTTGGGAATTTACCTATTAAGTTAGGTCTACCCAAGTTTTTGTTAAACTTGTGATTATGTTTTGAAAATAAAGTGGACATGACACTTAGAAAACATAAGTGTGGCCAACTCGAGGTTGGGTTGAGTTTGTAGCGTAAACCTACCCGGAACCGACCGGCTTAACTAGTTGCTACAAACAATAGGACCCAATGTGAGAAGTTGGTCATGTGTACCTTGGACCCGAGGTTAGACCAAGTTGTGGTGTAAAGCTACCCGGACCCGCCCGGCTTAACTAGTAACCGCAACAAAGTCTAATGTGACAGGTTAAGGTACAATTAAATTAATGCCTCATGATTAGGGTTAGGTCATGGCCCACTAATACTTAACCAATTTTGGGGATACGAGGGATTAAATGGGGTTAAGTGGTGAACTGTTGGTTACACTTAACTAATTTAATCCATGATTAGTGAGGGGTTAAACCACACTTAACCCTCTTAGAAAACCCTAGCAACGTGGTCTGTTCCAGCAGTAATCCCAGTTTGGTATCATTCACAACCCTAGAGGCTAGGCTAGGGCGGGGCACGATTACTGGACTGATGTAAGCGACCAAAGCGACGGCTGAGTGGTACAGCGGTGCGGGTCCAGGCGGGCTACGGACGTGCACGTAGTCCGGTGTTGGACAAACTCGAGGCACGGGTACCAGTAGGTGTAGACTGTGCATTATTGCTTAGGTGTCCGAGGTTGGCACCCGAGGGCTTGATACACCCGAAGGTGGACCCAGCACAGTCTGACTACAACCATATGTGGGCCGTATGGACACCAACACTTGACGTGTTAGGTTTATAGGGAGCCGATCGACTAGACCGTTGGGCTGGACCTTGTATTAAGGTCACCTCGTGCTATTGGGCCAAAGTTTGGGCTGAGGGATCAATACCTGTTATGTTAGTTTGCTAGTACACTGTGGTGCAAAGCTTAATCTTCTCTATGTGATGACACCTTTATCTATTGCCAGTATGTTCATCTCAGTTTCCATCATGATGTTAACTTTATTAGTTTATAGACTGATCATAGTAGGGCTTACCAGTCTTTTTGACTGACCTGTTTTCTTTCGCTTCTTTTCTTCCGTTCCCCCCCCCCCCCAAGGTTCTCAGGGAGGGAACAGTGGTGCTTAGCTTGGATCGCTTGCTTGTTTGCTGGATAGCTCATGTATGTCTGGACATTGAGCTCGCTATGGTTTATCATCTTTATTTTTGGGGATAGCACTTTGTATTTCAGTATTTCTGTTTATGATGTACTAGACATGTTTATTTTGGCAGTTGACTTTATGATGTACTAGACTTGTTTTGAGATGGTTTGAGATATTCCGCTGTTTTATTCTCACTTACTCTGTTTTACATATATATTTATGTTCTTGTTCTGCCTTGATATATCATTGTGCATGCTTACCCAGTTCTAACGCCCCCCAGAAGCTAGTGCCCCCGAAAGAGTGACCCTAGCGGAGGTGGGGTGTTACAAATTTGGTATCAGAGCATATGGTTTACAAGAAAGAACAAAAAGTTTTTAAAAAGACTTTTGAAAAACTATATTCAAAACAAGTATAAAGTATTTTCCAAAGAAAAGTCTAGTATTTTAAAAGGCTATTCCCCAAAAAGCCATTAGCGTTATCCTTCGTTCCCTTGACCTAATCTTATCTTATCCTTCGTTTCAGTATGGCTGAGGATCTTGCCATCCCGGATGGAGTAAACGTACCACTCTGGTATAGGAGACTTCTAGAAGCTAGGGCGGCAGCCGGCCCCGCAAACCCTACTCCCACTCCTCCTCCTGTAGTTGAGAATCCTCCCCCTAATGTACCTCCTCCGGTGGTCCCTGTTCCTCCTCCTCCAGTAGTTAATGTTCCTCCTCCCATTGCTAATGTTCCTCCTCCTCCTGTTGCTGAGGCTCCTCTTCCTCCTCCTCCCCCTCAGCATCCTCAGGTTGAGTTCACGAAGGTTTGTAAAGACTTCAAGGCGATGGGAGGCAAGAATTTCCTAGGCACGGAATCTTTTGTTGAAGCTAGGAATTGGCTGAAAGACACTGAGGACTTGTTTTCTATCTTTGGGATTGATGACGAGAGGAAGATCTTATTGACAGTGTGGCTTTTGAAGGATGAAGCGGCCTATTGGTGGGAGGTCACCAATGGGACGAGGCCCGTTGAGACTTGGGCCGATTTGAGGGCTAGATTTGTGACCAAGTTTCTATCTTCTGCTGAGGTGAATTTACAGATTGAGAAGTTCATTGCATTAAAGCAAGGTGATATGTCTGTCAAGGAGTATGTGAACAAGTTTAATCAGCTGGCCCGTTTTGGTTTGGATATGGTGAACACTCCTGAGAAGAAGGCTCTTCGATTTGCTAGAGGGTTGAATGAGCCGCTGCAGGGTTTGGCGATGTCACATATTCCGCATGGGGCTACTTTTGAGAGTTTGGTCAATATGGCTCTACTTCAGGGAGATGGAAAGAAAGAGGTCAAGACGAGTGATACTCAAGCAAAGAAGACTGATTCTCAGGGTAAAGGCAATCAAGGTGGTCAAAGCAGTCAGGGGAATCAGAGCAAGAACAAGAAGGGGAACAACAACAAAGGCAAGGGAAAGTGCAATTACTGTGGTGCGCCTGGACACTTTGCTAAGGATTGTAGGAAGAAGAAAAGGAAGCTTAGTGGTGGATGTTTTTCCTGTGGTGAGACTGGACACTTCAGCAAGGAATGCCCGAAGAAGAAAGGGCAGGCTGGACCTTCAGGGGGGCAAGTTCATGCTCTCAATACCGCTCCAGTTCCAGATCGAGGTAGTGTTTCTGTTGAGAACCTTGTTTATGTTTCCGATCTTCCAGTTCGTACCTTGTTTGATTCTGGTGCATCACATAGCTTTATTTCATCTGATCTTGTTGATAGTTTGCACCTTAGTACTAGCTTAGTGGATGATCCCGTTTGTGTTTCGAATCCCATTGGGGGTTCTGCTCATCTATCTATGATATGTGAGGATCTGAGGATCTCTATACTCAGTGTAGAGTTCCTGTGTAGTGCGTATGTTCTTGGTTTCAGGGGATACGGATTGATATTGGGCATGGATTGGCTGTCCAGATATGGAGCCATTCTTGATTGTGAGCATAGGGTTGTGAGGCTTGTGACTCGCCTTGGCAACACCTTAGAGATTTCATGCAATCCGAAGGATCCCGTCATGTTGTGCTATCTTGAATCTCTCGACTCGTCAGAGGAAGCCCTTCAGTCTGTAAGGGTGGTCCGAGATTATCCAGATGTTTTTGAAGAAGTTAAGGGGTTGCCCCCTAAACGAGAGATTGATTTTCGCATTTATCTGGTGGATAATGCTAAGCCTGTTTCTTTGCCCGTTCGGCACATGGCTCCGCGTGAGAGACGGGAGCTCAGCAAGCAAGTAAAGGAGTTACTTGAGAAGAACTTCATCAGACGAAGTATATCCGAATGGGGAGCGCCTGTGGTGTTTGCTACTAAGGCAGATGGTTCTCTTCGACTCTGTGTGGATTATAGAGAATTGAATAAGCTGACTAAGAAGAACAGACACCCGTTACCGAGGATCGATGATCTCTTTGACCAGCTTGTTGGTGCTTCTGTTTTCTCTCAGCTTGATCTTGCTACTGGATTTCATCAGCTCAGAGTGGCTGAAGATAGTATAGACAAGACTGCATTCAGAACTCCAGATGGATTCTTTGAATGGCTTGTTATGCCGTTCGGTTTGACGAATGCACCAGCGTATTTCGTGGACTTGATGAGTAGGGTGTTTCGAGAGTTCTTGAACAAGTTTGTCGTGGTCTTTGTGGATGATATTCTGATCTTCTCCAAGGATGAAGAAGAGCACGCGAGGCATCTTGTAGAGGTGATGGATACGCTTAGAGCGCATCAGTTAAAGGCCAAGTTCTCCAAGTGTCACTTTTGGAGAAGGGAAGTTAGATTCCTTGGGCATATCGTATCCAGGCAAGGCTTAGCGGTGGATCCCGCTAAGGTGGTTGCAGTTCAGGATTGGAAGACTCCAAGGAATGCAACCGAGGTAAGAAGTTTTCTAGGTCTTGCGGGTTTTTACCGGAAGTTCATCAAGGACTTCGCGAAGATATCCGCTCCTCTTACTAAGTTGACGAAGAAGCACTTAGTTTTTGCTTGGGATATGGACTGTGAGCTTGCTTTTCAGAGACTCAAGAGAGCCCTTACCTCAGCACCAGTTCTAGCTTTACCCGATGGTGGTAAGATGTTTACCGTGTACACTGATGCTTGTGGCACGGGATTGGGCGCCGTTCTGATGCAAGAGGGCAGAGTTATATGTTTTGGTGGGAGGCAACTTAAGGTGCATGAGAAGAATTATCCCACTCATGATCTAGAGCTGGCAGCGATAGTATATGCACTCAAGGCTTGGCGTCATTATCTTCTGGGAGAGAGATTTGAGCTGTATACTGATCATAAGTCTTTGAAGTATCTCTTTTCGCAGAAGGATCTGAACTTAAGGCAGCAGAGATGGATGGAATTCTTGGCGTCCTATGATTTTGATATAGCCTATACCCCTGGCAAGGGGAATGTTGTAGCGGATGCGTTGAGTAGAAAAAGGTTGACACTAAGTCCTCTATTTGTTGAGATGAAGAATTTAGAGTTCTTGGCAACCTTTGATTTTTCCTTGACGGTTGAGTCGATGACCGGTTCTTTAGCATCTGTTGAGCTCAGGCCTACCCTTCTAGATCAAGTTGGGGCTTCACAGAAGGAAGACCCTCAGATAATTGAGATTATGGATAAGCTGATTCGAGGGGAGGCATCTAGTCACCTTGCTCGATATTCTATAGATGATAAGGGTTGGCTGAGGAGAGACGGAAGGCTTTGTGTTTCGATGGTAGAAGACTTGGTGAGGAAAGTTCTTGATGAAGCGCATCGCTCTAAGTTGACTATACATCCAGGCGGTGATAAGATGTATAAAGATATGAAGCGTATTTTCTTCTGTCCTGGGATGAAGAAGGATGTGGCCGAGTTTGTCTCTAGGTGTGTTGTTTGTCAAAGAGTAAAAGCCGAGTCGAAGAAGCCCGGTGGGCTATTGCATCCTCTAGAGGTCCCGCTATGGAAGTGGGAGAGTATTTCTATGGACTTTATTGATGGGCTTCCAAGGTCAAGGAAAGGGAATACGAGCATTTGGGTCATTGTAGATAGGCTTACGAAGAGTGCTCATTTCATTCCGGTGAAGAGCAAAAGGACCGCATCTGGACTAGCATCAGTATATCTTCGTGAGATAGTACGACTACATGGAGTCCCTTCCAGCATAGTCAGTGACCGAGACCCCATCTTTACTAGTCAGTTCTGGAACAGTTTGCAGGAGGCTATGGGCACGAGGTTGAACCTGAGTACGGCCTATCACCCACAAACGGACGGTCAGACAGAAAGGGTGAATAGGGTACTTGAGGACTTGTTGAGGCTTTGCATTCTGGATTTTGGTGGTACTTGGGAAGACCATCTTCCTCTTGTTGAGTTTGCATATAATAACAGTTATCAGGCAAGCATAGGAATGGCACCATTTGAAGCTTTATATGGGAGGCCGTGCAAGTCGCCTACATGTTGGTGGGAGACTACAGAGAAGCTCATACTTGGGCCTGATATGATCAGAGATACATCCGAGAAGGTCGAGTTGATTAGAAGACGGATGAAAGCGGCCCAAGACCGACAGAAATCCTATGCTGATAAGCGAAGATCCGATTTGGAGTTTGATGTTGGGGATATGGTTTTCGTAAAGGTTTCTCCTTTGCGGAATGTGGTCCGATTTGGAGCTGTTGGGAAGTTAGCACCGAGATTTGTTGGACCCTTCCCTATCATAGAGAGAATTGGGAAGATGGCTTATAAAGTGCAATTGCCCGAGAAGCTGTCCGGAGTGCATAATGTCTTTCATGTCTCGCATCTCCGAAAGTGCCTACATGAGTCCGCTGAGGTGGTTGAACCTAGCATTCTTGAAGACGTGGAAGTAGAGAAAGAGGCAACTTTGAGGAGAGCTCCGATTCTTATCTTGGGGACGGAGACCAAGAAGCTAAGGAATCGAGAGGTCAAGTTGGTAAAGGTTCAATGGGGTGAAGCCGAAGAAGACGCAACTTGGGAAACCGAGGAGAAGATGCGTGGGCTTTATCCATTCCTTTTTGAGGGTACACTCTCAATCTCTTTCCTTTGTTAGCATATCTTTCTCTTTGCTATCCATGTTTATCTAGTTATCGTGCTAATCTTGTCATGAGAACCTTAGGTAGAAACCCTTTGGATGAAACATGTGTTTGAGACATGTTATGTTTGATGGTTGCAAGTGGTTGCAAGTGTTCGCAAGTGGTTACTCGTGGATGCATGATACACATTAGGCACTAGATCGGCTCACACACTCCTCATATTGCATGTGCATGAGTGTTTATGCTTATTCTTGGATGAAATTTGTATGCCATCACATGGATGTTGCATATGGATGTATGATTGAGCACGCATGTAGATATTATACATTATGTTAGGGATTTGCATACATATGGATACATTTCACTAACATATTTTGCATTGATCTTTGCATTAGATAAGTACATATACACACACTTTTGCATATGTTCATACAGCATTTAGAATCTTTTAAGGACAATGATTGCTCGTGGATGATGCTTTGAGTAGATGGATGATTGGATGGTAGGATACGTTCTTCCTAACTTGAAGATTTCGGGGACGAAATTCTTTAAGGAGGGGAGAATGTAACAACCCGTATTTTCAATAACCTGTTATAACATAAATCGAGGCAGAATTTAATTCCAAAATCTGAATCAAGGGAAACGGGCTATGCCATTGCGTTCGTCTCGGAAAAATACGCGAAATAGAGTCCGAGTTTTCGAAAATCGGAGTCCGTATGACCCAATTAAGGCCCATTGAAGTTTTCAGAAATTTCCATATTAAAAACAGATTTAAATTTTAAATTAAAAACAAGGATTAGGGCTAACTGGCGTCAGGCGGGAAAATTCCCGCCAGGACCCCCATGTCGACAGGCATGTCGACAGGGTCCCCAGGGTGTCGACAGCCCTGTCGACACGGGGTGGCCGGGCAGTTTTGCCTGGCGCACCAATTTTGATTTGGGCTTGGTTGTGTGGCTTGGTTCTAGAGAATTCCGAAATCTGATGGACCTAATTCAACCTAGGGTTAATCCTATGGTCTAAATCACTAGCCTAATCTATAAATAAGACCCTAACCTACCCTAAATCACTCATTATTCACTCTAGCAACCAAACTATGTCAAATTGAATTCTCAAATGGTCTCCACCTAAAAACCCTAGCCTCCACCCTCTTCAAAAATCATTCCTATGAAGATTTTGATGTTCATACAAGCATTTCTAAGTTGTATGAATGATCATTAGCTTGCATACATCATCAAGTTGCAAGCTTTATTTGCTAAGCTAGAGTTTTTGGGATTTTTATTAATTGGAGCTTTGTTTTGGGCTTTTATATGCTTGCATAAAGGGCTTCTCAATCTTTATTAGTATATTTGTGTCTTCATAATATTTATAAGCCCTCTTACCTTCATTTTAGAAACTCTAAAGTTAATATGTGATGAAAGTTGGGATTTATGCATGTTTAATAAGTTATGCATGCTTATGCGAGTTCACTATGCTATGTTATGCATGTCTAATGAGTTATGCATGCTTATGTGAGTTCACTATGCTATGTTACACATGTTTGATAAGTTATGCATGTTTATGCAAGTTCACTATGCTATGATTTGCAAGTTTAACAAGTTATGCATGTTTATGCAAGTTCACTATGCCATGATTTGCAAGTTTAACAAGTTATGCATGTTTATGCAAGTTCACTATGCTATGATTTGCAAGTTTAACAAGTTATGCATGTTTATGCAAGTTCACTATGCCATGATTTGCAAGTTTAACAAGTTATGCATGTTTATGCAAGTTCACTATGCTAAGTTATGCAAGTCCAACATGTTATGCATGTTTATTATGATATGTAAGATTTATCATGTATGTTGTGCCAAGTTCCCTCTTTCTATCCTTTATGCGTTAAGACGAATATGTAAGCGATAGAATGACGTTGGGGGGGGGGGGGGGGGGTGGGGTTTGGGTAAAACTTAAAATACATGAAAATATAAGATTGGGAATTTATCTATTAAGTTAGGTCTACCCCTTGGGAATTTACCTATTAAGTTAGGTCTACCCAAGTTTTTGTTAAACTTGTGATTATGTTTTGAAAATAAAGTGGACATGACACTTAGAAAACATAAGTGTGGCCAACTCGAGGTTGGGTTGAGTTTGTAGCGTAAACCTACCCGGAACCGACCGGCTTAACTAGTTGCTACAAACAATAGGACCCAATGTGAGAAGTTGGTCATGTGTACCTTGGACCCGAGGTTAGACCAAGTTGTGGTGTAAAGCTACCCGGACCCGCCCGGCTTAACTAGTAACCGCAACAAAGTCTAATGTGACAGGTTAAGGTACAATTAAATTAATGCCTCATGATTAGGGTTAGGTCATGGCCCACTAATACTTAACCAATTTTGGGGATACGAGGGATTAAATGGGGTTAAGTGGTGAACTGTTGGTTACACTTAACTAATTTAATCCATGATTAGTGAGGGGTTAAACCACACTTAACCCTCTTAGAAAACCCTAGCAACGTGGTCTGTTCCAGCAGTAATCCCAGTTTGGTATCATTCACAACCCTAGAGGCTAGGCTAGGGCGGGGCACGATTACTGGACTGAGTGGTACAGCGGTGCGGGTCCAGGCGGGCTACGGACGTGCACGTAGTCCGGTGTTGGACAAACTCGAGGCACGGGTACCAGTAGGTGTAGACTGTGCATTATTGCTTAGGTGTCCGGGGTTGGCACCCGAGGGCTTGATACACCCGAAGGTGGACCCATCACAGTCTGACTACAACCATATGTGGGCCGTATGGACACCAACACTTGACGTGTTAGGTTTATAGGGAGCCGATCGACTAGACCGTTGGGTTGGACCTTGTATTAAGGTCACCTCATGCTATTGGGCCAAAGTTTGGGCTGAGGGATCAATACATGTTATGTTAGTTTGCTAGTACACTGTGGTGCAAAGCTTAATCTTCTCTATGTGATGACACCTTTATCTATTGCCAGTATGTTAATCTCAGTTTCCATCATGATGTTAACTTTATTAGTTTATAGACTGATCGTAGTAGGGCTTACCAGTCTTTTTGACTGACCTGTTTTCTTTCGCTTCTTTTCTTCCGTTCCCCCCCCCCCAGGTTCTCAGGGAGGGAACAGTGGTGCTTAGCTTGGATCGCTTGCTTGTTTGCTGGATAGCTCATGTATGTCTGGACATTGAGCTCGCTATGGTTTATCATCTTTATTTTTGGGGATAGCACTATGTATTTCAGTATTTCTGTTTATGATGTACTAGACATGTTTATTTTGGCAGTTGACTTTATGATGTACTAGACTTGTTTTGAGATGGTTTGAGATATTCCGCTGTTTTATTCTCACTTACTCTGTTTTACATATATATTTATGTTCTTGTTCTGCCTTGATATATCATTGTGCATGCTTACCCAGTTCTAACGCCCCCCAGAAGCTAGTGCCCCCGAAAGAGTGACCCTAGCGGAGGTGGGGTGTTACACAACTGTTGGATTTTCATATATGTGTAAATCAAATCTGAAGAAAAATAGTGCCACGACAGCGTTATGGCCCGAAGCGTCGTTTGAATAAATTGGTTATTTTTAAATAAATAAAAATAGCAATAAATCATTATAAAATATTATAAACGATATGGAATGTGAAATTTAGAAACTTACTGAAGGTTAGCTAAGTCGAATGGTTTCCTGGGTTTTGACCTGATGTTGATTTTGGCCTTCGGGGTTAATATTTGAGAAATCGTTCTCTTACTGATTTACGGTTAGTGACTGATGAATTGGAATGATGCATATGTTGTGTTTGTGTAGCACTTGTCTATTATATACGCGAGTTGCTCAGAAAGACTGGGTTTATCCCATTCTGAATAACTGAATCGACGATAAGAAATCGAAGATGAAGACGGTGGTCGAAGACCGGAGATCTTCACCTCATTTGGATGGTAACTGATGTCCTGATTGGGAGGCATCCCGAAATATGGATAATGAGTGGTGATCATCCATACGTTCGTGGAAATCGATGGGTATGCGAGGTATATAGTGCCTCCGGTTTCGTTCAGACCCAGAACGGCTTGTAAATGGACTGTGTGTCTGATATGGGAATTCATTCTGTGTGACTGATAGCCATCAGTTGCATGCTGTGAATTGCCTGTGTGGCATGCTAAGATGTAGTGATCAGGGCTTCTGTTGAAAAGAAAAGTTTTGTGGTGATGATCAAAGCACCGCCTATGTGGCGTAGCTTTGTGTATAACGTGAATTCGCGAGCCTCACACCCCGGTATGAACCAGAAACGCAGGAAGGACATGCGTTTCTTTCTAGTTAGAGGTGGTGTCGGTGCTTGAACTGGCTAACATTTATATTATTTTCACCTACGTGATTGTTGCTGTTGCGAGGAACCTCGGTTATATCGGTCGATCCGGGACCGATGGAGTCATTCGTTGGCTCATTTACGCCCCAAAGGGCGGGGAAACTTAGTGTTCTGGCATAATAATCCACATCGGTGGACCAGCCCTGACGATCCAAAGGGTTGATGCATTCTAATCCTGAGGCTCGGGCTAGAGAGTCTCGAATTCGATAAGGACTATCTTTTGCCTTGGTTCATGACGGAAATCCAATTTCCAAATACGTGACTGTGCGGTTTTGATTGTGTATATACATGGTGACATGATATATGGTACCCATGCCGCCTATGATTGATAGTTATATTCGAAATTGTTTTTTTGAAACATGTAAACACTAGTAATAATATCAAATGCTTTTGCTTTTATTCGTATCAAGCATATTTTGGCCATTATAAGGTAAAACTCTATCCTCCGGTTTGCGTTGCATTATGTGATGGGAACTGAGTCTTATAATGGCTTCATTTTTATAAAAAGCATTGCGATGTTTAAAAGATTTACTTGTTTTAAAGCACTGGCAATCCAATGGAGTAATCCCGTTCTGCGAAAGTGGCGTGGTCCTGTGATTGGCCATATTATATAATGTGTTAAGTAGATTTCTCATAACAGTCCTATGACTGACTCGTAGTTTGTTTCACTTGCAAACTCGGGTGCCCCTTTTTCTACACGGGCAGCCTTGTATTCAGGTTTTAGCAGGCTCTTTCTGGATAGCTGGAGCTGATGATGGATTCTATCATTTATCTCTTTTTATGCTGTTCATCTCCTATTGTACATATTTTGTTTGTTTTCCACTGTAGACATTTATGTATAGATGAACTGTATTTGTACTAAGTATGATCCTGTATATTGTGTAACTTTGATGACTACGTTTATCCAGTGTATTGTTTGTGCATTATCTAGTGTATTTATTTAATTCTGTTCTGCTATTTCTGTTTATGTGTTATATTCGAAAGATTACCCTCACCACCGTCAGTACGGGGTTTGGGGTCGTCACAGCGTGGTATCAGAGCTTTGGTTAAGCTTAGTGCTGGAATATAACATATTAACGAACTCGTCAAAAATAGAACCATTAGTGTTCTAGGACGGGTAACTCAATACAGACAGGATCAGTAATATCCTAGTATGAGTAAAGCGGAATGGAATACACCCCGATAGACACATTTACATTCAAGTATATGTTTCTTTGCTTTGAAATATCTTTTCTGTGACCTGACATTTGATTTGCTATTTGCAGAAATATTAGAAAATGAGTGTCAGAAACAGAAGGAATGCAGAACCAGATATTGAGGCCCTATTAATTAAGTATCGAAATATGGGTGGAATACCGTTCTCGGGCAAAGAATCTATTATGAAAACACAAGCTTGGATTCGTTCTACTGAGAAGATCTTTAACGGTTTAAAGCTGAGGGATGACCAGAAAAGATTACTGGCATCCTGGGCACTTAAAGACGAAGCCTTGTTCTGGTGGGATTCGGTTATTGAGAATAATCCTGAGGGTGATATCACCTGGGATAGATTTAAAGTGATTTTCCTAGAAAGATTTACTCCTCATGAAGCAATTGAGCGGTTATGTGATGAATTCTCTTATCTGATACAAGGAGATATGACCATTCCAGAATATCATAAGAAATTCAACGAACTCTCTCATTTCGCCCCTCATTTGATTAAAGACCCAAAGAGGAAGAATTTGAGGTTTATTCATGGCCTGCAAAGAAAATATCAGAATAGTGTGATGAGGAATGTGAAGCTTCCTTTTTCTGAAATGATATACATGGCTTACCAGTATGAGGATCTCGACAAGAAAGGCATGTTATGTTATGAAGTGGAAGTCAGTTCTAGTAATAAAGATGAGTTTGAAACTGATCGTCCGGAGGCCAGTACGATGTCTGAGGTTAGTAAGAAGCCTAAAGTCAATCGGAAAAGGGCCAGATCTGAGAATGAACCAGTAACGATAGTTGTATGTAGTAACTGCAATAAGCAAGGACATCTCTCGGTAAGTTGCAGATCTCTAAAGAAACGAATAAAGAATGGGTCTAAATCCGGTAAGAATTTTCAAGAGAAAAGAGGTTGCAGTAGATGCCATCAGACTGGTCATCTTGCAAAGGATTGTTGGCTCTTAAAGAAGCATGGAAACGTGCAAGTAAATGAAGTGGAAGAAGTGCCTGCATCCTCGTCTGTTCAGGAAAGGCCAGATATTTTAGAAGGCATGCTAACTGTCAAAGATATTCCTAAAGTACTGTTTGACACCGGCGCGTCGCGAAGCTTTGTTGCGAAGAATGCAGTTAAGAAACTGGATTTGAATTTGAGGAAGCCCAAAGAACCAATGACTGTCCATAATCCGGTTGGGGGTTCCCTCGATCTCAGTTGGGTTTGTGGGGTGCCAGTTTCTTTTTCTCGTTATCGGTTCCCTACCATCGCGGTTGTCATGAATTTTACAGAATTTGATCTTATCTTGGGATTAGACTGGTTGGCCAAATATGAAGCTGAGGTCAAATGCGCCGACAGAGTCGTTAAGGCGATGATTAAATTAGGTGAGTATATAACCATTCCCTGTGAAGGTCAGAATTCTAATAGAAAAGACTTCTGGGCAGCTCTAGATGTTTCTCCTGCTCAAATAGAAAATATCCCTGTAGTCACAGAGAATATTCCCGACCTCATCAAAGATATTCCTGTCGTAAAAAAATATGCAGATGTGTTCGAAGAAGTTGTCAGCTTACCTCCGCAGAGAGAAAATGATTTCAAAATTGCTTTAATTCCGAACGCAAGGCCAGTAGTGCACGCTATTCGGAGAATGACTCTAAAGGAGAAAGAAGAACTAGACAATCAAACTCGACAGCTTGTATGGAAGGGTCTGATCAGGCTTAGTTTCTCTGATTGGGGAGCAGCAGTGGTGTTTGTCCCAAAGTCTGACGGTACTCTGCGACTATGTGTGGATTATCGTGATTTGAATAAGCAGACAATAAAGAATAAATATCCATTGCCGCGAATCGATGATTTGTTGGATTGTCTGAATGGAGCACAAGTATTTTCAAGGATGGACCTAGCTACAGATTTCCATCAGCTTCGTATTGCCGAAGAGTGTGTTCCTATGACAACATTCATAGGTCCAGACTTATTCTATGAGTGGTTAGTAATGTCGTTCGGCTTATGTAACGCCCCAGCGTATTTCGTCGATTTGATGAATCGAGTGTTCAGAGGAGTCTTGAATAAGGTTGTTCTGGTTTTTATTGATGATATTCTAATCTTCTCTAAGTCAAAAGCCAAACATGAAAAGCATTTGGAACAGGTTCTAGGTATTCTGAGAAGGAATGTATTGAAAGCCAAACTGTCCAAATGTATATTCTGGCAAGATGAAGTAAAGTTTCTTGGCCACGTCGTATCAAAAGAGGGAATTGCTATAGATCCAAGTAAAATCACCACTGTTCAAAATTGGAAACAGCCCAGTACTCCCACAGAAGTCCGAAGTTTTCTTGGATTGGCTAGTTATTACCGGAAGTTCATTAAAGATTTTTCGAAGATATCTAGTCACTTAACGAAGCTTACAAAGAAGCACTCAAAATTAAAATGGACACCATAATGTGAGGAGGCTTTTGAGGAGCTAAAGTTATGATTAACAACGGCCCCAGTGTTAACGATAATCGACGGCAATCAGGACTTGAAAGTCTGGACAGATGCCTCTAGAGAAGGCCTGGGTGCAGTGTTAATGCAAAAAGGTCAAGTGATCGCTTATGCTAGCCGTCAGCTGAAGCCGCATGAGAAAAACTACGTCACTCATGATCTTGAGTTGTTGGCTATCTTGTTTGCTTTGAAAATCTGGAGACACTATCTTTTGGGTGAGAAATTCGAACTGTTTACAGATCACCAGTCGTTAAAGTATCTATTCACCTAGAAAGACTTGAATCTGAGGCAACAACGTAGGCTAGAGTTCCTTGCAGCATACGATTTTGAGATTCTATACACTCCAGGGAAAGCCAATGTCGTGGCCGATGCGTTAAGACGAAAGAATGTAATGATCGTCAGTTTTATTATTATGACTTCATTGATAAATAAAATATCTGCTCTTCAGAAGGATGATCACTTCATTTAGAAGATCAGAGAGATAATACAGAAAGGCGAGCCCTCGAGTTTTAAGGTTGATAATGATGGGATTCTAAGGCTAAAAGGTCAAATTTGTGTTCCTAACATTTCTGAGCTCCGAAAGGAAGTCCTGGATGAGTGCCACAAGTCAAAACTTAGTATCCATCCAGGAGTAAGCAAAATGTATAATGACATCAAACGCACTTTCTGGTGCAGGTCGATGAAGAGAGACATTTCTTTATATGTTAGTCGGTGCCCTACTTGCCAACTAGTCAAGAGCGACCAACAGAAACTGGCTGGATTGTTACAACCGCTGGACGTTCCAGGTTGGAAGTGGGAACATATTTCCATGGACTTCATAGATGGTTTGCCCAGAACCAGGAAAGGAAATGATAGTATTTGGGTGATCATAGATCGCTTCACGAAGACCGCCCATTTCATACCTGTCAGATCGAACAGAACTGCTTAGAGTCTGGCGCAGATATATTTCAAGGAAATTGTTAGACTACACGGAGTGCCGATCAGTATAGTTAGTGATAGAGATCCAATATTTACTAGCAAATTCTGGAAGGCATTTCAAGTAGAACTGGGAACCAATCTGAATCTAAGCACCGCCTATCATCCTCAGACAGATGGTCAAACTGAGAGGGTGAATCGTATACTAGAAGATCTATTGCGGGCTTGTGTTCTTGACTTTGGTGGATCATGGGAAGACCATCTGTATTTAGCTGAGTTCTCATATAACAACAGCTACCAAGCGAGCCTGACAATGTCACCATTCGAAGCATTATATGGTAGACCGTGCCAATCTCCTGCTTGTTGGGTCGAACCTGGTAATAGGCTTGTAATGGGACCTGATATGATCTGAGAAGCTGCCGACAAAGTCGATTTCATTAAGAAACGATTACTCGCCACTCAAAGCCGACAGAAGAGCTATGCTGATTCGAGAAGAAGGGATTTGGCTTTTTCTGTTGGTGATTATGAGTATATAAAGGTTTCTCCGATGAGAGGAGTGATTCGATTTGGCAAAACTGGGAAGTTGTCGCCCAGATTTATTGGTCCATTCCCTATACTTGAACGGAATTGAACCCTCGCTTATAGAGTTAAATTGCCTGATTGGCTGCCTGGAGTACATGATGCATTTCACATATCTCAACTTCGAAAGCACGTTCATGATCCAGACTTGATCGTGGAAGAAGCAGCGCAACAGGATATTGAAATTACTCCAGAATTAGCTATGAGAAGAAAGCTGCTAAAGATTATCGGCAAAGAAACCAAAGAACTGAGGAATAAGAAGGTTCACTTAGTCAAAGTGCAATGGAGTGGAGATCCACGAGATTGTATTTGGGAAATTGAGGAGAGCATTCAAAAAGCCTATCCTAAGTGTCGAGTGGATATCTCTGATTGACTCCGGGGTAAGGTACATTTACCATACTTTGCATTACCATTTAGTTCTCTATTTTTTTGTTATTTTCTTTCTATGGGTGTGCACTTTTAATTCTATAGTCTGATTTAAAAAAAGAGAGTATATGAATCGATTAGTACATTTTTGAAAAGTTAAAAACAAATTGCTTGTTGTTTGAGTTGTGTGATAGTGGATTTGTTTAATTAAATCATTAGAATCATAGTTAATTAAGTCACACATTGAACTGATTTAAAAATAGGTAGAAATATATACATGTGCATTATATATGTTTGAACAGGTAAATGGATTAGTTGTTGAGTAAAGATTTTATTTGCGTGCCCGACAAATAGGTAAACCTTAATGAGTTGGATGCGAAATATTATTATATCAACTCCTATGAATGCCATTGGATGTGGAGTGATGGTTATTCTGTGTGTAATGATAAACGTCGCCATAGGATAGTAACAATTAATTTTGAACTACACTACATGGCATACTTCTTGAAGATAGGCATACTTCATCATATACCATATAAGTAGTTGGAGCTTGTGTGACGAGGTGGAAGATTTACCATACGAGCGAGAGGCTTGTATGGCGATGACTATATTCTACAGGTTGAACTGATGACTGATATGGACCATATAAAATATAACGGTAAATTGCCAGATTAATAAAAACCCCACACGGGTCTGGAGTTGACAATAATCACGTCTCTCTAGTTATTAGATACGGCACATGGATTATTTATTTCCCACATGGGACGAGGTGACGAGAATTTATTCTCTAGAGCAATTAAAAATACACACTCCCTCAGGCTTTGACAGGGTGACGAAAATTTATTCTCTGGAGTTATTATCTATACACGCTCCCCTGTAAACACCAGAATATATCACTGTGTATGCTTTATACGATTTATTGGGTACCTAATACGGCCCAATAAATTTCCAAACCCCTCCCCGTACAAAGGAGGTTATGGCGAAATTTTTCGAAAATTCCGGGTGTTAACCAAATTTTTGAAGAATTTGAAAATTCTCAGAAACTGAAAAGTTGGAGAATGGAAGCCAGATTGAACGTAGAGTTGATTAATCAAACCCCTTTCGACTTTGTTCCTTTTCGGGGAAGAAAAGTTTTAAGTGGGGGAGATTGTAACGACCCGGAAAATCTGAACCAATTTAAAAATTTTAAATTGGCTATTTTAGTGGATTTTAAATATTTAAAATAAATATTTTAAATAATAACGATGAAAAGTAAGTTTGAATCGACATTGAAAATGAATATAATTATTTCTAATTATAAACAAGGCCTGAAATGGCGCGGCAGTTTCAAATTTTCATTTCAAACTTTGTCTGACTGTACTGTGTGCAAAACAAAATGGATTTGAGTGAAACCAAAAATGTTTAAATCTATTAGTGAATACCTTTCTAACGAATCTGAAAAATTGAAGTTTCATAGTGGGAAGCAAAAGTTATGGCCAAATGAATTTCCTGAAAGGTCGCTATGGAGTTTATATAGCCCGTGAAAATGGCCATTTTGCAAACGACCTCGGAATTCGACGAAACCAATTTTGTTGGATCCGGGATGTCAAATTATTGCTAGGTTTCAAATTTCATAATTTTTGAAGCTAGTATGTGATCGTGGCAAAGGAAAACGTTTTTTTGGTCAATTACAGTTAAATTGGATCGACCAGAAGTGGGCCATTTTTCAAACGGTCTCAGAATTCGACGAAACTAGTTTTGTTGAGATCGTATCGTCAAAACATAGCGAAATTTATTTTTTCTGGAATTTTTCGAATCAGTTTGTGGCCCTGGCAAATTGAAATGTACGTTCAAATCAAATATTGAATGTTTTATATTTTAATTTGAATGAAAACTGACTGAAACATTCGAATGGATCTACGAAACATATCCCATTGTGTTCGGAATGGGGGTAAAAAGCTAGGGACGACAGTCGTTGGGTTTGGATTGGTGTTCGTGTGGGACAAGGGGTATTTTTGGATTTTTAAAAATTTATAAATATAAGAAAATATTTGATTGGGCCAACTCAGATTTCTCTCTCCCCGTTACCTAAATCGCGAGGCGGTTTTTGCTCCTCCCTTCTCTCCTCGATTCTGACCGATCCACGCCTCGAAACGCTGTACCCCAATTCAACTTTTTGTAGATCCCTCCGAGCTCTTCAAATCCGTACCTGGAGCACCCGCCATCGTCGCTCCTACCTCGAGTTATCCCCTTCGAAAGAGGCGTCGTTCGAAGCCCTCTACCACCCCCAAGGCGCGCGCGAGTTCATCAGGAAGGGTACCCTCTGGTGCACCTCTCCAAGGCCGACAACGTGGCATAGGCCGATCGCCCTCAAGCTCCACCGTTTGCGCGCAAATTGAAGACCTAGTTTTGAAGGTTTCGTGGAGGTAACGGCCTATTTTAATTTCAATTATATTATAGCACATTAAAGCGCTACGGTTTTTGATTTCACTGTAAAAATCATATCTTTTTCGTTTCTTGACGAAATTCAGTGAAACAAGAGACAGTGGACTCGTGTGGACGTCTTCTACATTCTAGAAGAGACCGCATATTTTTCTGAGCCTTCTGCTATTTTTGGTGGAGTGGAACCCAATGTGAGATTTTTGAATTATAAACGATATGGAAAACGATGATGTATAAATTATATAGTCGATGTATGAGTTATATAAGCGTTGTACACCACATGTATAAGCATTGTATAAGTTGTACAGTCGATGTATAAGTTAATATGCGTTGTAAAAAAATTATATATGTGTTGAATAGAAGTGAATGTATATGTATATATATACGCCCCTCGTCCACAAACCATGGACGATATTCATTGATAGTGATTGGTGTGAAAATTGGTTGATAGCGAATGGTTGATTAGAATTGTTTATGGTTGAAATTGATTGATTGTGGTTGAAAAATACCCGTTTATGGTTGAGAATTATTTGGTTGAAACCACATAGGATTAGTTTGTGGAAATGGAAAAAATATACATGCCGCCTGCGTGCGAACTAAATGCATGAAATCCCCATTGTCAAAAGCTGCGAGGCTTTAAGGTAGAGCGAGGAGCTGTACTAGGGACGACCCCGGTTTTAACTACCCTGCCGTTATGCTGCCGAAATTTTGAATAATATTCATGTATTATAATTATTTTCATGTGTTGAAATTATATTCGTGTGTTGAATAGAAAACATTCATGTGTTGAATAGAAATTCATTCGTTGAATAGAAATTCATTCGTTGAATAGAAATTCATGTGTTGAATGGTACTCGTGTTTTAAATAAATTGTTTTATATTAAAAATCCAGTTTTTATCACCAATATGAACTATACAAAATAGTCGTGTTTTGAAATAAATTGTTTTATAATAAAAATTCTATTTTTATCACCTATATGAACTATACAAAATAGTCGTGTTTTGAAATAAATTGTTCTATAATAAAAACCATATTTTTATCACCTATATGAATTATATAAAATAGTCGTGTTATGAAATAAATTGTTTTGCAATAAAAATCACCTTTTTTTACTATATACATGAATCATTAAAAATAGTGAAGTGACGGAATAAATGTCTGTTGGATAAAAATATCATTTCTATCAAATGTATGAAAAGAAAATAGTTTTGAAATCGAAGAATCGATTATATTTATATTTATATATAAATATAATTAAAATATATCGAATAACGAAGCTGTAGTTCGTGTTTTAAAACCGTGATTTCAAACGATTAGTGCAGGAGATCCGACCATCGGATTTTCCCGAAACCGAAACCGTTGGGTTCGCTTTGGAAATATCTTTCCAACGACCCCAACTTTGTGAAGATCCAACGGTTGGATTGTCTGGAATGTTTAGTTCAAATCTAAAGAAAAACAGCGCCATAATCGATTATATTTATATATATATATATAAATATAATTAAATTAAATTGAATAACGACGATGCAGTTCGTATTTTAAAATTGAAACTTCAAACGAGTATACCGGGAGATCCGACCGTCGGATTTTCCCAAAACTAGAACCGTTGGATTCGTTTTGAAAAGATCTTTCTAATGATATAAAATTTGTGAAGATCCAACGGTTAGATTTTCAGATATGTTTAAATCAAATTTGAAGAAAAACAGCGCCACGGCAGCGTTATGGCCCGAAGCGTCGTTTGAATAAATTGGCTAATTTTAAATAAATAAAAATAGCGATAAATCGTTATAAAATATTATAAACGATATGGAATGTGAAATTTAGAAACTAACTGAAGGTTAGCTAAGTCGAATGGTTTCCTGGGTTTTGACCTGATGTTGGTTTTGGCCTTCGGGGTAAATATTTGGGAAATCGTTCTCTTACTGATTTACGGCTAGTGACTGATGAATTGGAATGATGCGTATGTTGTATTTGTGTAGCACATGTCTATTATATACACGAGTTGCTCAGAAAGACCGGAGATCTTCACCTCATTTGGATGGTAACTGATGTCCTGATTGGTAGGCATCCCGAAATATGGATAATGAGTGGTGATCATCCAGACATTCGTGGAAATCGATGGGTATGCGAGGTATATAGTGCCTCCGGTTTCGTTCAGACCCAGAATGGGCTTGTAAATGGACTGTGTGTCTGATATGGGAATTCATTCTGTGTGATTGATAGCCATCAGTTGCATGGTGTGAATTGCCTGTGTGGCATGCTAAGATGCAGTGATCAAGGCTTCTGTTGAAAAGCAAAATCTTGTGGTGATGATCAAAGCACCGCTTGTGTGGCGTAGCTTTGTGTATAACGTGAATTCGCGAGCCTCACACCCCGGTATGAACCAGAAACGCAGGGAGGACATGCGTTTCTTTCTAGTTATAGGTGGTGTCGGTGCTTGAACTGGATGACATTTATATTATTTTCACCTACGTGGTTGTTGCTATTGCGAGTAGCCTCGGTTATATCGGTCGATCCGGGACTGATGGAGTCATTCGTTGGCTTATTTACGCCCCAAAGGGCGGGGAAACTTAGTGTTCAGGCTTAATAATCCACATCGGTGGACCGGCCCTGACAATCCAAAGGGTTGATGCGTTCTGATCCTGAGGCTCGGGCTAGAGAGTCTCGAATTCGATAAGGACTATCTTTTGCCTTGGTTCATGACGGAAATCCAATTTCCAATTACGTGACTGTGCGGTTTTGATTGTGTATATATATGGCAACATGATATATGGTACCCATGCCGCCTATGATTGATAGTTATGATTCGAAATTGTTTTTTTGAAACATGTAAACACTAGTAATAATATCAAATACTTTTGGTTTTATTCGTATCAAGCATATTTTGCCATTATAAGGTAAAACTCTATCCTCCGGTTTGCGTTGCATTGTGTGATGGGAACTGAGTCTTATAATGGCTTCATTTTTATAAAAAGCATTGCGATGTTTAAAAGATTTACTTGTTTTAAAGCACTAGCAATCCAATGGAGTAAACCCGTTCCGCGAAAGTGGCGTGGTCTTGTGATTGGCCATATTATATAATGTGTTAAATAGATTTTTCATACCAGTCCCATGACTGACTCGTAGTTTGTTTCACTTGCAAATTCGGGTGCCCCTTTTTCTACACGGGCAGCCTTGTATTCAGGTTTTAGCAGGCTCTTTCTGGATAGCTGGAGCTGAAGATGGATTCTATCATTTATCTCTTTTTGTGCTGTTCAGCTCCTATTGTACATATTTTTTTTGTTTTCCGCTGTAGACATTTATGTATAGCTGAACTGTATTTGTACTAAGTATGATCCTATATGCTGTGTAACTCTGATGATTACGTTTATCCATTGTATTATTTGTGCATTATCTGGTGTATTTATTTAATTCTGTTCTGCTATTTCTGTTTATGTGTTATATTCCAAAGATCACCCTTGCCACCGTCAGTACGGGGTTTGGGGTCGTCACAATATATATATATATATATATATATATATATATATATTACACTAAACCACTTATATTTTTAAATGTTTACTTAAATAAACAAACAACACATTTAATTCCATTTTCTAGTTTTCATTTCGAGTTTTAGCACAGATTTTATAACCGGAAAGGGTCATTAGCTAATAAATTAACTAGACTGATTTTTGGTTATATAAAAATTAAGCGAACTAATTTAAATTAATTTATTGAAGTTATACCTTAACCCGTGTTTCAATTCTTGCCTCTGCACCATTTCTGGCCACAAAACCATTCCCTTACTTTATACCATCACCGCGTTGGATCATCACTGCAACTCCAACAGGTCCATCATCATCTTACACTTCAGCCTAACACCTTGAATTCCCACTATCTTCGACTTCCCAGCTTGGCCCTTGAAACTGCAGCGTCCTTCCTCCCATCAAATCCACTGCCAACAGCAGGCGAGATCCCCTTTTTGATCGATGAACCCGAACTTGAATGCCCTAGCAATAATCGCAACCCCTTCTGCAGCTACAGGCTTTGATCGAAACCCCTAAAATCCCACCATCATAAAACCGAACTCGAGCTTCAGAATACTAAGCGATGTCGGCCTGAAACCGTAACATCCCATCATCGCAACACCTAAAATCGCACACCCCCTTAGAACAACATCGCGGTCTCCCTATCGCACCCTTCCAGAAATGAAATCGAGCTCCCTTCTCACCATTTCTTTGAACGCCATACCACCACAGAAACCCTCGAACCCCACCGCGACTTCGATTTACCCCTCTTCGCTATTCGATTTGATTTGAACAAGAATATCTTGGCTATTTTAATTTTGAGGCTTTTGATTTCATTTTCTGAGGAATAGGAAGTAATAAATAGAAGAGGAGTGAGGGGGTTAGTCGCGATTTTGTACATTAGAAAAGGGGACCAACGTACATAACGAATCTATTATTTATTTTAAAAAGATTTTCTAATTAATTTGATTTGATTTTGATTCTATATAAAGAGATCTTTTATTTCTTTTAAACAGATTCTGATTTGATTTCGAACCTATCCACAACGGGGTCTATGAATTAAAATCATGAACTGCTATTTCTGGGGTTTAACCGCCATTCTGAACACACTGGAACGAATATCGGAGCTTGATTAGATCACCTGGAAAAGATATAAATTTAAACCGGCTATTTTAAATTTAATTAATTAAAATACCAATTGATTTCAAACAATAAAATTCAATGATACTAAATAATTATTATCTTATATTCAAATTTAATTATTTCGACTCAGTTTAATCTTTGGGTACATTTAAATTCATTTTCGTATTACGATATTTCGATAATTCAATATATCCAAAATAAATCGTATATCTATTATTAAATCGATAACTCAATATAAATTGATTTATATCATCAATTCAATATTTAAAACCATATTAAATATTTAAAATTAATCGTTCAAAAATCCAGGGTCGTTACACTAGCAATGTCTCAGGATCCCCCGTAGTGAACCCTTAGATACAGCAGGGTCGGTCCACAAATAACGCTAGTGGATTGGAAATTCCTGAACACACGCTCCCCGATCCTATTGGACCTATAAATTGGCCATTGGCGACCAATAAAAAATAATCCGAGACGCCTCTTTCCATCAACCACATAAGTAAAAGTGTCGGGCCTTGTAAAAACCCAAACACCACTTCTAGCAAGAAAGAAACGTGTGAACTCCATGCGTTCCCTTGTCCCGTTTTTGACTCTACCGGGGTGTGAGACTCGCGAGGTAACGTAATACACAAAGCTATGCCTAAATAGGTTATGCTTTGATCATCATCCACAAGGCGTTGCTTTTCAACAAAAGCCTCGATCAATTGCATCTTGGCATGTCACATTGACAATTCACATCATGCGATCGATAACTACCAATATATAACCTTCGAGCTCATGCGTCTCAAAGAAGGGTGTTAAGCAAGAGGATAAATTCTCCGCCACCACAGATATATATATATATATATATATATATATATATATTAATAGGTATCAATTTAATTACACGGAATGAAATTCAATGTTGCACACACATCCATTTACAAGTCCGTTTTGGGTCTGAACGAAACCGTAGACACCTTATTCTGCCTCTCATATGTCCAATACGGAAGTGAGGTGCTTGTGTATCCGGACAATCAACAAGTACGTCTGGACAAACTACCACTGTTAACCCTTTACTGGAAGCGACCCAATGCCAGGCATCAGTAGTCGTCCATCCGATGTGAAGATCGCTGATCTTCAATCACCGTCTTCGATATCTTCGACTTTTAATCGTCGTAGTAATTATTCAGAATGGGTTAAACCCGGTCTTTCCGAATTACTCACGTGTTTTTATAATTAAAAATCAAGTGCTATAAAGACACATCCAATGCCTCTTTCCAATTCAGAATATTCTTTTAATAAAATATTCATGTTATTAGGGAAAGGTTCCCATTAATTTTATCAAAGATAAATTCTTTTAAATATAATATTTAATCTTCTTTTAAAGATTCACTAAAACTCCAATTTGGTTTTAATATCAAAAGTCATTACCTTATGATTATTTAGTTTTAAGAAATTAATCTTATCTTTAACTGGGTTAAAGAATCAATGTCATTTAAAAACATTGTTCACGATAAACCCAAAATCATTCTCCCATAAATATGGAATTTTCACAGAAATCAAATCAATATATAACCCATATAAAGTTCCATATCAGACCGATAATATAAATGGAATAATGGCAAAGCCTTTTAAATTCCATATATAGCATCAGTCTTCTTATACGGAAGCCTATCTCGATTATTATCAATCAAATTTCCATTTAATTCCAATTTAATATATTAAATTGGAAAACTTGACTTTGGAAATTTCGTTTTAAATCTTAAAAAGATTTATAAATTTTAAATCATATATTTTTATATTGTTAATTGGGTTAAAGAACAAACGTCGTTTAAAAAATAGTTCACGATAAACCCAACTCACATATCATTTTATTTCCATTACTAAATATAATTGGAAAACTCTAATTATCTTAATTAAAAGATTTATTTCTTTTATACGGGGTTTTAAGAACAATGTTATTTAAGACACTATCCACGACAACCCAAAATCTAATTCTTTTATTTAATTCCAATTAAATATTAATTAATTGGAAGACTGCATTAAATCTTAATTTAAAAGATTCTTTATATTACAATATCTTTTAAAATATTCTTTATTTAAAAGAAATTCTTTGTTTAAAATATTCTTTATATAAAAGATATTCTGAATCGGAAAGCGACTCAATCATTTACCATATAACTTCGGTTTTATTGATTTCATACATCGTATGTAAATAACAACAAATGATAAATAATCATCCAACCATCCATTCAACATCCAGAGTGAAGTTCACATTGTGTTAGCATTAAAATGAAATAATAACGCTCATCGTAGCCTGTCAATCTATCGATTGACATACAAATAAATATTGGGACTAGTGTATATCAATTATCATCTCAATACCCGTATGGGGTTTTCAGCCAACAACAATTCATATAAATAAATAATTGGTTAATGAATTTAACCAATTCTAATGCTGCTAACATGTTGATGATGATGAACAAAACATGATATTTTATTCCTAATGCCAAATAAAAATGTATTTGACTCGTATAATTTCTTTATACATTTCTAATATCTAATAGAATGTAATTTATTTATATGACATTATTGCGGATGACAAATAAAAGATAATTTTCATTTTTCTTTATTTGTATTCAAATTTCTATCTTTAATTTTAACAAATAAAGGAGATAATTTTAATTGTTCATATTTCGAATGTATAACTTATGTTTTATTTTAAATGGCATACAAACTTTAATGTATACATTGACACATTAAAATGTCACTTTTGTTTACATACAATCCAAAGGGGTATTGTGAAAATGTAAATAATTCTTTATTTCACTTACAAATTTTAATGTATGTTTTGCAAATAAAGATGATTCTTATATTTACAAATAAATTCTAATGTATGTTATGCAAATAAAGGGGATTCTTATATTTGTATATAAATTATATTTCAACAAATTGTATAGAAGTGACACATTCATTTTGTTGACATTTCCATTTTTTTAAAATGAATATTTTATTGTCACACAAATCTAGTTAATAAAATTACTATTTGTGTTTAATTCCTTTATTTAACAAAAATGTGATTTTCATTTTATTTCAAATCTCAATTAATAAAATGTAATTTTTGTTTTCAACCATCGTATTTAAGAAAATGTAATTTTGTTTTAACTATTGTAATTTTGTTTCAACTATTGTATTTTTGACAAAAATAAATATTCTGGTTCAACTAAGCTATTTGGCCAAAAATGTTCATTTTGACCAAAAAGATGTATTTTGATGCAACGAATCTATCTTGACAAAAGTATATATATTTTGACAAAAATATATGGTTTGCTTTAACTAATCTATTTTGACACAAGTGTTAAATTTTGTTTCACTAACATGTTTTGACAAAAAGGACTATTTTTCTTTAAATAATCTTGTTTTGGCAAAAATATATTTTTATTCCAATGATCATGTTTTTAACAAAATCTATATTTTTATTTCAATAATCATGTTTTATTTACATAACATGAATTTAACAAACATGACAATCTTATTCACATAATATGATTTTAACAAAATATCATGTTTAACAAAATGACTATTTTTATTTCATATAAAATGGCAACAAAAATGATACTTTTAAATCTATTCTTTACATTACAACTAAAATGACAATAAAAATGTTTCTTTTGTATAAATTCTTTTTATTGTAACTAACTTGACAGTGAAAATGTTATTTTAAATTCATTCTTTCTAATGAAAACATATTATATAAAAAGGTAATCTTATTGCTTCATTCTTTTAAATGACAAAAGTGACTATTTTTACTTAATTCTTTTTAAATGACAAAAGTGAACGTTTTTGCCTCATTCTTCTTAAATGATAAAAATGAGTGTTTTAGTCTCATTCTATTTAAATGACAAAAATAAATGTTTTATTTACATTCTTTTTGAATGACAAAAATGAATGTTTTATTTACATTCTTATAAATTAGACAAAATAAATATTTTGTTTCGTTCTTTTAAAATGCCAAAAATGAATGTTATTAATTCATTCCTTTAAAATGACAAAAATGAATACATTTGTCTTAATCTTTTAAAATGACAAAATTAAATAGTTTTGTCTCATTCTATTAAATGATAAAAAATTATCTTTTTTGTTTAATCATTTTTAATGAACTAAAAATGCCTCATTCTTGTTTAACCAAAAATGCATCATTTTGTATTGCAACAAAATGACAAATAAAACTTATCATTCTATTTACTCTTTTTATTGAAACTAAGATGACACTAAAAATATATCTTTTAATTCTAATCTTTTTATTATAATCTATGATGACAATAAAAACATTTAATTTAATTTAACAAAGTTACAACAAAGATGAATTCTTTTTATCAAAATATTTTTATTTTCTCTAATTTAAAAGTAAAATTGATACTTTTAATCCTATTCTTTTGTTTACGTCTAAATGTAAATAAAAATGTAACTTCTTAAACTATGCTTTTATTTGCATCTAAAATGCAAATAAAAATGTAACTTTTTAAACTATTTTTTGTTCACACCGAAAATACAAATAAAAATGTAACTTTTTAATTCATGTTTTATTTGCATCAAAGAATGCAAATAAAAATGCAACTTTTAAATTCCTGTTTTATTTGCAATTAAATTTGCAAATAAAAATGCAACTTCTAATTTCATGTTTTATTTGCATCAAAGAATGCAAATAAAATTGCAACTTCCAATTTAAGGTTTTATATGCATCAAGGAATGCAAATAAAAATTCAGCTTTTAATTTCATAGTTTATTTGCATCAAAGAATGCAAATAAAAATTCAACTTTTAATATGATGGTTTATTTGCATCTAAATTTGCAAATAAAAATGTAACTTTTTATATGATGTTTTTATTGAATTGACCATTCTAATTCAATTCAATAATATAAACAAATTGATATTTTTTATTGAATTGACCATTCTATTTCAATTCAATGATATAAACAAAAATGATATTATTCAATTGAATTGACAAACAAATTCAATTCAATAAATATGAATGAAAATGCTATTTTGAATTGAATTGACAAACTAATTCAATTCAACAAATATGACCCAAATGATATTTTTGATTGAATTGACAATTTAATTCAATTCTATAAATAAGTAAAAGATATTTCATTTTTGTTTAATATACATGATTCATAAAATATTGGTAAAGAAAAATGATTTATTTTAATTTATTCGACATATACAAATCTATAATTTAACTAATCGGTCTAGCATACATACATACAAAATACACAGATCAATCATCCCAAAATTTCATCACATCGCATAACAACTTCATTAACATATGCACAATTATTTAACAGCGAGAAAAATAATTAATATTGATTAATTAAAATCAGAAATCTCACAGTAGTTTTTGTCTGAATTTTCAAAGTCCTCCATTTCAGATCTGGGTAGTTCCATGTTGTAGAATTCTTCACCACGATCGCAACGCAATTCGTTTTGTCAGATTCTATCGTCGTATGTAAAAGTTATACGCGTTTAAAGATTGGAAATTTAAATTATAAAATAATTAAACAATCCATCTCACCCACTAAGATTCTGCCACGTCACCCTCCTCCAAATTCCCTTTTTTTCTACGTGAATCGCTACTTCCAGGTCACGGCAAAAGAAAAAACGCGCCCCTACCTCCTGATCGCACGCCACTTCGAGCCTCCAGCCACCGATCAGAACGCACCACATCGAAGCCCTTGCCATGCTCCTCCAACAACGCCAGTATGGGCGAACTCGCAGCCCCCTGGAGTGCCCAGCTCCACCACGAACAGTGCCACTTTGTGGCCAAATTCCCTTCGCCACACTCTACTTGAACTCATCATCACCGTATAGAATTGAAGCTAAGAAGAATCTCTTCAATTTTCTCTGAAGAACCATATGCTAATCCGTAACCATTTATGACAGATTAGAGGATTACTAAGGGATGGTTCTTGCCATTGAAATAGTGGGCGGCGGCTAGGTCATTAGAATTAGTGTTTTGTTTAGATTTTTTCCTATTATTTATAATATTTAATTATTAAATTTGCAAATAAACTCATAATCTCTCAACAGCTTCGATTTCAACCCAACGAAGGATGTTTCTAGGCAAACACCCCGTTCCGGACGCAATGGGCTAGGTCCCATCAGCCCAAACGAACATCTTCAACCTGTTTTATTTAATTTAATATTTAAATCATTTATTTAATTAATTCAATGTTATATTTAAATTCACCGGGGCTACATACGACCTATAAAAATTTCAAAAAAATTATTTCTAGCTATGTTTTGACGATACGGCCCTAACAAAACTCATTTCGTCGAATTCCGAGACCATTTGAAAAATGGTCATTTTCTGGTCGATCAGATTTGACTAAAACTGACAAAGCACGTTTTCCTTTGCCACACTCACATATTAATTCGAAAAATTATGAAAATTGAAACCTAGCCATAATTTGACATTCTAGTTCCAACAAAAGTGGTTTCGTCGAAAACGGAGGTCAATCGAAAAATGGCTATTTTTAATATTAAAAAATATATATAAATTCAACAGCGACTTTTCTAAATTTTAAGCTGGACATAACTTTCAATTTATAAAACAAGATTTCAATTTCTTACATTCCTTAGAAAGATATGGTTAAACAGATTTAAATATTTCTTGTTTCGCTATAATCCAATTTATTTTGCATCCTGTACGGTCAGTCAAAGTTCAAATTCAAATTGTAAGGACCCGTAACTTCCCCATGAAGGAAAGAGCGGATACTTTGAGAACAACACATAAAAGAACGCAGACGGAAGAACATTTCATTGTATATTACAACAATTAATCAGATTACAAGAATATACAGAGTATAAATATATATTACATAGAAATAACAGAGATTTAAATTACATTTAAATACATCGCAGCGGAAATAATAAAAAACACAACTAGAAGGAGATATACGGATACAAAGCTTTCCGGATATCGTTCCAGCTGTATGTCAGGATCCTATGAATATAAATCTGCAAAACCAAAACTACTAGCTGCCCGTGTCAAAATAAGGGCACCCAGAGTTTAGGTTAAAACAATAAACTCCAGGTCAGTCATGGGACTGGTGTGAGAACTAAAACAATTATTAATCTTTATTTGAAAGTTAGGTAAATCAAGGGACCACGCCGTATAACACGGAACGGGTTTCCTCCCAAGAACACCAGTGCATAAAACAAACAGCGCAATGCTAAATAAAGAAAAATGAAGCTGTTATAAGACCCAGGTTCCATCACACAATGCAACACAAACCAGAGGATAGGGTTTTACCTTATAATAGCCAAAGAATGCTTGATACGTTTTAAAACAGATTATTTTGATAGTACTATAAGTGTATAGTGTCAAAACAATTTCAATCATAAGTATCAATCATAGGCGGCATGAATGCCCCATACCACTATATCGCCATATATAGGTATACAATCGAAACTGCACAGTCACGTATTTGGAAATTGGATTTCCATCTATGAACCGTGGCAAGGGATCGTCCTCTACCGATTCGAGACAATCTAGCCTACCATGTCTTAGGACCCAGACTCAGGTGGGCCCTTGGATCATCAGGGCCGGTACACCGATGTGGATTAAAATGCCTGAACTCTACGTCCCCCCGCCCTATGTGGCGCAAATGAGCCAACGAATGACTCCATCGGCTTCACATAGTCACCGATATATCCGAGGCGCCTCGCAACAACAACAACCACATAAGTCAAACTCGTCCGGGCGTGTAAAACCACTGACGCCACTTGTAACAACCCGAAAATCTGGGCCAGTTTAAAAATTTTATTTTGGCAAATTTAGCGAAATTTGAACATTTAAAATGAATTATTTTAAATAATATCGACGAGAAATTTATTTTGAATAGAATTCGAACGTATATATTTATACGCGTCGACGTTAGAATATAAATATTATATATAATTATAAATAGAATTGAAAATGGCGTGGTAGTTCGATAATTCGATTTCAAACTTCAATTGAATGTACCGGGTGCAAAACAATCCGGATTTTAGTGAAACCAAAAAAATTAGGATCTAATTGATAATATCTTTCCAACGAATCCGAAAAATTGAGATTTCATAGCGGGAATCAAAAGATATGTCCAGTTGAAAATTCTGAATAGTCGCTATGGAATTCAGGCCCTTAAGAATAGACATTTTGCAAACGACCTCGGATTTCGACGAAACCACTTTTGTTGGATCCGTGATGTCAAATTATTGCTAGGTTTCGAATTTCATAATTTTTCGAATCAATATATGAGCATGGCAAAGGAAAACGTGTTTGACCAGTTTTAGTTGATTTTAATCGACTGGAAAATGGCCATTTTTCAAACGGTCTCAGAATTCGACGTAACTAGTTTTGTTAGGACCGTATCGTCAATACGAAGTTAGAAATAATTTTTCTGGAATTTTTAGGGTTAGTATGTTGCTCCAGTAATTTAAAATGTGCATTCAAATTGAATGTATAATGATTTATATTTTAAATTTAGCGGAAACTAATCGTAACAGCCGAATTGGGTTACGAAACATATGCCATTGTGTTCGAAATAGGGGTAATACGCCAAGGATGACAGTCGGCGGGTTCGATTTCGATTTCGAATGGAAAGAGTACTTTATGGAATTCAAAAGCCAAAATAAATTAATTATATAAATTATATATATTCTTCTCCCCCTTCCCTTCAGAGTCAACGTTCAAAAGAGAAAAAAAGGGAATGATCGATCCCTCTCCCGGCGACCATCGCCGTCGCGCGCTGCCATCGGAGGAGCCCCCCCCCCCCCCCCCGGCGCCGCCTCGGCCAGGTCCTCCCACCTTCGACGATGACCTCGTTTGACAAACGCGAGCCCTCCAGTCTCCCCCTTCTACAACGCAACCCCACCCGCCACGTCGATCAACCCTTGAGCGCCACCACCGGATCGATCCCTTCCACTCCGACCCCCTCCGATCTGCTACCCTCTCTCCTCCTTCAAGTGCAAACCCAAAGCCCCAAATCGTGGAAATCCGCACCCAAACCCTCCCATTCGAGCCCAAACCGCCCCAGTCCATACACCACGCCACCCTCGTGCCATCAGCACCCCCTCGACCACCTACCCGCCTCCCACTTGAAGACCAACGCCCCCTCAACCCTCCTCATATCCGAAAATTTGTAAGTTTTATAGTTTACATTGTTTTTAATTTTCAGTTTTACTATATAATATCCGTGTTTAAAAATTAGTTTTTATTATATATATAACCATAAAGAAAAATGAGTTTTATATATAGTTTTGAAATTAAAAATATGGTTTTTACATATAGTTTTGAAACTAAAAATATGATTTTGATTTATATGAATAGCCGATAAGGTTATGATCTTTAGTTATGTAAAGATTAGATTTTTCCTTAGGTAAAAATTAGATTTTTAATAACGTGAAGAAACGATTTTTATATGAGTGAAAGGTTCGATTTTTACATAATCAAAAATAGGATTTTTGTTCATAGAAAAGATGGGATTTTTATTATGAGGTGGGCGTTGTAAAAATATAATTTTTATATCATAGAAAGGTTGAAAATATAATTTTTATATAAGCATGAAGGTTGAAAATATAATTTTTATATAAGCAAGAAGTTAAAAATATAATTTTTATAAGGTAAAGGAGATAAAAATTCGGTTTTTATATATGTAGCGAATTAAAAATATGATTTTTATACACTAGAGAATATAAAAATGTGATTTTTATATATGTAGTGAATACGGGCAACGAAAGTGACAAAGGACGAAAAGGTGAAGATTTCCTACATATGAAGAGTCGTGGCGTTTGGTTTAGCTATCGGTGAGAACTTCTCACTCTAAATTCTCTTTTTCTAGTTATATATATATATATATATATATACTAGGATGCAGACGGTGTTTAGTAGCACCCGACACCCGTCATCCACAGACCATGGATGGCTTGTTTGTTAAATTGTTTGGTTGAGTAGTTGGTTAGTCTATTTGGTTTGAATTGAATTGTTTGGTGAAATGGAATGGATTTGATTGATGTGTGAATGGCGTGGGCCTTCACTAGACCGGGGATAAGGCTAGGCCTCGTCCCGTTTCTAGTATCGTGCCGTTATGCCGCCGAAATTTCCTAAAATAAATTAGAAAAATAAAAATATCATTTTATTTGATAAATGAAATGAATAGAAATTCATGTGTTAAAATAAAATACATTATCGCTAAAAATATAATTTTTAACGTGAAAGTGAATAAATAAATATTTATAAACAAATCGGCCGATTTGTTTATATACACTGATTTGACTGATATTGATTGGGTCGATAAATTTTACACATCGCCCAACTGCACAACTAAAATCTGTGTTTGATTGTTTGAAACCCCACACGGGTGTTGGGATGAAATTTGAAGTTCACTCATCCTGATTGATTAAATATGTCGATCGATCGATTGACAGGCTGTTATAAGCGTTAGATATCTATATTTGATGCTTATACAGTGTAGTGCACTTTGACGATGGTTGATTGTTTATCAATGCTATTATATACATGTGTTGTATGGAATCCATATAATTAACGTTATATGGTGATTGATTGGGCCTCATTCCAATCGGGACAACAATGAATATTATAAAAGAAAATTCATGTGTTGAATATAAAAATAGTCATGTGTTGACGATGTTCATGTGTTGAGTGAAATATTTTATACAATGAAATTTACATCTTTATCATATTTAAAATTAGAACTACTTTACGGTTGAAGTCTAATTGAAAATCAAACGATAGATACCATAATTTTATAAAATATTTTACATAACAAAATAGTGATGTGTTGACAGTACTCATGTGTGGAGATTAGTCGTGTGTTGAAAGAAATATAGATTCATGTGTTGAATGGAATAAATATTCATTTGTTGAATAAAATAAAGAAGTTTTTGAAATATATAAAGCCGTGTTGATTAGAGTTGCGCTATTTTGACGTGAACGATATTTATATCGATTTTATTCGTTTTATAATGAATATTGAAAAGTGATTTCAAAATTTAATATTTGAAATGAAATTCAAATTAAATTAGATTAAAATTCAAATTGAAATTTTATTGAATCAATTTGAAATGAATTCGAATCGAATAGAAAATGAATTCGATTCGAATTGAATAGAAAGTGAATTTGAATTCAAATCAATTAGAAATGAATTGAAATTGAATTAAATTGAAATTGAGTTAAAAACGAATTGAAATCGTTTTGAATGAAATTTAAAACGAATTGAAATTGAATTGAAATGAATTCGAATTGAATGGAAATCAAATCGATTTGAAATTGAAGATGAAGTTGAAATGGTTATGAAAACGAATTTAAAGCGATTTATAAAATATGTTTTAAAAGGAAATCGACGAAATATATAATATATATATATATATATATATATTATATATTTAATGGCCTGAATAGAACGCGCCGCGCCGCGACAGTTCGTGAATTTCGACCATTGACTTCGAATTGACGTTGCGGGAGATCCGACCGTCGGATTCTCCTAAAACCGGAACCGTTGGGTTCGTATCGAAAAGAGCTTTCCAATGAATATTAGAAATTTGAAATCTAACGGTTGGATTTGGAATTATGTCCAAATCAAATTCGATAAAGGTCGCTGTAAGTGCAGTTCGATGGCCGTTGATGGAAATTGACTGTACGGGCCTTGATAAAATTATTAAAAATATCTATAATTTGTGTAAAATCATAAGAAATGATTTGGGAAAAATTGGGCTGAAAAATTTCGTATTTGAAAAGATAAAAATAGATTTTTATCGAAATGAACTAGTTTTGAACTAGAATTAAAATCAATTTATTTTTGAAATAAATAAATTGAATTTGAAAGTGATTTTAAAAATAATCAATATTCCCAATACGTGGATTGGACTGGAGTTGAATCGAAATTATCTTCGGAATATTTCGATGTTGGATTTCGTGACTATACAGATATTGTTATGGGAATTTGAAAGATATATTTTATATCGTTATTTCCAATACGATATTTGTTGGTTTCAGAATTTGATATTGAATATAAGCCGATATATTTTCTATTCAGAGCCTTGTATTTAATATCAAATGTGATTTGGGTTTGTCGGGAATCGTGTTTTAGAAGACATTGGTTCTTTAACCCAGTTAAAGACAGAATATTGATTTTTGAGGAGATTAAAACTAAGTGGAGTTTTAATGAATCTTTAATTAGATTAAAATGTGAATTGATAATTTAAATTATCAAATCTGAAAAGTGATCGAGAGTGGAGTATCACCAGTTTTGCTCCAAAGCGATAGTTAAATCTTTAATTAGATTTGAACGTGAAATGGTAATTAATTTTACCGATAACACCGTGGTGTTAGGAATAGAGTATCACCAGTTTTGCTCCATGGGATATATAGGTTGGGATTGGGAAATGAAATAAATAATTACTTCGATGTGGTTCGCTAATCCCGACTAGTTTGGAAAACCATAAAATGGTTTGAAATGATATTCAAAGGAAGATTATAGGATAAATTTAGAAGAATTTATCTTGGATAAAATTAATGGGAACATTTCCCTAAGAATGTGATTTTATGAATAAAAGAATATTCTGAATTGGAATGAGGCGTTCGTTGTGTTTGTGTAACACTTGTTTATTATATACGTGGGTTATTCAGAAAGTCCGGGTTATACCCATTCTGAATAACCGATTCGACGAGATGTCGAAGATGAAGATGGTGGTTGAAGACCGGAGGTCTTCACATCGTTTGGGTGATTACTGATGATCTCGATTGGGCTGTACACCCAAGATGAGGGAAACAGTTGGTGATCGTCCAGACGTACTTGGAGATGGATGGATATGCGAGGAAAGTGCCTCCGGTTTCGTTCAGACCCAGAACGAACTTGTAAATGGATTGTGTGTCTGACATTGGATTTTATTCTGTGTTGATTGATCTCTATTAAATATACATCTGTTTGGCGGCGGAGAATTTATTCTTTTGCTTAACGCCCTTCTCTGAGACGTACGAGCTTAGAGGTTGTATATCGATGGACATCAGTCGCATGGAGTGAATTGCTAGTGTGGCACGCGTAAGTGGCAATTGATCAAGGCTTCTGTTGAAAAAGCAAAGTCTTGTGGTTGATGATCAAAGCACGGCCTGTGTGGCATAGCTTTGTGTATAACGTGAATTCGCGAGCCTCACACCTCGGTATGAGTCAAAAACGGGATACGGACCCTAGGAGTGCACAATGTTTCTTTCTAGCTATGGTGGTGTCAGTGACCTACCAGCCCTGACATTTATATACTTTTCACCTGTGTGGTTGTTGGATACGAGGCGCCTCGGATATAGGTCTGTAAGGACCGGGAAACGTGTGTTCAGGAATAATTAATCCTCAAAAGTAAGAGAGGACCGGCCTTGGAGGTTCCAAAGGATCAGAGTGGGGTCCTGAGGCATTGCTAGAGTGTCTCGAACGCGGAGAGGAGCTTGCCCCTTGCCTCGACTCATGACGGAAATCCAATTTCCAATACGTGTATTGCGGTTTTAATTGTAGAACTAGTATGGCGACATGATATATGGTACCCATGCCGTCTATGATTGATATTTATGATTGAAATTGTTTTGACACTATACACCTATAATAGTACCAAATGATTTGTTTTAAACGTATCAAGCATTATTTGGCTATTATAAGGGAAAACCCTATCCTCCGGTTTGCGTTGCATTGTGTGATGGGACCTGGGTCTTATAATAGCTTCATTTTTTCTTTATTTAGCATTGCGCTATTTGTTCTATGCACTGGTATTCTTGGGAGGAAACCCGTTCCGCGTTATACGGCGTGGTCCCTTGATTTACCTAACTTTAAAACCAATATCAATAACTGTTTTAGTTCTCACACCAGTCACATGACTGACCTGGAGTTTATTGTTTTAACCTAAACTCAGGGTGCCCCTATTTTCCACACGGGCAGCTAGTAGTTTTTGTTTTGCCGATTTATATTCACAGGGTCCTGATTTACAGCTGGAACGATGCTCGGAAAGCTCTGTATCCGTGTATCTCTTCTAGTTGTGTTTTGTATATTTTTCCGCTGCTATGTAATTTATTGTAATCTCTGATATTTATCGAATGTAATTTATTCATTTATACTCTGTATATTCTTGTATCTGATGGAATTGTTTTAATAACAATGAAATGTTCTTCTGTATGCGTTCTATTTTTTCTTGTACTCAATTCTATCCGTGCTTTCCTTCACGGGGAAGTTCGGGTCGTCTCACCACTTCTAGCTAGAAAGAAACGCATGTCCTCCCTGAAGTCCTCTCCCGTTTCTGGTTCATACCGAGTGTGAAACCCGCAAATCAACGTTACACAAAGCTAAGCCACACAGGCCGTGCTTTGATAATCAACCACAAGACTTTGCTTTTCAATAGAAGCCTTGATCATTTGCATCTTAGTATGCCACACAGGCAATTCACGCTATGCAATCGATATCAATCACACAGAATGAAATCCGATGTCAGACACACAGTCCATCTACAAGTTCGTTCTGGGTCTGAACGAAACCGGAGGCACCTAGTACCCCGCATATCCATCGATCTCCAAGTACGTCCGGACGATCACTAACTGATTCCCTCCTCTTGGGTGTCCAAACGACGTGAAGACCTCCGGTCTTCTACCATCGTCTTCATCTTCGAGTTATCGTCGTATCAGTTATTCAGAATGGGATAAACCCGGTCTTTCTGAATAACTCGCATATATAATAAATACGTGTTACACAAACACAACATACGCCTCATTCCAATTCATCAGCCACTAACCGCAAATCAACAAGAGAATAATTCCCCAAATATTAACCCCGAAGGCCGAAACCAACATTAGATTAATACCCAGGAAACTGTTCTGCTTAGCTAACCTACAGTTAGTTTCTAAATTTCACATTCTTAGGGAAAGGTTCCCATTAATTTTATCAAAGATAAATTCTTTTAAATTTATTCTTTAATCTTCCTTTTGAATATCACTTCAAACTAGTCAGGATTAGTGAAGCACACCGAAGTAATCATTTATTTTATTTCCCCATCCCAAGCTATTCATCCCGTGAAGTAAAACTGGTAATACTTCATATCTAACACCACGGTGTTATCGGTAAATTCAATTACCATTTCACGTTCAAATCTAATTAAAGATTTAACTATCGTCTGGAGCAAAACTGGTGATACTCCATTCTCGATCATTTCAATCTAATTAAAGATTCATTAAAACTGCACTAAGTTTTAATCTTTGACGGGGTTAAAGAATCAGTGTCATTTAAAACACGGTTCACGATAAACCCAAAAATCAATACCAATTCAATTCCAATTAAATTTTATTTAATTGGTACACTTCATTAAATCTAAACAAAAAGATTTAATCTTTTTCTCAACTGGGTTCAAGAATAGTGTTAATAAAGACACCATTCACGACAAACCCAAATCACATTTGATATTAAATACAAGGCTCTGAATAGAAAATATACCGGCTTATATTCAATATCAAATTCTACGACCAACAAATATCATATTGGAAATAACGATATATATATCTTTCAAATTCCCATAACAATATCTGTTTCATCACGAAATCCAACATCGAAATATTCCGAAGACAATTTCGATTCAAATCCATTCCAATATAGTTATTGGAAATTCTGGTTATTTTCAAAACCCTTTCAAATCCAATTTATTTATTTAAAAATAAATAAATTCTAATTCTAGTTCAAAACTAGTTCATTTCGATAAAAATCTATTTTTATCTTTTCAAATATGGAGTTTTTCGTTCCAATTCTTCCCAAATCATTTCTTATGATTTTACATAAATTATTACTATTTTTTATAATATTATCAAGGCCCGTACAGTCGATTTCCATCAACGGCCATCGAACTGCACTTACAACGACCTTTTTCAAATTTGATTTGGACATAATTCCAAATCCAACCATTAGATTTCAAATTTCTAATATTCCTTAGAAAGCTCTTTTCGACACGAACCCAACGGTTCCGGTTTTAGGAGAATCCGACGGTCGGATCTCCCGTAATATCCGTTCGAAGTCAATGGTTGAAATTCGCGAACTACCGCAGCGCGGCGCGTTCTATCCAGGCCATTCTATTATATATATAATATACTTCGTCGATTTCCTTTTAAAACGTATTATATAAATCGTTTTAAATTCGTTTTCAAAACGATTTCAACTTCCTTTCAACTTCAAATCAAAATCGAATTTTTCCTTATAAATTCGTTTTAAATTCATTTCAAATTGATTTCAATTCAAATCGATTTTTAATTCAATTTCAGTTCGTTTTCAATTCAATTCAATTTCAATTCGAATTCATTTATATTCAATTTCAATTTGAATTCATTTCTATTCAATTTCAATTCGAATTCATTTCTATTCAGTTTCAGTTCGAATTTCAATTCTTTTCAAAATATCAGATTTCGAAATCACTTTCGATATTCATTATAAAATGAATAAAATCGATATAAATATCATTCACATCAAAATGGCGTCAATCTAATCAACACGGCTTCATATATTTCTATTTTCCAATATTCTATTTCAAATATGGAATGAGGCCCAATCAATTACCACATAATGTTAATTATATGGATTTTCTACCACACGTATCTAACAACAACGATAAATTATTAACCATCATCCAAAGTGCGTTCTACACTGTATAAGCATCAAATATAAATATTTAACGCTCATGACAGTCTGTCAATTAGTCGATCGACATACAACTAATTATTGGGATTAGTGTATGTCATATATCACCCCAATACCCGTGTGGGGTTTTCAAACAATCAAACCTAGATTTTATTTGTGCAGTTGGGCGATGTGTAAAATTTATCGTCCCAATCAATATCAGTCAAATGTGTGTATATAAACAAATCGTTCGATTTGTTTATAACTATTTATTTCATTTTAAATACACGTTAAAAATTCTATTTTCAACTATAAAATATTTTAACTATATAAATGTTTTATTTTCATTTCACATCACATCACAAAATCAACTACACAGCAAAATCAAACAAACAAGCATACAAGCCGTCCATGGTCTGTGGACGACGGGTGTCGGGTGCTACTAAACACCGTCTGCATCCTAGTATATAATTTAAATTAGAAAATAAAATCAAAGGTGAGGAGTTCTCACAGAGGGTTCCACTCCGCCGTGCTTTGCTTTTGAACTGCTGAATCGCCTGAATCTATTTGAAATTCCAATGCAATTCTTTTCACGCTGTTCATAATAAAAATCAAATTTTTATTACTTCATTCTAATAAATAAAAATCATATTTTTATTTCTACTTCATATATATTCTCGACGCTTCATTCTATATAAAAATTATATTTTTACTTCATATACATAGATCGAATTTTTATTTCATCGCTATAAAAATCACATTTTTATCTCAACATATATATAATAAAAATCAGATTTTTATTTCGCTACATATATAAAGATAATATTTTTATATTCTCTATTATATAAAAATCCTATTTTTATTATTTCTACTTTATAAAAATCATAAAAATCTTGCCTTTTCTTAACTAAAAATCTAACTTTTCTATATCAAATCTTTTTATTTACACAAAAATCTAATTTTTATTTCCAAATCTTCATGTAAAAATTGATTTTTGAAGTATGTTTTCATCCTATAAAAACTGATTTTTAAATATGTTCTTAACCAAAAAAAAACAAATTTAAAAACTAAACATAAAGAACTCACATTTCTTGGCCTGGAGGAGGGGGTTTCGTGCGTCAGAGGGAGGGAGTCAGGATGGAGGCGCAAGTGGTGGTGGGATGGTACAGCGGTCGGCGAATCCAGGGTTTCAGGGGCGGCAGTCTTCAGATCGGTTTTGGGGGGGGGGTCCTGTCGCGGCTAGAGGAGATCGAGGAGGGGTTGACGTGGGTCTCGATTTGGTGGCTAGGGGGGGTGCGGGTTTCCACTGACGCGAGGTGGAGGAGGCTTCGCGAGGTAGGAGAGAGGAAGGAGAAGGAGTTGCGGAGGAGCACGAGGGGGAGCTCCGCGAGATCGAGGAAGGCGGCCAAGGGGAGGGCGATGCCTGAACGGCGGTAGCGATCCACGAAGGGGGGGCTTAGGCGATTAGGTTTTTTTTATTTTCTTTCTGAATGAAGAACGTGAGGGAGGGAGAGAGTGTTTTATAATTTAATTAATATTATATTTAATTACCCAATAGTTGATTTTTTATTTCGACTTCAAAATTGAACCCACCGACTATCATCCCTAGCTTATTACCCCCATTCCGAACACAATGGGATATGTATCGTAGGCTGATTCGATCATTTCGATCAGTTTTCGTCAAAATCAACATATAACTCTATATATTGAATTTGAACGCGCATTTCAATTTATCGGGGTCACATATGGACTCTAAAAATTCCAGAAAAATATTTTCTAGCTTCGTATTGACGATACGGTCCTAACAAAACTAGTTTCGTCAAATTCTGAGACCGTTTGAAAAATGGCCATTTTCCAGTCGATTAAAATCAACTAAAACAGCCAAAACACGCTTTTCTCTGCCACGCTCACATATTGATTCGAAAAATTATGAAATTTGAAACCTAGCAATAACTAGACATCACGGATCCAACAAAAGTTGTTTCATCGAAAACCGAGGTCGTTTGCAAAATGGCTATTTTTAATGGCCAGAATTCCATAGCGACTATTCTGAAATTTCAACTGGACATAACTTTTGATCCCCACTATGAAATTTCAATTTTTCGGAATCGTTAGAAAGATATCCTCAATTAGATTCAAATATTTTTGGTTTCACTAAAATCCGGTTTATTTTGCACCCGGTACATTCATTTGAAATTTAAAATTGAATTATCGAACAACCACGCCATTTTCAATTCCTTTTATAATTTAAAATAAATATTTATATTCTAACGACGATCTATATAATATATAAGTTCGAATTCTATTCAAAATAAATTTCTCATTGTTATTATTTAAAATAATTCATTTTAAATAATCAAAATTCGCTAAAATTGCCAAAATAAAAATTTTAAATTGGCCCAGATTTCTGGGTTATTACACAAATTTTCAAACTACCGCGCTATTTTGAACTCCTTTTATAATTAAAATAAAATTTATCGTCGTTATTATTTAAAATAAATTATTTTAACTATTCAAAATCCATTAAAAGTTCTAAAATAAATATTTTAAATTGGTTTAGAATTTGCGGGTTGTTACAATCTCCCCCACTTAAAATCTTTTCGTCCTCGAAAAGGGGCGAAGCTAAAAGTCGTTAAAATAACCAATTAGATTTTTATTCTTTTATTGGTTTTAATAATTTTATTAGTTGATATTTTTTCAAATATATATAAGTTTCATATATCCAAAAATTATATTTTCTAAGATCAGATTATATATATAATCAAAAATACGTTAATTATATACTTGTCACTCTCAACTCATTCTCGGGAATTTCTAACCCCATTTCTAATGAGTTTTCTCATTCTAGGAATGGCTGATCCTATCTCTAATGAGTATTCTTATTGGATATTACTAATCCAATCTCTTATGAGTCCTTTGTTTAGTTCTAACGAGTTGTACCCCAAAGATTTGAGCTAACCAGAGCTCTGATACCACGTGTAATGACCCGATAATCCCCGCCCTTTGAATCGACCATAAACCACACAGGTCTGATCCAAATGTTGGAAATCCTCGAATGCCTTAACTCTAGGCATACAACACATTAGAACAAAAACAACAGACTTTTATAAACATTATAATAATGATACAATCAGAGTACAGAATATCAGAGTACAATGGATAAACAATACAGCGGAAGATAAATTACAATAAATGTAGTACAATGCAGTAGTACAAATAAACTGATACCGCGGAAGTCTATCAATGCTCTGGACACAGCTTTAAGCTTCGATCCAAAATCCTGCTCAACATATCTACAAATTAAGCTACTCGACTGCCCGTGTGGAAAAGAGGGCATCCGAGTTTGCAAAGTGAAACAAACTACCGGTCAGTCGTGGGACTGGTGTGAGAAATCTTTACTTAACTTATCTAATAAAAATGCTAATCACAGGACCACGCCGCTAATGCGGAACGGGTTTACTCCATTGGATTACCAATGCATGAAGTAGAGTAAATCATAAAAAAACGTAATGCTTTTTAGAAAAATGAAACCATTATATGACTCAGGTCCCATCACACAATGCAACGCAAGCCAGAGGATAGAGTTTTACCTTATAATGGTCAAAAATGCTTGATACGATAAAAAACGGATTTGATATTATTATTAGTGTATATATGTTTTCAAAAACATTTCAATCATAATGTATCAATCATAGACGACATAGCTACCATATACTATGTCGCCGTACTAGTTCTACAATCAAAACCGCAGGATGTCGTATTGGAAGTTGGATTTCCATCAAGAATCAAGGCTAGGAACGATCTCCTTACCGATTCGATACACTCTAGCAATGTCTCAGGATCCCCCGCAGTGAACCCTTAGATACAGCAAGGCCAGTCCACAAATAACGCTAGCGAATTGGCAATTCCTGAACACACGCTCCCCAATCCTATTGGACCTATAAATTGGCCATTGGAGACCAATAAAAAATATCTGAGGCACCTCATTCCATCAACCACATAAGTAAAAATGTTGGGACTTGTAAAAAACCTAACCCCACTTCTAGATAGAAAGAAACGTGTGCACTCCCTGCTTTCCCTTGTCCCGTTTTTGGCTCTACCAGGGTGTGAGGCTCGTGAGGTAACGTAATACACAAAGCTATGCCTAAATAGGCTATGCTTTGATAATTATTCACAAGGCTCTGCATTCCAACAAAAGCCTTGATCAATTGCATCTTGGCATGTCACATTGACAGTTCATACCATGTGGTCGATAACTACCAATATATAACCTTCGAGCTCGTGCGTCTCAAAGAAGGGTGTTAAGCAAGAGAATAAATTCTCCTCCACTACAGATATATATTAATAGGTATCAATTTAATTACACATAATGAAATTCAATGTCGGACACACATCCATTTACAAGTCCGTTCTAGGTCTGAACGAAACCGAAGACACCTTATTCCGCCTCCCGAATGTCCAATACGGAAGTGAGGTGCTCGCATATCCGGACAATCAACAAGTACGTCCGAACAAGCTACCACTATTAACCCTTTACAGGGACCGACCCAATGCCAGGCATCAGTAGTCGTCCGTTCGATGTGAAGATCGCCGGTCTTCAATCACCGTCTTCGATATCTTCGACTTCTAATCGTCGTAGTAATTGTTCAGAATGGGTTCAACCCGGTCTTTCCGAATAACTCACGTATTTTTATAATTAAAAATCAAGTGCTATAAAGACACATCCAACGCCTCTTTCCAATTCAGAATATTCTTTTAATAAAATATTCATATTATTAGGGAAAGGTTCCCATTAATTTTATCAAAGATAAATTCTTTTAAATATAATCTTTAATCTTCTTCTAAAGATTCACTAAAACTTCAATTTGGTTTTAATATCAAAAGTCATTACCTTATGATTATTCAGTTTTAAGAAATTAATCTTATCTTTAAATGGGTTAAAAAATCAATGTCATTTAAAAACATTTCACGATAAATCCAAAATCATTCTCCCATAAATATGGAATTTTCACAGAAATCAAATCAATATATAAACGATATAAAGTTCCGTATCAGACCGATAATATAAATGGAATAACAGCAAAGCCTTTTAAATTCCATATATAGTATCAGTCTTCTTATACAGAAGCCTATCTCGATTATTATCAATCGAATTTCCACTTAATTCCAATTTAATATATTAAATTGGAAAACTTGTGTAACAACCCGAATTTTTAAACAACATGTTAAGACAAGAATCAAGGCAGAATTAAATATTAAAATATGAATCAGGAGAAACTATGCCATTGCGTTCGTCTCGGAAAAATACGCGAAATAGAGTCCGAGTTTTCGAAAATCGGAGTCCGTATGACCAAGATATGGCCTCGCGAAGTTTCACGAAAAAATCAAATTCAAAACAGATTCAAATTTCAAAAAATCAGAAGTGGCGGGAAAATTCCCGCCAGACCCAGGGGGGTCGACCTGGGGGTCGACAGGGGAGTCGACCTCCCCACCAGGTCGACTGGGGAGTCGACCCCAGGGTCGACCTGCCTGGTCGAACCCAGGCAACCAGGTGCATCTGTTTTGCTGTTTGGCTCGGTTTTGGAAGCTTGTGACGATTTTTGAGGGCTTGGATCTATCCTAGGGTTAATCTAACGGCCTAAACTACTCCTAATCTCTATAAAAAGACCCTAAGCCTACCCTAAACCCCTCATAAATCACTCTTGCAACGAAGTGCTGCCCAAATGCCAAGTGATCATGGCCTCCATCTCCAACTCCAAGAGACTATGCATGCAAATCGGATCCGAATCGAAAGGTGCAAGCTTGCTACACCAAATAGAGGCCAAATCAACGTTGCTATGCGAGTTTCATGACGGTTCTTCGACAAAGGAGCCACCTTTCTTCGTCAAAATGATGCATGATCCTTTTTCCTAAGCCTCGCTATGTAAGTTCTAGCTACTTGTAGATTCTAACGGTGGTTCTAATGTGACATGGGATAAAATGCGATGAAACATAAGTATGCTAGCCTATATGAACCTTGTCCTGTCTCTTTTGCTTGAACCTATGACTTTGGGCTATGCTTAGTGACTTAATCATGCCATTCATGCTATGTTTAACCTAGTATATCTTGCAAGTTTGAATCTTTATCTATGAAATGTTAGCATGAACCTTTGGGAACCACTTGACTTGTGAAAACATTAGCAAAGACTTGACTTTGGGGCTTATGCATGTAAATGAACCCAAACCCCTTATGTATCATGCATGCTTGTGGCCAAATCCTCTTGTGAAACTATGCATGTTTGTGGCCAAATCCTCTTGTGAAACTATGCATGTTTGTGGCCAAATGCCCTTATGATACTATGCATGTTTATGGCCAAATTTCCTTATGATACCATGCATGTTTGTGGCCAATATGTTGGCATAATACCCTACTATGTGACTCGCTTCCACTTGGGTGGGAAATACGTTTGGGTAGTTTAGGAAGAACGTGGGTACGACATGAAAAACTTGACATGGGGTTTACATGAGAACATGACATTCATGATACATTTAAATATGGTCATGACACGTGGGAAAACATGGAACTTGAACCAGACATGGGTGGGTTGTAAGTGTGAAAAGACACTAGACCAAACATGAAAGTGGCCAACTCGAGGTTGGGTTGAGTTTGTAGCATAAATCTACCCGGACCCTCCCGGCTTAACTAGTGGCTACAAACAATAGGATCCAATGTGAGAAGTTGGTCATGTCGCGCTTAAGACCCGAGGTTAGACTAGGTTGTGGTGTAAAACTACCCGGACCCGCCCGGCTTAACTAGTAACCACAACAAGGTCTAATGTGAGAGGTTGAGAGTGCATTAATTAAATTAATGCCACATGATAAGGTTAAGTAAAGTTGACTAATGACACTTAACCGATATGACACGAATGGGTAGGTTAAGTGGGACCGGGCTTGATTTCTTAATGACACTTAACCATACAAGACAAATAGGGGATGGGGTTAAGTAATTTACGCTTAACTAATCCGACTTGGTAATTAGATGGGGTTAAGTAATTAAGACTTAACTAATCTAAACACGGTAATTAGACATAGTTAAGTAATTAAGACTTAACTAATCTAAACACGGTAATTAGATGGGGTTAAGTAATTAAGATTTAACTAATCTAAACACGGTAATTAGATGGGGTTAAGTAATTAAGACTTAACTAATCTAAACACGGTAATTAGATGGGGTTAAGTAACCTATACTTAACTAATCTAAACACGGTAATTCGACGGGGTTAAGTTAAACACTTAACCAATCTAAACTTGGTAATCCAATGAGGTTAAGTAACCGATACTTAACTAATTTAATATGATAATTTAATGGGGTTAAGTAACTTATACTTAACCAATTATACGTGATGATTTGATGAGGTTAAGTAACCTACACTTAACCAATCTAATACGTGGGTATGGTAGGGTTAAGTCACAAGACCTTTTAAATTAGGCTTAACCAGTGTAATACGATTAGTGGATGGGGTTAAGTTAACCTACACTTAACCAATCCGACTCGACAATCTGATGGGATTAAGATAATCTATGCTTAATCAATCTAACATGATAATTTGATAGGGTTAAGACAAATAAATACTTAACCAATTGGACTTGATAGGGTTAAGTCATGAGCTTCTTGGTACACTTAACCAACCTGTAGGGATAAGCCTTGAACTTGAGTACTTAGCCAATCTTGACATGATTCGTGGGCGGGTTAAGTCATAAACTTGGATAACAACACTTAACCCATTTGACAAAACCCTAGCTCAAGGGACTAGGTTGGAAATCGTAGTTAACAAGGATAGAGGAAAGAGGAGCGAAGTGGTAAACCTTAGTTAAGGGTAACTAAGTAATAATTCTTAGCTAAAGACATGAGACTAGTTCATAAAGAGATGAGTAACCGGGTACGGTAGGTCATCGCTTAGTATACGAGGAGGAGCAAGTTATCTGACTTGGATAAAAGCTCCAGCGAACTGGGTGACGAAGCGGAAGCTTCAGGGAACGTGAGGGTACTCTTGGTATCCCTCTGTGAGATGGCAAGTGGTCCATGAAACCCGGCCTCACAGGGGTTAAGGTCTGCGGTAGAAGAGCCAAGAGTATGCCTTGGTTGCTATGCGAGCGACCTAAAGACTGGGATGGATTAGCGTGGAGTCGACGATACTTGATTTTGCCCCGGGATAGCATGTCGCCGACTACCTACCATCTTTAGTCAATCGTGTATGTACGGAAAGGCAGGGAACTCCCAAAAGACCATATACTAGCTATCGAGTTATGGGTGAGGTTGGCTATCTGGAAGTGGGCATCGATGGGCCTTAGTGTAGTTCTCATACATGATTTTTCTTGGATTGCCTTTCAGTAGTTGAGGGAGGGGTCACGTGGGACCATAGCCACGGGTACAAAGACAGACCTTGATATCTGCATCAGCAGACGACTTAAAGCTCCCGACCGAGTTCTGTATTTCTTGATTTGCCCTGGCACGGAACTCGGATGGCACATTGAGGAACATGTGCGTCTAGACATGGAAAACGATTCACGGTACATACGCGGGGTAAAGGGCGCGGTTGACGGGTGGCATAATCCCTAGTGGCCCTAGGTGGCTGAACCCAAACCGAGACACGGAAACGTTCATTAGGTAGCATAATCCCTAGTGGTCCTAGGTGGCATAAATCCTAAGTGAATGCGCGATAGTTCATGGTAAGGAAACATAACTAGATCAAGGGTAGCAGTCCAAAATAACCTCAAGGATAAAACGTTTACATGGGAAAGCCCGTATGGCCTACGGCAAAGGACTGAACTTATACATGGAAAGAAACATACGAGTTGGGAAAAACCTACATATGCTATATATTAGGTTGACAGGGACCATTACATGACATTGGGCAAGGGACATTCATAGTTAACACCTGACGCGGGTTGGGATACTAGTACGAGAGGTGCAGAGCAAATATACATGTTAGAACCAGGAGAAATATACATGATATATACCGTGGGATGTTATACAGGGTAGATACCTTGGGATAGTATACTGATAGAAACCTGACGATGTGATACCTTGATTTATCATGACACCGTAGTTTATCATGATATCTTAGTTTACCTTGCTACAGTGGTTCAGCCTGGTACCCTGGTTTAGTTTACCTATCTTGTAGTCATCCTTATGTTTACTTTCAGTTTATGCATGTCATGTTACCTTTACCTGTTTTTATACTGGAAGTAGATAGGACTTACCAGTCTTTATGACTGACCCCGTTTTCTTTCGCCTCTTTGTCTTCCGTTTCCCCCCCAGGTTTCAGGGAGGAAATGCTGTTGTTAGTTCGGACTTCTTCTGTTTGAAGGTCATCACGCATGGCTTGGACTTTTCTTGGCTATGGCCACTTTACTGTTTTACTTGGGGAATAATTCATGAAATGGTTTTATGCTTCTTTATTATTGCAAGACAGGTTTTGATGTATTCTGATGTAAAAGGCTTTAGACCTTATTTTATAAGGTAATGAAATTTGTTTTACTTCCGCTGTTTTATATATGTTCTGTCTTGTAATATTTCTGTGCATGTTTACCTCGATAATGCTTCACCAAACCTAGTGCATTCCCTTTGTGAGTGACCCTAGCGGTGGTGGGTGTTACATTTGGTATCAGAGCAGAAGGTTACCAGACTGGGCAAAAGTTTTTAAAACCTTCTGAAAACTATTTGAGAAACCGTTTTACAAAGAAGCATTTTTCAAGAGAAGTTTGTTTTAAAAGGTTATTCCCCAAAGGCCATTAGCATTATCCTTTGATTCCTTGATTGAATCTCCTTTCCTTTCTTTCCTCCATCTGTGGTCACAGTAGTTCTAACTGTGACTAATCTTTGTCTAGCCGCGTAGGTGTTTCCCGTACGATGGAGGTGGTTCTCGAGAGACCTGTTGCCGTGGTACAAGGAAGGATAATAAGAGTAAGGATAAAGGACACGAGCTTAAGGATAAGCAACTGTTGCTATGGCTTAGTCCATCAAGGAGGACAAGGACAAGATCCTCGGAGAGGGCAATTGTACGCTCCCATTTCCAGGGTACCTAAAAGAAATGGTATCGTTTCTGGTTAAGGTTTAGTCGTTCTTTTCTATCATCCCGTCCAGACTTTGTCTTGATCATCGTATCATTTAAGTCTGCTTGGATAGTTGAGTCTCTGCACCTTAGTACTAGCATGCTAAAGGATACCAGTTTTGTCCCAAAATCTAGTTGGAGAGTCGGTCCATTTATTCATGACTTGTTGGATTTGAGAACGTCTATGCCAAGTGTTGAGATTAGAAGCAATACTTCTATTGTTGAGCTATGGATGGATTCTAGGGGTAAAGTGGTTATCCAGTAAGGGATATGGATGGATTCTAGGGGTAAAGTGGTTATCCAGTAAGGGATACCATTCTCAGTTTTGAAAAGAGGGTAGTCAGACTCTTGGCTTGCTTTGGTAATACCTTCGGAGTCTCGTGTAACCTTTTGGGTTCTGTCATGGTTGGCTACCTAGAATCTCTTGATGCATTTATCGGAAACCTCTGATCCAATCGAGTAACGTCCGCCAATAAGACAGATGGTTTATTCCGCTCGAGCATGGGTTATAGAAATCACCCTAGTAAGTGCACGTGGTAACATGGATTGGCATCGGTAAACGAGATCCAGAATTCACTAGTGAGTTTTGGAGAGCTTGCATGAGTATGCAGATATGGTTGAGCCAAGTATACTAGGGAAAGAATAAGTGTAAGTGGAACGAGAGGCGACGATGAAATGAGTTCCAACTCATACCTTGGAAATAGGAATCAAGGAGCTACGAAATCATGAAGTCAAAGGCGGTCAAGGCACAATGGAATTAAGCTCATGGAAATGCGGTTTAGACGCGTGCATCATATCTCTTTTTTTTAAGAGTATATCGTTGATCCCTAGAGCTTGCTTGCATGCAAACGCTTGGTGGATATCCCCTCAATCCTGTTTCCGTTGCAAACCCCGTAAGGAGTTTGTCTTGTTTATCTTCTCGACCCTATCCTGGGAACCTTAGGTAGAACTCTATGGATGTAAACATGTATTTGAAACATGTTATGATTGATATGGTTGCAAATGGTTGCAAGTGGTTGCTCGTGGATGCGCGAATACACATTAGATACTAGATTGACGCGGTCACGTTTCATGTTGCATATGCACGAGTATTTATACTTGTTTATGGATGAAATTGAATGTGTTATCATGCGGATGTTGCATATGAATGAATGTTTGTGCACGCATATAGTACTTATATGACTAGGACTATTTGCATACATGTTGGACTCAATGCACTAAACATATTTTGCATTAGAAAGATCATTCAGGCCTGATCATTAGCATTAGCTAAGGAGCATATACACACACGTTTTGCATATGTTCATATGGCATTAGAAATCGTCTAAGGACAATGGTTGCCTGTGGATGATGTTTTGAGTAGATGAATGATGGATGGTAGGATACGTTCTTCCTAACTTGGAGATTTCGGGGACGAAATCCTTTAAGTTGGGGAGAACGTAACAACCCGAATTTTTAAACAACATGTTAAGACAAGAATCAAGGCAGAATTAAATGTTAAAATCTGAATCAGGAGAAACTGGCTATGCCATTGCGTTCGTCTCGGAAAAATACGCGAAATAGAGTCCGAGTTTTCGAAAATCGGAGTCCGTATGACCAAGATATGGCCTCGCGAAGTTTCACGAAAAATTCAAATTCAAAACAGATTCAAATTTCAGAAAATCAGAAGTGGCGGGAAAATTCCCGCCAGACCCAGGGGGGTCGACCTAGGGGTCGACTGGGGAGTCGACCTCCCCCCCAGGTCGACTAGGGAGTCGACCCCAGGGTCGACCTGGGGGTCGACCTGCCTGGTCGAACCCAGGCAACCTGGTGCACCTGTTTTGCTGTTTGGTTCGATTTTGGAAGCTTGTGACGATTTTTGAGGGCTTGGATCTATCCTAGGGTTAATCTAACGGCCTAAACTACTCCTAATCTCTATAAAAAGACCCTAAGCCTACCCTAAACCCCTCATAAATCACTCTTGCAACGAAGTGCTGCCCAAATGCCAAGTGATCATGGCCTCCATCTCCAACTCCAAGAGACTATGCATGCAAATCGGATCCGAATCGAAAGGTGCAAGCTTGCTACACCAAATAGAGGCCAAATCAACGTTGCTATGCGAGTTTCATGACGGTTCTTCGACAAAGGAGCCACCTTTCTTCGTCAAAATGATGCATGATCCTTTTTCCTAAGCCTCGCTATGTAAGTTCTAGCTACTTGTAGATTCTAACGGTGGTTCTAATGTGACATGGGATAAAATGCGATGAAACATAAGTATGCTAGCCTATATGAACCTTGTCATGTCTCTTTTGCTTGAACCTATGACTTTGGGCTATGCTTAGTGACTTAATCATGTCATTCATGCTATGTTTAACCTAGTATATCTTGCAAGTTTGAATCTTTATCTATGAAATGTTAGCATGAACCTTTGGGAACCACTTGACTTGTGAAAACATTAGCAAAGACTTGACTTTGGGGCTTATGCATGTAAATGAACCCAAACCCCTTATGTATCATGCATGTTTGTGGCCAAATCCTCTTGTGAAACTATGCATGTTTGTGGCCAAATCCTCTTGTGAAACTATGCATGTTTGTGGCCAAATGCCCTTATGATACTATGCATGTTTATGGCCAAATTTCCTTATGATACCATGCATGTTTGTGGCCAATATGTTGGCATAATACCCTACTATGTGACTCGCTTCCACTTGGGTGGGAAATACGTTTGGGTAGTTTAGGAAGAACGTGGGTACGACATGAAAAACTTGACATGGGGTTTACATGAGAACATGACATTCATGATACATTTAAATATGGTCATGACACGTGGGAAAACATGGAACTTGAACCAGACATGGGTGGGTTGTAAGTGTGAAAAGACACTAGACCAAACATGAAAGTGGCCAACTCGAGGTTGGGTTGAGTTTGTAGCATAAATCTACCCGGACCCGCCCGGCTTAACTAGTGGCTACAAACAATAGGATCCAATGTGAGAAGTTGGTCATGTCGCGCTTAAGACCCGAGGTTAGACTAGGTTGTGTTGTAAAACTACCCGGACCCGCCCGGCTTAACTAGTAACCACAACAAGGTCTAATGTGAGAGGTTGAGAGTGCATTAATTAAATTAATGCCACATGATAAGGTTAAGTAAAGTTGACTAATGACACTTAACCGATTTGACACGAATGGGTAGGTTAAGTGGGACCGGGCTTGATTTCTTAATGACACTTAACCATACAAGACAAATAGGGGATGGGGTTAAGTAATTTACGCTTAACTAATCCGACTTGGTAATTAGATGGGGTTAAGTAATTAAGACTTAACTAATCTAAACACGGTAATTAGATGGGGTTAAGTAATTAAGACTTAACTAATCTAAACACGGTAATTAGACGGGGTTAAGTAATTAAGACTTAACTAATCTAAACACGGTAATTAGATGGGGTTAAGTAACCTATACTTAACTAATCTAAACACGGTAATTCGACGGGGTTAAGTTAAACACTTAACCAATCTAAACTTAGTAATCCAATGAGGTTAAGTAACCGATACTTAACTAATTTAATATGATAATTTAATGGGGTTAAGTAACTTATACTTAACCAATTATACGTGATGATTTGATGAGGTTAAGTAACCTACACTTAACCAATCTAATAAGTGGGTCTGGTAGGGTTAAGTCACAAGACCTTTTAAATTAGGCTTAACCAGTGTAATACGATCAGTGGATGGGGTTAAGTCAACCTACACTTAACCAATCCGACTCGACAATCTGATGGGATTAAGATAATCTAAGCTTAATCAATCTAACATGATAATTTGATAGGGTTAAGACAAATAAATACTTAACCAATTGGACTTGATAGGGTTAAGTCATGAGCTTCTTGGTACACTTAACCAACCTGTAGGGCTAAGCCTTGAACTTGAGTACTTAGCCAATCTTGACATGATTCGTGGGCGGGTTAAGTCATAAACTTGGATAACAACACTTAACCCATTTGACAAAACCCTAGCTCAAGGGACTAGGTTGGAAATCGTAGTTAACAAGGATAGCGGAAAGAGGAGCTAAGTGGTAAACCTTAGTTAAGGGTAACTAAGTAATAATTCTTAGCTAAAGACATGAGACTAGTTCATAAAGAGATGACTAACCGGGTACGGTAGGTCATCGCTTAGTATACGAGGAGGAGCAAGTTATCTGACTTGGATAAAAGCTCCAGCGAACTGGGTGACGAAGCGGAAGCTTCGGGGAACGTGAGGGTACTCTTGGTATCCCTCTGTGAGGTGGCAAGTGGTCCATGAAACCCGGCCTCACAGGGGTTAAGGTCTGCGGTAGAAGAGCCAAGAGTTTGCCTTGGTTGCTATGCGAGCGACCTAAAGACTGGGATGGATTAGCGTGGAGTCGACGATACTTGATTTTGCCCCGGGATAGCATGTCGCCGACTACCTACCATCTTTAGTCAATCGTGTACGTACGGAAAGGCAGGGAACTCCCAAAAGACCATATACTAGCTATCGAGTTATGGGTGAGGTTGGCTATCTGGAAGTGGGCATCGATGGGCCTTAGTGTAGTTCTCATACATGATTTTTCTTGGATTGCCTTTCAGTAGTTGAGGGAGGGGTCACGTGGGACCATAGCCACAGGTACAAAAACAGACCTTGATATCTGCATCAGCAGACGACTTAAAGCTCCCGACCGAGTTCCGTATTTCTTGATTTGCCCTGGCACGGAACTCGGATGGCACATTGAGGAACATGTGCGTCTAGACATGGAAAACGATTCACGGTACATACGCGGGGTAAAGGGCGCGGTTGACGGGTGGCATAATCCCTAGTGGCCCTAGGTGGCTGAACCCAAACCGAGACACGGAAACGTTCATTAGGTAGCATAATCCCTAGTGGTCCTAGGTGGCATAAATCCTAAGTGAACGCACGATAGTTCATGGTAAGGAAACATAACTAGATCAAGGGTAGCAGTCCAAAATAACCTCAAGGATAAAACGTTTACATGGGAAAGCCCGTATGGCCTACGGCAAAGGACTGAACTTATACATGGAAAGAAACATACGAGTTGGGAAAAACCTACATATGCTATATATTAGGTTGACAGGGACCATTACATGACATTGGGCAAGGGACATTCATAGTTAACACCTGACGCGGGTTGGGATACTAGTACGAGAGGTGCAGAGCAAATATACATGTTAGAACCAGGAGAAATATACATGATAGATACCGTGGGATGTTATACAGGGTAGATACCTTGGGATGGTATACTTGATAGAAACCTGACGATGTGATACCTTGATTTATCATGACACCGTAGTTTATCATGATATCTTAGTTTACCTTGCTACAGTGGTTCAGCCTGGTACCCTGGTTTAGTTTACCTATCTTGTAGTCATCCTTATGTTTACTTTCAGTTTATGCATGTCATGTTACCTTTACCTGTTTTTATACTGGAAGTAGATAGGACTTACCAGTCTTTATGACTGACCCCGTTTTCTTTTGCCTCTTTGTCTTCTGTTTCCCCCCCAGGTTTCAGGGAGGAAATGTTGTTGTTAGTTCGGACTTCTTCTGTTTGAAGGTCATCACGCATGGCTTGGACTTCTCTTGGCTATGGCCACTTTACTGTTTTACTTGGGGAATAATTCATGAAATGGTTTTATGCTCCTTTATTATTGCAAGACAGGTTTTGATGTATTCTGATGTAAAAGGCTTTAGACCTTATTTTATAAGGTAATGAAATTTGTTTTACTTCCGCTGTTTTATATATGTTCTGTCTTGTAATATTTCTGTGCATGTTTACCTCGATAATGCTTCACCAAACCTAGTGCATTCCCTTTGTGAGTGACCCTAGCGGAGGTGGGGTGTTACAACTTGACTTTGGAAATTTCTTTTTAAATCTTAAAAAGATTTATAAATTCTAAATCATATATTTTTATACTGTTAATTGGGTTAAAGAACAAACATCGTTTAAAACTTAGTTCACGATAAACCCAACTCACATATCATTTTACTTCCATTACTAAATATAATTGGAAAACTCTAATAATCTTAATTAAAAGATTTATTTCTTTTATACGGGGTTTTAAGAACAGAGTTATTTAAGACACTATCCACGACAACCCAAAATCTAATTCTTTTATTTAATTCCAATTAAATATTAATTAATTGGAAGACTCGACTAAATCTTAATTTAAAATGTTCTTTATATAATTTATTCTTTATATTACAATATCCTTTAGAAAATATTATTTATTTAAAAGAAATTCTTTGTTTAAAATATATTCTGAATCGGAAAGCGACTCAATCATTTACCATATAAATTCGGTTATATTGAATTCATACATCGTATTTAAATTACAAAAAATGATAAATAATCATCCAACCATCCATTTAGCATCCAGAGTGAAGTTCACACTGTGTTAGCATTAAAATGAAATAATAACGCTCATCGCAGCCTGTCAATCTATCGATTGACATACAAATAAATATTGGGACTAGTGTATATCAATTATCATCCCAATACCCATGTGGGTTTGTCAGCCAACTTCAGATAAATAAATAATTGGTTAATGAATTTAAACAATTCTAATACTGCTAACGTAACGACCCGAAAATTAGCGACCTTGGTTATCCGATATACAACACATATCGAACATCAAGAGTTGAAAATACTGGATGGTTAATGAAAGAAATTAGAGGGTGAGAAAAGATAAGATAGAAACTTAGAATAGAAGGAGAAGAACAACACAACATCAGAGTAACACGAACCTCACAGCGGAACGAATAAAATATAACATAACTTTTGAATTACAAACAGTATGTATACAATAACACTTATCAGAGTACAACACTTACAACGCAGCGGAAATAAACAATAGCTATAAAATCCTAAAGCCTCCTACTCCAAGCTCTCCAAGTGTATCTGTAAAATCCCGACTACTTGACTACCCGTACAAATTTAGGCATCCAAGAGTTTAGGGAAAACAAACAAAATAAACTCCGGGTCAGTCATGGAACTGGTATGAGTAAAACAGTTTAAAACAGTTTGAACAAGCAAACGATATCTCATAAAACCACAACGTATAACGGAACGGGTTTTTTCCCTTATGAGAATCCAAAATATCTTTATATCAAAAACCTTTTGATATTATAATAATGTCTATCAACCACAATATAATAATCATCTAGCAGAAACGCTTTCATCTCACATTCTACATATATAGTATAAAATCAAAACCGCAAGCACGTATTGGGTAATGGATTTCCAACTATGACAAGGTATGGAACCCCCTTTCGCTAGTGTATCTCTAGAGAGGAATACACTGGGTTCAACAAGAACATCTTGCAACCCGGCCACACATGACCGACCACTCATTTCGCTTGAGTGTATCGAATGTATATCACCAACGGTTAGGATCAGCAACCGTTTCCCGAATAGGACAGCATCAACAACAGATTCTTAGAAGTAAATGAAACTCTAGATCAGGTGATTATACACCCTAATAGGTGCGACCTACATAGCCATGCTGCCTGCCCGATTTCTATCATTTACCGAATGTGAGGCTAGAAGCTACGCTTATCTTTTACATTTCACATCTTCATTCACTTAGAATGTCACATCGTCATACCCGCCAAATCACAAATTGATTTATCCAAAAATAACACGGGTATACAGCTAAGAGAAATGAATTCCGATGCCACCATATGTGAATACGTTTGAAGAGATCAACTTACGCAATCTATCAGATATACTCTATCAGACCTTCGTCCATACAAGTTGTCCTGGGACTGGACAAACCGAAGGCACTATTCAGTACATCCATCTTAGGCAATTGTTATCTAAGATTTAAACAATAGCCATTGCACTTTACTCCGTCTTTAATATATTTAGCATACTTGATTCGCAACGCTTATGCCAATACGTTCATGTGTTGAATGGTATTCGTGTTTTAAATATAAAAATCACCTTTTTATCTATTTATACAAACTATAGAAAACCTTCATGTGTTGAATCGAAATTCATTCGTTGAATTGAAATTCATGTGTTGAATGGTATTCATATTTTGGAAAGAAATTGTTTTATAATAAAAATCCTATTTTTATTACCTATATGAACTATATAAAATAATCTTGTTTTGAAAGAAATTGTTTTATAATAAAAATCCTATTTTTATTACCTATATGAACTATATAAAATAATCGTGTTTTGAAATGAATTGTTTTACAATAAAAATCACATTTTTATTATATACATGAATTGTTAAAAATAGTGATGTAACGACCCGGATTTTTGGCGACTTTGGTTATCGACATAGCTCGATGTCGATAACCAAAACATCGAGAAATCCCGGTAATTAATGAATGAAATTAGAGGGTGAGGAAAGATAAGATAGAAACTTAGAATAGAAGAAGAAGAAGAACACAACATCAAAGTAACACGAACCTCACAGCGGAACGAATAACATATAATAGATAACATAACTTTGAAATATAACAGTTATATATACAATAGCACTTATCAGAGTACAACACTTACAACACAGCGGAACAAAACTCTATATAACTAACGCTGAAGCCTTCTGCTCCAAGCTCCTTTAGATAGATCTGGAAAATCCTGAACTACTTGACTACCCGTACAAATTTATGCACCCAAGTGTTTAGGTAGAACAAAACAAAATAAACTCCGGGTCAGTCATGGGACTGGTATGAGTAAAACAGTTTAAACGGTTTGAACAAGTAAACGATATCTCATAAGACCACGCCGTATAACGGAACGGGTTTTTCCCTTATGAGAATCCAAAATATCTTTATATCAAAAACCTTTTGATATTATAATAATGTCTATCAACCACAATATAATAACCATCTAGCAGAAACGCTTTCATCTCACGTTCTACATATAGTATACAATCAAAACCGCAAGCACGTATTGGGTAATGGGTTTCCAACTATGACAAGGTATGGAACCACCTTCCGATCAGTGTACTCTAGGAACGATACACTGGAGTTCAACAAGAACATCTTGTAACTCAGCCACACATGATCGACCACTCATTTTGCTTGAGTGTATCGAATGTATATCACCAACGGTCGGGATCCGCAACCGTTTCCCGTATATATATGAGACAGAATTGATAGATTAAAGAAGCAAATGAATATTCTCTAGATAGGTGATTATACACCCTACTTCGGTGTGACCGACTTATTCATGCTGCCTGCCCGATTTCTGTCATTTACCGGATGATGAGGCTAGAAGCTACGCTTTATCATCACATCAGATTCACTTTGAATGCCACATCATCAAATCCATCCAATCACTGATTGACGTCCTCAACAATACATTATGTGTTAGCTAAAAGAAGTTTCCTTCTTCGCTTCCACTCTTGGTACGGTTGGAGAAATCAATATACGTGATCATCTGGAAATACTCTGTCAGACATCCATCAATACAAGTCATCCAGGAACAGGATGAACCGAAGGCACTATTCAGTACATCCATCTTAGGCACTGTTATCTAAGACTTATACAATAGCCCTTGCACTTTACTTCGTCTTCAATTATCCTTGGCATATATGATTCACAACGCTTATGCCAATACAGAGTGGTTCTTTGGATAACAATCCAACCGGTCTCTCCATATTAACAACGTTAAAATGGTCAAAACTTTGATAGTCTGTGATTTAACTATCAAAGAAAAACACGTGTGCAAACAACGATATTATTTCCAAATGGAAATTCTATCAATCAATCATCAATCATATATATTTCTATATATATATTCATATTTTCCTTATTTTCTATGTTTAGAAAATATACGTTAACACTGGAAAACATTTCCATTTCTAATCCATATTTCCAATTTCAATATTCGATTACGTTTCTGATTCTATTTGGAAAACATTTCCAAATCTTCTTTACTTGGATTTAAACAGGTGTTTAAATCATCATCGCGACGACCACTCAAACCACTATACTTATTTACTAAATTCACTTAACCACTTTCACTCTCGAACCTTAACCATTTCTAAATTAAAACAAAGTCGATCAAGTTGGGGCATAACTACCTCTCAGACCTTAACTGAACAACATTTCAAATCTCGAAACAGGGTAAGTTCATTCTTTTAACTCTAATCAATCAACTCTTTCCACTTAACTCCTTACCTAACTCCTTTCGAATAACTATATTCGATTACTCCTTTGACTCTATTTTAACAAACTATATTCGATTAACTCTTTTGATTTTATTCGAATAACTATATTTGATTAATTCCTTTAATTCTATTCGAACAACTATATTCGATTAACTCACTTCGATTAAACTAATTGATAACTCTCTTCGATTAAACTATGATCGATAACTCCTTTTGATTAACTAACTTCGCCTAACTCCTTTGGATTAACTAACTTCGAATAACCAATGTTCGATAACTCCTTTCGATTAAACTAACTTCGAATAACTCCTTGGGATTAACTAACTTCGAATAACCAATACTCGATAACTCCTTTCGATTAAACTAAAATCAATAACTATTTTCGAATAACTAATTCAATAACTCCTTCTTCGAATAACTAATTCGATAACTTACTTTCGAATACTTATATTCGATAACTCCTTGTGTTTAACTTTATTCGAATAACTAATTCGAATAACTCTTATCGATTAAACTATAATCGATAACTCCTTCGATTTAACTAATATTCTACAACTCACTTCGATTTAACTAATAATCGATAACTCCTTCGAATAAACTATATTCGAAAATCTCCTCTCGAATAAACGATATTCGATAATCTTCCCTTTCGATTTAACAAATCGATAACTCCTTTTCGAATAACTAAATTCGATAATTCCTTTCGAATAACAAATTCGATAACTCACCTCGTATAACCAACATTTGATTACCCTTCTCTCGAATACACTATATTCGATAACTCTACTTCGAATAAGTGATATTCGATAACCCTATTCGATTAACTCCATTTGAATAACTCTAATTAGTTAACTCTAACTTTAACTGGTCAACCCTCACTGATTAACTCTAACTGATAAATTCTAACTGATTAACCCTAACTGATTAACTCTAACTGGTCAATTCTAACTCAAATTGATTTATTCTAACTCTAATCGATCATTTCTAACTCTAATTGATTATCTTATTCGAATAACTCTTATTTGATAACGTTTATTCATTTATAAAGATTTACTTTTGGTAACGGTTCTTCACTTTATAAATGTTCTCTTTATTAACGTTACTTGTAACACCCCACCTCCGCCAGTGCCACTCTTGCAAGGACACTGGATTTGGAGGGGCGTTTAAACAAGGTAAACATGCATGCAGATATCACAAGACAGAACGTATAAGTAAAACAGATTAAATAAAACAGTGGATTAAACTAGCATTTCAAAACCATAGTCATATTACAACAAAGTACTTGATCATTATTTTCCAACAAACAAAGTCTAGACAAAAGCATAAACTGAAAAACTGAAATACATAAAGTACTATCCCCAAAGTGAAGTGATAAACCATAGCTAGCTCAATATCCAAAACCGTACATGAGAAAATCCAGTAAGCAAGCTATAAAGATCCAAGCTAAGCTCCAACGTTCCCACCCTGAGAACCTGAGGGGGGGGGGGGGAAACGGAAGAAAAGAGGCGAAAGAAAACAGGTCAGTCAAAAAGACTGGTAAGCCCTAACTACTATCTGTCTATGAACTAATAAAGTTAACTGGCATGAGAAGCTGAGATGAACATAAGGATAACAACATACTGGCATGATGATTAACTAACAAGATAGATAAAGGTGTCATCGCATAATCAAGGTTAAGTTTTGCACCACGGGTGTACTAGCATTCTAACATGTCAAGTAAAAACAAGAATTGATCCCTTGGCCCAAGCTTGGCCCAACATCATGAGATGACCTAAATCAAGGTCCAACTACTCGGTCTAGTCGATCGGCTCCCTATAAGCCTAACTCGTCAAGTGTCGGTGTCATACGGCTTAATCATGTAATGTAGTTGACTGTGCAGGGTCCACCCTAGGGTGTATCTGGCCCTACGGTGTAACCCTCAGACACCATTCCAGGATGCACAGTCTAAACCTACCGGTGCCCGTGTTCAACTCCGGACTTAATGTGCACGACCATGGTCCGCCTGAACAACCGGGGCATCATTCAGCCGTCTCTTTTGGTCTCTTACAATCAGCCCAGTAATCGTGCCCCACCCTAGCCTAGTCCTAGGGTCTTATGATACTATCTAGAAGGTTACTGCTGAAAAGGACCATGCAACTAGGGTTTCTTAACGGGTTAAATGTGGTTAACCCGATCCAAACGTGGATTAAATTGGTTAAGCGTACCCAAGGTTCCTGACTTAACCCCGATTAATCCATCAAGCCCAAATTGGTTAAGTATTAAGTGGACCATGACTTAACCCTAATCAGAAGGCATTAATTAACTTAATGCGCTTTAACCTCTCACATTAGACTTTGTTGTGGTTACTAGTTAAGCCGGGCGGGTCAGGGTAGCTTCACACCACAACTAGGTCTAACCTCGGGTTCGAGCACAACATGACCAACTTCTCACATTGGGTCCTATTGTTTGTAGCCACTAGTTAAGCCGGGCGGGTCCGGGTAGATTTATGCTACAAACTCAACCCAACCTCGAGTTGGCCACTCTCATATTTTCTAAGTGTCATGTCCATTATGTTTCCAAAACATAATTACAAGTTAACATATCACGTTATGTTATAAAAACCATGTTCATGTCATTATGTTACCCAACCCCAACGTAATCCCATCGTTTACATAATCGCAACAACGCATAAAGGATAAAATAGGGAACTTGGCATAACCATGACATAAAGGTGTTGAAGCCACAAGTTTAACATGGTGGCATATGAAATGTACATATGTTCATATACTTGCATATTGCATTATTAGGCTTCAAAAGCATGCATAAAACCAAACTTAGCATATAAGTGATACATGGTGATGAATGACATGTAGAAGTGGCTAGAAGTTCGCATTTAGCCTCACATGCAAGTTATCATAAGGGATATGATAACTTCCATGTTGCCAAAATGCAACCTTCAACATAAAGCTTGAAGCTTTAAGCTCACAACTTCAAGTTTAACTTGCATAACATGATAACATGTGTATAATGATCAACCCAAACTTGCATAACATAGCAACATGTGTCATACATAATGATTACACAAACTTGCATAACATAATGATCAACCAAACTTGCATATCATAATGATCAACCAAACTTGCATATCATGATGATCAACCCCAAACTTGCATCATTCATTTAACTTTAGAGTTCAAAGAAAGAAAGTAGAAAAGGGCTTACAATGCTATGAAGACACAAATAAATATTTATTATAAAGATTGAGACGAAGCCCTTATGCAAGCACCAAAAACCCAAATATGCAATCTCCAAATGAAAACCCTTGAGCCAAATCAATAAAAACCCTTGCTTTGAAATAGAAATGTTGCAACTTGACTTGAATGCAAACTAAGAACACTCATACAAGCTTGGAAACACTTGTATGAACTCAAAATCTCTCATATAAATAAACTTAGGAATTTTAGCATGAGAGTGGAGGCCATGAGAGGAACAAATTTGGCATAGTTTAGTTGTAGGAATGAATAATGATGATTTAGGCTAGGTTTAGGGACCTTTTTATAGAAGATTAGGATAGTATTAGCCTTAGGATTAACCCTAGATTCAATCCAAGCCATCAAATCCCGTCACAAGCCTCCAAAACAGGTCGAAACAGCCAAAATGGGTGCACCAGGTTGCTTGGGCCGACCAGGCAGGTCGACCCTGGGGTCGACTCCCCAGTCGACCAGGGGGGGGGGGAGGTCGACTCCCCAGTCGACCCCCAGGGTCTGGCAGGAATTTTCCCGCCACTTCTGAAAATTGAAAATTTTGAATCTGTTTTGAATTTGAATTTTTCGTGAAACTTCGTGAGGCCATATCTTGGTCATACGGACTCCGATTTTCGAAAACTCGGACTCTATTTCGCGTATTTTTCCGAGACGAACGCAATGGCACATCCCGTTTCCCTTGATTCAGATTTTACAGTTTAATTCTGCCTCGATTTATGTTATAACATGTTATTCAAAAATACGGGTTGTTACATTCTCCCCTCCTTAAAGGATTTCGTCCCCGAAATCTCCAAGTTAGGAAGAACGTATCCTACCATCCATCATCCATCTACTCAAAACATCATCCACGTGCAGTCATTGTCCTTAAAGGATTCTAAATGTTGTATGATCATATTCAAAGGTGTGTGTATATGTACTTATCTAATGCAAAAATCAGGCGGTTACTGATGCAGTAAACCTCCTTAATGCAAAGTATGTTAGTGAAATGAGTCCATATGTATGCAAATTCCTAACATAACTTATAATCTCTACATGAGTGCACATATCATTCATCCATATGCAACATCCACGTGATAGCATAACAAGTTTTCATCCATGAATAAGCATAAACACTCATGCATATGCAACATGAAAGTGTGTGAGCCGATCTTAGTGCCTAATGTGAATCATGCATCCACGAGTATCCACATGCAGACACTTGCAACCACTTGCAACCATCAAGCATAACATGTTTCAAATACATGTTTCATCCAAAGGGTTTCTACCTAAGGTTCTTATGACAAGTTTAACGAGATAACAAGATAAACAGGATAAACACGGATAGAAAGATATGCTAATTAAGAAAGGAGATTGAGAATGTACCCTCAAAAAGGAATGGATAAAGTGAACGCATCTTCGCTTCTGTCTCCCAAGTAGCATTGCTCTCATCTTCTCCCCATTGCACTTTGACTAGTCGAACCTCTCTGTTTCTCAACTTCCTAATCTCTGACCCAAGGATGTGGGTAGGAGCTCGTCGAATAGTCGCATCACGCTCTATCTCCACTTCTCTAAGCAAGCTCGGCTCTACCACCTCTGGGGTCTCATGTAGGCACTTCCTCAAATGTGACACATGGAATACATCATGTACCCCACTAAGTCTCTCGGGTAGATCCACTCTATATGCCATCCGTCCAATGCTTTCCTTAATGGGAAACGGTCCTACAAACCTTGGAGCTAACTTCCCAATGGACCCAAAGCGGACAACATTCCGTAATGGGGATACTTTGACGAAGACCATGTCCCCAACATCAAACTCCAGATCCGTCCTCCTCTTATCCGCATAAGATTTCTGCCTGTCTTGTGCTGCTTTCATCCTTCTTCGAATCAAATCAATCTTCTCCGAAGTCTCTCTAACCATCTCAGGCCCAAGCAAGATCTTATCCGTAGATTCCCACCAACATGTAGGTGATCGGCAAGGCCTTCCATAAAGAGCTTCGAAAGGAGCCATACCAATACTAGACTGAAAGCTGTTATTATACGCGAACTCCACCAAAGGAAGATGCTCTTCCCATGTACCTCCAAAATCCAAGATACAAAGCCTCAAAAGGTCTTCTAGAACACGATTCACCCTCTCGGTCTGGCCGTCCGTCTGAGGATGATATGCGGTGCTCAAACACAACAGAGTCCCCACTACTTCTTGCAAACTTTTCCAAAACTCGCTAGTGAAGATAGGATCTCGATCACTCACTATGCTAGAAGGTACCCCGTGCAATCGAACTATCTCTCGAAGATAAACTGAAGCTAGCCATGGAGCAGTCCTCTTGCTCTTCACGGGTACGAAATGGGCGCTCTTAGTAAGTCTGTCTACCACAACCCAAATTCCCGTATTACCCTTCCTCGATCTCGGTAACCCATCAATAAAATCCATCGAGACGCTATCCCACTTCCATTGCGGAACTTCCAATGGGTGAATCAACCTGCCGGGTTTCTTTTGCTCCGCTTTTACTTGTTGGCACACCAAGCATCTAGCGACATACTCGGCCACATCTTTCTTCATACCGGCCCAAAAGAAATCTCGCTTCATGTCTTGGTACATCTTGTCCCCACCGGGATGAATGGTCATCCTAGAACGGTGTGCATTATCAAGAATAGCCTTCCTCAAATCCTCATTTTGTGGTACACAAAGTCTACCGTCTCTACGCAAGCACCCCCTATCGTCTAGGGTGTACCTACTCAAATGGCTGGACGATTCCCCCCTTATGAGCCTCTCTACCAACTCAACCAACTGTGGATCGTCCCGTTGTGCCTCACCAATCCGTCCCAAAAGAGTAGGCCTGACCTCCAATGATGCTATCAAACCGGGTATATAGTCAACGGAAGGTCTAAAATCAAACATCGAGATAAATTCCAAGCTTCGTTGTTCCACGAACAATGGAGTCAAGGACAACTTTTTTTCTACTCAAGGCGTCTGCCACCACGTTACCCTTGCCAGGGGTATACGCTATCTCGAAATCATAGGATGCTAAGAACTCCATCCACCTTTGTTGTCTCAAGTTTAAATCCTTCTGAGAAAACAAGTACTTCAATGATTTGTGGTCAGTGAACAATTCGAACCTCTCTCCCAGAAGGTAATGGCGCCCAATCTTAAGCGCAAAAACAGTAGCGACCAACTCTAAATCATGGGTAGGATAATTTTTCTCATGCGCCCTTAACTGCCTTCCACCGTAGGCTATTACCCTTCCCTCTTGCATTAAGGCCGCGCCCAGTCCTGTCCCACAAGCATCGGTATAGACAACAAATGGCTTACTCCCATCTGGCAACACTAAGACTGGAGCTGTGGTTAAAGCTCTCTTTAACCGTCGGAATGCGTCATCACAATCTACGTCCCATGCGAAGACTAGATTCTTCTTTGTCAGCTTGTTCAATTCTCGATAATCAACACATAGACGAAGCGAACCATCCGCCTTAGTAGCGAATATCACCGGAGCACCCCATTCAGAAATGCTTCGTCTAATAAAATTCTTCTCAAGCAGCTCCTTGATTTGTTTACTGAGCTCTCTTCTTTCTCGTGGAGCCATATGCCTAACGGGCAATGATACTGGCTTGGCATTATCGACTAGATAAATGCGAAAATCTATCTCTCGTTTAGGGGGTAACCCCTTAACTTCTTCAAAGACATCGGGATAGTCTCGGACCACCCTTACATATTGCAGATCATCGATGGACGAGTCGAGAGATTCAAGATAACATAACATGACGGGACCTCTAGGGTTACAAGAAATTTCTAGGGTATTACCGAGGCGGGTCATGAGCCTCACCACCCTATGTTCACAATCGAGAATGGCTCCATAACTGGACAACCAATCCATGCCCAAGATCAACCCATATCCCGTGAACCCGAGAACATAAGCATTACACGTGAATTCTACGGTCAAGATAGAAATCTTCAAATCAACACAAATCATAGATAGATGGGCGCAACCCCCAATTGGATTTGAAACACAAACGGGATCCTCAACTAGGCTAGTACTTAGGTGCAAACTTTCAACAATGTCAGAAGAAATAAAACCGTGCGATGCGCCAGAATCAAATAAGGTGCGAACAGGATAATCAGAAATATAAACAAGACTTTCTACAGAAATACTACCTCGATCCTGAACTGGAGTAGCATTGAGAGCATGCACTTGCCCTCCAGAAGGTTCTGCACGCTGATTCTGCCCTTGCTTCTTGGGGCAATCCTTGCTAAAATGTCCGGTCTCTCCACAATGAAAGCATTCGCCCGACTTCCTCTTCCTTTTCTTACAGTCTTTAGCTATGTGCCCAACATTCCCACAGTAGTTGCATTTTCTTGGGTCCTTTGCCTTGGCCTTGTTGCCCTTGTTGTTCTTGTTGTTTTTGTTGTTCTGATTGCTCTGATTTCCTCCCCACTTGGAGTCTGTCTTCTTGGCTTGAGTCTCATTAGCCTTGACTTCCTTCTTGCCATTCTTATCGTCTCCTTGAAGCAATGCCATGTCTACTAGTCCCTCAAAAGTGGCCCCCATGGGTATATGAGATAGGGCTAAACCTTGTAATGGCTCATTCAACCCTCGTGCAAAGCGCAAAGCCTTCTTCTGGGGAGTATTAACCATGTCCAAACCGAATCGGGCGAGCTTGTTAAACTCATTCACATACTCCCTCACTGTCATGTCCCCTTGCTTCAAAGATATAAACTTCTCCAATTGCAGATTCGCCTCAGCTGATGATAGAAACTTAAGCCCAAATCTTGTCCTAAAGTCGGCCCAAGTCTCTATAGGCCTCGTAGCATTGGTGACCTCCCACCAATAAGCAGCTTCTTCTTTTAATAGCCATGCTGCCAATAAAACCTTTCTATGGTCTTCCACATCAAAGATAGCGAAAAGATCTTCGGTTTCTTTCAACCAATTTCGTGCCTCCACAAAAGTCTCCGTCCCAATAAAGTTCTTGCCACCCATCGCCTTAAAGTCTTTGCAAATCTTAGCGAAATCTATTTGCGGATTCTGAGGAGGAGGAGGAGGAACCTCAGTTATATTGGGGGTATTTGCTGGGCCTACATCGTTGGCCCTAGCTTCCAAGTACCTCCGGAACCATCCGGGAATGGTCACTCCCTCGGGAAGGTTAAGATCAGCCATACTGAAACGAAGAAAAAGATAGATAGATTCAGAACGAAGAAACGAAGGATAGTGCTATGGCTTTTGGGGAATAGCCTTTCAAAATAACTAGACTTTTTTTGGAAAATACTAAATTGGTTTTGAAAATAGTTTTTTTCAAAAGGTAAGTTTCAAAAACACTTTTGCTCAAATCTTGCAAACCTTAGGCTCTGATACCAAATGTAACACCCCACCTCCGCCAGTGCCACTCTTGCAAGGACACTGGCTTTGGAGGGGCGTTTAAACAAGGTAAACATGCATGCAGATATCACAAGACAGAACGTATAAGTAAAACAGAGTAAATAAAGCAGCGGATTAAACTAGCATTTCAAAACCATAGTCATATTACAACAAAGTACTTGATCATTATTTTCCAACAAACAAAGTCTAGACAAAAGCATAAACTGGAAAACTGAAATACATAAAGTACTATCCCCAAAGTGAAGTGATAAACCATAGCTAGCTCAATGTCCAAAACCGTACATGAGCAAATCCAGTAAGCAAGCTATAAAGATCCAAGCTAAGCTCCAATGTTCCCACCCTGAGAACCTGAGGGGGGGGAAACGGAAGAAAAGAGGCGAAAGAAAACAGGTCAGTCAAAAAGACTGGTAAGCCCTAACTACTATCTGTCTATGAACTAATAAAGTTAACTGGCATGAGAAGCTGAGATGAACATAAGGATAACAACATACTGGCATGATGATTAACTAACAAGATAGATAAAGGTGTCATCGCATAATCAAGGTTAAGTTTGGCACCACGGGTGTACTAGCATTCTAACATGTCAAGTAAAAACAAGAATTGATCCCTTGGCCCAAGCTTGGCCCAACATCATGAGATGACCTAAATCAAGGTCCAACTACTCGGTCTAGTCGATCGGCTCCCTATAAGCCTAACTCGTCAAGTGTCGGTGTCATACGGCTTAATCATGTAATGTAGTTGACTGTGCAGGGTCCACCGTAGGGTGTATCTGGCCCTACGGTGTAACCCTCAGACACCATTCCAGGATGCACAGTCTAAACCTACCGGTGCCCGTGTTCAACTCCGGACTTAATGTGCACGACCATGGTCCGCCTGAACAACCGGGGCATCATTCAGCCGTCTCTTTTGGTCTCTTACAATCAGCCCAGTAATTGTGCCCCACCCTAGCCTAGTCCTAGGGTCTTATGATACTATCTAGAAGGTTACTGCTGAAAAGGACCACACAACTAGGGTTTCTTAACGGGTTAAATGTGGTTAACCCGATCCAAACGTGGATTAAATTGGTTAAGCGTACCCAAGGTTCCTGACTTAACCCCGATTAATCCATCAAGCCCAAATTGGTTAAGTATTAAGTGGACCATGACTTAACCCTAATCAGGAGGCATTAATTAACTTAATGCGCTTTAACCTCTCACATTAGACTTTGTTGTGGTTACTAGTTAAGCCGGGCGGGTCTGGGTAGCTTCACACCACAACTAGGTCTAACCTCGGGTTCGAGCACAACATGACCAACTTCTCACATTGGGTCCTATTGTTTGTAGCCACTAGTTAAGCCGGGCGGGTCCGGGTAGATTTATGCTACAAACTCAACCCAACCTCGAGTTGGCCACTCTCATATTTTCTAAGTGTCATGTCCATTATGTTTCCAAAACATAATTACAATTTAACATATCACGTTATGTTATAAAAACCATGTTCATGTCATTATGTTACCCAACCCCAACGTAATCCCATCGTTTACATAATCGCAACAACGCATAAAGGATAAAATAGGGAACTTGGCATAACCATGACATAAAGGTGTTGAAGCCACAAGTTTAACATGGTGGCATATGAAATGTACATATGTTCATATACTTGCATATTGCATTATTAGGCTTCAAAAGCATGCATAAAACCAAACTTAGCATATAAGTGATACATGGTGATGAATGACATGTAGAAGTGGCTAGAAGTTCGCATTTAGCCTCACATGCAAGTTATCATAAGGGATATGATAACTTCCATGTTGCCAAAATGCAACCTTCAACATAAAGCTTGAAGCTTTAAGCTCACAACTTCAAGTTTAACTTGCATAACATGATAACATGTGTATAATGATCAACCCAAACTTGCATAACATAGCAACATGTGTCATACATAATGATTACACCAACTTGCATAACATAATGATCAACCAAACTTGCATATCATAATGATCAACCAAACTTGCATATCATGATGATCAACCCCAAACTTGCATCATTCATTTAACTTTAGAGTTCAAAGAAAGAAAGTAGAAAAGGGCTTACAATGCTATGAAGACACAAATAAATATTTATTATAAAGATTGAGACGAAGCCCTTATGCAAGCACCAAAAACCCAAATATGCAATCTCCAAATGAAAACCCTTGAGCCAAATCAATAAAAACCCTTGCTTTGAAATAGAAATGTTGCAACTTGACTTGAATGCAAACTAAGAACACTCATACAAGCTTGGAAACACTTGTATGAACTCAAAATCTCTCATATAAATAAACTTAGGAATTTTAGCATGAGAGTGGAGGCCATGAGAGGAACAAATTTGGCATAGTTTAGTTGTAGGAATGAATAATGATGATTTAGGCTAGGTTTAGGGGCCTTTTTATAGAAGATTAGGATAGTATTAGCCTTAGGATTAACCCTAGATTCAATCCAAGCCATCAAATCCCGCCACAAGCCTCCAAAACAGGTCAAAACAGCCAAAATGGGTGCACCAGGTTGCCTGGGCCGACCAGGTTGCCTGGGCTGACCAGGCAGGTCGACCCCCAGGGTCTGGCGGGAATTTTCCCGCCACTTCTGAAAATTGAAAATTTTGAATCTGTTTTGAATTTGAATTTTTCGTGAAACTTCGTGAGGCCATATCTTGGTCATACGGACTCCGATTTTCGAAAACTCGGACTCTATTTCGCGTATTTTTCCGAGACGAACGCAATGGCACAGCCCGTTTCCCTTGATTCAGATTTTACAGTTTAATTCTGCCTCGATTTATGTTATAACATGTTATTCAAAAATACGGGTTGTTACATTACTTCACTTATACAAGTGTTGGGTACATATTCTATTTGATCCTATTTATTTATCAAATAAATATTCCTTTAATTTAATCCTATTTATTTATCAAATAAATATCTCCTTTAAATCTTTTATTTATTCCCTAAATAAATAATTCCTTTAACTCTTTATTTATTCCCTAAATAAATAATTCCCTTTTTAACCTATTTGTAAAATGGTTTACAAATATTTCTCTTTCTATTTGTTTAACAAATATTTTCCTTTATATTTGTTTTTACGAATATTTCCCTTTATGTTGTTTTATAAATATATTTCCTTTATATTTGATTATCACAAATATATTTCCCTTATATTGGATTTACAAATATATTTCCTTTTATATTTGATTTACAAATATATTTCCCTTTATATTTGATTTACAAATATATTTCCCTTTTATATTTGATTTACAAATATATTCTAACTCTTTAAACTCCCGGAAAAATTCGCCATAACCTCCTTTGTAACGGAAGCATCGGGAAAATCCCCAAACCCGCCACACAGGCCTTTCCATTCAAAAAGAAAATTGTTTGAAATCATTTCCATTCTAAATATCTCCTATTTATAAATATTCCAATTTATAAATATTTCTTATTTATAAATATTCCATTTATAAATATTTTATTTTCACTATCACTTTGAAAATTCCCTTACCAACATTCTGGTGTGTTATGGTGTTTAACATATCAAATTTCGATGTCCAATATCGTCCATACACACAAAATCAACAACAGGTTATAATTCACATCATATATCAAAATATATGAAAAACAATAAAATAACTGTTGAGGAATCCAGTCGGATTCCTCCAACCTATTTTCCTGCATCCACAGATGTTACACAACATGATTGTCATCACTTTCAGTTCAATATGAATTATTTTGATAAACAGAATCAATATATAACTACATAACTGTTTATATATTATATATATTTCTATATATAATATTTCATTAACTGACTAGCAATTCAATCAAACAGTCAACACACAATCAAACAGACAATTCCTAACAGTTCTAAAAATACAACATGAAATTATAAACTGTTCAGAGTTAGTGAGATTTACTCACATTGGCGCGTTAACCGTTAAATAACGGTTTGCGTTATTTGATCTGAATCAAACAATTTATTTCGCCATAAATTGTCACGAGCTCGGATTCACTCCCGGTCAGCTCTAAGGTGTAGCCACCGTCCATACGATCCCAACGCAACTTACGGTTCGTGATTCTGATTTCATATGTAGAAGATATGATGATTACAAGTTATACACTTATTTAATTAAACTTGAATTTCATTCTACTTAAACAATTGGGCTTTACCTTCTTTCCCTTGGCCCAACATCTTCCACGTTACCAGCCCACATCCACTCCACTCTCAATCCTTCTTCCCCAAAAGGTCGCGTCCTCCTGTAATGAAACAGCCGCCCTTTCCTTGCTTCCATCTCCTCCTCCACACCATTAAACACCAAACCGAAACCACCCTTAAGTCCCTCTTCCCGAACTCCTTCTCTACCCCCAACTTTCTATCAACTCGCACACCACCAATGGAATCCGACCTCTGCGATCCCATAGTACAGGTGCGACACTTTCTAGCACCAAATTCCCCAAAAACAGCATACACACTTCATTCTCCACTATGAGTTCAACCATAACAACGAGAACTCCAATCGATGCTTCAACGATCTTCAATGTTTAACCCTAGCTTACGCTGGCTACAGACCAACGTACAGTATGGTCATTGGACCAGAAACGATGCACACCAGACTGAAGAGGATAACACAAGGATCTCCAATATATATGTATTTCCATTTGTAGTAATTGATTTGAATTTTGTGAGGATTTTATTTTGATCGAACCTTTTCTATGAGTAAGAAAACAACGGCGGTTTTCCTCTTTGACTTGTGAATGAATGAAATTAGGTTTAAGGGAGTTGGCGTGGTATTTATAATGTGACAAAATATCTAGATATTTTGAGGTAGGGAATATTCTCGGAATATTCCTTTGTTAATTCGTCTTCTAAAAATTTGTGTGATCACACACGATACCCAAAAATCATGAAAATTGACATGCAGCTACAGTTTGACATTACGGTCCCAACGAAACTGGTTTCGTCGAATTCCGACTTCGTTTGCTCACACAACGTATTTTTAACCGTTGAAATACTGACTGTTTTTCACTCTAAAAATCCGTACGGCCACACAGTGACTATAAAAATCACGGAAACTGACTTCTAGCAATAATTTGATGTTGCGGATCCAACAAAATTAGTTTCGTCGAATTCCGACCTCGTTTGCAAAAGTGGCTATTTTTAAAGCTTTGGATGACCCATTTAAATATATAAATATATTTAAATATTATTAAATTAAATATAATTAAATTTATATTATCGTATATCTTCACATATGATATCGTACAGCTCCAGAATATCATATCAGAATTTACAGTTTGATATTTCAGATTCCAGATTATCTCGATATTCAGTTTATACTGAAAATCCATTTATAACGTAATTAAAGCGTCGCAAATTATAAAGGAATTCTACAGCGACTTTTCTGAATTTTGATTTGGACGTAAATCAAAATCTACACGACGAAATCCCGATTTTTCTCCTCCACTAGAAAGATATACTCCACCAGCTCCACACGTTTCTTGTTTCATAGAAATCCGGCTTAAAACGAATCCTGTATATTCAGTTGAAGTTCAAATCGCCAAATCGCGAACTGCAGCGCCATTTCGAGCTCGATTTTAATTATAATATAATTATACGTTCAAATTGTCGTTAATTAAATATATTCGTTATTCAACTTCAATTCTAAACTGAATTAAATATCCCAGATGATCCAGTTCGCACCATATCGTCATTTCAGCCAATTCTGATTATTTCAGAATTTAATATATTATTTAATATATTATTTTAAATTAAATATTTACCATAATTTAATTAAACCAATATTTAATTCACTATATCACCATCTATATAATTAAAATAAATTAATTATAATACCTCTGCCAATGCGGGTTATTACATTCTTCCCTACTTAAAATAATTTCGTCCTCGAAATTGCTATGGCAGAGGACGACCCTACTAAATGGTTAGAACTCATTTGTTCACTTCTTAACTTCAGTTTCAACTGAACTAATTTAATCTCAATTACAAATTTATTTAATTCTTATCAACAAAAATTTCCAAAAATCTTGAAAATTTTCTAACGCCTTAACTCTTCGAAATATTTCGCCAGCACCTCCTTTGTACTGGTCAATATCTCAAACTCCAACTCGCCTCTCTGGGCCATTCCCAACCCAAAAGAAAATCAAACAGCCAAGCGGCTTGCCAATTCGGCTCATAAATCACCAAACTCATATGAAATACAAACTTGTACCTTTTTGTCGGGTATATCATTATATCCCTACCATTCGTCACCAGTTCTGCATATAACAATGCATTACCAACTTGATCTCCAATCAGTTCATTCCCAAAACCAAATCATTCGCTTATATCCAAGCCAGATATCATTTCAAACTCGAGTTTCATTCTCGATTCCAAATTCTTAACTTATCCCTCGATTCCATCCCAGATTATTCTCTAATCATTTTCAGTTTTACTTAACTTTTAACATCTCATTCTACTTAACTTCACAAGTTAAATTTTAAATTCTAGAATTTAAATCCCTGGGTTTTATTTCAAATCAATTTGAAATCATAATCACAATTCAAAAACCTTTGAATTTCTGAACACCTTGTTTTTGCAAACCAAATTTGAAAACAAAATCTTTGGTAGTAATCCGTCACTAAGAACTCGAAAATGAACACCGATGATGGCATGCTTCACCATCAGAATCTATTTTCCAGCAATCAAAGTGAGTTTAATACTATATCACTTCCAGTTTGAAAAGCGTTTTCAAAATTTCCCAGGAACTTAAAATTTCCTTATTTCAAATTCCAATTCTGATTTAAATTCAGGTTTAATTTATCTTGATTTCATATATTATACTTATATGAATTCTGACTGATTATTTACATAACCATTTCACTTTTTATAATCTTATTCGATTATATTATCAACCAACACAACCAATTATACTATGTAAATTTCAAAACATATCATGTTGGTTCATCGTATTCAAGTGTTTATTTACTCCTACCGATACAGTGGATCAAACTGATCGACCAGAACTCATAAACAACTCAGCCAATGAATCTCCACAATATAAAACCATTTTTATATCAAATACAAATACGCACTCGTATATATACACTCAAACTCAATCTAGGGTATTACTAACCCTATCTCTACCGAGTCACGCCACAGAGCCAAGTGATTCTTAACTTAAGCTCTGATACCAACTGTAACGACCCGGATTTTTGGTTAAGTAGGCTTTGCAACCATCCTCTCCCCATCCTCCAAAGCAGCAGGTAAAACCCACCGTGGCTTACACTGGTACCCCAATACCATATTTTACGGCCAGCCTTTCGACTTCACAACCAACCCTACCAAAGGGACATGTAGGAGTAAGAGTCTCCCGTTCGCCACCTAACGAAAAGCGAGAACGCCCTATTATGCGACACATGCCTAAGCACGCAACATGGACTGGTATGAGTAAAACAGTTTAAACGGTTTGAACAAGTAAACGATATCTCATAAGACCACGCCGTATAACGGAACGGGTTTTTCCCTTATGAGAATCCAAAATATCTTTATATCAAAAACCTTTTGATATTATAATAATGTCTAACAACCACAATATAATAACCATCTAGCAGAAACGCTTTCATCTAACGTTCTACATATAGTATACAATCAAAACCGCAAGCATGTATTGGGTAATGGGTTTCCAACTATGACAAGGTATGGAACCACCTTCCGATCAGTGTACTCTAGGAACGATACACTGGAGTTCAACAAGAACATCTTGTAACTCAGCCACACATGACCGACCACTCATTTTGCTTGAGTGTATCGAATGTATATCACCAACGGTCGGGATCAGCAACCGTTTCCCGTATATATATATGAGACAGCATTGATAGATTAAAGAAGCAAATGAATATTCTCTAGATAGGTGATTATACACCCTACTTCGGTGCGACCGACTTAGTCATGCTGCCTGCCCGATTTCTGTCATTTACCGGATGATGAGGCTAGAAGCTACGCTTTATCATCACATCAGATTCACTTTGAATGCCACATCATCAAATCCATCCAATCACCGATTGACGTCCTCAACAATACATTATGTGTTAGCTAAAAGAAGTTTCCTTCTTCGCTTCCACTCTTGGTACGGTTGGAGAAATCAATATACGTGATCGTCTGGAAATACTCTGTCAGACATCCACCCATACAAGTCATCCAGGAATAGGATGAACCGAAGGCACTATTCAGTACATCCATCTTAGGCACTGTTATCTAAGACTTATACAATAGCCCTTGCACTTTACTTCGTCTTCAATTATCCTTGGCATATATGATTCGCAACACTTATGCCAATACAGAGTGGTTCTTTGGATAACAATCCAACCGGTCTCTCCATATTAACAACGTTAAAATGGTCAAAACTTTGATAGTCTGTGATTTAACTATCAAAGAAAAACACGTGTGCAAACAACGATATTATTTCCAAATGGAAATTCTATCAATCAATCATCGATCATATATATTTTAATATATATATTCATATTTTCCTTATTTTCTATGTTTAGAAAATATATGTTAACACTGGAAAACATTTCCATTTCTAATCCATATTTCTAATTTCAATATTCGATTACGTTTCTGATTCTATTTGGAAAATATTTCCAAATCTTCTTTACTTGGATTTAAACAGGCGTTTAAATCATCATCGCGACGACCACTCAAACCACTATACTTATTTACTAAATTCACTTAACCACTTTCACTCTCGAACCTTAACCATTTCTAAATTAAAACAAAGTCGATCAAGTTGGGGTATAACTACCTCTCAGACCTTAACTGAACAACATTTCAAATCTCGAAACAGGGTAAGTTCATTCTTTTAACTCTAATCAATCAACTCTTTCCACTTAACTCCTTACCTAACTCCTTTCGAACAACTATATTCGATTACTCCTTTAACTCTATTTAAACAAACTATATTCAATTAACTCTTTTGATTTTATTCGAATAACTATATTTGATTAACTCCTTTAATTCTATTCGAACAACTATATTCGATTAACTCACTTCGATTAAACTAATTGATAACTCTCTTCGATTAAACTATGATCGATAACTCCTTTTGATTAACTAACTTCGCCTAACTCCTTTGGATTAACTAACTTCGAATAACCAATGTTCGATAACTCCTTTCGATTAAACTAACTTCGAATAACTCCTTGGGATTAACTAACTTCGAATAACCAATACTCGATAACTCCTTTCGATTAAACTAAAATCGATAACTATTTTCGAATAACTAATTCAATAACTCCTTCTTCGAATAACTAATTCGATAACTTACTTTTGAATACTTATATTCGATAACTCCTTGTGTTTAACTTTATTCGAATAACTAATTCGAATAACTCTTATCGATTAAACTATAATCGATAACTCCTTCGATTTAACTAATATTCCATAACTCACTTCGATTTAACTAATAATCGATAACTCCTTCGAATAAACTATATTCGAAAATCTCCTCTCGAATAAACGATATTCGATAATCTTCCCTTTCGATTTAACAAATCGATAACTCCTTTTCGAATAACTAAATTCGATAATTCCTTTCGAATAACAAATTCGATAACTCACCTCGAATAACCAACATTTGATTACTCTTCTCTCGAATACACTATATTCGATAACTCTACTTCGAATAAGTGATATTCGATAACTCTACTCGATTAACTCCATTTGAATAACTCTAATTAGTTAACTCTAACTTTAACTGGTCAACCCTCACTGATTAACTCTAACTGATAAATTCTAACTGATTAATTCTAACTGATTAACCCTAACTGATTAACTCTAACTGGTCAATTCTAACTCAAATTGATTTATTCTAACTCTAATCGATCATTTCTAACTCTAATTGATTATCTTATTCGAATAACTCTTATTTGATAACGTTTATTCATTTATAAAGATTTACTTTTGGTAACGGTTCTTCACTTTATAAATGTTCTCTTTATTAACGTTACTTCACTTATACAAGTGTTGGGTACATATTCTATTTAATCCTATTTATTTATCAAATAAATATTCCTTTAATTTAATCCTATTTATTTATCAAATAAATATCTCCTTTAAATCTTTTATTTATTCCCTAAATAAATAATTCCTTTAACTCTTTATTTATTCCCTAAATAAATAATTCCCTTTTTAACCTATTTGTAAAATGGTTTACAAATATTTCTCTTTCTATTTGTTTAACAAATATTTTCGTTAATATTTGTTTTTACGAATATTTCCCTCTATGTTGTTTTATAAATATATTTCCTTTATATTTGATTATCACAAATATATTTCCCTTATATTTGATTTACAAATATATTTCCCTTTTATATTTGATTTACAAATATATTTCCCTTTATATTTGATTTACAAATATATTTCCCTTTTATATTTGATTTACAAATATATTCTAACTCTTTAAACTCCCGGAAAAATTCGCCATAACCTCCTTTGTAACGGAAGCATCGGGAAAATCCCCAAACCCGCCACACAGACCTTTCCATTCAAAAAGAAAATTGTTTGAAATCGTTTCCTTTCTAAATATCTCCTATTTATAAATATTCCAATTTATAAATATTTCTTATTTATAAATATTCCATTTATAAATATTTTATTTACACTATCACTTTGAAAATTCCCTTACCAACATTCTGGTATGTTATGGTGTTTAACATATCAAATTTCGATGTCCAATATCGTCCATACACACAAAATCAACAACAGGTTATAATTCACATCATATATCAAAATATATGAAAAACAATAAAATAACTGTTGAGGAATCCAGTCGGATTCCTCCAACCTGTTTTCCTGCATCCACAGATGTTACACAACATGATTGTCATCACTTTCAGTTCAATATGAATTATTCAGATAAACAGAATCAATATATAACTACATAATTGTTTATATATTATATATATTTATATATATAATATTTCATTAACTGACTAACAGTTCAATCAAACAGTCAACACACAATCAAACAGACAATTCCTAACAGTTCTAAAAATACAACATGAAATTATAAACTGTTCAGAGTTAGTGAGATTTACTCACATTGGCGCGTTAACCGTTAAATAACGGTTTGCGTTATTTGATCTGAATCAAACAATTTATTTTGCCATAAATTGTAACGAGCTCGGATTCACTCCCGGTAAGCTCTATGGTGTAGCCACCATCCATACGATCCCAATGCAACTTACGGTTCGTGATTCTGATTTCATATGTAGAAGATATGATGATTACAAGTTATACACTTATTTAATTAAACTTGAATTTCATTCTACTTAAACAATTGGGCTTTACCTTCTTTCCCTTGGCCCAACATCTTCCACGTTACCAGCCCACATCCACTCCACTCTCAATCCTTCTTCCCCCAAAGGCCGCGTCCTCCTGTAATGAAACAGCCGCCCTTTCCTTGCTTCCATGTCCTTCTCCACACCATTAAACACCAAACCGAAACCAACCTTAAGTCCCTCTTCCCGAACTCCTTCTCTACCCCTAACTTTCTATCAACTCCCACACCACCAATGGAATCCGACCTCCGCGATCCCACAGTACAGGTGCGACACTTTCTGGCACTAAATTCCCCCAAAAATAGCATACACACTTCATTCTCCACTACGAGTTCAACCACAACAACGAGAACTCCAATCGATGCTTCAACGATCTTCAATGTTTAACCCTAGCTTACGCTGGCTACAGACCAACGTACAGTATGGTCATCGGGCCAGAAACAACGCACACCAGACTGAAGAGGATCACACAAGGATCTCCAATATATATGTATTTCCATTTGTAGTATTTGATTTGAATTTTGTGAGGATTTTATTTTGATCGAACCTTTCCTGTGAGTAAGAAAACAACGGAGGTTTTCCTCTTTGACTTGTGAATGAATGAAATTAGGTTTAAGGGAGTTGGCGTGGTATTTATAATGTGACAAAATATCTAGATATTTTGGGGTAGGGAATATTCTCGGAATATTCCTTTGTTAATTCGTCTTCTAAAAATTTGTGTGATCACACACGATACCCAAAAATCATGAAAATTGACATGCAGCTACAGTTTGACATTACGGTCCCAACGAAACTGGTTTCGTCGAATTCCGACTCCGTTTGCTCACACAACGTATTTTTAACGGTTGAAATACTGATTGTTTTTCACTCTAAAAATCCGTACGGCCACACAGTGACTCTAAAAATCACGGAAACTGACTTCTAGCAATAATTTGATGTTGCGGATCCAACAAAATTAGTTTCGTCGAATTCCGACCTCATTTGCAAAAGTGGCTATTTTTAAAGCTCTGGATGACCCATTCAAATATATAAATATATTTAAATATTATTAAATTAAATATAATTAAATTTATATTATCGTATATCTTCACATATGATATCGTACAGCTCCAGAATATCATATCAGAATTTACAGTTTAATATTTCAGATTCCAGATTATCTCGGTATTCAGTTTATACTGAAAATCCATTTATAACGTAATTAAAGCGTCGCAAATTATAAAGGAATTCTACAGCGACTTTTCTGAATTTTGATTTGGACGTAAATCAAAATCTACACGACGAAATCCCGATTTTTCTCCTCCACTAGAAAGATATACTCTACCAGCTCCACACGTTTCTTGTTTCATAGAAATCCGACTTAAAACGAATCCTGTATATTCAGTTGAAGTTCAAATCGCCAAATCGCGAACTGCAGCGCCATTTCGAGCTCGATTTTAATTATAATATAATTATACGTTCAAATTGTCGTTAATTAAATATATTCGTTATTCAACTTCAATTCTAAACTGAATTAAATATCTCAGATGATCCAGTTCACACCATATCGTCATTTCAGCCAATTCTGATTATTTCAGAATTTAATATATTATTTAATTTATTATTTTAAATTAAATATTTACCATAATTTAATTAAACCACTATTTAATTCACTATATCACCATCTATATAATTAAAATTCGTCTTCTAAAAATTTGTGTGATCACACACGATACCCAAAAATCATGAAAATTGACATGCAGCTACAGTTTGACATTACGGTCCCAACAAAACTGGTTTCGTCGAATTCCGACTCCGTTTGCTCACACAGCGTATTTTTAACCGTTGAAATACTGACTGTTTTTCACTCTAAAAATCCGTACGGCCACACAGTGACTCTAAAAATCACGGAAACTGACTTCTAGCAATAATTTGATGTTGCGGATCCAACAAAATTAGTTTCGTCGAATTCCGACCTCGTTTGCAAAAGTGGCTATTTTTAAAGCTCTGGTTGACCCATTTAAATATATAAATATATTTAAATATTATTAAATTAAATATAATTAAATTTATATTATCGTATATCTTCACATATGATATCGTACAGCTCCAGAATATCATATCAGAATTTACAGTTTGATATTTCAGATTCCAGATTATGTCGATATTCAGTTTATACTGAAAATCCATTTATAACGTAATTAAAGCGTCGCAAATTATAAAGGAATTCTACAGCGACTTTTCTGAATTTTGATTTGGACGTAAATCAAAATCTACACGACGAAATCCCGATTTTTCTCCTCCACTAGAAAGATATACTCTACCAGTTCCACACGTTTCTTGTTTCATAGAAATCCGACTTAAAACGAATCCTGTATATTCAGTTGAAGTTCAAATCTCCAAATCGCGAACTGCAGCGCCATTTCGAGCTCAATTTTAATTACAATATAATTATACGTTCAAATTGTCGTTAATTAAATATATTCGTTATTCAACTTCAATTCTAAACTGAATTAAATATCTCAGATGATCCAGTTCACACCATATCGTCATTTCAGCCAATTCTGATTATTTCAGAATTTAATATATTATTTAATTTATTATTTTAAATTAAATATTTACCATAATTTAATTAAACCACTATTTAATTCACTATATCACCATCTATATAATTAAAATTAATTAATTATAATACCTCTGCCAATGCGGGTCATTACAAGTGAAGTGTTGAAATAGAAGACAGTTAGATAAAAATATCATTTTTATCAAACGTATGAAAATCATATAGTTTTGAAATCGAAGAATCGATATATATATATAAATAGAATTGAAATATATCGAATAACGAAGCTGTAGTTCGTATTTTGAAACCGTGATTTCAAACGATTAGTGCGGGAGATCCGACCATCGGATTTTCCCGAAACCGCAACCGTTGGGTTCGCTTTGGAAATATCTTTCCAACGGCACCTACTTTGTAAAAATCCAACGGTTGGATTGTTTGGAATGTTTAATTCAAATTTGAAGAAAAACAGCGCCAGAATCGATTATATATATATAAAATTATATTTAATCGAATAACGACGCTGCAGTTCGTATTTTGAAATCGAAACTTCAAACGATTATACCGAGAGATCCGACCGTCGGATTTTCCCGAAACTAGAACCGTTGGATTCGTTTTGAAAATATCTTTCTAACGGTATAAATTTTGTGAAGATCCAACGGTTAGATTTTCAGAGATGTGTAAATCAAATCTGAAGAAAAACAGCGCCATGGCCGTGTTATGGCCCGAAGCGTCGTTTTGAATAAATTGGCTATTTTAAAATAAATAAAAATAGCGATAAATCGTTATAAAATATTATAAACGATATGGATGTGAAATTTAGAAACTAACTGAAGGTTGGCTAAGTCGAATGGTTTCCTGGATTTTGATCTGATGTTGGTTTCGTCCTTCGGGGTTAATATTTGGGAAATCGTTCTCTTACTGATTTACGGTTAGTGACTAATGAATTGAAATAATGCGTATGTAGTGTTTATGTAGCACGTGCTTATTATATACGCGAGTTGCTCAGAAAGACCGGGTTTATCCCATTTTGAATAACTGAATCGACGGTAAGAAATCGAAGATGAAGACGGTGGTTGAAGACTGGAAATCTTCACCTCGTTTGGATGGCAACTGATGTCCTGATTGGGAGGCATCCCGAAATATGGATAATGAGTGGTGATCGTCCAGACGTACGTGGAGATCGATGGTTTTGCGAGGTATATAGTGCCTCCGGTTTCGTTCAGACCCAGAACGGACTTGTAAATGGACTGCGTGTCTGACATTGGATTTTATTCTGTGTTGATTGATCTCTATTAAATATACATCTGTTTGGCGGCGGAGAATTTATTCTTTTGCTTAACGCCCTTCTCTGAAACGCATGAGCTCAGAGGTTGTATATCGATGGACATCAGTCGCATGGCATGAATTGCTAGTGTGACATGCCTAAGTGGCAAATGATCAGGGCTTTTGTTGAAAAGCAAAGTCTTGTGGTGATGATCAAAGCACCGCCTGTGTGGCGTAGCTTTGTGTATAAAGTGAATTCGCGAACCTCACACCCCGGTATGAACCAGAAACGAGAGAAGGACCTCAGGGAGGGCATGCGTTTCTTTCTAGCTAGGAGTTGTGTCGGTGTTTTTACATGGCCTGACATTTTACTTATATGGATGATGGATAACGAGGCGCCTCGGTTATATCGGTCGATCCGGGACCGATGGAGTCATTCGTTGGCTCACTTACGCCCCATAGAGTGGGGAAACGTAGTGTTCAGGAATTTTAATCCACATCGGTGGATCGGCCCTGTCGCTCCAAGGGTCGATGCGTTCTGATCTTGAGACACGGGCTAGAGCGTCTCAAATTCGGTAAGGACTATCTTTTGCCTTGGTTCATGACGGAAATCTAATTTCCAAATACGTGACTGTGCGGTTTTGATTGTATATATATATATGACGACATGATATATGGTACCCATGCCGTCTATGATTGATAGTTATGATTGAAATAGTTTTCGAAACCTATAAACACTAGTAATAATACCAACTGCTTTTGTTTTATTCGTATCAAGCATAATTTGGCCATTATAAGGTAAAACTCTACCCTCCGGTTTGCGTTGCATTGTGTGATGGGAACTGAGTCTTATAATGGCTTCATTTTTATAAAAAGCATTGCGATGTTTAAAAGAAATATTTGTTTTAAAAGCACTGGCAATCCAATGGAGTAAACCCGTTCCATGAAAGTGGCGTGGTCCTGTGATTGGCCATATATTAAATGTGTTGAGTAGATTTCTCATACCAGTCCCATGACTGACTCGTAGTTTGTTTCACTTTCAAACTCGGGTGCCCCTTTTTCTACACGGGCAACCTTGTATTCAAGTTTTAGCTGGCTCTTTCCGAATAGCTGGAGCTGAAGATGGATTCTATTATTTATCTCTTTTTATGTTGTTCAGCTCCTATTGTACATATTATGTTTGTTTTCCGCTGTAGACATTTATGTATAGCTGAACTGTATTTGTACTAAGTATGATCCTGTATACTGTGTAACTCTGATGATTACGTTTATCCGATATATTCTATTGTGCATTATCTGGTGTATTTATTTATTTATTTATTTATTTATTTATGTTCTGCTATTATCTGTTTCTGTGTTATATTCCAAGGATTACCCTTGTCGCCGTCAGTACGGGGTTAGGGGTCGTCTCAGAAGGTTACCAGATTGTGTAAAGTTTTTGAAAACTATTTTCAAAAAGGTTTTAAAAGGAAGTATTTTCAAAAGTAAAGTTTATTTTATTTTTTTAAAAAAACATAATCCCCAAAAGCCATATATCTATCTTTTGATCCTCTGTTTGAATCTTTGTTTCCTTCTTTCTCCGGGGCTCCCGGCTTTCTGGGAGGTAACCTCATCGCGGCATGGTTCTGTAGGCTTGATAAGACTACGACACTAGTCAAAGGGCAAATAAGCGCCCGACTTCCATATGTAGCCGCAGTAGTCTCACCTACGGCTAATTTCCTTTCGATCTTTGTAGGATTTTCCGTGCGATGGAGGCCGCTTTCGAGGGACTTGTCAACGTGTTACACACAGATAGTAAAGATGAGAATGAGGGAGTTTGTCTAAGGAGCACAACCCAAGGATGAGAAACTCATGGATAGGGACTTGGTTCGCAAAGGAGGCAAAAAGGAAACACAGAAGAAGGAAGAAAAGTCTGAAGATAAAGGAGGAGAAAAGTGCTTTACTTATGGAAGCTTGACTCATCTGAACAAGGGTTGCCGAAAGAGGAAGGACACTCACTTCAACTGTGGTGAGATGGTACACTTCACTATGGACTTCCCAAAGAAACGGGGGCAAGGACAGAGGACATGACCTACTTCGGGAAGGCAGTCGAATGCTCTCATAGTTGGTGGATAGGATAGAAGTAGGAAAATTTCCGTGGAGAGTTTAGTTTCCTTATCTGATTATTGAGTTAGAACTCTTTCCGATTATGGCATTCTGATTCTGTAGTCGAGACTCTACACTTTAATACTAGTCTTGTTTCTGATCTGGTTATAGTCTCAAACCCCATAGGGGTTACGACTCATCTGTTGGTGGTAGGTAGGGGTTTGAGGGTATCTGTGTTAGGCGTCAAGTCGATTGTAATGCATACATTCTGGGTTTTTGAGGGATATGGTGGGATTTTTCCATGCTTAGTTTTCTAAGAATCATTCGATAATCTGATCTGTACTAGTAGTCTGTAAGCATCTGGATATTCCTGAAAAGGTTAAGATTTCCAGTTTTGACATTGTCTAAAGAGGGTAATCCTCTGGGTGTTAATCTGATATTGGTTTCGGTCTTCGGGGCTGATACTTAGGGGAATTATTCTCTTAACCACTGTCTAATGGGAACCAAGTTTTTTTTTATCTTTACTCACTTCCATCATTTGACTGTATCCTATTGATCAAATCATCGAACTTTAGGTAGAAACTAATGGGTATACACATGTGTTTGAGACATGTTATGTTTGATGGTTGCAAGTGGATGAAAGTGGTTGCTAGTGGTTGCTCGTGGATGCATATACACACACTAGGCACTAGATCGGCTCGAATACACTCTCATACTGCATATGTATGTGTGAGCATTTTCAATTTCTGTGGATGCAAAATGATTAACTCATCACATGGATGTTGCATATGAATGAATGGTTGTCATTCATATAAGAATGATATGTATCAAATAAGAAAATTGCATACATGTTCGACTCATGGCACTGACATAGTTCGCATTAAGGAGGTCAACTGAATCAGTGGACCACCTGATCTTTGCATTAGATAAGGAACATATACACACACTTTTGCATATGTTCATACAACATTAGAAGTTTTCTAAGGACAATGGATGCTTGTGGATGATGGTTGAGTAGATGGATGACTGGATCGTAGGACACATTCTTCTTAACTTGAAGATTTCGGGGACGAAATCCTTTAAGGAGGGGAGAATGTAACACCCCGTATTTTTTGTGAACGTATAAGTAACAAATCAGAGAATAATGAATTATAAAAGTAAGAATCAAGGGAAATGGGTTATGCCATTGCATTCGTCTCGGAATTCTGCTTGAAATAGAGTCTGAGTTTGCGTAAAACGGATACCGTACGAAGAAGATATGAATGAACGAAGTTAGGCAGAAAAAACAGAAACCGGCCAGAATGCACTGGCGCACTTGGGAAGTGCGCCAGGGCAAAATTGCACTGGCGCACTTGGGAAGTGCGCCCATGCAATTTTGCATTGGCGTACTTGGCAGGTGCTCCCAGGCCGAGAGAAAACCTGCACAGCTTTCTGGTTTGACCCTGGCTGGCCTGGTCGGGTTCTGGTCGAATTTCTGAGCTCTGCTGTGTCACTAGGGCTAACTTATCACTTTCTGATTGGCTTCTCTTGAGATGGATGGCCTTGATTAACCCTAGCTTCATCGACGGCTCTAATTAGTTTGAAACCCTATATAAACAGCCCCCTAGCCCCATTCTCTTTACACCATTCTTCTCTAACCTTATGCTGCACAATTTCATTTCTATACTCTGCCTCCGTTCTTATTAAATAAAATAATGGCGTCGTTACTCTGCTGGAATCAAAACTTGGACTAATGCATCTTCTTCCAACCTGAATAGAATTAAAAGCTAAATCAAATCTCAAATCAAAGTTTAGAGCTATAACAACAATTAAAGAGGAGTAATTCAGCATTTCTGCATCAACAATAGTTTATTATCCTTTCTTAAAACCACGAAAGGCAAGTACAGTTATTTTCCGATATAAACTTTAATTATAATTGTGACATGATTACAAATTTGAATTTGAGGTTGTGTACATTCTGTTCTGATATATTTTATTCTGTATCTCTTTCTTCTTTCTGTTCTATAGCCAGGCTACCACGAGCCTGCGCCACATCTCATAAGAGATTAACGCACAAACGAAAAACTTTGGGACAAATAATGAATGATGGAATAATTTGACATGGCTAATCTGTGACTGATGTTGTAAACTAGATTTAGATCTATGCATATTCTGTGAATTGGAAGAAGAGGAACCATTGTATGTTAACATGTGACTTGAGACTTTGGACAAAACGCATATTTTGAATTAAGATCTGTTATAATTTAAAGTTCTAGATTGTTGGGTATATTTTTATATAACGATTCATGACTTGAGATAAAAAGAGAATACGACTTAGGTGTGAAGATCTATATTAAGATTTGATAACTGTTAAATGTGAATAACACCTAAGTGGGAGATTTTTGAATATATGACATGCATTGAAATCGATGGCTATATTTGGTATAATTTATATGTGAATCTTTTGTACTAGGAAAGTTTAACTAAAATTGGGACATGTGTTATATGGTAAATTATGACCATAATCTGTGCCATGTAAATTCAATGCAAACGTGGGGTATATGATCATATTGTGAATCATGACAATTATTTAGGCATGCAAACTTAGGCCAAATTTATAATTAGGCAGGACATGTCAATGCAACTTTAAGGAATGGTCAAATCTGTTGTATTGCCTAATCTGCTAGTTCTGTTATATTGCCTAAACTGCTAATTAGATTGAATTGCCTAATCTGCTAATTATGTTAAATTGCCTTATCTGCTAGATCTGCTAAATCGCCTAATCTGCAAGATCTGTTATCTGTTTAATCTGTTGAATGGCGTAATCTGTTGGAACTGAAATGCTGCAATTTGAAGTATGTAAATCTGTAGGCTCGATTTAAAATTTAGCAAAACTTGATAATAGAACCTCGAATAATCTGCTGTAACTTGTACAGAAGTTAATTTGTTAAATTAGCATGATTAGTCTGATATTAGCATAGTCTGTGAATGAATGCATTGGCTAAACATGAAACATGGCTAACTCGAGGTTAGAATGAGTTTGCGGCGTAATCCTGCCCGGAACCGCCCGGCACATCCAGTGGCCACAAACAATAGGTTCTAATGTGAGAAGTTAGTCATAATGTGCTTGAAACCCGGGTTAGACTCAGTTTTCGGCAGAAACCTGGCCGGAACCAACCGGCCTAACCAGTGGCCGCAAACTGTCAGTCTAATGTGAGTGGTCTGCGCGTTAATTTTTTTTTATTGATACAAATCTGAGATAAATATGATGTCTAAAACGTGTTGGGTGGATAGTGTTAAACCAATTGGACTAATGAATTTAACAAACCCGTTTCGTGAATTTGTAGGCCCAATTACAAAGTTAGACAAATCTGTGAATCTAATAAATCCGTATATCTGATCCGTTAGTCTGAAAACTTGTCTGATCTGTGAACTAGTTGATATGAACTCTGTATGTCTGAACTTGTAAACAAGTTAATCTGAAATCTGTTAGTCTGGGGACACAAGGTTAGGAGGGAAATTACTTGTGTCATCTGTTGTTTGGGACCCATATTGATCAGTAACCCTTTCTGGTATCAAAACTTTGACCCAACAGTGGGTAGGGTCCGGGCACGCTTACTGAACTAATTATAAGCGGTTCATTCTGATAATGGCGAAGGGTGTTGGTGGTGCGTACCAACTGGATCATGTGCGTGCATGGATCACAGTCTGCCTCTGAGGATGTAAGATGCCCTTACATCTGTAAATAGGTATGTGCAATTGGTTGTCACTTTAGGGAGTGATACACCCTACTGTGGGTCGACACATGTTATTTATCTATTAGGGAGCCGATCGCTTGGGGTAGGGTTTTAGCGTACGCTTAGTTCTGTCTGTTTCTGTTGGTACCGTCTGTTTCTGTTGGGTGGTAACACCTGTCTATTTCTGCGTGGTACCGTCTGTTCGGGTGGTAAAGGCCTATTTACTAGTGTACACCTAATTCTACATTCTGTTTCCATAGGGATCAATACGTTTCTGTTTATGTACCTTCTGTTCGGGTGGTAAAGGCCCATTATTAGAATTCTATTTCTGTCTGTATCTGTTGGGGTGGTAAAGGCCCATTACTAGCATTCTCTTCTGTGGAAATCATTCTGTTCCCATTTCTGTTTCAGTTTAGACATTGGGGTGACACCTAATCCTGTTATACTAGTATTAGTGCAGAGAAGTGAAAAGTAATAGCTTACATCATTCTGTTTCTTCTGTTTAACCTAAGTATATCTGCTACTTCTGTTACTGTTATCTCGCATCCAGTTTTATTTGCATGCCATGATTATTATTATTATCTGTTCATATGCTGGAAATCACTGGACTCGCCAGACTTTATGTCTGACCTTGTTTGTTTTTCGCCCCCTTTTCTTTCCGTTTCCCCCCAGGTTTCCAAGGAGGGAATACTTTAGCTTGATCCGGATTTCTTCTGCTTGAAGTGCTTAAAGTATGGCTTGACTCCTTATGGCAGCTTCTGTGGGGATTATGATTTTAAAGTTTTATACTCTGATGATTTTCTGAACAAGACTGATATTTATGTACTTGAGTTTTTGGTAAAGATGCAACCAAACTGATTTCTGTTTTCCGCTGAAATAAAGTTACAGAATTTTCAAGTACTGCTTTACGTATCTGTTCTCGTAATTTTCTGTTCAGTTTACTAAAATGCTCCACCAAAGTTAAGGCATTCCCTTTGTGAGTGTCCTTAACGGAGGTGGGGTGTTACAATGTTGTATTCCTTTATGTTGTATTTGTTGATCTCCGTTAAATATATATCTGTTTGTTGGCGGAGAATTTATTCTGTTGCTTAACACCCTTCTCTGAGACGTACGAGCTTAGAGGTTATATATTGGCATAGATCAATGGTATGGTATGGATTGACACTGTGGCATGCTAAGATGCAAATGATCAAGGCTTTTGTTGAAAAGCAGAGTCCTGTGGATGATGATCAAAGCACTGCTTATTTAGGCATAGCTTTGTGTATAACGTTACTTCGCGAGCCTCACACCCCGGTATGAACCAGAAACGGGAAAAGGACCCCAGGGAAATGGACATATGTTAGTTTCTAGCTAGGAGGGGTGTCAGCATTTACAAGACCTGGCATTTTACTCATGTGGATGTTGCTTATTATTACTTGATGGATAGAGAGGCACCTCGGATATTGTTATGGTCGACATTACTGACCAGATTTTATGCCCCATAGGGAAGGCTAACATATAGTTTATGATATAACTAATCGTCGATGGATGACCGGCCCTGGCGCTTCCTAAGGACTTGACTAAGTACTTGTCCTAAGGCACGGGATAGAGTGTCTCGAATTCGGTAAGTACCATCTCTTTCCTTAGTTCATGATGGAAATCCAACTTCCAATACGACACCGTACGGTTTTGATTATAGAACTAGTATGGCGACACGATACATGGTACCCATGCCTTCTATGATTGATACATTTATATTTGAAGTTGTTTTTGACACTATACACTTATAGTAATAATAAAAGATGAAATTTCGCGTATCAAGTATATTTGGCTATTATAAGGGAAAACTCTATCCTCTGGCTTGCGTTGCATTGTGTGATGGGACCTGAGTCTTATAATAGCTTCATTTTTCCAAAAAGCATTGCGTTGTTTTATTTTAAACTAAGATTCATGTGGAGTAAACTCGTTCCGTGTTATACAACGTGGTCCCGTGATTCACCCAACTTTAAAATCAAGCTAATAACTGTTTTAGTTCTCACACCAGTCCCATGACTGACCTGGAGTTTATTGTTTTAATCTAAACTCTGGGTGCCCATATTTTTTCACATGGGCAGCTAGTAGTTTTGGTTTTGCATATATTATATTCATAGGATCCTGGTTTACAGCCGAAGCTATATTCGGAATGCTCTGTATCCGTGTATTTCTTTCAGTTGTGTTTTGTATTATTTATTTGCTGCTATTTAAATGTAATTTACTCTCTGATATTGTATTGCCAACGTATATTATTTATTCATACTCTGGAATATTCTTGTACTCTGATGTAATTGTTGTAATAAGCAATGAAATGTTCTTCCGTTTGTGTTCTGATGAGTGTTGTTCTCAATTCAATCCGTACTTTCCTTTACGGGGAAGTTTAGGTCATTTCAATTTGGGTTAATGGTTCAAAACTTTAATTAATCAACCAATAATCAAACAACACAACCAATAATCAATTAGTTTATTATCTTTCCAAATTCATAATTTATATATATATATATATATATATATATATATCCATTTTTGATGCCAAATCACAACAAATACCCCTATCTAGTTTTGGTTTGCACACCAGTCAATTGGAAATATATAGATATCCCACCTTCGAAACTCGAACATAAATGTTGATGATGCGATCGCGATCATCAGAACCATGCCCGGGCGACTAGAGTGTGACTCTATATCTATCCAGTATATTCGAGGCTTTGTATACACATTTGCAAGGCGTATATGCAAAATCTTCGTATACTAAATTGTCCAAATTAATTTAAAATAAAATATTCAAATACGTTGAATAAGGTTTAAATTTTTAAAACCATATTTGTTTTTAATTTTATTTTAAAACAACACTCTTCAGATTCATTCTAGGATACTACTGATCCTATCTCTAATGAGGCATTTTTATTGGATATTACTAATCCAATCTTTGATGAATTCTTTCGTTTGGTTCTAATATGTCTTGTTCTCGAGCTCTATAAGACCAAAGCTCTGATACCAAACTATAACATCCCAAACTTCCCTGGTCTCCGAAGAGAAGAGAAAGAGCGGATTATCTGAGAACACAACAAATCAGAACACAAATGATAGAACGTTTCATTGCTTATTACAACAATTTACATCAGAGTAAAAGAATATACTATAACAACCCGGATTCCGACAGACCGAGTTTTTTTTCCAAAAAAACCCAATCCATCGAAACCGGAGTTGCGTGCGTTGGTATCCTGCAGAAAAGACAGAGACATAAAAACATATCAGAGTTCGGAAAACAACTCATAGCGGAAGGAACAAAATATAATATAATCAAAATATAACTTTACCAAAATAATGATACTGCTAAACCAATATCCAAAGCTATACCATCTCTGTCGTGAACCTAACCTGCGAATGTTATGAGGAGGGGCTCAGAACATAAGTTCCATGTGACTGGACTTAAAATAAACTTCTGGATAATCCTACATATACCGTTCTGTTACATTTTCTTATTTATTAGGTTCTTTGCAACGCTAGCTCTCTAGACTTACTCAAACGTCATGTCCATCTACCACTAGTAGATTAACCTAATATAGTGTATATGTAGCTACCCCTAAATAAGATATACTCTTCTTGTATGGACTCCATCGTATGTACGCAGTCCCTTGCTAAATGCCACATGTTTTACAAATTTCTATGCATACGTGTGTGTGTGTATATATATATATATATATATATATATATATATATATATATATATCAACGCTACGTCCGAATGAAACTATCATCACTGTGTTACGTAAACGTTTGGACTGCCATTCTATATCCTACTAGGTTCTGTCATCGAATAATGCCCTCTAGCCTTATGATACATCACCCAAAGCGACATGAGTGTACCTAGACTTTCCCACGTACGCGTCGTCAATCGTTCTCGATGTCTATTGCACATGTTCTCCATATGTGCACCGAGTCCCGTGGCAGGGCTAATCAAGAAACACGGAACTCGGTCAGGAGCTTTCAGATATCTGTCGATTGCAGATGCTAAGGTCTGTTTTACAGTGGCTATGGTCCCACTAGACCCCTCCCTCAACTAATGAAAGGCACCCAAGAATATCAAGAATGAGAACTTAACCCCGACCCCCTATGCCCATCAAACCTATTGGCTAACCTCACCCATAACTACAAAGCAAAGTATATGGTCTTTTGGAGTTCTCCGCCTTTCCGCTTTACGTACTGACTGAAGATGGTAGGTAGACGACGAGTTGCTATCACAGGGCACTAATTGGTCTCGCCGAGTCACGTTGGTCCATCTTAGTCTTTTGATTGCCCTTTATTATTGCAATCAAGGCATACTCATTGGTTCACCCATGTAGACCTAACCTCTATGAGCACAGGCGTATCCTCTGCAACTCACAGAGGAATACCAAGAGTACCCTCCACGTTCTCGGAAACCGCGTGCTTCTTAACCCAGTCCGTTGGAGCCTGCTAGGATATCTAGATAGACATGCGCTCCCCTTTGTGCCTTTCGACATCCCGATGATCTACCCCTAATGGCTATTCATCTTCTAAAGTATGGACTGGTCACAGCGCCTCATTCTTGCTTATTATTAGAACTATGTCTAATTATTCAATTATACTGTAAGGCCCCGTAACTTCCCCGTGAAGGAAAGAACGGATACTTTGAGAACAACACACAAAAGAACGCAAACAGAAGAACATTTCATTGTTAATTACAACAATTCATCAGATTACAAGAATATACAGAGTGTAAATCAATATTACACATCATAAATTATCAGAGATTTAAATACATTACTGCAGCGGAAAAAAATAATACAATACACAATTGAAAGAGATACACGGATACATAGCTTTCTGGATATCATTCCAGCTGTAAATCAGGATCCTGCGAATATAAATCTGCAAAACCAAAACTACTAGCTGCCCATACGGAAAATAGGGGCACCCAGAGTTTAGGTTAAAACAGTAAACTCCAGGCCAGTCATGTGACTGGTGTGAGAACTAAAACAGTTATAAGTCTTTATTTTAAAGTTAGGTAAATCAAGGGAGCACGCCGTATAACACGGAACGGGTTTCCTCCCAAGAATACCAGTGCATAAAACAAACAACACAATGCTAAATAAAGAAAAATGAAGCTATTATAAGACCCAAGTCCCATCACACAATGCAACACAAGCCGGAGGATAAGGTTTTACCTTATAATAGCCAAAGAATGCTTGATAAGCTAAATTTCATCTTTTATTATTACTATAAGTGTATAGTGTCAAAACAATTTCCATTATAAGTATTAATCATAGACGACATGGGTACCATATATCATGTCGCCAATACTAGGCTCTACAATCAAAACCGCAAAGTCACGTATTTGGAAGTTGGGTTTCCATCTGTGAACCGAGGCAAAAGATAGTCCTCTACCGATTCGAGACGCTCTAGCCCGTGTCTCAGGATTAGAGCTCGAGTGACCCTTAGGAGCCACAGGGCCGGTCCACCGATGTGGATTAAAATGCCTGAACACTGCGTTTCCCCACCCTTTGGGGTGTCAATGAGCCCAATGACTCCATCGGTCCCGGATCGACCGATATATCCGAGGCGCCTCACAATAGCAACAACCACACAGGTGAAAATAATATAAATGTCAAGGCTGGTAGGTCACTGACACCACCCTAGCTAGAAAGAAACGCATGCCCTCCTTGGATCCTTCTCCCGTTTTTGGTTCACAACCGGGGTGTGAGGCTCGGGAATCAACGCTACACAAAGCTATGCCACACAGGCCGTGCTTTGATCATCAACCACAAGACCCTTATTTTCCACAAAAGCCTTGATCATCTGCCACTTAGGCATTACACACAGGAAATTCACTCCATGCGATTGATATCCATCAATATATAACATCTAAGCTCGTACGTCTCAGAGAAGGACGTTAAGCAAAAAAATAAATTCTCCGCCGCCAAACAGATGTATATTTAATAGAAATCAATCACATAGACTAAAATCCAATGTCAGATACACAATCCATTTACAAGTTCATTCTGGGTCTGAACGAAACCGGAGACACCTTGTACCTTGCATATCCATCGATCTCCAAGTACGTCTGGACGATCACCAACTGATTCCCTCCTCTTGGGTGTATAACCCAATCAAGATCATCAGTAATCACCAAAACGATGTGAAGACCTCCGGTCTTCTACCACCGTCTTCATCCTCGACACCACGCCGAATCAGTTATTCAGAATGGGATAAACCCGGTCTTTTTGAATAACTCACGTATATAATAAACAAGTGATACACAAACACAACATACGCCTCATTGCAATTCAGAATATTCTTTTATTCAAATATTCTTATACTTTGGGAAAGATTCCCATTAATTTTATCAAAGATAAATTCTTTAAATTTATTCTTTAATCTTCTTTTGAATATCAATTCAAACTAGTTGGGATTAGCGAACCACACCGAAGTAATCATTTATTTTATTTCCCAATCCCAGCCTATTCATCCCATGAAGTAAAACTGGTCATACTTCATATCTAACACCACGGTGTTATCGGTAAATTCAATTACCATTTCACGTTCAAATCTAATTAAAGATTTAACTATCGCCTGGAGCAAAACTGGTGATACTCCATTCTCAACCATTTCAATCTAATTAAAGATTCATTAAAACACCACTTAGTTTTAATCTTCACACAGAAATCAATATCCTGTCTTTAACTGGGTTAAAGAACCAATGTCATCTAAAACACGATTCACGAAAAACCCAAAATCACATTCATTAATTATCGTGTTAAAGAACAAGTGTTATTTAAAACAATGTTCACGATAAACCCAAAAATCAATTCAAATTCAATTCCAATTAAATACCATTTAATTGGTACACTTCATTAAATCTAAATAAAAAGATTTAATCTTTTTCTCAACTGGGTTTAAGAACAGTGTTAATGAAGACACCATTCATGACAAACCCAAATCACATTTGATATTAAATACAAGGCTCTGAATAGAAAATATATCAGCTTATATTCAATATCAAATTCTACGACCAACAAATATTGTATTGGAAATAACGATATAAATATATCTTTCAAATTTCCATAACAATATCTGTATCATCACGAAATCCAACATCGAAATATTCCAAAGACAATTTCGATTCAAATCCGTTCCAATTCAATTATTGGAAATTCTGGTTATTTTCAAATCCAATTTATTTATTTCAAAAATATACACTATAAGAAAACATACATACAGTTACATTCATTAGCTGTGTTTGCTATGTAAATGTAACCAATGTGGTTTTAAATTTTGTTTTTAAGGCTTTGATTACATTTATTTAACAATTGACTAATATACCGGTCACGTTACACGCTTTCCTCCCGTTACATTTCGCTTCCCTCCCATTACATTTGGCTTCCCGCCGTAGTTTTTCCACCTGAATTAAATTACTTTCCTGTTGTCTTCCCCTAAATTAAATTCCTTCTCTCATTTACCCCTTTTCAACATCTTCGTTCCTTTCGTACGTTTCTCGTCTTTCCCATTTCTCTTCTCCTTTCAATCCACATACCCACGTTTGATCCTCTTCTTCTACCAATAAATCTCCCTGTTCCATCCTTCTCTTTCGACAAATCGTCATAGGTATAAATCAGTATTTTCTTATGAACCTTCGATTATAGGTAACACTTCGATTTATTTATATCTCGTATTATTTAAGACTCCGTATATTTATTTTCACTACGAACATTGTTGTTTATAAGGATGTGAATTTTAGGTTTTTAGATTTGGTTTAGTTGTTTTATAATTTTGGAATTCATGTCCGGTCCATGTACACAATGTCTTGTTATTCTTCTGGTTCTGCAGAGAAATGTCATAAGGTCTTCACAATTTTGATTACTCTTTTGGATAATTATATTTTCCATGGTTTAACATTTATGTCAGTGTTTTATCTATGAACTATCATGGTAGCCACATATAATTTTGATAAGCAATGTATTTTAATTACCCAAAACACCAGTTTAAAGAAACAATGAGACACGAGGCAAGAGAGAGATGTTTAGCCAATTTGGGACTGGGCATTAAATTCATTAACATGCAACTAAAAGTACATGTATAAACAAACATATACATAATCTTAAGAAACTATGATAGCAGTATATATTTTATGAATAGTGTTGATTTTGTGCTAACTCCGTGAATTATATTGCTTTAGAAATTATATAAATTTTACCAACAAAAGATTATGATTTACAGATGACATGCAATGTATATATTTCAAACCAATTGATTGTGCTAGGTTCAAATATTTCATTTCATTTTAAATTTATGGTCAAGTGACAATAAATCGTTTCAGTTTGCTATGTTTTCAATTCTTCTTTTACATAAGTTTTTGGTAAATTCACTGCTATGAACGTGTTGAAATACGCTAGCTTCAGGCATTTGTGTGTTCTGGTTTTGTAAATAATATTTGAGGCTCAAAAATTTGCAGTTCCATGGGTTTCAAAATTTTGATGTTTCGCGGGTTTTGAAAATTTCATTTTCATGAACTTTGAAGATATGAAACTTTGAATACAATTAAGTTTTGAATATATGAGTACGGTTTCATACATTAAGTTTATCATATCCTTTATGGTTTAACTCAGCAAACTAGATGGTTGAAATATAATTTATTATGTGTGTTTTATCATATATAAACTATACATGACAAATACTTGTGTAAAGATTGTATTTAAAAATCAATATACTTTATTTTCATTATTCATTTCATAGAACCTGATTGGCTTCATGTATTTTTGAATATTTGTCAGGTTCAAGAACAAATTTGCGAACTTGCAAAGAAAGGACTAATGTGGTCTCAAATCGGTGTCATCCTTCATGATTCCTCTAGCATCCCTCAGGTTAAGAGTGTCACTAGAAGCAAGATTTTGCTTATTCTGAAGGCTTGTGGCATTGTGTAGCTTATTATATCCCATTGGCTTGTATATTGTCTTGTTATTTGTTTTGATTTAATTATGGTAAAAATGTGCTTTTTCACTTGTCAAAATCCAACACTTTTGATATGTGCACCACCTTAGTTGTTTTTGCCGCATATCTTATACTAATTTCGCGATACGAAATCTGTCAAGGTCAATGTTTAACGAGCATATCGATTATGGTTAAATTTAGAAAATGAAATAAATATCATTGCTGAAAAATTTCATCATCTTATATTAAAATTTCATCCTATATTAATATTTCATGCTGTTGACAATTTCATATTGGTTAAGGTCAATGCACCACCTTAGTTGTTTTTTGCTACACTAGGCTTCATGCTTCTGACAATTCAAGTGGGCAGGTCAACATGATTCATAAATGCGTGGAATATCATCATCCTCTATTAAAATTTCTGTTGATTATTAAGTTTATCAGTTCTAGTTGCAGTTCAAATCCTTCAACTTTCTTTCTTTACATTCGGCATCTATGTCAAATGCAGAAGACGTAACCATCACAAATGCTATTCGTCATTTCTAAGCATTATTCATTTATCACTTCTACTTATTTATATAACAGTGGTGCCTTTCAAATGCTTGTTAAACTACATAGCAGGTTGGTGGTGAGAAATTGATGTTTACAGATTTGAAACCTCTAATAAATGGCAATATGCATGGTTCTAAACCTGCTTTCATGTCTTTAGGTTAAGCCTGAGGTAAGTAGTTTGCTTTTATTATGATTCTTCATTTTTTACCATTCTTTTGTGAACTTGTTTTATTTTTTCCTATACATTAGAAAACTAATAAAGACATATGGCAATTTTTGTAATAAGCGCATGCTAACAGACCTTCCTTTTATTATCTATGATTCACACATTTTAATTTATTTATTCACCATCAACATCTAACTTTTAATAGCATAAAACACAACTATATATTTGAGCAATAATATTGATTACTAACTCGCACTTATCTAATGAGATCCACACGATTTGGACTTTTCGAGTATCCATTATTCCAAGTTGAGCGTAAAAACTATAACATATGAAACAAGACATGCAGTTCGATGAAACTGTACATGTTCTTAAAAACTGTTTGTAAGTTAGATTGGGTTGTGATTGCATAGATATTAAAATATTGTATGACATGAAAGTGTAACAATAACATATAGTGTAAATGTAAATCATCCCAAATTTGAATACATTAGCATTCAATACTTTAAAGGTTATAATTTTAAAGTAACATTTCCATAATGCTAAATACAGATCATAATCATGAGAATCAAAGTTTTACAAAAATTCACATGTAAACTTGATTCACACCTGAACTAGGATATATTCGTTCTTTCCATAATGCAACTAATTACGGATAATCAAATTAAACAGGTATTTCATATTATATCCTACGGATATATTTATTGGCTTAACTCTTCTTTTGTTTCTAATACATATAGTTGTTAGTCATCTCTTTCTCCCCTATATAGCTATATATTTTAACTACCTTAATCACTATTACATCGTGGGCCTCTTATAATGTGCGCACTGTGTTTTCATATGTTATTTGGCACTTAGGTTTGTACATGATTAGCAAGAAAATTCTATGCGTATGTATTTGAATAGCACCTAAATGTTTACTTGTAGGAGGATAGATTCAACTTCTACACTACATACATAAGTAACTTAGTAATCTGTACAAATGCATTACCCTGAATTATTTCATTGCCTAGGCAACTATAAAAGCTCCTACTGTAAAGAACATGGACAAAGAGCTATGGCTTCAGTTTACTGTTGGTATCTTGCCTCTTTGTGCCGTAACCTTCATGGGTTATTGAGCGCATGGTTCTTCAACATCAACCTATCTTTTTGGCAGCGCCGGAGGACCAATCTGGGAGAAGACTATCGCCAATGTTTCTGTATTTTTGCAAATGGTGTTTGCTTTGCATGTATGTATCTCTTTTCTTTCATCCTTTCGTCATGTATTTACTTTGACATCTTTTTGTTTTTTCTTTTTCTCTCCTTTTCCTCCTCATTTTGGTTAATGTTCTGATCATCAGGACTAAAATCCTAGCGACTGTTTAGTGTTTAACCAATTTTTCTAGAAAGGTTGGCGTTGGTTCAATCTTGGGGGGTTCAGTCGTTTGGTTGTTACAGCTGCAATTGCTTCTATTAGAATTAATTGTTGTTGATTGAAGAACATATCATATAAATTGTTAATTCATTTGTCTCTCCCAGTTATCAGAGTAAATTTCTGTTATCATTGAACTTGGATGGGATCACTTATTTTATGTCCTTTTTCTTTGTTAAATCTGATAGGGTAAGGACACCAAGAACTAGTTTTGAGAAACGATGGAGGAAGAAGATGTCTAGGTCTGAAAGAACGTACATTACTTAACAGGGATACTTTAGTCTTGCTGAGTATTTTTTTTAAAGGGAGGGTTACTAGGTAACTTTATTGAAATAGAAATTGCCTTAACATTGAGGTGTCGTATGAGTATAAGCCTGTACCTTATGAAAGTTTCAAAGCTTTTGGTTATAACGTTAGAAATTTCTCATTTACAACTGGTACGTCTTAGCAATAGAAAAAAAATACTCAAGGGATAAGGCAGATTATACTCTAGGTGATGCACAATATGCACAAGTGTATAATACTGATTTACATAGAGACTCAGAATACAAAAAAAAAATGGTTAAATCAGGTGGATAAGAAATCTAATGACATATACAGAAATAAGCATCACAGTGAAACATAATGGGATCCAAAGGAAAGCATGAATCCAAAGGAAAGCCAGATGACAATTCTTTCAAAAATACGCCTACCTCTCCATGTAGACCAATGGGAATTGGAAAAGACCTGAGTTGAAACATACTGAGATAACGTTGAGTAACCCTTTTAGTTTCTTCTAGTGAGATGACGCTTCACCTTTTATGGTGCCAGATCCGAAATAGATTCTTATGTCAGTTGTGCATGGTACATTAGAATAAGATAAAGTGATAGTAGAGGATATAAACGAAAGCACTAGTTCAGACAACTTAGGTGATACCAGTGAATACTATAGGAGAGTCATACGAACAGTTTATAGATAATGTCGTTGATCATAACGAGGAGGTTCCACATACTTCGACTAATATATAATTCATATATATGGTTAATGAAAACCCTACTTAAGGTCAGCTGTAGCCCTGTCTATAATAAAACAATGAGTTTGATGCATATCACCTGCAATTGATATAACATTACAAGGAGTGGAATGCAAGCAAGCATTCGATCTCCTTAGTTTTTCCCTCAAATTCCTATGGATTTAAAGGAACTGCAAATATATGATGAGATGTTTGGATAGTATAAATCTTAATATTTTATCCGATTTGTTGGGATGAATGATATATACTGCATCGGTGTCCTTTACGTATCAGTGTTATGGACTGTGTGCATGTTACTAGTTTGATTGGAGTTCAGTTGAGAGTGTTCATTCTTTTGTATTGGTAGAAGAAGGTTCCTCAAATGGGAACCATTACCTGATTTTGTTTTTTTATATCCAAATTGGTTATTTTGATGTTTTTATATAGCCTGATATAGGGTAAAAATTACTGGAAGCCTGTGTAGGATATGTAGATGGCTGGCTCTCTAATGAATTCTTGTATGATGTGCATTCTATGTTGAGCAGGCTTCATCGACTGGTACTGACTGGAACTTTGCATTCTGTGTGGCGCTTTACAGAATCAAAATACACACATACAAGACAAGCATGGAAAGGTAGATAGGGATCCATATAGGCAACTCAATGTCGGACTTTACAGGCATAATATTCATGCTTTGCGTGATAGCATCAATAGCAACCGAAGTTGTGTTCGTCTGCGGCCATAGAAGCATGGATAAGAAGAAGAGATGAACAGGAAAAGGCCAGACATAACGTATTACGGCGTGACTGACGGTGCTTACGCAAGCGATTTTTACAGTGGGAAAGGAGGGAAGGAATGGCAATGGATTGAATGTGGCGGTTGGAGTAGGGGCTGGTATATCTACGGCTATGGTGCTTGATGTCGCGTTGAGTGGAGGTGGTGGTGGTTATGGTTGGGGGTGGTGGTGGAGGATGCGGTGGTGGAGGCTGCAATTCTTGATTGGGAAGAATGCGTCGGTTGTGGTTGCCTGTTAATATCTGGCTGGTATGTTGAATCTTTTAATTTTACAGTGACCTGTGACTAGTATATATTTAAATAAATGATATGCTCTGCAGTATTTTCTTTCTACGTAGGATTATATGAACAAAACTCAGTGCTTTGTATTTATATCCCTATTTGTTTTAAATCATATAACTACAAATGTAGCTGTAACTTGTAATGTTATTATCGAATTGATTGCACTGTGAGCAACCAAGATACCTGCGAAAGTTCTATGATATTGGGTAAGTATCTATGCCGCATGAAACTAGTGGGTCCTAAACCCGAAGAATTGACTTAGTCATGCAAGTACAGAAAAAACATCATATTTTTATTGTTAGCTCTAGGCTTTATCAGACATTTTATACATTGATTGAGGTTGGTGCACAGATATAACGATGGAGTACACAGATGAAGTGCAGAAGCTAAGCAAGAGATTGTTGAGATTGCTTTTTGAAGCACTGGGACTGAAGAGCGGTCATTTGGAAAAATTGGGATGAGCAGATGGTATTACTTTAACAATGCATTACCAACCAGCATTCCTGGAGCCGCATTTAACATTTGCAGCGAGCAAGCATACTGATGCTTCTTTGATTACCGTGATTTTACCGGATCACATTGGGGGTTTGCAGGTTCTTCATGAAGGCCAATGGGTTTATGTTTCTCATGTTCCTGATGCTCTTGTAATCAACATTTGTGAACTTCTGCAGGTATCTTGTCTTCTAAAGTTGTAAACTGTTCTCCATACGTTAAACTTTTTAGCCATGCATCATGCCTCATATAACTACAAATGTAGCCTTATATATATGGATACTGCGCCCTACACGTAAGGAGTATAGATATATGGATATGGTGTTATTATCAAATTGATTGGTAATTGTTGACTACACAGTTAGCAACCAGGTTGACCGAATCCATTATTCTATTGGAGGTGGCTTAAAGCAAATGAGTTTATTGGAATTTGCAGCAAGATATTAGGTAAGTCTGTCTATGAGGAGTTGATTTCAGTTTTGGTTCGGGAAAAGTTGAAATCAAATTTGGTTACTGATGATGATGATGACAGTGAGGAAGAAGAAAGTTTTAAAGGGAGAAGAGGAAACCCTGGGTGACAAAATTTATCTAATGATATCCATTTTTGATGTTTTAACGTGCTATATTAAAATTCCTTTGATCAACTATAGTTTTGTAATGGAACATAACTATTTAGGTTCTCCTACTTCAAGCTTGTGCACATGAATTATGTTTTATTCCTGTTTTTTTACATAATTATCATCAGCAAAGTTATGCCAATCTCTTTGATTGTTTGATGTGTTATATTTCTATTTTTTTAACATATTTGTATCTAATAAACAGTAAGGCTCTGGAGGTTGATTGAGCATTTGATCCTAATTCACATAGATGTAAGTAAAGAAACATTGTTATTTTAAACAATTTTCAGTCCTTAACCGTCGGTAGTCAGATAAGTTTCTATAAGGACCCAGTAATAATCAATAGTAATAGTTTTTTGATAAATGGTTTTTTGTTTGGTTTTAGTTTTTTGTTATCATTGAGAACTAAGAATGTGTAATTACTTGGTTTTAGCTAGATTTATAAATTGGGTATTTGCCATGATATATAAAGGAGAAACTAACTGTGTAGTTTATATAATGGAACCCTATCATTAAGGATATATTCGAAATTTAGTAAAACCAAGTCATACGCATGTAGTTATTGACCTTAGGCAAATTCTTATTGTTGATTATTAACCTTGTCTACAGGTAATTAGCTTTTTGGAAGTGAAGACCATCAACAACAATGAGCGTGACTTTAATTGTTAAACGTATTATAATATTTGTTAGTACTTATCATGTAAACTTGTTTCTGAATGCTTGTGTTATGTAAATTTCCTGATTTCGTCAAACAATTATTATGTAAATGGTTATGGAAAATACTTATGTGACTAATGCGTTTTCAGTTATTTGAATATGATGATTACATGATTATTGATTTAAATTAGATTTTTATTCGATTCTTGCTGATATTAATTTGACTATTATAGAATTGGTTGCTAGAAATAATGTAAGTCATTAACAATATATAGTAGCATTTAAAATATGCTACAAAACAATCAACATGTTTTAGTAGCGTTTTAGAATTGCTACGGAAACAAATATAACATACCATCTGAATTTTTAGCGGCAAAAAATAAATGCCACCAAAAGCGTTTAGTTGCACAAAATAAACGCTACAGAAAAGTAAAAAAGGAAAAACATACAAACTTCAGTAGCGTTTAGATAACGCAACTTTGCAGAAGATTTGGTAGCGTTTATGAAAACGCAACCAAAGAAACAAGACTTTTAGTTGCAGGACTTGTAGTAGCGTTCTTTAAAATGCTGCTAAAGGCCTTTTCTGGTGTAGTGATATGGATTTTAATTCTAGTTCAAAACCAGTTCATTTCGATAAAAATCTATTTTTATCTTTTCAAATATGGAGTTTTTCATCCCAATTCTTTCCAAATCATTTCTTATGATTTTACACAAATTATTACTATTTTAAATAATTTTATCAAGGCCCGTACAGTCGATTTCCATCAATGACCATCGAACTGCACTTACAACGACCCTTTCCAAATTTGATTTGGACATAATTCCAAATACAACCGTTAGATTTCAAATCTCTAATATTCGTTAGAGAGCTCTTTTCGATACGAACCCAACGGTTCCGGTTTTAGGAGAATCCGACGGTCGGATCTCCCGTAATATCCATTCGAAGTCAATGGTCGAAATTTGCGAACTACCGCGGCGCGGCGCGTTCTATTCAGGCCATTATATATATAATATATATATTATATATATTTCGTTGATTTCCTTTCAAAACGTATTTTATAAATCGTTTTAAATTCGTTTTCAAAACGATTTCAACTTCATATTCAATTTCGAATCAAAATAGAATATTCCACATCATCGATATACAAATGATAATATTTTCAAAACGTTATAATTTGAAATCACTTCATTTTCTATATTCATTATAAAAACGAGTATAATCGATATAAATATCGTTCACGTCAAAATGGCATCAATCTAACCAACACGGCTTTATATATTTCAATAAATTCGTTATTCTATTCAACAAATGAATATTTCTTCAACACATGAATATATTTTTTATTCAACACAAGAATTTATATTTCCATTCAACACATGAATTTTATATCTCTATTCAACACATGAATCTATATTTCTATTCAACACATGAATTTTATATCTCTATTCAACACATGAATTTTATATTTCTTATTCAACACATGAATTTTATATTTCTTATTTTCCCAATTGGAATGAGGCCCAATCAATTACCATATAATGTTAATTATATGGATTCTCTACAACACATGTATGTAACAGCAACAATAAATAATCAACCATCATCCAGAGTGCACCACACAACTGCATAAGCATTAAATATAAATAATTAACGCTTACACAGTCTGTCAACCCATTGATTGACATACAACTAAACAATTGGGATTAGTGTATGTCAAATATCATCCCAATACCCGTGTGGGGTTTCAAATCAACAAACACAGATTTTATTTGTGCAGGTTGGCGATGTGTAAAATTTGTCGTCCCAATCAATATCAGTCAAATCAGTGAATATAAACAAATCTCCGATTTGTTTAATACTATTTATTTTATATACACGTTAAAAATTATATTTTTAACTATAAAATATTTTCCACTATAAAATATTTTATTTCATTTCACATCACACAATCAAATTTCACAACACAGCAATCAAACAAACAAGTCATCCATGGTCTGTGGACGACGGGTGTCGAATGCTACTAAGCACCGTCTACATCCTAGTATATATTTTTAACTAGAAAAGAAGAGTTAAAGTGAGAAGTTCTCACCGATTAGCTAAACCAAATGCCACGACTCTTCTTATGTAGAAATCTTCGCCGTGCCTCCAACGAGATCTGTTACACGCGGTTCACATTAAAAATCACATTTTTAATTCGCTTCACATATAAAAATCCCATTTTTGTTGAAGTAAAAAATCATATTTTTACTTCACTAGTATATATATATATAAATCTCTTCCTTCATATAACCAAAATCACATATTTTATATAAACAAAATCACGTCTTTATATTTTTTAAAAATCACGTCTTTATATTTTTAAAAATTACGTCTTTATATGTAAAAATTACATCTTTCCTACACTAAAGATCCTACCTTTCTTCTGAACTTTAAGGACATAAAGATCTCAACCTTCCGTATATAAGAATCTCACCCTTCCGCATATAAAAATTTCACTTTTCCGCATATAAAAATTTCCTTCCATAGATAGAAACATAAACTTTTCTATTTTAAAATATAATCTCTTTTTATTTTTCAAAATCAAATCTTTTTAATTATAAAGATCTAATCTTTTATATGTTTTCATATATATAAGAATCCTATTTTTATTTTCTATTCATGTATGTAAAAATTCAATCTTTATTCACTAAACGTATATGTAAAAATTCAATCTTTACACCCTAAAAGATCATCACTTCTATAGACTTGCAAATCAGGTCTTTATAAACTAAGGAAATCAGATTTTAAATAAATAAAATAAAAAGGAAGATTATAAATACTTACAGTCGAATTTGAAGGAAGGGGGTGTGCGTTTCAGAAGGAGGGTCGGATGCTGCTCTCGTTCGAGTCGGAGAAGGAGGCGAGGAAGCTAGAGGGGAGGAAGAGAGAGGCGCGATGCAGTTTGTGGTTTGGGAGAGGGTTTAACGTGGAGAGGGAGTGGAGTGAGAAGTGGGGGAGGCGGTGGTGCCAGGAAAGGGCGGCGGAAGGAGGGGGTGGCTTACGGAGGTGGCACTCGGCCTTCGAAGGCGGCAGTGGAGGCCTTGGGGAAGGGCGACGGGGAAAACCTGGGGGTGGGGGGGCAGTTTTTTTTTTGTTCTTTTTTTTTTTTAATTTGACAGAAGTCAACGTGAAGGGTAAGGAAAGGAGAAGGGAGAGAGAAGTAAGGGAGGGGCCTTCTAATTTAAATATTTATTTTATTTTAAATCCAAAATGTAACTTTTTCTTTCGAACTCGAAACGAAACCCACCGCCTATCGTCCCTTGCTAATTACCCCCATTCTGAACGCAATGGGATATGTTTCGTAAGCCAATTCTATTGTTTCGATCAGTTTCCGTTGAAATTAAAATATGAATCTATATATTTTCAGTTCAAACGTATATTTCAATTTACCGGGGCCACATACGAACTCTAAAAATTCGCAAAAAATATTTTCTAGCTTCGTATTGACGATACGGTCCTAACAAAGCTAATTTCGTCAAATTTTGAGACCATTTGAAAAATGTCCATTTTCCAGTCGATTAAAATCAATTTAAACTGGTCAAACGCGTTTTCCTTCGACACGCTCACATATTGATTTGAAAAATTATGAAATTTGAAACCTAGCAATAACTTGACATTACGGATCCAACATAAGTGGTTTCGTCGAAAACCGAGGTCGTTTGCAAAATTTCCATTTTTAAGGGCCAGAATTCCATAGCGACTATTCTGAATTTTCAGCTAGGCATATCTTTTGATTCCCGCTATGAAATTTCAATTTTTCGGATTCGTTGGAAAGATATTCTTAATTAGATTATAATATTTTTGGTTTCGTTAAAATACGGTTTATTTTGAATCTTGTACACTCATTTGAACTTTGAAATCGAATTTTCGAACTACCGCACCATTTTCAATTCCTTTTATAATTAAAATAAAATATTTATATTCTAACGACGATCTATATAAATATATACTTCTATTCTATTCGAATTAAATTTCTCGTCGATATTATTTAAAATAATTCATTTTAAATAATCAAAATTCATCAAAATTGCCAAAATAAAAATTTTAAACTGGCTCGGATTTCCGGGTTATTACATATGCGCTTGTTGTGCCTCATCAGGTTTCTTTACAACTTGTTTATCCTATGTTGACTTCTTTTTGTTTCCAATTACCAAGTTTCCTCAGCATATTAATCTTTCTTTATATCTTAGCTCATTAAGGAGTTTTCAACATGTTAACCCACTTGGTTTATAAGTCTTTCCTCATATCTTTGTATTCAATTATATTCCCATTTGTTGATGTCGCCACAATTCATCATTATTTACTTAGTTTTCTTAACTAAGGTTTTCTAGCTGGTTCACATACTTATGACATTTTTATCAACAGACTACACATTGTCGCTTTACCGTTTATGTTTAACTTATAAGTTGTCCCTTTTTCTAGTCGTTCTCATTTTTCCCTGTCCCTAGGACAAGTTTACTTATCGTACAATCTTTATACTATCCCCATGTTTGTTTATAACAAGTTTCTATCATTCCCCATTCTTTTTTTTCTCCGATGTTGTTATATTGGTTAAATTTGTCTATACGCCCCAGTTTACTTAACCTTAGCACACTTAACATGTTTGTTTCATAGCATTAATCTTTTTTATTAATGTACTCAACCTCTCACATTATACATGTTGCTTGCAGTTGCTGGATATGCTGGGGGGTTCCGGGAAGACTTCTACCGCAAACTCATTCTAGCCTCGGATTTTGGGCTTAATGCGCTAACCTCTCACATTAGACCTGTTGTTGTGGTTGCTGGATGTGCCGGCCGATTCCGGGCAGACTTACACCGCAACTAGAACTAACCCCAGGTTAGGCATCTTCGTCTTTTAACTGACTTATACAATTTCAATCTAGGTCTTATATGCCTATTAATCCCAATCCAATAATTCATGTTCACGCTTCTAAACCGAGTTTCATGTTTAAGGTTCCAATTTGATTTGGATACATAAATTCTACCATGATTACATAATCTCGTACATAGTTATGCCAATAATCCTTATTATATGTTATGCCCAACTTTTCATATATATAAGTTATACTTAATTATACCCAAATTAATTGTTCTTTAAAGTTATCAATAATTCATGTCAACCCTCATTCTTATTGCTTAGAACAATTAATTCATGTCAAACCTCATTCTTATTGCATGCATATATATATATATATATATATATATATATATTCCAAACTATTCACAATCACCCTAACATTATTCGCAAGACCCAACGTATCATATTTACGCTCGAAGTTAGCCTAATTTTAAAAGTAAAAAAAAGGAAAAAGACGGGAAAAAGGTCAGAATATTGCAGTTGTCATGAATATATAAACAAACATGTGAAGTGAATAACAGTAAAATAGGTTAGACATATACATATGTTAAATTTAGGTTCCAATCCCATCATAATTACCATTCAATTCATTAGTACATTTATTAAGTGTGTATGAATGGGGAATGACGAACGATAGATCCATTATTATACAAAAATGTATTTAAATCCACTCACTTGTATGCTTTCCCAATTCTAGATCTTATTCATGGTTTTCTCCCTTTTTGCGCAGCATAGATTCAGGCATCCGAATTCTTTTATCTTATTTTGGAGTAGAGGAATCGTAGATCTATCTTTTTTATTTTAAGAAGAGATTTGAGAAGAGAGAGAGAGAGAGGAAGCCATGGCAGAGCTCCTGCGTAGCCGCCAAATTGTGAGGTTTACGGTTAGGTCTAGGGGTTTATTTATAGGTGTGGTAGCAAGCTATGGGTCTTTTGATCTAATTTAAAACTCTATCAGAGCTAGCCACGTCATCCAACCAATAGGAACTGGCCACGTCGCAGCGTCCACCAATAAAAACAGTCCACGTGTACAGTATGACGCGCAGTGTCCACCAACCAAAACAGTTCACGTGTATAGTTCGCAGTGTTCACCAACAAAAACAGTCCACGTGTACAGTATGACGCGTAGTGTCCACCAACCAAAGCAGTCCACGTGTACATTATGACGCGCAGGGGTGTCGTCCCCATATATATATATATATATATATATATATATATATTTTTTACTTATTTATTTATTTGAAATTTGACTAATTTATTCGCGTATAAATCAAATTTCAGACATCCTTTCTTTGCTTGCTTCTTTGTTCGCGCGCAACCTCTATTTTGAATTATGTTCATATGTATTCAACTCTTGCGCGTATGCTAATCTTTTATATGCGAACAATTTCAAATTTCAAACCGACTAATATATTTTTTTCCCTCTTTTGAAACATTCTCTCAATTAAACCCCTTTTTAACCCTTTTCATACTAAGCCACTTTTTAACTGTTTTCACACTAAGCCACTTTTTTAGCCATCCCACCCCTAAAATAAACAATATGGCACTGGCGAGGATCGAACTCAGAACCTCTGGTATACAAGTCACATGTTCTAACCAACTAAGCCACTAAGTCTTTTGTTAACAAGACTTATGACAATGCTAGATATTATCCTTTTTCTCATTCCACTTTTTCACGTTTTGTTACATTATTCAAAATAAAGATATCTCTTTCATTTTAAATCGGTTTTCTACAAACCGTAGGTCTAAATTGACCAGAAAATCGCCATGAACGCAATGACGCTAATCTCGTGACCAAATTCTGGTAGCTTTTCAAATTTTCCTTTTTATTCCTTTTTAAATATTCGCATGTAATTTCAATTATATTACATTGCATTTCTTCTCATTTCATATATTGCATGCAATTTCTTTTATTATTCTTTTTCTTCATTTCACCGCATGAACTTATTACATACATTCGTAATAATATTATTTAATTTTTTCCTTTAAATGTGTCTATGCATGCAATATATACATATATGCATATTTTTAATTGTCATTAAAAATGCGGGGTGTTACATTCTCCCACCCTTAAAGAATTTCGTCCATGAAATTCGATAGGAGTAAAATATATAATCCCTTGCATCAAACCATCACGTGTGCATCCAATTTTTGCAAACATTGTGCGCAGGTGCAAAGTAAAATACATCATAGTAATACATGTATGCCTAATTGGTACCACCTATATGTATGCAGACTTTTAAAAACTCTTTCAAAACATGATGCTCACATCCTAAATATACTTGCAGTTCTATATGAATGCAATATTTTTGGAAAATCAAAACATTTTTCGCCCAAATTTTCCCACACTCTTACAGAATAAGAGCATAGTTCATCCAATTGTTGCATCCAAAATCCCACCAACCATCATTAAATTCAAAATTTAGAAAAATCCAATTTTCTAAATTCGATTTCTTATGTTACAAAAAAGTATAAAACGGAAAAATTCACTTCTTCCGTTTTTCTTTTATGTACCTTTTCTAATTGTACTTGGATTTTTATGTAACTATTCTATAAAGATTTTCTATTTTTCTATCCAAGTACAACTACATAAGTAAATTTTCTCTTCTTTTTCAACTTATCTTGGAAAAAAAATCATTTTTATTCATCTTTTCTTAAGATTTTCATTTTCTTTTCCCGTCACGTTTGTTGCTTTACTGAATTTGTTGTTTTCTTCTTAGTTAGGCTATTCTCTTTCTTAGCTTATTGTTTTTTTCATTACGCCTTTCCATCTTTCGACATCCTACACAACTACTATCAAGGGCCAAGAATCATAAGACTGTTTCACTAAAGAAAAGTCCAACCACAAACTCTCAACGCTTACTTGCCCTTCCACTATCTAGTAGTCACTACTAGTCCTTGCTGTGTATTACTAGCCTACACTTTTTTCAAGCAACAATCATAGGCTTCAGAATGCTTATGCATTCTACGGGAATTTGTTTTTATTATTCCAATATAGTCCTTGCTATTTACCTCCTAACCTCTAACCTTTGCCGCCTTTCATAGGTACTAATTCTTTTCTACTCCATTTTTTTTTCAAAACATGGTTTGGCCTCTCTTTTTATTAAATTTTTCTTCCAAAAATTAAAACTGGTAAAACTTTATTTTCTTTTCCAGAACTTACTTTTGCCAAACCATAAAAACATGTCACAAAAAAAAATGCAAAACATTTTTTTTCAAATCACAAAACTAGAGTAGGTAAGGACAACTATCGGGTTACATTGTTTCTACCTACAATGTTAATTTTGGCTGCTTTCTACAAGATGTAAAAATCTACTCTATTCTTACTCTCTTCAACTTATTTTGTCCACCCAACAAAATTTTCTTTTTAAAACAATAAACAAAATTTATTGTCCAAAGAATAGAGATTTTCAAAACTTCCTTTACAAAATGCTATCTTTTCTTTTCAACCTTTTCATATACTATAATATGAAAACTAGCGAGCTATACATGCTCTATAATATGCACCTTTTCAAGAAAGAACAAGAAATCATTGTTTTACAAAATGTACCCCACTTTACATTTAAACCCAGTATACACTCTTTTCAAACATCAAAAATACTTTTAAGATTAAAACTTGAAAACACCATAAACTCTTTCGCCAAAACCTTTACAATTTCAAGTTCTCAAAAGTTAAACAAATGGGTTAGACTCATAGTGGGCTTCCAACTTACCTAGGCTTTCCTAGACACTCTCACGAATTCAATTCTCTCGATTATATATATCCCCAATCCATTTTCCACTTTTTAACCTTTTTCTAACTTATAAGGTTTCACTTGTAAATCCACTAATCTGAATTACTAACATTTCAGTTTGTATCATATGGGATACATCTTTCTCTAATACCAAACATATTGTACACTTTCCAACCAAACCACCTAAGGGTCTCAAAATTTCTATGTTCATTCCTTTAGTGTACAAAATAGATATCCCGTTTCCTTCCACACTTTACTCTTTCTATCTAGTGGGCTTCCTTATGGATTTAGGTTTATATATAATATATTTATATTTTAGAAAATACAAATACGTTCACCCATTATCAATATAGGGATCCTAAACCGAAGCTCTGATACCAGATGTAACAACCCGAATTCCTACAGACCGATTTTTTTTCTTCAAAAAAACCCAATCCATCGAAACCCGAGTTGGGTCCTCTGGTATCCTGCAGAAAAGAAAGAGACATAAAAACATATCAGAGTTTGGAAAACAACCCATAGCGGAAGGAATAAAATATAATATAATCAGAACATAACTTTACCTTAATAATGATACTACTAAACCAGTATCCAAGGCTATACCATCTCTGTCATGAACCTAACCTGCGAATGTTATGAGGAGGGGGTCAGAACATAAGTTCTGTGTGACTGGACTTGAAATAAACTTCTGGATATTCCTATGTATACCGTTCTATTACATTTTCTTATTTATTAGGTTCTTTGCAATGCTAGCTCTCTAGACTTACTCATACGTCATGTCCATCTACCACTAGTAGATTAACCTAATATAGTGTATATGTAGCTACCCCTAAACAAGATATACTCTTCTCGTATGGACTCCATCGTATGTACGCAGTCCCTTACTAAATGCCACATGTCTTACAAATTTCTGTGCATATATATATATATATATATATCAACGCTACATCCGCATGAAACTATCATCACTGTGTTACGTAAATGTTTGGACTGCCATTCTAGATTCTACTAGGTCCTGTCATCGAATAATACCCTCTAGTCTTATGATACACAACCCAGAGCGACATGAGTGTACCTAGACTTTCCTACGTACGTGTCATCAATCGTTCTCGATGTCTATTGCACATGTTCTCCATATGTGCACCCCAGTCCCGTGGCAGGGCTAATCAAGAAACACGGAACTCGGTCGGGAGCTTTCAGATATCTGCCGATTGCAGATGCTAAGGTCTATTTTACAGTGGATATGGTCCCACTAGACCCCTCCCTCAACTAATGAAAGGCACCCAAGAATATCAAGAATGAGAACTTAAACCCGGCCCCCTATGCCCATCAAACCTATTGGCCAACCTCACCCATAACTAGATAGCAAAGTATATGGTCTTTTGGAGTTCTCCGCCTTTCCGCTTTACGTACAGACTGAAGATGGTAGGTAGACGACGAGTTGCTATCATAGGGCACTAACTGGTCTCGTCGAATCATGCTGGTCCATCTTAGTCTTTTGATTGCCCCTTATTATTGCAATCAAGGCATACTCATTGGTTCACCCATGTAGACCTAACCTCTGTGAGCACAGGCGTATCCTCTGCAACTCACAGAGGAATACCAAGAGTACCCTCCACGTTCCCGGAAACCATGTGCTTCTTAACCCAGTCCGTTTGAGCCTGCTAGGATATCTAGATAGACATGCGCTTCCCTTTGTGTCTTTCGACATCCCGATGATCTACCCCTAATGGTTATTCATCTTCTAACGTATGGACTGGGCCAAGCGCCTCATTCTTACTTATTATTAGAACTATGTCTAATTATTCAATTATGCGCTTGTTGTGCCTCATCAGGTTTCTTTATAACTTGGTTATCCTACGTTGACTTCTTTTTGTTTTCAGTTATCAAATTTCCTCAGCATATTAATCTTTCTTTATATCTTAGCTCATTAAGTAATTTTCGACATGTTAACCCATTTCGTTCATAAGTCTTTCCTCATATCTTCGTATTCTATTATATTCCCATTTGTTGATGTCGACACAATTCATCATTATTTACTTAGTTTTCTTAACTAAGGTTTTCTAGCTGGTTCACATACTTATGACATTTTTATCAACAGACTACACATTGTCGCTTTACCATTTATGTTTAACTTATAAGTTGTCCCCTTTTTCTAGTCCGTTCTCATTTTCCCCTGTCCCTAGGACAAGTTTACTTATCATACAACATTTATACTATCCCCATGTTTTTTTATAACAAGTTGCAATCATTCCCCATTCTTCTTTTTCTCCAATGTTGTTATATTGGTTAAATTTATCTATACGGCCCAGTTTACTTAAACTTAGCACACTTAACATGTTTGTTTCATAGCATTAATCTTTTTATTAATGAACTAACCTCTAACATTAGACATGTTGTTGCAGTTGCTGGATGTGCCAGGCGGTTCCGGGCAGACTTACAACGCAACTCGAACTATCCTTGGGTTAGGCATGTTTATCTTTTAACTGACTTATACAATTTCGATCTAGGTTTTATATGCCTATTTATCCCAATCCAATAACTCTTGTTCACACTTCTAAACCCAATTTCATGTTTACGGTTACAATTTGATTTGGATACATAAATTATATCATAATTACATAATCTCGTACATAGTTATGCCAATAATCCTTATTATATGTTGTGCCCAACTTTTCATTTATATAAATTATACTTAATTATACCCAAATTAATTGTTCTTTAAAGTTATCAATAATTCATGTCAACCCTTGTTCTTATTGCTTAGAACAATTAATTCATGTCAACCCTCATTCTTATTGCATGCATATATATATTCCAAACTGTTCAACGCAACTCGAACTATCCTCGGGTTAGGCATGTTCATCTTTTAACTGACTTATACAATTTCAATCTAGGTTTTATATGCCTATTTATCCCAATCCAATAACTCTTGTTCACGCTTCTAAACCCAATTTCATGTTTACGATTACAATTTGATTTGGATACATAAATTCTACCATAATTACATAATCTCGTACATAGTTATGCTAATAATCCTTATTATATGTTATGCCCAACTTTTCATTTATATAAATTATACTTAATTATAACCAAATTAATTGTTCTTTAAAGTTATCAATAATTCATGTCAACCCTTATTCTTATTGCTTAGAACAATTAATTCATGTCAACCCTCATTCTTATTGCATGCATATATATATTCCAAGCGGTTCCAGGCAGACTTACAACGCAACTCGAACTATCCTTGGGTTAGGCATGTTCATCTTTTAACTGACTTATACAATTTCAATCTAGGTTTTATATGCCTATTTATCCCAATCCAATAACTCTTGTTCACGCTTCTAAACCCAATTTCATGTTTATGGTAACAATTTGATTTGGATACATAAATTCTACCATAATTACAAAATCTCGTACATAGTTATGCCAATAATCCTTATTATATGTTATGCCCAACTTTTCATTTATATAAATTATACTTAATTATACCCAAATTAATTGTTCTTTAAAGTTATCAATAATTCATGTCAACCCTTATTCTTATTACTTAGAACAATTAATTCACATCAACCCTCATTCTTATTGCATGCATATATATATAAATATATATATATATATATATATATATATATATATATATATATATATATATATATATATATTCCAAACTGTTCCCAATCATCCCAATATTATTCGCAAGTCCCAACGTATCATATTTAGGCTCGAAGTTAACCTAATTTTAAAAGTAAAAAAAAGGAAGAAGAAGGTCAGAATATTGCAATTGTCATGAATACATAAATAAACATGTGAAGTGAATAACAGTAAAATAGGTTAGACAGGTACATATGTTAAATTTAGGTACCAATCCCATCATAGTTACCATTCAATTCAGTAGTATGTTTATTAAGTGTGTATGAATGGGTAATGGCGAACGATAGATCCATTATTATACAAAAATGTATTTTAAATCCACTCACTTTTATGCTTTCCCAATTTTAGATATGATTCATGGTTTTCTCCCTTTTTGCGTAGCATAGATCCAGGCATCTGAATTCTTTTCTCTTATTTTGGAGTATAGGAATCCTAGATCTATCTTTTTATTTTAAGAAGAGATTTGAGAAGAGAGAGAGAGGAAGCCATGGCAGAGCTCCAGCATAGCCGCCAAATTGTGAGGTTAAGGTTAGGTCTAGGGGTTTATTTATAGGTGTGGTAGCAAGCTATAGGCCTTTAGATCTAATTTAAAACTCCATTAGAGCTTGCCGCGTCATCTGATCAATAGGAATTGGCCACATCACAACGTCCACCAACCAAAACAGTCCACGTGTACAGTATGACGCACAGTGTCCACCAACCAAAACAGTCCATGTGTACAGTATGACGTGCAGTGTCCAACAACCAAAATAGTCCACGTGTACATTATGACGCGTAGTGTCCACCGACCAAAACAATCCACGTGTACATTATGATGCACATTGGGTGTCGTCCCCCATATATATATATTATTTATTTATATATTTTTATTTACTTATTTATTTATTTGAAATTTGATTTATTTATTTGCGTATAAATCAAATTTCAAACATCCTTTCTTTGCTTGCTTCTTTGTTCGCGCGCAACCTCTATTTTGAATTATGTTCATATGTTTTCAACTCTTGCGCGTATGCTAATCTTTTATATGCGAACAATTTCAAATTTTAAACCAACTAATATATATTTTTCCTCTTTTGAAACATTCTCTCAATTAAACCCCTTTTTAACCCTTTTCATACTAAGCCACTTTTTAACTGCTTTCACACTAAGCCACTTTTTTAGCCATCCCCGCCTGCCTCCTTAAAATAAAAAATATGGCGCTGACAGGGATCAAACTCAGAACCTCTTGTATACAAGTCACATGTTCTAACCAACTAAGCTACTAAGTCTTTTGTTAACAAGACTTATGACAATGCTATATATTATCCTTTTTCTCATTCCTCTTTTTCACGTTTTGTTACATTATTCAAATTAAAGATATCTCTTTCATTTTAAATCAGTTTTCTACAAACCATAGGTTTAAATTGACCAGAAAATCGCCACGAACGCAATGACGCTAATCTCATGACCAAATTCTGGAAGCTTATTAAATTTCCCTTTTTATTTCTTTTAAATGTTCGCATGTAATTTCAATTGCATTACATTGCATTTCTTCTCATTTCATATATTACATGTAATTTCTTTTATTAATCTTTTTCTTCATACCACTGCATGAACTTATTACATGCAATCATATTAATATTATTTAATTTTTTTCCTTTAAATATGTCTATGCAAACAATATATACATATATGCATATTTTTAATTGTCATTAAAAATGCATGTTGTTACATATATAGAGTATGAACAAATAATATACATTTGATAAATATCATAGATTTACAAATTATAATGCAGCGGAAAATAATACAAAATACAAATGAAAGAAATACACGGATATAGAGCATTCCGAATATAGCTCCAACTGTAAACCAGGATTCTGTGAATATAGTATCTACAAAACCAAAACTACTAGCTGCCTGTGTGGAAAATAGGGGCACCCAGAGTTTAGGTTAAAACAACAAACTCCAGGTCAGTCATGTGACTAGTGTGAGAACTAAAACAGTTATTAAATATTTACTTTAAAAATAAAGTAAATCAAGGGACCACGCCATACACCACGGAAAGGGTTTCCTCCCAAGAATACCAGTGCAAAAAAAAAAAACAATGCAATGCTTTTTGGAAAAATATAGCTATTACAAGACTCAGGTCCCATCACACAATGCAACGCAAGCCGGAGGATAGAGTTTTACCTTATAATAGCCAAACATGCTTGGTATGTTTAAAACAAATCATTTGATACTATTATAAGTGCATAGTGTATAAAACAACTTCAAATATAAATGTATCAATCATAGACGGCATAGTATCCCATGCTACTATATCGCCAATACTAGGCTCTACAATTAAAACCGCAAAATGTTGTATTGGAAATTATATTCCATCTATCAACCGAGGCCAGGGATGGCTCCTCACCGCTTTGAGACACTCTAGCCAATGTATCAGGACTACACCCTCTGGGCAACCCTAGGTAACATGCAGGGCTGGTCCACACCAAGTGCAAGGTGGATTCATAATTTCTGAACATGCGTTTCCCCGCCCTATGGGCATAATTGAGCTAGATGACTCAATATCCATCGACTCCGTAATAACCTATATATCCGAGGCGCCTCGCTTTCGATCGTCCACATAAGTAAAAATTTCTGGGCTCCATACCATGACACCACTCCTAGCTAGGAGGAAACACACTGCCCTCCCTGCTGTCCTCTCCCGTTTCAGGTTCATACCGGGGTGTGAGGCTCGCGCATCAACGCTACACAAAGCTATGCTATATTAAAGCTGTGCTTTGATCATTAACCGCAAGACTCTGCTTTTCAACAGAAGCCTTGATCATTTGCATCTCAGCATGCCACACAGGCAATTCACGCCATGCGACTGATGTCTGTCAATATATAACCTCTGAGCTCGTATGTCTCATTGAAGGGCATAAAGCAAGAGAATAAATTCTCCACCGCCAAACAAATATATATTTAATAGAGATCAATCAACACAGAATAAAACCCAATGTCAGACACACATCCACTTACTATTCGTTCTGGGTCTGAACGAAACTGGAGGCACCTTATTTCTCATCCCATATGTCCAATACAGGAGAGAGGTCCTCGCATATCCGGTCGATCTCTAAGTGTGTCTGGACGATCACCACTTATTACCTTGTCTTGGGTGTACAGCCCAATCAAGACCTCAGTAATCATCCAAACGAAGTGAATATCTCCGGTCTTCAACCACCGTCTTCATCGTCGACTTATCGTCGAATCAATTATTTAGAATGGGTATAAACCCGGCCTTTCTGAATAACTCGCGTATATAATAAACAAGTGCTATAAAACACAACATACGCCTCATTCCAATTTTGAATATTCTTTTATTTAAATATTCAAATCCTTTGGGAAAGGTTCCCATTAATTTTATCAAAGACAAATTCTTTAAATTTATTCTTTAATCTTCCATTGGATTTCAATTCAAACCAAATTAAGGTTTATCCAAACTAGTCGGGATTAGCGGACCTTACCGAAGTAATCAATTATTATATTTCCTAATCCCAACCTATTCGTCCCATGGAGCAAAACTGGTAATACCCCATATCTAACACCACGATGTTGTCGGTAAAATTATTTACCATTTCACAATCAAATCTAATTAAAGATTTAACTATCACTTGGAGCAAAACTGGTGACACTCCATTCTCGATCATTTCATGAATTCGATAAATTTAATTATTTCATTCACATTCCAATCTAATTAAAGATTCATTAAAACTCCACTTAGTTTTAATCTTCCCAAAAATCAATATTAATGATTATTTAACTTTGGAAATACAAACATGTCGCATCAACAATCCATGTAACGACCCGCATTTTTCAGCGATATAATTAATTTATTTAATTATTTAAATAGTGATTTAGGGAATTAAATGGTCGTTAAATTAAATAATATTGAATATTTAATTAATATAATAATATATTTAATTTTTGAAATAGTCAAAAATAGTGGAATTCACAAGATAGTGTGAATTGGATCATTTGTGATATTTAATTCAGTTTAAATCGGATTTCTGTGAAATAAGAAACGTTAGGAGCTGGTGAAGTATATTTTTCTGATGGAAGAGAAAAATCGGGATTTCATCGTGTTGATTTTGATGTATGTCCAAATCAAATTTTAGAAAAGTCGCTATAGAATTCCTTTATAAATTACATCGATTTGTTTATATTTTAATATGGATTTTTAAATATAAATCAAATATTGATGTAACACTGGATTTGAAATATCGAGTTATAAATCCCATTGGAGCTGTATGATATTCTGTTGTGAATATATACGATATATTTATTTTTAAATATTAAATTTAAATGTTTTTAAATATATTTATATATTTAAAGGGAGCGGCTATTGGGACACAAAATTAAACACACAACTTTAAACATAAAATCTTGACTGTTGGATTCTTTTGTCTTTACATGAGAGGTGCAAATCATGGGGAGATCTAGTGGTTCAGATCTTCTGTGTTTAATTTTGTGTCAATATTTTGTGTCTCTATAGAATTTCCCATATTTAAAAGGGCTATTTAGAGCCTTAAAAATAGCCAGTTTTGCAAATGACCTCAGAATTCAATGAAACTAATTTTGTTGGATCCGCAACATCAAATTATTGCTAGGTTTCAATTTTCGTGATTTTTAGAGTCACTGTGTGGCCTAATGGATTTTTAGAGTGAAAAACAGTCAGTATTTTGATGGTTAAAAATACGTTGTGTGGGCATACGAAGCCGGAATTCGACAAAACCAGTTTCATTGGGTCCGTAATGTCAAACTGTAGCTGCATGTCCATTTCCGTAATTTTTGGGTATCGTATGTGATCACAGAAATTTTAGAGGATGAGAACAAGTAGCGTTTGTTTAAAAATAAATAAAATAATCAATAAAGAAATAATAAAAAAAATCCTATATATACCCTTACCCTCTCTCAAACCCTAAAATTTATTCACTTCTGGTCAATGCGTTCTTAGCTGTCGCCAGTGAAACAAAAACATGAGAATTCCTCTTTGGAAAATCATAGAAACCCAAACAAAAATCCTATAAATCATTTTATCTACATCAATGGATTCCTTGAGTGATTCTCTTTGATTCAACACCCTCCTTGAGTCATGCGATTCAAGTTCTCAAGGCTCGACATTTTTCAACGTCGGTTTCCACTTGCTAGGGTTTTCGATTTTTCAAAGTTTGGTACCTTAATTCATGAAAAGGTAAATTGGGGTTTAGCTTAACATTTCGAGTAGTGCGTGGTATTTTGGGGATTTAAAGAAAAAAAAAGGTGTCGAAGGTGTGTAGGTTGTCACGCATCTGGGAGGAGAACGGAATTTGGGGTTGACATGCGAGTGTTGATTGTTTGGGTGGGGGAGAGAGAGGTCAGGAAGAGAAGTTTACTGGAAGTGTCGGTTTCGAAAACAATGATAAGAAGGAGGAGGTAGGAGCAACCGAAGTTAGGCTAATGGTTTGGGAAAAGCTTCAGGGTGTGTTAATTTTGAACGAGGAATAAGGGGTTTGTTTTGGGGCGGGTTTGAATAGTGGATGGGCCTGTTTAAATGGTAAAGCCCAATCTAGAATTTTACTAAGTTTAATTTAAATATATATGAACTTCGCAATAACAGAACTATCTCATACGTGATCGAAAATCAGTGAAACAAGATCCGTAGGGATCGTATGGACGAGGGTAACACCATGGCACTGACTGGGAGTGAATTGAAGCTCGTCACAATTTATGGTGAAATTAAACGCCTGAATCGAATCAATGACCAATTATCGTTATTTTGACGATAATCGACCAATGTGAGTAAAACTCACTAACACTTCTCAGTTATATTTTTATAACGTATTTTTATAACTGGTAAATAATGGCTGTTTGCTATGTGTTGGCTGTTTGGTTGGACTGCTAGTCAGTTGATTGAAAATATAGATAACGATATAAATATAAATCGTTAATCAAATATTGATTCTGTTTAGCAGAATATTTCATCGTAAAATGAAATTGATGTTAATTTTATTGTTTAACATCAGTGGGTGCAGGTAAACAGGTCGGAGGGACCCAACTGGGTTCCTCAACATCTATTTTACTGTTTTCATATATTGTGTTATATGATGTGATATGAAATCTATTGTTGATTTTGTATGGTTGAATGATACTGATCATTGTTGTATGGTATGTTAAATACCATAGGGAATACTGGAATGTTAAAAAGTAAATTTTCAATGTTATATTGAAAAGAAATATTTATAAAACAAAAGATTTTATAAAAAGAAAACTATTTATTTAGAAAATAAATAAATTAAAAAGGGGATATTTATTTGTAAATCAAATAGATAGAATTGAAGGGAAATATTTGTAAAAAAAAATTTATAAATGGAATTGAAAAGAAAATATTTGTAACTATTTACAAATGGAATTGAAAGGGATATTTATTTGAAAAATAAATAGAATAGAAAGGGGAAATGCGTGTAAAGTAAATAGGAAAAAAGAAAATAGCTAGATTATCAAAGGAATTGCTTATAAAATCAATAGATTTTTTAAATAGAAAATATTTTATAGAATAAACAGAATTATCGAAAAGGGAAATTATTTGGTAAATAAATTGATTTTAAAAAGGAAATACTTGAAAAAGTGACTAGAATTAAATAAAAGGAGAATTTTACATTTGAAAAGTTTAGACCCGTGCTTCGCACACGGGTATAACATGTTATGGATTTAAAGCAAAGTTTTAAAATAAAATCTATTCTGACCGATAGATTGAGAAGAATAATTTATAAATAATATTTTATAAGTTAAATAAGATGTTTATCATTGTATAAATAGAATATATAAGTCAGGACTTATATAGAGAAGTAAGAATCGGTTTCAACATCGATATTTGAAATTGAATAAACGTAGAGTTAATCAAAGATAGAGTTAATCAAATTAGAATTGATTGAATATTAGTTATTCAATTAGAGTTGATTGAATATAGTTATTTGAGATAGAGTTATTCAAACATAGTTATTTAGGATGTGTTGCCATTTCGTATGACTGCTAGCGGAATTCGCAGGGCAGCAGATAGCCTACGGCGGTCGGATGTTTCCTGAGGGAATCAGGCGTAACCATTGTGATCGTTGCGATCTAGAGTCAGACAAATGGAGTTAAATTGAATATTAGCCATTCGAAATAAAGTTAAAAACTGACATAGTTATTCGAATATAAGTTAATCGAATATTAGTTACTCGATAGAAGTTAAATAAGTTGAGTTAGTCGAGTTGAGTTAGTCAAAATGAGTTAATCAAACCGAATCAATCCAAATGAGTTAATCCGAAGGAGTTATTCGAAATAGTTTATTCGAATAGAATTAAAGGAGCTAATCGAATATAGATTATTCGAGAGAAGATTAATCGATGTAAAACATTCGAAGAGAGTTAATCGAATGTAAATGCTTCGAAGAAAGATTATTGAATATAGTTATTCGAAGAAAGAGTTATCAAATGTAGTTTATTTGAAAAGGAGTTATCGAATAGAGATTATTCGAAAAGAGAATTATTCATTGAATTCGATTATATCGGAATTCGGGAAAGTAATATTTACTTGCCGTTTTTAATCAAGGTTCACTTATTTATTAATAAATTAGTGGTTTAGCTATTTAGTTAAATTAGGGAATAAAAGTTATATTTTGAAGTTAGAAATTTAGGAAGAAGGGATTATAACGCTATAGTTATAACCAATGTTTTAAAATAAAGAAGTGGATTCATGAATAGAATCCGAGAGTTTTCGTAAGGAAGTGTTAAAGATTTAAATGGTGAACTTTGTCTATTTCGAGGTTAGAAATGTTGTTCAGTTAAGGTCTGAGAGGTAATTATACCCCAACTTGATTGACTTCGTTTTTAACTAAGGGATGGGTAAGGTCCGATAGTGAGGATTGATTAAGGAATTTAGTTAATGAGTGTAATGGTTTAAATTGGCTTAGTGATGTTTTATTTAAACATCTATTGAATAAATTTTGGAAACATTTTCCAAATATAATCAGAGATATTTTCTAATCATAGAAGATGAAATGTTGATGAGAAAGAATACTGGAATGTCAGTAATACGTGAAACAGAGATGGAAATGTTTTCCAATGATTGATGATGTATATTTTCTAAATTTAGAAAATAAAAATTTACAAATATATAGAAATGGATAAATTAAAGATAATTTTATAGAGAGAGATAAATGTGGACTGATGATTGATCGATAGAATTTCCATCTGGAAATAATATCGTTAGTTGCACACCTGTTTTTCTTTGATAGTTAAATCACTGACTATCGAAGTTTTGACCATTTTATCTTCGTCAATATGGAGAGACCGGGATCAGATTCATTATCTGAAAACCACTCTGTTAGCGTTGCGATGAAATATTGAAGATAGAGTTATGCAAGGACTATCCTGTTACAGAATAGTGCCTTCGGTTTGTCCAATCCCAGGACAACGTGAATGGACGAATGTCCGACAGAGTATATCTAATGGATCGCGTAAGTTGATCTCTTCAAACGTACTTACGTTTGGCGGTAGAGGAATTCGTTTCTCTTAGCTTTATACCCATGGTATTTTTGGGGAAATCAATTTGTGATTTGGCGGGTATGACGACGTGGCATTCAAAGTAAATAAATGTATGATCTGTCAAAAGATACGTCATGACCTCAAGCCTCATCAACCGGGAAATGACTGAAATCGGCAGGCAGCATGGCTAAGTGGGTCGCTCCCATTAGGGTGTATATCACCTATCTAGAGAAAATCAATTTCATTCTTTTATCTATGATTCATGCTGTCCCTTTTCGGGAAGACGGTGGGTAGCTCCCAACCGTTGGTGATATACATTCGATACACTCAAGCGAAATGAGTGGTCGGTCATGTGTGGGCCGGGTTGCAAGACGTTCTTGTTGAACCCAGTGTATTCGTCTCTAGAGATACACTATCGGCAGGAGGTCACATACCTTGTCATAGTTGGAATCCAATCTCCAATAAGAGCCTGCAGTTTTGTTTGTATACTATATATGTGGAACGTGAGATGAAAGCGTTCTGCTAGATTCTAGTTACTTGTGATTAGACATTATTATAATATCAGAGAAGTATTGATCTCCAAAACTGTTTTGGGTTATCATAAGGTAAAAACCGTCCGTGTTTATGTGTGGATCAGTCTTACGATTATCTTTTCGTTTGAAAAGGATTTTGAAAAGTTAAGCCAAATGATTTGAGTTTACTCACACCAGTCCCATGACTGACCCAGAGTTTATTTTTGTTTTGTTTTCCCTAAACTCCTGGATGCCCAAGTTTGTACGAGCAGTCAAGTAGTTCAGGTCTTTACAGATATGCTTGGAGGAGCTTGAAGCAGGAGGCTTCATGATTATATGACTATTGTTATTTCCGCTGTGTGTAAGTGTTGTACTCTGATAATGTTATTCTATGTATATACAGTGTTTTATTGCAAAGTTATATTATGTATTATATTTTATTCATTCCGCTGTGAGATTCGTGTTTACTCTGATTGTGTTCTTCTTCTTCTATTCTAATTTTCTATCTTATCTATTCTCACCCTCTAACTTCTTTCTATTAATGATCTGGAATGTTCGATACCTGAATAATTAACATGGGTTTTGTGTTGATTTTCTGGGTCGAAAATCCCAGTTTGTTACAGAGGTATCAAAGCTGAAGGTTAAATGATTACCTTGGCTCTATGGCGTGACTCGGTAGAGATGTGGTTAGCAGTACCCTAGATTGAGTTTGAGTGTGTATATATGATTGAACATATTTGTAGATACTATAAAAAAATTGTTTATATTGTGGAGATTTATTGGTTGAGTAGTTTGTGAATTCTGGTCGATCAGTTTGATCCACTGTATCGATAGGGGCTACCAAACACTCGAATACGATGAACCGACACAGTATGTTTTGAAAAAGGGTTTATGAAATAATTTTACCCAAAATATATTTTGATATAAAAGAAGGGCAAATGTTGGAATCGTTATAATATATTGGATGTGTTGGTTGATTATTATTGAAAATGGTTATATAAATAACCAATTTGAGTTCGTAAAAAATGAAAGTAGATTAATTAAATCAGATTTGGAATTAAAATCCTGAAATTGGGGAAAAGTGTTTGTAAGTGGATTGAGTTAAATATAAGAAATTTTAAGATCCTGGTAGATTTTAAATTGTTTAGAAGTATCGTGAATGATATTTTGAAAAAGATTTCAAAATGAAAGTGTTTAAATATGGTTTTGAAAGTGATATAGTATTGGACTCACTTCGATAGCTGGGAAATAACTCTGGTGGTGTTGGCCACATCATCAGTGTTCATTTTCGAGTTGTAAGTGACGGATTACTACCAAAGAAATTGTTTTTGAAATTGTTTTGGGGAAAAGGAAGTTGTTTTGAATCCCGAAAGGGAATAATTTATTTTAGAAAAACTAAACTGTTTAAAATCCCCAGGAAGATAGTATGAATAAAATTTTTTAAAGAAATTCGTGAAAGCAAATATGCATTGAACTGAAACCAATTAACTGGAAATTAAATTGGAATATAATATATCAAGTGGAATCGGATTTTGAATTGTGAGATAGAATCTGAAATGGTATTGGATTGGTGAGTTAGGAATTTGGAATCGAGAATGAAAATTTGGTTTGAAATGGTAATTGGCTTGTTTAAGCGAATAGTTGTGTTGAGGGTAATTTGATCAGAGATTGATTGGGATGACTTTGGTATATGCTGAATTGGCAGCAGAATGAAAGGATTTAATGATATGCCCGACAAAAAGGTACATGTTTATTTTTATGGATTTGGTGATTTATGGGCCAATTTGGCAAGCCGCTTAGCTATTTGATTTTCTTTTGGATTGGAAAGGGCCTAGAGAGGCGAGTTGGGGTTTGAACTATTGGCCGGTACAAAGGAGGTGCTGGCGAAATTTCTCAAAAATTTCGGGTGTTAGAAATTTTTCAAGATTTTAGAAAATTATCGTTGATAAGAATTAATAAATATTTAATTAAAATTAAATTGGTTCAGTTGAAATTGAAGTTGATAAGTAAACAAATAAATTTGTACTAGTCAATAGGGTTTGTTCTCTAGCTTAGCAATTTCGAGGACGAAATTATTTTAAGGGGGAAGAATGTAACGACCTGCATTTTTCAGCGATATAATTAATTTATTTAATTATTTAAATAGTGATTTAGGGAATTAAATGGTCGCTAAATTAAATAATATTGAATATTTAATTAATATAATAATATAATAATATATTTAATTTCTGAAATAGTCAGAAATAGTGGAATTCACAAGATAGTGTAAATTGGATCATTTGTGATATTTAATTCAGTTTAAAATTGAATTAGAATAACGAATATTTTTATTAAACGGCAGTTTGAACGTATAATAATAATATAATTAAAATCGAGCACGAAATGGCACGGCAGTTCGCTATTTGGCGATTTGAACTTCAACTGAATATACAGGGTTTGTTTTGAATCGGATTTCTGTGAAACAAGAAATGTTAGGAGCTGGTGAAGTATATTTTTTTGATGGAAGAGAAAAATCGGGATTTCGTCATGTTGATTTTGATGTATGTCCAAATCAAATTTTAGAAAAGTCGCTATGGAATTCCTTTATAAATTATATCGATTTATTTATATTTTAAAATGGATTTTTAAATATAAATCGTATATCGATGTAACACTGGATTCGAAATATCGAGTTATAAATCCCATTGGAGCTGTATGATATTCTGTTGTGAATATATACGATATATTTATTTTTAAATATTAAATTTAAATGTTTTAAAATATATTTATATATTTAAAAGGGCTATTTAGAGCTCTAACAACAACCAGTTTTGCAAACGACCTCAGAATTCAACGAAACTAATTTTATTGGATCCGCAACATCAAATTATTGCTAGATTTCAATTTCCGTGATTTTTATAGTCACTGTGTGATCGTACTGATTTTTAGAGTGAAAAACAGTCAGTATTTTGACCGTTAAAAATATGCTGTGTGGGCATACGAAGTTGGAATTCGAAAAAACCAGTTTCATTGGGTCCGCAATGTCAAACTGTAGCTGCATGTCCATTTCCGTGATTTTTGGATATCGTATCTGATCACAGGAATTTTAGATGACGAGAACAAGTAGCATTTGTTTAAAAATAAATAAAATAATCAATAAAGAAATAATAAAGAAAATCCTATATATACCCTTACCCTCTCTCAAACCCTAAAATTTATTCACTTCTGGTCAATGCGTTCTTAGCCGCCGCCAGTGAAACAAAAACGTGAGAATTCCTCTTTGAAAAATCATAGAAACCCAAACAAAAATCCTATAAATCATTTTATTTACATCGATGGATTCCTTGAGTGATTCTCTTCGATTCAACACCCTCCTTGAGTCATGCGATTCAAGTTCTCAGGGCTCGACATTTTTCAGCGTCGGTTTCCACTTGCTAGGGTTTTCAATTTTTCAAAGTTTGGTACTTTAATTCATGAAGCGAAGGGTAGATTGGGGTTTAGCTTAACATTTCGAGTAGTGCGTGGTATTTTGGGGATCTTAAGAGAAAAAAAGGTGTCGATGGTGTGTAGGTTGTCGCACATCTGGGAGGAGAACGAAATTTGGGTTTGACATGCAGGTGTTGATTGTTTGGGTGGGGGAGAGAGAGGTCAGGAAGAGAAGCTTACTGGAAGTGTCGGTTTCGAAAACAATGATAAGAAGGAGGAGGTAGGAGCAACCGAAGTTAGGCTAATGGTTTGTGAAAAGCTTCACGGTGCGTTACTTTTGAACGAGGAAGAAGGGGTTTGTTTTGGGGTGGGTTTGAATAGTGGATGGGCCTATTTAAATGGTAAAGCCCAATCTAGAATTTTACTAAGTTTAATTTAAATATATATGAACTTCGCAATATCATAACTATCTCATACGTGGTCAAAACTCAGTGAAACAAGATCCGTCGGGATTGTATGGACGAGGGCAACACCATGGCACTGACTGAGAGTGAATTGAAGCTCGTCACAATTTATGATGAAATTAAACGCTTGAATCGAATCAATGACCAATTATCATTATTTAACGATAACCGACCAATGTGAGTAAAACTCACTAACTCTTCTCAGTTATATTTTTATAACTGGTAAATAATGGTTGTTTGTTGTGTGTTGGCTGTTTGGTTGGACTACTAGTCAGTTGATTGAAAATATATGTAACGATATAAATATAAATCGTTAATCAAATATTGATTCTGTTTAGCAGAATATTTCATAGTAAAATGAAATTGATGTTAATTTTATTGTTTAACATCTAGGTATGCAGGGAAACAGGTCGGAGGGACCCAACTGGGTTCCTCAACATTTATTTTACTGTTTTCATACATTGTGTTATATGATGTGATATGAAATCTGTTGTTGATTTTGTATGGTTGAATGATACTGATCATTGTTGTATGGTATGTTAAATACCATAGGGAATACTGGAATGTTAAAAAGGAAATTTTCAATGTTATATTGAAAAGAAATATTTATAAAATCAAAAGATTTTATAGAAAGAAAACGATTTATTTAGGAAATAAATAAATTAAAAAGGGGATATTTATTTGTAATTCAAATAGATAGAATTGAAGGGAAATATTTGTAATTTTTTTTTCAAATGGAATTGAAAAGAAAATATTTGTAACTATTTACAAATGGAATTAAAAGGGATATTTATTTGAAAAATAAATAGAATAGAAAGGGGAAATGCGTGTAAAGTAAATAGGAAAAAAGAAAATAGTTAGATTATCAAAGGAATTACTTATAAAATCAATAGATTTTATAAATAGAAAATATTTTATAGAATAAATAGAATTATCGAAAAGGGAAATTATTTGGTAAATAAATAGATTTTAAAAAGGAAATACTTGAAAAAGTGACTAGAACTATATAAAAGGAGAATTTTACATTTGAAAAGTTTAGACCCGTGCTTCGCACACGGATATAACATGTTATGGATTTAAAGCAAAGTTTTAAAATAGAATCTATTCTGAATGATAGATTGAGAAGAATAATTTATAAATAATATTTTATAAGTTAAATAAGATGTTTATCATTTTATAAATAGAATATATAAGTCAGGACTTATATAGAGAAGTAAGAATCGGTTTCAACATCGATATTTGAAACTGAATAAACGTAGAGTTAATCAAAGAAGTTAATTAGTTAGATAGAGTTAATCAAATTAGAATTAATTGAATATTAGTTATTCAATTAGAGTTGATCGAATATAGTTATTTGAGATACAGTTATTCAAACATAGTTATTTAGGATGTGTTGCCATTTCGTACGACTGCTAGCGGAATTCACAGGGCTGCAGATAGCCTACGGCGGTCGGATGTTTCCTGAGGGAATCAGGCGTAACCATTGTGATCGCTGCGATCTAGAGTCAGGCGAATGGAGTTAAATTGAATATTAGCCATTCGAAATAAAGTTAAAAACTGACATAGTTATTCAAATATAAGTTAATTGAATATTAGTTACTCGATAGAAGTTAAATAAGTTGAGTTAATCGAGTTGAGTTAGTCAAAATGAGTTAATCAAATTGAGTTAATCCAAATGAGTTAATCCGAAGGAGTTATTCGAAATAGTTTATTCGAATAGAATTAAAGGAGCTAATCGAATATAGATTATTCGAGAGAAGATTAATCGAATGTAAAAAATTCGAAGAGAGTTAATCGAATGTAAATCCTTCGAAGAAATATTATCGAATATAATTATTCAAAGAAAGAGTTATCGAATGTAGTTTATTCGAAAAGGAGTTATCGAATAGAGATTACTCGAAAAGAGAATTATTCATTGAATTCGATTATATCGGAATTCGGGAAAGTAATATTTACTTGCCGTTTTTAATCAAGGTTCACTTATTTATTAATAAATTAGTGGTTTAGCTATTTAGTTAAATTAGGGAATAAAAGTTATATTTTGAAGTTAGATATTTAGGAATAAGGGATTATAACGTTATAGTTATAACCAATGTTTTAAAATAAAGAAGTGGATTCATAAATTGAATCCGAGAGTTTTCGTAAGGAAGTGTTAAAGATGTAAATGGTGAACTTTGTCTATTTCGAGGTTAGAAATGTTGTTCAGTTTTTGTCTGAGAGGTAATTATACCCCAACTTGATTGACTTCGTTTTTAACTAAGGGATGGGTAAGGTTCGATAGTGAGGATTGATTAAGGAATTTAGTTAATGAGTGTAATGGTTTAAATTGGCTTAGTGATGTTTTATTTAAACATCTATTGAATAAATTTTGGAAACATTTACCAAATATAATCAGAGATATTTTCTAATCATAGAAAATGAAATGTTGATGAGAAAGAATACTGGAATGTAAGTAATATGTGAAACAGAGGTGGAAATGTTTTCCAATGATTGATGATGTATATTTTCTAAATTTAGAAAATAAAAATTTACAAATATATAGAAATGGATAAATTAAAGATAATTTTATAGAGAGAGATAAATGTGGATTGATGATTGATCGATAGAATTTCCATCTGGAAATAATATCGTTGGTTGCACACCTGTTTTTCTTTGATAGTTAAATCACCGACTATCGAAGTTTTGACCATTTTATCGTCATCAATATGGAGAGACCAGTATCAGATTCATTGTCTGAAAACCACTCTGTATGGATGTTAGCGTTGCGATCAAATATTGAAGATGGAGTTATGCAAGGACTATCCTGTTACAGAATAGTGCCCTCGGTTTGTCCAACCCCAGGACAACGTGAATGGATGAATGTCCGACAGAGTATATCTAACGGATCGCGTAAGTTGATCTCTTCAAACGTACTCACGTTTGGTGGCAGAGGAATTCGTTTCTCTTAGCTTTATACCCGTGGTATTTTTGGGGAAATCAATTTTGATTTGGCGGGTATGACGATGTGGCATTCAAAGTAAATGAATGTATGATCTGTTAAAAGATACGTCATGACCTCAAGCCCCATCAACCGGGAAATGACAGAAATCGGGCAGGCAACATGGCTACGTGGGTCGCTCCCATTAGGGTGTATATCACCTATCTAGAGAAAATCCATTTCATTCTTTTATCTATGATCGATGTTGTCCCTTTTCGGGAAGACGGTGGGTAGCTCCCAACCGTTGGTCATATACATTCGATACACTCAAGCGAAATGAGTGGTTGGTCATGTGTGGGCCGGGTTGCAAGACGTTCTTGTTGAACCCAGTGTATTCGTCTCTAGAGATACACTATCGGCAGGTGGTCCCATACCTTGTCATAGTTGGAATCCAATCTCCAATAAGAGCCCACGGTTTTGTATATATACTATATATGTGGAACGTGAGATGCAAGCGTTCTGCTAGATTCTAATTACTTGTGATTAGACATTATTATAATATCAGAGAAGTATTGATCTCCAAAACTGTTTTGGGTTATCATAAGGTAAAAACCGTCCGTGTTATGTGTGGATCGGTCTTACGATTATCTTTTCGTTTGAAAAGGATTTTGAAAAGTTAAGCCAAATGATTTGAGTTTACTCACACCAGTCCCATGACTGACCCAGAGTTTATTTTCGTTTTGTTTTCCCTAAACTATTGGATGCCCAAATTTGTACTGGCAGTCAAGTAGTTCAGGTCTTTACAGATATGCTTGGAGGAGCTTGAAGCCAGAGGCTTCAGGATTATATGGCTATTGTTATTTCCGCTGTGTGTAAGTGTTGTACTCTGATAATGTTATTCTATGTATATACATTGTCTTATTACAAAGTTATATTATATTTTATTCGTTCTGCTGTGAGATTCGTGTTTACTCTGATTGTGTTCTTCTTCTTCTATTCTAATTTTCTATCTTATCTATTCTCACCCTCTAACTTCTTTCTATTAATGATCTGGAATGTTCGATACCTGAATAATTAACATGGTTTTGTGTTGATTTTCTGGGTCGAAAATCCCAGTTCGTTACAATCCACACCGTACTATTGATTTCTGCCGATATATAACCGCTAAGCTCGCACGTCTTAGAAAAGGGTGTTAAGCAAGAGAATAAATTCTCCGCCACTAAACAGATATATATTTAGCAGAGATCAACCATACAGTTCAAAATACAATGTTAGACATGTAATCCTGTCGTTAACCGGGTTAAAGAACTAATGTCATTTAAAACAAAGTTCACGATAAACCCAAAATCACATTCCATTAATCATGGAATCTTCATGGAAAACAGATCAATATGTATAATCGATATCAAGTTCCATATCCGACTAATAATATAAATGGAATAACGACGAAGCCTTTTAAATTCCATATGTATTAACAGTCTTCCTCCACAGAAGCTCACTTAATTTATTACCAAATCGAATTCCAATTTAATATATTAAATTGGAAAACTTTACTTTGGAAAATTCCCATCAAATCATAATAAAAAGATTTATAATTTCCAAATCACATTTCACTGTAAATCGGGTTAAAGAACGAATGTCGTTAAAAACACAGTTCACAATAAACCCAATTCACATCATATTTTATTCCAATTAAATGTTAATTAGCTGCGAACTCTAATAATCTAAATTAAAAGATTTATTCTTTTCACACGAGGTTCAAGAACAGTGTTATTTAAGACACTATTCACGTCAAACCCAAAATCCAATTCTTCTACTCAATTCAAATTAAATACTAATTAATTGGAAAAACTTCACTAAATATTAATTAAAGATTTATTCATTTCTCAACTGGGTTTAAGAACAGTGTTACCGAAGACACCACTAAAGATAAATCCAAAATCTCATTTGATATTAAATGCAAGGCTCTAAATAGAAATTATATCGGCTTATATTCAATATCAAATTCTGAAATCAACAAATATCGTATTGGGACTAACGATATATGTCTTCCAAATTCCCATATCAATATCCGCATAATCACGGAATCCAATATCGAAATATTCCGAAGAGAATATCGATTCAAATCCATTCCAATTCACATATTGGAAATTCTGGTTATTTTTAAAACCATTTTAAATCCAATTTATTTATTTAAAAATATTGGATTATAATTCTAGTTCATAACTAGTTCATTTTGATAAAAATATATTTTTATCTTTACAAACGTGGAATTTTTCACCTAAATTCTTTCCAAATCATTTATTATGATTTTACATAAATTATTAGTATTTTTAATAATTTTATCAAGGCCCGTACAGTCGATTTCCAAAAATGGCCATCGAGCTGCACTTACAACGACCTTTTCCAAATTTGATTTGGACATAATTCCAAATCCATCCGTTAGATTTCAAATCTCTTATATTCGTTGGAAAGCTCTTTTCGATACGAACCCAACGGTTCTGGTTTTAGAAGAATCCAATCGTCGGATCTCCCGTAATGTCAATTCGAAGTCAATTGTCGAAATTCACGAACTGCCACGGTGCGACGCATTCTATTCAGGCCATTAAATATATAAAATATATTATATATATTTCATCGATCCCCATTTAAAACGTATTTTATAAATCGTTTTAAATTCGTTTTCAAAACGATTTCAACTTCACATTCAATTTTAAATCAAAATTGAATATTCCATATCATTTATATATAAATGATAGTATTTTCAAAACATTAGATTTTGAAATCACTTCCTTTTCGATATTCATTATAAAAATGAATAAAATCGACATAAATATTGTTCCCGTTGAAATGGCGTTAATCTAATCAACACGGCTTTATATATTTAAATATTTTCGTGTCCATCCCAAATCGGACATCAAAATCATATTTTGATCCATTGCTGAATATTATTTAAAATATTAGTTATTTTAAAATATTTATTATTTGTCATTTTAAAATATTCGTTAATTTAAAATATTCGTTCTTTTCGAATTGGAATCAAACACAGTCAATTACCATATAATTTTATTTACATGGATTTCATACACACATGTACACAACAATAATCAAGCACAGTCAGCCATCATCCAGAGTGCATTACACAATTGTATAAGCATTAAATATAAATAATTAATGTTTACTATAGTCTGTCAACCCATCGATTGACATACAACTAAATATTAGGATTAGTACATGTTTAATATCATCCCAATACCCGTGTGGGATTTTCAAACAACAAACACTGATTATTATTTGTGCAGTTGGGCGATGTGTAAATTATATCGTCCCAATCAATATCAGTCAAATGTGTGCATAAACAAATCGTCCGATTTGTAAATGAATATTTATTTTATTCATATACATGTTAAAAATTATATTTTTAACTATAAAATATTTATTTAAACACATGAATATTTTATACAGTTCATTTATACAATAAAAGGATATTTTTATTATTCTAATATTTTTAGAAAATTTTGGCAGCATAACGGCGCAAAACTAGAACCAGAATAAGGTCTAACCTTATTCCTCGCCTAATCATGGCTCGCGCCTTATACGAACCAAATTCTAATCAATTCATTTCATTTCCCCAACCAAATTCAACCAAATAATCCAGTCAACCAAACAGCCAAACAAACATGGTTTCAAACAAAGTTGTCGGGTGCTACTAACCACCGTCTACATCCTAGTATATATATTTAACTAGAAAATAAATTAAAATGAGAAGTTCTCACCTTTGTAATCCACTCCTCCAGTTTTATTTTTGAATTTCTGAACCGTTTGGACTTGCCCGAAATTCCAACACAGTCTTTTCTACGCTGTTCATATTAAAAATCACATTTTTAATATGATGTTTATATATTTAAAAATTGCATTTTTATATCGCTATATATATATATAAAAGATCACATTTTTGATATCGCTACATATATAAAAATCATATTTTTATTTCGCTACATATATAAAAATAATATTCTTTTATTCTCTATTATATAAAAAATCCTATTTTAAATTCGCTACTTATATAAAAATAATATTTTTATATTCTCTATTATATAAAAATCCTATTTTTATATTATGATAAATCATATCTTTTCCTTTTAAAAATCTAATCTTTTCATTTTTTAAAAATCTCCTCTTTTCATATTTAAAAATCAAATCTTTATCACTTTAAAAATCAAATCTTTATCACTTTAAAAATCAAATCTTTATGTTAATAAAAATCAAACTTTTTATAACTAAAAAATCACTTTTTATAATTAAAAATTATAACTTTTTATAATTAAAAATCAAACCTTTTTATTTGCTATTCATATAAATAAAAGTTTTATTTTTATTCTCCTCTCTGTATAATAAAGATCATACTTTTATCACAACGCTAAAGGGATAAAATCACATTTTTATTTAATAGTTATATGGATAAAAATCATACTTTTAACTTGATATTCATATGATTAAAATTATTTCTTTATCCAATAATATGATATATAAAAAATCATATTTTAAAGCACCAAAAATCAGATCTTCAAGTTATGTAATATAATAAAAATCATCTCTTTATATTTTGCGCTAATTATATAAATAGAAAACTGTTTTTTATTATATATTTTTTTACTAATTATCTTAAATAAACAAAAATAAATAAGTAAAAACTTACAGTTAAATTTGGGAGAGGGCATGGCTGATCGCGGGGGGGGGGGGGGGGGGGGGGGGGTGGCGGCGGCTCAGGGGAGGCGCGTCGGAGGTCGTCAAAGGTCAAGGGGAGGCGGTTTAAGGTGGTTGCGGCAGTTTGGGTTCACGGCATCGCGGTTTCTTTTTGGGAGAGAAGAGAGGAGGGGCTGTGGGGGAGGGAGAAGGAGGAGAGATGGGGGCGAGGGGTCATCAGCGGTGGTGCGACGCCGCCTGGAGGGTGCGACGGTGGTCCGCTGGGGAGGGCGACATGATTGCAAGAGAGAAGGGGGCGGGTTTTCTCATTGACCACCCGATTTAAACACAAATACTATCGTGCCTAGTATAATACCCCTATTCTGAACACAATGAGATATGTCCCGTAAGCCAATTCGACCATTATGATTATATTTTAAAATATAAATCATTATATTTTAAATTCAAACGCACATTTTAATTTACCGAGGCCACATACGGACTCCAGAAATTCCAAAAAAATAAATCTGGCTATGTTTTGACGATATGGTCCTAACAAAACTAATTTCGTCGAATTTGGAGACCATTAGAAAAACGGTTATTTTTCAGTCGATTAAATTCAAATTGAATTGACCAAACACGTTTAAATTCACCACGCTTACATATTGATTCCAAAAATTATGAAAATAGGAATCTAGCAACAACTTGACATTCCAGATCCAACAAAAGTGGTCTCGTCGAAAACGGAGGTCATTTGCAAAATTGCTATTTTAAGGTCTATATATTATATAAAATTCCATAGCGACTATTCTGAATTTTCAACTGGACATAACTTTTTATTCCCATTATGAAATCTGGATTTTTCACGTTCATTGGAAAGATATTTTCAAACAGATTCAAATATTTCTGGTTTTACCAAAATTTGGTTTATTTTGAATCTTGGACGTTCATTTGAAATTTGAAATCGAATTTTCAAACTACTGCGCCATTTCCAATTCCCTTATAATTAAAATAAATATTTATATTCTAACTTCGATTTAAATAAATTTATACATTCTAATTCTATTTGAAATAAATCTCTAGTCGTTATTATTTAAAATAAATCATTTTAAAAATTAAAAATTCATTAAAATTGCCAAAATAAAAAATTTAAATTGGTTCTGATTTTCCGGGTGGTTACATATATTTTTAATATATGTAGCCCTTAAAAATAGCCATTTAGCAAACGACCTCTGTTTTCAACGAAACCACTTTTGCCAGATCTGAAATGTCGAATTATTGCTAGATTCCAATTTTCAGAATTTTTGGATTTAATATGTGAGCGTAGTGAATTTAAACGTGTTTGGTGATTTCAGTTTGAATTTAATCGATTGGAAAATGTCCATTTTTCAAACGGTCTCCAAATTCAATGAAATCAGTTTTGTCAGGACCGTATTGTCAAAATATAGCTAGATTTATTTTTCAGAAATTTTTGGAGTAAGTATGTGTCCCCGGTAAATTAAAATGTACGTTGAAATCAATTTTGAAAGTTATATTAATTTATATTTTAATTTTGATGAAAACTAATCAAAACGGCCGAATTGTCTTACGGGACATATCCCATTGTGTTCGGAATTGGGGTATTTGGCTAGGGGCGACAGTCTTTGGGTTCGAATTGGAGTTCAAAAGGAAAGTCAACTTTTTGGAGAATTAAATAAAATAAATATATATAACCTTCTTTTCACTTAACCCCCCATTTACATTTCCTTCGATCAAGAAAAAAAGCGATCCCCCCCAATTAAAATGCATCGCTCCTCTTCTACAACCGCGCCACCCCCATCGCCGCCTTCGCCCAACCGCCGCCGCCCCCTCTGAACGGCGCCGCCCTCCCCTCATCCTCCTCCTCTCCTCCATTCTCTCTCTCTCTCTCTAAATTGAAGCCGCGCCCAAAAACCGCTGCACCCAAACCCTAGATGCCACCAGACCGGCTGCCGTGTCTCCCTCGCCACCTTTAGTCCCCGCTCCATCACCAGCATCCCCTCCTCCGATCAAAAACAGTGAGTTTGTTTATTTTTATTTTATGCTATTTTTTTTTAAAATCAATTTTTGTTTTAAAAATCAGTTTTTAGATGAGAACCTTTATTTTAAAAATCGGATTTTTTTATTGAAAAGCATTGATAAAAATGTGAATTTTTTTATATATAACATTGTTTTAAGAATGTGAAATTTTTATAAATAGCGTAGTTTTAGAAATATAAATAATATGATTTTTATATATATAGTAGCGCTATAAAATTTTGATATATATATATATCATGGCGCTATAAAATTTTGATTTATATATATGATAGAGCTATAAAAATTTGATTTTTATATATATGATAGCGCTATAAAAAATTGATTTATATATATATGATAGAGCTATAAAAATTTGATTTTTATATATATGATAGCGCTATAAAAATTTGATTTATATATATATATATATATATATATATATATATATGATAGCGCTATAAAAATTTGATTTTTATATATACGATAGGGCTATAAAAATTTGATTTTTATATATACGATAGCGTTATAAAAATGGGATTTTTAAAAATATATAGCGTTGTTAAACATATGATTTTTAATATAAATCGCATGAAACAGATTGCGATGGAACCGACCGGAAGCAAACGAAATCCAAACCGTCCAATAAAGAATGACGGAGTGGAAACCAAAGGCGAGAACTCCTTCTCACTCTAATTATTTTTCAGTTAAAAATATACTAGGATGCAGACGGGGCTTAGAAGCCCCTGACACTATTTTATTGTAAAAACCATGGTTGTTTGTTTGGATTGTATTTTGGAGATTTGGATATTGATTGATTTATTTGTTTAGATTTGATTTGGATGTGAATTGGGTTGAAATTGATTTATGTATGGCGCGAGCCAGTATTAGGTGAGGGATAAGGCTAGACCTTATTCTGGTTTTAATATCACGCTGTTATGCTGCCGAAATTTTCTAAAATGTGTTAGAAAAATTAATAGCTAGGTAAAAATATTATTATTAACATATATATGAGAAATATAAAATGGCTATGTTATGGAATAAATATTAGTTTGCTAAAAATATTATTTTTAGTTTATAACAACAATGAATAAAATTATTTAGGCGTTGTATAGAATTTTATAAGCAAAGTTATAAAATTCTATATATTTATTGGATAGCTAAAAATAAGTTTACACATCCATTTACAAGTTGGATGACTTGTTCTATTTTTGTGATTTCGATTGGGAAGATAATTTTACACATCGCCCAAGTGCACAAATAAAAATTATTTATATTTAATGCTTATGCAGTTGTGTAATGCACTTTGGATGATGGTTGACTGTGTATAATTATTGTTGCACACATGTGTGTATGAAATCCATATAAATAAAATTATATGGTAATTGATTAGGTCTGATTCCAATTCAAAAGGGACGAATATTTTAAAATAAGGAAATATTTTAAAATAAGGAATATTTTAAAATAATATTCAGTAAAGGATCAAAATGTGAATTTGATGTCCGATTTTGGATGGACACGAAAATATTGAAATGTGTGAAGCCGTGTTGGTTAGATTTGCGCCATTCTAACGCGAACGATATTTATATCGATTTTATTAATTTTTATAATGAATATCAAAAAGGAAATTATTTCAAAATCTGGCATTTTTAAAATATTGTCGTTTAAATATTATAATGATAAGGAGTATTCAATTTTGATTTAAAATTGAAAATGAAGTTAGAATCATTTTAAAACTAATTAATAAACGAAATATAAAATATATTTTAAATGGAATTCGATGAAATATATTGTAACGACACTGAATTTTGGGGCCAAGTTAAATTTATTTTAAGTGATTTTAAATGAGTTTTGATATTTAAAATAATCTATTTTAAATAATAAGGATCACAAATTTGGTTCAAATCGAAGTTAGAATGAATAAATTAATTTTAAATATAAAAAGAGCTAGAAATGACGCGGTAGTTTGAAAAGTCAAACTTGAACTTTGACTAACCATATAGGATGCAAAATTTAACGGATTTTAGTGAAACCAAAAATATTAGAATCTATTTAAAAATATCTTTCCAACGAATCCGAAAAATCGAAATTTCATAGCGGAAATCAAAAGTTATGGCTAATTCAATTTTTAGAAAGGTCGGTGGGTAATTTGCATAGGACAAAAATGCTACTTTTCACATATGTAGGAATTTGAACTCGAAACCACTTCCATTGGTTTCAGAATGACGTTTCTGCATTGAAAAAACAGTAAACACTTATATGTTTCGAGTTTCAGAAATTATTTGTTTAAAAATGTATTTTTAATATTAAAAATATTCGCCTAGAAAATAGCCATTTTTCAAAAAGTCTCAGAATCGAACGAAATAAATTTTGTTGGGTTCGTATCATCAAAACAAAGCTAAAAATGATTTTTTGGTAATTTTTGGAATTAATATATAATTATAATTGATTTTTCAGTGTAAACGGGCAAATTTTTGACTTTAAAAATTCATTAAAAATTCATGCGGTCTCAGAATTGAACAAAATTAATTTTCATAAGGCCACAGCATCAAAACATAGCTAAGTATATTTTTCGAGAATTTTTGAAGTTAATTTGAGACCTCGGTGAATTTTCACGTACGGTACACATTAAAATATTAATAAAATAATGTATTTATTCCAAAACTCATAGCAGACCTCGGAACTGGACCCCGGGACATAGCCCATTGTGTTCAGAAGGCCTCAAAACCTTAAGAACGACAGTAAGCGGGCCTAAATCGGAGTTCGGACCAAAACGGGCCTTAACGGGCTAATTACATAATTAGTTAACCCTAATATAATATTATAAAATTCGGATTTTACTGTTCATCCTCCATCTTCAGCCGACACCTCTTCATGCTGAACCCATCATGGCTGAAAACTTCAAAACCTCATAACTCTTTCATTTCTCAACGAAAATTAGCGTGTGAGTACACGTTTCGAAGCTCTCGCCGAGCTCTTCGATCTCCGACAAGTCCCGTCCCTTTCCGTCGCCTGTGCCGCCCGCCCAGAGCCCGAGAAGGCGCCGCCGTCGCAGCCACGTGGGCCCCACCACGTCCAGCCGCACGTCCCCCCCTTTTTGCCGCACCTAGATCTCTTCTTCCCGGTCATTCTCCAACAAACGGCGTCCAAAACCGTTCAGTAAATCAAAAGTTACCGGGATTTGAAGTTTTGAACAAATTCTGAAATGAGGTATGCTTCAGAAATAGCGACGCTTTTAAGCGTGGCAGAAACAGTTGTTAAAAGTCTGTTTGATTTAAAACATCAATAACTTTTTCATATAAACACCGATTCTGAAAATTTCAGATCCGATGGAACCGTGACTTCGAATACAACTTTAATACAGAGCAATTGGGAACAAACTCTAATCTAATTGAGGTGAGATTCCTATTTATTTTATTTAAGTAATTATGTTTTAATTATGGATGTTCGCATTCATAATCATATATGTATGTGAATCTGCTATGATATAAACTGTATGTGAATCTGCTATGACTTAATCTGTATGCGTATGCTAGGACAAAACCCACTGTATGTTGAGATGTTACAATATAAAATTAAATATATTAAAATCGTTCATGTATGTTGTGTGACATGTTGATATGTCAAAATTAAATATATTAAAATCGTTCATGTATGTTGTGTGACATGTTGATATGTCAAAATTAAATATATTAAAATCGTTCATGTATGTTGTGTGACATGTTGATATGTCAAAATTAAATATATTAAAATCGTTCATGTATGTTGTGTGACATGTTGATATGTCAAAATTAAATATATTAAAATCGTTCATGTATGTTGTGTGACATGTTGATATGTCAAAATTAAATATATTAAAATCGTTCATGTATGTTGTGTGACATGTTGATATGTTAAAATTAAATATATTAAAATCGTTCATGTATGTTGTGTGACATGTTTATATGTTAAAATTTAATATATCAAAATTGTTCATTGTATGTTATATTAACATTTTTATATATTAAAAATAGAAAATGTTGGAAATGTTCATCGTAGGATACAACTGACATTTTTGTCATTATTAAAATAAGAAAAGCACCGTATGTTAATGAACAATATTTTGTTCATTATTAAAATAAGAAAAGCACCGTATGTTAATGAACAATATTTTGTTCATTATTAAAATAAGAAAAGCACCGTATGTTAATGAACAATATTTTGTTCATTATTAAAATAAGAAAAGCACCGTATGTTAATGAACAATATTTTGTTCATTATTAAAATAAGAAAAGCACCGTATGTTAATGAATAATATTTTGTTCATTATTAAAATAAGAAAAGCACCGTATGTTAATGAATAATATTTTGTTCATTATTAAAATAAGAAAAGCACCGTATGTTAATGAACAATATTTTGTTCATTATTAAAATAAGAAAAGCACCGTATGTTAATGAATAATATTTTGTTCATTATTAAAATAGTATTATACACCGTATGTTGATGAACGCTATTTTGTTCATTATTAAATTAGTATTACACACTGTATGTAAGAATGACAAATTTTGTTCAATACTTAAATAAAAATTGTCACTGTATGTTTATTAACAAATTCTGTCACTTTTAAAAATAGAATTGTCACTATATGTTAAGGAGCAATTTTAGTTAATATAATGTCACCGTATGTTGATGAACGCTATTTTTGTATCATTATTAAAATAGAATTATATATCGTATGAGGATGGACTCTATTTTGTTCATTGTTAAAATAGAGATATCCATCGTATGAATGAATGACACTTTTGTTTAATGTTAAAATAGAAATATTCATCATATGAATGAATGGCACTTTGGTTTAATGTTAAGATAGAAATGTGCACTGTATGCAAATTGACATTTGGTCTAAGGTTAATAGAAAATTGTCACTGTATGTAAACTGATACTTTTGTTTAATGATAAATGAAAATTAATAAGATATGTTTTAAAAAAATTTACATGTAGGAGAAATTGACATTAAATTTATTTTTAATGTTAATATATGAAAATATACACCGTATGATTCATTAACATTATTTTTAATGTTATGTACTAAGAAAATGAACCGTATGAGATTAACATTTGTTTTTGTTAATATTAGAATTATAGAAAATTTTCACCGTATGTTGAATTAAAATTTTTGTTAATGTTATATGGAAAATTTTACCATATGATAATTTAGCATTTTTGTCATCTTAGAAAATGCATTGTATGGAAAAAGAATATATTTGTCATGTTATAAAATAGAAAAAAAAATAATGCATTGTATGTATTGCATATTATTTTTGTCCAAATATAAAAATAATGCATTGTATGTATTGCATATTATTTTTGTCCAAATAAAAAAATAATGCATTGTATGTATTGCATATTATTTTTGTCCAAATAAAAATAAAAATGCATTGTATGTAAAATAACATTTTTGTTTAATGTTAATATGGTAAAGATACACCGTAGGATGTCATTAACATTTTTGTTAATATAATAAAAGTAATTTTACCATATGATGAGATTAACATTTTTTTTAAAAGATAATATTAAAGAAGATTTCACCGTAGGATGGTTGACATGATTTGCAATGATTAAAATGAGAGAATGTACACCGCATGATAATTTAACATTATTTTAATGTTAAAATGAAAGAATGTACACCGTAGGATGATTCACCATTATTTTTAATGTTAAAAGAAAAAGAAATTCCACCGTATGACATTATTTTACTAATAATGTATAAGGAAATCCACCGTATGACAGTTAACATTATTTTATAATGTTATTATATAAAGAATTTGACCGTAGGGAAATTAACATTATTTTGTAATGTAAATATATAAAGAATTTGACCGTAGTATGTTATAACATTTATTTTCAATGTTAAATAAAAAGGAAATGAACCGTAGATAGGATTAACATTATTTATAATGTTAAATAAAAAGAAAGTGAATCTTATAGTAAGAATATACATTATTTATAATGTATATAAAAAGAGAACCTGACCGTAGGGAAAACACACATTTTTTTTATAATGTATTTAAAAGGGATAATTTACGCCATAGGAAAATATACCTCATAGTAAGAATATACATTATTTATAATGTATATAAAAAGAGAACCTGACCGTAGGGAAAACACACATTTTTTATAATGTATTTAAAAGGGATAATTTACGCCATAGGAAAATATACATTATTTATAATATAATTGGAAAAGATATAGGAAAAGAAATAATGGGAATGAAGTTTTATAATTTACATTTTTAAATGTGAATTATAAAGTATAAAATGAAAATAAAATAAAAAGAACAATTCACCGCCTAATTATGAAATACATTTTCGTGTAAGTTAAAGAAGTTAAAGGATAAAGAAAAGGCAGATGTGAGTAAGGACGATGAGTTAAACGAGCTATTTATATATATTTTTATATATATATATAATTAAAATATAACGAATCGAGCGCAGTAGTTCGTGTTTTGAAATCGAACTTTTAAACGAATATACCGGAAGATCCGACCGTCGGATTTTCCCAAAACTGAAACCGTTAGGACCGTCGTGGAAAAATCTTTCCGACGATATAAGCTACGTTAAAATCCAACGGTTAGATTTCGAGAAATGTGAAAATCAAATTTGATGGAAAACAGCGCCAAGGTCGCCCTTGACCTGAAGCGTCGTTAAATAAGGAAATTAATTATATTAAAATAATTAAGGCAAGAATTAATCGTTATAAAATAAAATAACGATATGAAATATGTTTTTCTCAAAATATATGAATGCGAGATTATTTGGAAAGACCGGGTTAATCCCATTCCAAATGATCGTACGATTTCAAGAATTCAAGTATGAAGACGGCGTATGAAGACCGTAAATCTCCCCTCGAATGGACAACGATCAAGACTCTGAATTGGTTTGATCCCAATTCAAGGGTCGGGGTAATTGCCCAAACGTACGTGTTGATTTCACGGGTTTGACCCTAGTTCAGACCTAGAGCATGGGTATAAATGGATAGTGTGTCTGACATCGTACCCCACAAAATATTATGTTGTTGATATTCAGTTAATATATAAACGATTGGTGGTAGAGAATTTATTCTCTACTTAACACCCGTTTATATAGTGACGGAAGATCAATAGTACGGTATGGAGTGACGGTGTGGCATACTAAGATGCAATGATCAGGGTTACTTGTTGAAAAGCAGAACCTTGTGGTATGAAGAACATGACTTCACGAGCCTCACAAACCGGTAGAGTCTAAAAAGGGGGAAGGGAACGCAGGGAAAGTAGCACGTTTCTTTCTAGTTAGTAGTCATTTTACTTTTGGAGGATGATGAAATGAGGCGCCTCGGATAGGTCCTATAGGACCGGGGAACGTGTGCTTAGGAATTGCCAATCCTCTAAGCTGTATGTGAGGACCGGCCCTGCAGGATCCAAGGGTTAACTGCGGGTAATCCTGAGACGTTAACTAGAGCGTCTCGAATCGGTAAGGAGTCCTCCCTAGCCTGGACTCATGATGGAAACCCAAATTTCCAATACGACCCCGGCGGATTTGATTGTATTACTAGTATTGGAGGCATAATATATGGTACCTATGCTTCCTAGGATTGATACTTATAATTTGAATTGTTTTAAAACATATACACCCTAATAATAGTATTAGTTTCGTATTTGGCGTATTTAGCATGTTTAACCACCATAAGGTAAAACTCTATCCTCTTGGTGTGCGTTGCATTGTGTGATGGGACCTGAGTCTTATGGTGGTTCCATTTTTCAAAAGACATTGCGTTTTGTTACGTTTTACTTATCTGTATTGACACTATAGTTATGCACGGCAATCCATTGGTACAACCCGTTCCGCGTTAGCGGCGTGGTCTTTGGATTTGCCTTATTAGTATAAGTTATTTAAGAATTCTCACACCAGTCCCACGACTGACCCATAGTTTGTTTCACCTTTTTGCAAACTTGGGTGCCCTCTCTTCTACACGGGCAGCCAAGTAGACAGGTTTTTTCTTTGCTTGGAGCTTTTCTTTGAAGCTGCTTAGTTTCTCTCTCTTGGATTCTGCTTGGGAGAAGAGGTGATGACTGGGAGCTTGAAGACTTTTTGTTTCTATTGGCATCTTTTCTTTTCTTTTTAAACATCAAACTTATTTCTTTTCTGCAAACTTGTTGTAATAATCTTAGTTTTCTGTGACTGTGGAATTTCTGTGATTGATGACATTATATTTTTCCGCTGCTATAATGTTATTACTCTATGAATCTCCTTTGCTATATTGTATCTGTGTTCTGTTTTATTGTATTTATGTTGTATTCCATATGATTTCTCCTTGCTTTCACTTGTGGAAGTTTGGGGTCATCACATATATATTATATATATATTAATGGCCTGAATAGAACGCGTCGCGCCGCGATCGTTCACGAATTTCGACCATTAACTACAAATTGATATTACGGGAGATCCGACCGTCAGATTCTCCTAAAACTGGAACGGTTGGGTTCGTATCGAAAAGAGCTTTCCAAATAATATAAGAGATTTGAAATCTAACGGTTGGATTTGGAATTATGTCCAAATCAAATTTGGAAAAGGTCGTTGTAAGTGTAGTTCGATGACCGTTTATGGAAATCGACTGAAAGGGCCTTAATAAAATTATTCAAAATAATAATAATTTGTGTAAAATCGTAATAAATTATTTGGGAAGAATTGGGAAGAAAAATTCCACGTTTGTAAAGACAAAAATATATTTTTATCAAAATTAACTAGTTATTAACTAGAAATAATAATCCAATATTTTTAAATAAAATAAATTGGATTTAAGGTTTTAATATAATCAGAAATTCCCAATATATGAATTGAAATGAATTTGAATAGAAATAATTTCTGGAATATTTCAATATTGGATTTCGTGACTATACAAATATTGTGGAGGAATTTGGAAGATAGACATATATCGTTATTCCCCATACGATAGTGTTGGTTTCAGAATTTGATATTGAATGTAAGCCGATATAATTTCTGTTTAGAGCCTTATATTTAATACCAAATTAGATTTTGGGTTTGTCGTGAATGGTGTCTAAAATAACACTGTTCTTCAACCCCATGTGAAAAGAATAAATCTTTTAATTAAGATTATTTGAGTTTCCAATTATATTTAGTAATTATAATAAAATGGAATGTGAATTGGGTTTATTGTGAACTGTGTTTTTAAGAACATTCGTTCTTTAACCCGATTAATAGTGACATGTGATCTGGAATATTAAATCTTTTATTAAGATTTAATGGGAATTTTTCAAAGTAAAGTTTTTCTATTTAATATATTAAATTGGAATTGAATGGAATTCGATTTGGTAATAATCGAAGTGAGCTTTTATGGAGGAAGACTGTTAATATATATGGAATTTAAAAGGCTTTGTCGTTATTCCATTTATATTATTAGTCGGACACGGAAATTGATATTGATTATATATTGATCTGTTTTTCGCGAAGATTCCATTATTAATGGAATGTGATTTTGGGTTTATCATGAACTGCATTTTAAATGACATTGGTTCTTTAACCCAGTTAAAGATAGAATTACATATCTTACATTGTATTTCGAACTGTATTGTTGATCTCTGCTAAATATATATATGTTCGGTGGCAGGCATAACACTCTTCTCTAAGATGTTGTAATGACCTGAACTTCCCCGGTAAGGAAAGCTCGGATTGAGTTGAGAACGAGCCACATCGGAACTCAAACAAAAGAACATTTCATTGTATATTACAACAATTCCATCAGAATACAAGAATATACAGAGTATGAATAAATATTACACATTATAAAATATCAGAGATTACAATTCATTACATAGCAGCGGAAAATAATACAATACACAACTAGAAGTAATACACGGATACAGAGCTTTCCGGGTATCGTTCCAGCTATAAATCAGGATCCTATCAAAATAAATCTGCAAAACCAAAACTACTAGCTGCCCGTGTCGAAATAAGGGCACCTAGAGTTTAGGTTAAAACAATAAACTCCAGGTCAGTCATGTGACTGGTGTGAGAACAAAAAACAGTTATTAATCTTTATTTTAAAGTTAGGTAAATCAAGGGACCACGTCGTATAACATGGAACGAGTTTCCTCCCAAGAATACCAGTGCATAAAACAACAGCGCAATGCTAAATAAGGAACAATGAAGCTATTATAAGACCCAGGTCCCATCACACAATGCAACGCAAGCCCGAGGATAGGGTTTTTACCTTATAATAGCCAAGAATGCTTGGTACGTGAAATTTCATCTTTTAATTCTTAATTAGACTCCAGCCGTAAATTAGTAAGAGAACGATTCCATAAGTATTAACCCCGAAGGCCGAAACCAGCATCAGACCAATACCCAGGAAACCACCCATCTTAGCTCGTTTCCAGTTAGTTTCTAATTTTATATACAATCATAAATATCAATCATAGGCGGCATGAGTACCATATATCATGTCGCCGTACTAGGCTCTACAATCAAAACCGCAAGTCACGTATTTGGAAATTGGATTTCCGTCTGTGAACTAGGGCAAAAGATAGTTCTCTACCGAATTCGAGACGATCTAGCCTGCCCCTTAGGCAAGTACTCAGTCAATCCTTTGGAGCGACAGGGTCGGTCCACCGATGTGGATTAAAATGACTGAACACTGTGTTTCCCCACCCTTTGGGGTGTAAATGAGCCAACAAATGACTCCATCGGCTCCACATAGTCACCGATATATCTGAGGTGCCTCGCAACAGCAACAACCACATAAGTCAAACTCGTCAAGGCCTGTAAAACCACCGACGCCACTTCTAGCTAGAAAGAAACACATGCCCTCCCTGAAGTCCTCTCCCGTTTCTGGTTCACAACCGGGGTGTGAGGCTCGCGAATTAACGCTACACAAAGCTGTGCCACACAGGCTGTGCTTTGATCATCAACCACAAAACTCTGCTTTTCAACAGAAGCCTTGATCATTTGCATCTTAACATGCCACACAGGCAAACCACTCTATGCAACCGATATCAGTCACACAGAATGAAATATAATGTCAGACACACAGTCCATTTACAAGTTCGTTCTGGGTCTGAATGAAACCGGAGGAACCTTATTCCTCGCATATCCATCGATCTCCAAGTACGTCTGGACGACCACTAACTAATTCCCTCCTCTTGGGTGTACGACCCAATCAAGATCATCAGTAATTATCCAAACGACGTGAAGACCTCCGGTCTTCAACCACCGTCTTCATCTTCGACTAATCGTCGTATCAGTTATTCAGAATGGGATAAACCCAGTCTTTCCCGAATAACTCGCAAATTTTATAAATAAGTATTACATAAACACAACATACGCCTCATTCCAATTCATCAGTCAATAACCGTAAATTAGCAAGAGAATAATTCCCAAAACATTAACCCCGAAGGCCGAAACCAACATCAGATCAATACCCAGGAAACCATTCTTCTTAACTAATCTTCAGTTAGTTGTTAAATTTCACATTCTTAGGGATAGGTTCCCATTAATTTTATCAAAGATAAATTCCTTAAATTTATTCTTTAATCTTCTTTTGAATATCAATTCAAACCAAATTATGGTTTATCCAAACTAGCCGGGATTAACGAACCTTACCGAAATAATCATTTGTTTTAATTTCCCAATCCCAACCTATTCATCCCATGAAGTAAAACTGGTAATACTTCATATCTAACACCATGGTGTTATCGGTAAATTCAATTACCATTTCACGTTAAAATCTAATTAAAGATCCAACTATCGCCTGGAGCAAAACTGGTGATACTCCATTCTCGATCTTTTCAATCTAATTAAAGATTCATAAAACTCCACTTGGTTTTAATCTTCCTGTCTTTAACTGGGTTAAAGAATCAATGTCATTTAAAACATGGTTCACGATAAACCCAAAATCACATTTCATTAATTATCGGGTTAAAGAACAAGTGTTATTTATATATCGGCTTATATTCAATATCAAATTCTACGACCAACAAATATCGTATTGGAAATAACGATATAAATATATCTTTCAAATTCCCATAACAATATCTGTATCATCACGAAATCCAACATCGAAATATTTCAAAGACAATTTCGATTCAAATCCATTCCAATTCAATTATTGGAAATTCTGTTACTTTTTAAACCATTTCAAATCCAATTTATTTATTTATTTTTAAAAAATGGATTTTAATTCTAGTTCGAAACCAGTTCATTTCGATAAAAATCTATTTTTATCTTTTCAAATATGGAGTTTTTCATCCCAATTCTTCACAAATCATTTCTTATGATTTTACACAAATTATTACTATTTTTAATAATTTTATCAAGGCCCGTACAGTCGATTTCCATCAGCGGCCATCGAACTGCACTTACAGTGACCTTTTCCAAATTTGATTTGGACATAATTCCAAATCCAACCATTAGATTTCAAATTTCTAATATTCGTTAGAAAGCTCTTTTCGATACGACCCCAACGGTTCCGGTTTTAGGAGAATCCGACGGTCGGATCTCCCGCAATATCCATTCGAAGTCAATGGTCGAAATTCGCGAACTGCCGCGGCGCGGTGCGTTCTATTCAGGCCATTATATATATATATATATATATATATATATATATATATATAATATACTTCGTCGATTTCCTTTCAAAACGTATTTTATAAATCATTTTAAATTCGTTTTTCCAAACGATTTCAACTTCATATTCAATTTCTAATCAAAATTGAATGTTCCACATCATCGATATACAAATGATAATATTTTCAAAACGTTATATTTTGAAATCACTTTCTTTTCTATATTCATTATAAAAATGAATAAAATCGATACAAATATCGTTCACGTCAAAATGGCGTCAATCTAATCAAAACGGGTTTTATTCAACACATGAATGTTTTCAATTCAACACATGAATGTTTTCAATTCAACACATGAATTTATTTTCTATTCAACACATGAATTTATTTTTCTATTCAACACACGAATTTATTTTCAAAATTGGGATGAGGCCCAATCAATTACCATATAATGTTAATTATATGGATTTTCTACAACACATGTATATAACAACAACGATAAATCATCAACCATCATCCAGAGTGCACCACACAACTGCATAAGCGTTAAATATAATTAATTAACGCTTACACAGTCTGTCCATCAAACGATCGACATACCACTAAACAATTGGGATTAGTGTACGTCTAATATCATCCCAATACTCGTGTGGGGTTTCAAATCAACAAACACACATTTTATTTGTGCATTTGGGCGATGTGTAAAATTTATCGTCCCAATCAATATCAGTCAAATTAGTGTATATAAACAAATCGTCCGATTTGTTTATAAATATTTACTTTATATACACGTTAAAAATTATATTTTGACTATAAAATATTTTCCACTATAAAATATTTTATTTCACTCCACATCACACAATAAAATTTCACAACACAGCAATCAAACAAACAAGTCATCCATGGTCTGTGGACGACGGGTGTCGGGTGCTACTAAACACCGTCTGCATCCTAGTATATATTTCAAACTAGAAACAAAATAAAAGTGAGGAGTTCTCACCTACTAGCTAAACCAAACGCCACGACTCTTCATAGGTAGAAATCTTCGTCGTGTTCGCCTTTTGTCAATTTCACTGTCCGTAGCCACTACATATATAAAAATCACATTTTTATGTTGTTGCTATGTATATAAAAATCACATTTTTATACGGCTACTATATAGATAAAAAATTCTATTTTTATACCGCTACTATATAGATAAAAATTATATTTTTATCTTGCCATTCTCTATTTAAAAATCGTATTTTTATATCTCTGCTACATATTTAAAAATCATTCCTTTACAACGCTACTTCCATGATAAAAATTATATTTTTATCTTGCTAGTAATATAATAAAATTTATATTTTTATATCGCCACTCATATAAAAATCACATCTTTGCTTCTTCTTCTTCATAATAAAAATCATATTTTTTTGTCTCCTACATAATAACGATCGAATTTTTATTATCTATATAATGTAAAAAAATCATATTTTTATTATCTCTATAATATAAAAATCTTCTTTTTATTCTTGGTATAATATAAAAATCATATTTTTATCATCATACTTATATAAAGATTATATTTTTAACTTCCTACTTATATAAAAATTATATTTTTATTATCTATAACTATAAATAAAAATCGTTTCTTTATCTACCAAAAATCAAATCTTTTTTTAACAAATTAAAAACCAAATCTTTTATAAATAAAAATTAAATCTTGATCCAAAAGTCATAGCTTTTACATGTAAAAACAATGCCATATTTATCTCTAAATAAAACTGAGATTTAACAATGGTTTTTTTATTAAACTAATTATTCAAAATGAATTAAAAATAAAAATAAAACTTACAGGCGAAGTCACAGATGGGGGATGGCGCAGGTGGGGCTGAAAGTAGGGGGTCGGTTAGGGTATCGGGGCTTCGGGGATCGCGGTTCCGAACTGATGAGGAGGGAGGATTGCGCGGTGGGGTAGGGATGCGGCGCATCGCCTAAGGAGGAGGAAGAAGGGAAGAGGAGCTCGTCGGGGGGAGGGGTGCTGGCTCGAACAGCGGTGGCTTGCCTGGATGCGGCGGCGGTTTGGTTTGAGGGGCGGCGGCGCGATATATATATATATATATATATTGATTTGAGAAAGAAAGGTGGGGGGTCAGGTGAAATGGGAAATGGGGGGCTGATGTAGTTTATATATTTATTATTTTAATTATTTCAAAAAGGTACCTTTTTATTTTGACCTCGAAACAAGACCCACCGCCTGTCGTCCATAGCTAACTACCTCCATCCCGAACACAATGGGATATGTATCGCAGGCGGATTCGACTGTTTCGATCAGTTTTCGTCAAAATCAAAATATAAATCTATATATTGAATTTGAATGCGCATTTTAATTTACTGGGCCCACATACTAACTAGAACAATTCCCAAAAAATATTTTCTAGCTTCGTATTGACGATACGGTCCTAACAAAACTAATTTCTTCAAATTCTGAGACTGTTTGAAAAATGGCCATTTTCCAGTCGACTAAAATCAACTAAAACCGGTCAAACGCGTTTTTTTTGCCACTCTCACATATTGATTCGAAAAATTACGAATTTTGAAATCTAGAAATAATTTGACACCACGGATCCAACAAAAGTGGTTTCATCGAAAACCAAGGTCGTTTGCAAAATTCCCATTTTTAAGGGCCGAAATTCTATAGCGACTATTCTAAATTTTCAACTGGACGTAACTTTTTATCCCCTCTATGAAATTTCAATTTGTCGGATTCGTTGGAAATATATTTTCAGATAGATTCTAATTTTTTTAGTTTCGCTAAAATCCGGTTTATTTTGCACCCGGTACATTCATTTGAACTTTGAAATCGAATTTTCGAACTACCGCGCCATTTTCAATTCCTTTTATAATTAAAATAAAATATTTATATTCGAACGACGATCTATATAAATATATACGTTCTAATTCTATTCAAAATAAATTTCTCGTCGTTATTATTTAAAATGATTCATTTTAAATATTCGAAATTCGCTAAAATTGCCAAAATAAAAATTTTAAATTGGCTCGGATTTCCGGGTTATTACAATCTCCCCCACTGAAAACTTTTCGTCCCCGAAAAGGAACGAAGCCGAAAGTTGTTTAACTAATCAACTCAACTTTCATTATTTTCTTTACGGCTTAAGTTCTTCAACTTTTCAGTTTCTAAGAACTTTTCAAATTTTTCAAAAATTTGGATAATACCCTAAATTTTCAAAATATTTCGCCATAACCTCCCCTGCACCGGGGACTTCGGGATATTTCATATAGCCTCCCATGGCCTTCTTCAATCTAGAAGAAAAAGAAAAAGCCAAGCGGTTAGCCAATCGGCTCATAAAATCATCCAAACCCAAAGAAATACAATAAACATGTACCTATTTGTCGGGCAAACAATTTTATTCATCTGCTCTAGCCTCCTTGCTATGACCTGTTCAATGTAAGTACATGTATATGCATGCAAATGCGACAAATTTTCAATACAATTCACTATTTGATCAATTTGGCTAAAGGTTCAGCATTTAATTAATCAAACAATAATCAAACAACACAACCATCAATCAATTAGCTGGTTATCATTTCAAACTCATAATTTTGATATATAGTCAAAAATCACATTTTTGACGCCAAATCACAACAATAAGCCCTATCTAGTTTTGGTTCTCACACCAGTCAATTGGAAATATATAGAAATCCCACTTTCGAAACTCGAACACAAGCTACTGATGCTATATAGTCATCAATAGTTTCATCCTCGAGCGACTAGAGTGTGATTCTATATCTATCCAGTATATTAAAACTTCGAATACACATTTGCAAGGCGTATATGCAAAATATTTATATATTGGATTGTCCAAATTAAATACAAATAAATATTCAAATACGTTGAATAATTCATTTAAATTTTCAAAACAAAAATTGTTTTTTAATTTTATTTTTAAAATCATCACTCTTCACACTCGTTCTAGGATACTACAGATCCTATCTCTAACAAGTCATTCTCATTGAATATTGCTAATCCAATCTCTGATGAATTCTTTCGTTTGGTTCTAACGTGTCTTGTTCTCGAGCTTTGTAAACCAGAGCTCTGATATTACGGTGTAACAACCCGAACTTCCCCGGTAAGGAAAGCCCGGATTGAGATGAGAACGAGCCACATCGGAACTCAAATAGAAGAACATTTCACTGTATATTACAACAATTCCATCAGAATACAAGAATATACAAAGTATGAATAAATATTACACATTATAAAATATCAGAGATTACATTACATTACATAGCAGCGGAAAATAATAAAATACACAACTAGAAGTAATACACGGATACAGAGCTTTCCGGGTATCGTTCCAGCTGTAAATCAGGATCATGTCAAAAAAAATCTGCAAAACCAAAACTACTAGCTACCCATGTCAAAATAAGGGCACCCAGAGTTTAGGTTAAAACAATAAACTCCAGGTCAGTCATGTGACTGGTGTGAGAACTAAAAACAGTTATTAATCTTTATTTTAAAGTTAGGTAAATCAAGGGACCATGCCGTATAACACAGAACGAGTTTCCTCCCAAGAACACCAGTGCATAAAACAACAACGCAATGCTAAACAAGGAACAATGAAGCTATTATAAGACCCAGGTCCCATCACACAATGCAACGCAAGCCGGAGGATAGGGTTTTTACCTTATAATAGCCAAGAATGCTTGGTACGTGAAATTTCATCTTTTAATTCTTAATCAGACTCCAACCGTAAATTACTAAGAGAATGATTCCCTAAGTATTAACCCCGAAGGCCGAAACCAACATCAGACCAATACCCAGGAAACCACCCATCTTAGCTCGTTTCCAGTTAGTTTCTAATTTTATATACAATCATAAATATCAATCATAGGCGGCATAGGTACCATATATCATGTCGCCGTACTAGGCTCTACAATCAAAACCGCAAGTCATGTATTTGGAAATTGGATTTCCGTCTGTGAACCGAGGCAAAAGATAGTCCTCTACCGAATTCGAGACGCTCTAGCCCGCCCCTCAGGCAAGTACTCAGTCAAGCCTTTGGAGCGACAGGGCCGGTCCACCGATGTGGATTAAAATGCCTGAACACTGCGTTTCCCCACCCTTTGGGGTGTAAATGAGCCAACAAATGACTCCATCGGCTCCACATAGTCACCGATATATCCGAGGTGCCTCGCAACAGCAACAACCACATAAGTCAAACTCGTCAGGGCATGTAAAACCACTGACGCCACTTCTAGCTAGAAAGAAACGCATGCCCTCCCTGAAGTCCTCTCCCGTTTCTGGTTCACAACCGGGGTGTAAGGCTCGCGAATTAACCTACACAAAGCTGTGCCACACAGGCTGTGCTTTGATCATCAACCACAAGACTCTGCTTTTCAACAGAAGCCTTGATCATTTGCATCTTAGCATGCCACACAGGAAAACCACTCTATGCAACCGATATCAGTCACACAGAATGAAATCCAATGTCAGACACACAGTCCATTTACAAGTTCTTTCTGGGTCTGAACGAAACCAGAGGAACCTTATTCCTCGCATATCCATCGATCTCCAAGTACGTCTGGACGACCACTAACTGATTCCCTCCTCTTGGGTGTACGTCCCAATCAAGATCATCAGTAATTATCCAAATGACGTCAATACCTCCGGTCTTCAACCACTGTCTTCATCTTCGACTAATCGTCGTATCAGTTATTCAAAATGGGATAAACCCGGTCTTTCCCGAATAACTCGCGTATTTTATAAATAAGTGTTACACAAACACAACATATGCCTCATTCCAATTCATCGGTCACTAACCGTAAATTAGCAAGAGAATAATTCCCCAAACATTAACCCCGAAGGCCGAAACCAACATCAGATCAATATCCAGAAAACCATTCTTCTTAACTAATCTTCAGTTAGTTGTTAAATTTCACGTTATTAGGGATAGGTTCCCATTAATTTTATCAAAGATAAATTCCTTAAATTTATTCTTTAATCTTCTTTTGAATATCAATTCAAACCAAACTATGGTTTATCCAAACTAGCCGGGATTAACGAACCTTACCGAAGTAATCATTTGTTTTAATTTCCCAATCCCAACCTACTCATCCCATAAAGTAAAACTGGTAATACTTCATATCTAACACCACGGTGTTATCGGTAAATTCAATTACCATTTCACGTTCAAATCTAATTGAAGATTCAACTATCGCCTAGAGCAAAACTGGTGATACTCCATTCTCGATCTTTTCAATCTAATTAAAGATTCATTAAAACTCCACTTGGTTTTAATCTTCTTGTCTTTAACTAGGTTAAAGAATCAATGTCATTTAAAACACGGTTCACGATAAACCCAAAATCACATTCCATTAATTATCGGGTTAAAGAACAAGTGTTATTTAAAACACTGTTCACGATAAACCCAAAAATCAACACCAATTCAATTCCAATTAAATATCATTTAATTGGTACAATTCATTAAATTTAAATAAAAAGATTTAATCTTTTTCTCAACTGGGCTTAAGAACAGTGTTAATGAAGACACCATTCACGACAAACCCAAATCACATTTGATATTAAATACAAGGCTCTGAATAGAAAATATATCGGCTTATATTCAATATCAAATTCTACGACCAACAAATATCATATTGGAAATAATGATATAAATATATCTTTCAAATTCCCATAACAATATCTGTATCATCACGAAATCCAACATCGAAATATTCCAAAGACAATTTCAATTCAAATCATTCCAATTCAATTATTGGAAATTCTGGTTACTTTTAAAACCATTTCAAATCCAATTTATTTATTTTTAAAAAATAAATGGATTTTAATTCAAGTTCGAAACTAGTTCATTTCGATAAAAATCTATTTTTATCTTTTAAAATATGGAGTTTTTCATCCCAATTCTTCACAAATCATTTCTTATGATTTTACACAAATTATTACTATTTTTAATAATTTTATCAAGGCCCATACAGTCGATTTCCATCAACGGCCATCGAACTGCACTTACAACAACCTTTTCCAAATTTGATTTGGACATAATTCCAAATCCAACCGTTAGATTTCAAATTTCAAATATTCGTTAGAAAGCTCTTTTCGATACGAACCCAACGGTTCTGGTTTTAGGAAAATCCGATGGTCGGATCTCCCGCAATATCTATTCGAAGTCAATGGTCGAAATTCGCGAACTGCCGCGTTGCGGTGCGTTCTATTCAGGCCATTATATTATATATATATATATAATATAATTCGTCGATTTCCTTTCAAAACGTATTTTATAAATCGTTTTAAATTCGTTTTTCCAAACGATTTCAACTTCATATTCAATTTCTAATCAAAATTGAATATTCCACATCATCGATACACAAATGATAATATTTTCAAAACGTTATATTTTGAAATCATTTTCTTTTCTATATTCATTATAAAAATGAATAAAATCGATATAAATATCGTTCACGTCAAAATGGCATCAATCTAATCAACACGGCTTTTATTCAACACAAGATTGTTTTCAATTCAACACATGAATTTATTTTCTATTCAACACATGAATTTATTTTTCTATTCAACACATGAATTTATTTTCAAAATTGGGATGAGGCCCAATCAATTACCATATAATGTTAATTATATGGATTTTCTACAACACACATATATATATAACAGCAACGATAAATCATCAACCATCATCCAGAGTGCACCACACAACTGCATAAGCATTAAATATAAATAATTAACGCTTACACAATCTGTCCATCAAACGATCGAAATACCACTAAACAATTGGGATTAGTGTACGTCAAATATCATCTCAATACTCGTGTGGGGTTTCAAATCAACAAATACACATTTTATTTGTGCAGTTGGGCGAAGTGTAAAATTTATCGTCATAATCAATATCAGTCAAATCAGTGTATATAAACAAATCGTCCGATTTGTTTATAAATATTTATTTTATATACACGTTAAAAATTATATTTTGACTATAAAATATTTTCCACTATTAAATATTTTATTTCATTCCACATCACACAATAAAATTTCACAACACAACAATCAAACAAACAAGTCATCCATGGTCTGTGGACGAGGGGTGTCGGGTGCTACTAAACACCGTCTGCATCCTAGTATATATTTCAACCTAGAAACAAAATCAAAGTGAGGAGTTCTCACCTACTAGCTAAACCAAACGCCACGACTCTTCATAGGTAGAAATCTTCGTCGTGCTCGCCTTTCGTCAATTTTACTGTCTGTAGCCACTACATATATAAAAATCACATTTTTATATTGTTGCTATGTATATAAAAATAACATTTTTATACGGCTACTATATAGATAAAAAATTCTATTTTTATACCGCTACTATATAGATAAAAATATATTTTTATCTTGCCATTCTCTATTTAAAAATCGTATTTTTATATCTCCGCTACATATTTAAAAATCATTCCTTTACAACGCTACTTCCATGATAAAAATTATATTTTTATCTTGCTAGTAATATAATAAAAATTATATTTTTATATCGCCACTCATATAAAAATCACATCTTTGCTTCTTCTTCATATTAAAAATCATATTTTTTTTATCTCCTACATAATAAAGATTGAATTTTTATTATCTATATAATGTAAAAATCATATTTTTATTATCTCTATAATATAAAAATCATCTTTTTATTCTTGGTAAAATATAAAAATCATATTTTTATCATCATACTTATATAAAGATTATATTTTTAACTTCCTACTTATATAAAAATTATATTTTTATTATCTATAACTATAAATAAAAATCGTTTCTTTATCTACCAAAAATCAAATCTTTTTTTAACAAATTAAAAACCAAATCTTTTATAAATAAAAATTAAATCTTGGTCCAAAAGTCATAGCTTTTACATGTAAAAACAATGCCATATTTATCTCTAAATAAAACTGAGATTTAACAATGGTTTTTAATTAAACTAATTATTCAAAATGAATTAAAAATAAAAATAAAACTTACAGGCGAAGTCACAGATGGGGGATGGCGCAAGTGGGGCTGAAAGTAGGGGGTCGGTTAGGGTATCGGGGCTTCGGGGATCGCAGTTCCGAACTGATGAGGAGGGAGGGTTGCGCGGTGGGGTGGGGGATGCGGCGCATCGCCTGAGGAGGAGGAAGAAGGGAAGAGGAGCTCGTCGGGGGGGGGGGGGGGGAGGGGTCGGCTCGAACGGCGGTGGCTTGCTTGGATGCGGCGGCGGTCGGTTTAGAGGGGGGCAGCGCGATATATATATATATATATATATATATATATATTGATTTGAGAAAGAAAGGGGGGTCGGGTGAAATGGGAAATAGGGGGGCTGATGTAGTTTATATATTTATTATTTTAATTATTTAATTATTTCAAAAAGGTACCGTTTTATTTTGACCTCGAAACGAGACCCTCCGCCTGTCGTCCATAGCTAATTACCCCCATCCCGAACATAATGGGATATGTATCGTAGGCTGATTCGACTGTTTCGATTAGTTTTCGTCAAAATCAAAATATAAATCTATATATTGAATTTGAACGCGCATTTCAATTTACCGGGCCCACATACTAACTAGAAAAATTCCCGAAAAATATTTTCTAGCTTCGTATTGATGATACGGTCCTAACAAAACTAATTTCATCAAATTCTGAGACTGTTTGAAAAATGGCCATTTTCCGGTCTACTAAAATCAACTAAAACTGGTCAAACGCGATTTCCTTCGCCACGCTCACTTATTGATTCGAAAAATTATGAATTTTGAAACCTAGCTATAACTTGACATCACGGATCCAACAAAAGTGGTTTCGTCGAAAACCGAGGTCGTTTGCAAAATTCCCATTTTTAAGGGCCGAAATTCTATAGCGACTATTTTGAATTTTCAACTCGACGTAACTTTTTATCCCCTCTATGAAATTTCAATTTGTCGGATTCATTGGAAAGATATTTTCAAATAGATTCTAATGTTTTTGGTTTCGCTAAAATTCGATTTATTTTGCACCCGGTACATTCATTTGAACTTTGAAATCGAATTTTCGAACTACCGCGCCATTTTCAATTCCTTTTATAATTAAAATAAAATATTTATATTCAAACGACGATCTATATAAATATATACGTTCTAATTCTATTCAAAATAAATTTATCATCGTTATTATTTAAAATGATTCATTTTAAATACTCGAAATTCGCTAAAATTGCCAAAATAAAAAATTTAAATTAGCTCGGATTTCCGGGTTATTACAGACGTACGAGCTTAGAGGTTATATATCGGCAGAAATCAATGGTACGGTGTAGATTGTCGATGCGGCATGTTTGTATTTCCAAAGTTAAATAATCATTAAATAATGATTGTTGGAAGATTAAAACTAAGTGGAATTTTGATGAATCTTTAATTAGATTGGAATGTGAATATGATAATTTAAATTATCACATTTGTGAAATGATCGAGAATGGAGTACTACCAGTTTTACTCCAGGCGATAGTTAAATCTTTAATTAGATTTAAACGTGAAATGGTAATTAATTTTACCGATAACACTGTGGTGTTAGATATGGAGTATTACCAGTTTTTCTCCATGGGATGAATAGGTTGGGATTGAGAAATTAAACAAATGATTACTTCGGTAAGGTGTGCTGATTAACATAGAAATGTGTTTATTTTATGCTCTTATATCTTATTTTTTTGTATATAAATAAATATTACTTGGGTGTTATTTTTTCACTTTTACAGATATGCCAACTAAGCCACATGCAGCCATAAAAATAGAAAATAAAGATCAAAATGATGTGTATATACATATGAAGGTCTGCAGATGAAGACTTCGCATTGTGTTTCTTTTGGAATTTAATATATGCTCATCTTTGATCGAAGAAATCTCCTGAAATCTTACCTCCTTTCAATAAGTCACATGCCAAACAAGGAAGAGATGGGAGGAATAAATTGCGAATTAAGATGGGAGGAATAAATTGCTAATTAAGACGGGAGGAATAATTGCTAATTAATTGGCCCATATATGGATAGACTGGATTAGGGTTTTAGGTTGGCTATCTATCTCCTATAAATATCCACGTAATCTCATTGTAAAGGATCATCCTGGAATCAATAAAGTTTTTTTCCTTTTTCTCTTTCTGCATTTTTTATTTTCTTAGCATTAGTGGTGTCTACACAATTAGATTTGGTCGAACACTATTTGTATTTTGCAATTATTTTTATTAGTGATTGACCATCTGATTAGATTCAGCGGTAATCCTAATTTCATGTTGTGTTTGTTAATTTAATTTCTGTAATTTTAATTTCTATTTTTTTTACTACTTCCTTAGGTCAACTAGATTGAATACATATTTGACTAGATTCAGATCTGATTCAATTCAATAATAGTTTAATTGCAGTTTCAATTTCATTTGCTTTCAAAACCAACCTCGAAGATTTGTCTAACTCGCCCAAGAAATTACATAAATAATTTAATTTACCTCCCTATGATTCGACCTGCATACTACACGATCTGTGCGCTTACAGAATTTATTTTAAAATTTGTGCTTTTCTAGTCTATAGAAAGCGACGATCGAGTTTTTGGCGCCGTTGCCAGGGAGGCAATAATTTGAATTTTATTATTTATTTAATTTCTGATTCGTGTTAGTTTTTTTTTTGATTTTGTAAAAAAAAGATCTTGCCAAATTTTCTTTTCTTTTATTTTATTTTCCTATTGTTTTCTTGTACATATATATAGATAAAAATCTTGATTAAGTTGATTGTGTATCACATATTGATATTATAATCTCTAAGACAAGAAAAAAAATCTTGCCACTTTTTCTTTTAATTTTCCTTTTTTTCCATTTATTTCTTTCCTTTTTTTGTTTGCATTTCTTCCAATCTAATTCCTTCTTCAAAAAGAAAAAAAATATATACAAAAAAAAAGAAACTTGCTGATTTTTCTTCGATTTCTTTCCATCTTTCTGCCACCTCGCTGATTTTCACATTTTTCTTTTCCCTTCCCTTTTCTTTTTATTTGTTTCCATCTTTTGTCTACAACTTTTAAAAAAAAAAAACTTTCGCAATTTCTTCTTTGATTTCTTTCGTTTTTGTCTGCTTTTATTTCTTTCCTCAATTCCTTCTACCCTTCCTCTCTACTCAAAAAAACCTTGCTTTTTTAATTTCCTTCATCTTTTCATATTTTTTTCCTTTTTTGTTTTGCCTTTTCCCATTCATTTCTTTCCCTTTCTTCTTGTTCAAATTTTCATAAAAAACAAACTTGCATTCTTTTTTTATTTATTTCTTTCCAATTGCATTTCTCATTCACCTCCTACGATCTCTATTTCCATTTTTTCATTTATTTCTTTCCTGCTCTCTCATTCATAAAAAAATCTTTCAATTTTACTTTATTTCTTTCCCTCTTTCAACTTTCTTTCCAAATCTTCTATGATCTGCCCCTTTTACAATTTCACAAAAATTCAAAAAGAAAAAAAGAGCAAACTGCCTTTTCTATCTTCTCCACTGCCATCATTCACCACCCATCACTTACACAATCTCTACAACATTTTCTACCTGCCTCATGCAATATCCACGTTCCTCACCTTGATCGCAATTTACACCATCCCACATCACATATCCAACTGCTCACGCAAAAAAAAAACCCTTCTTGATCTTCACAATCGCACCCTTCAAAAGCATTTACAAATCCGTTTCCTGAAACCCCGATCATCTCGGCCTCATAGACCAATTTGAAAAAAAAAGAATCCAGCAATATTCATTTCTTGAAATAGAAAAGAGAGGATCACAAATTCATAGCTGAGGAACCGTAGTTGGGAGAAGAAATTCCTTTTGTATTTGGGAAAAAAAGTATGCTTTAGCATCAACAGATCCGTTTGAGTGGACTGATGCGCCTGGACTCTTAAGTGTATTTTGGTTTGCGTGAATTGAATTGAGAAATCTATTTTATGATTTTCTTTAAATACCATGTGTGGTTTGACTAAATTTATTTTCTGGTGAAGTGAATCTAACATGGTGGAGTGTAAGTTTGGTTTGTTTTAATTGTTCGAGTGAGTGACTTATTTTCTTTCAAAGTTACAATTGTTTTTGATTAGCTTGGTTTAGTCTTTTTTTTAGTTGAGTTTAGTTGTTTTTTTACTTTAATTAGACTATTCGTTTTTTTCTTTAATTCCGAGTTAGTTTAATTTTCATTTCATTTGTTTTTGTTTTTATTTTTTTTCTTTTACTTGTTTAATTTCCTAAAAAAAAGGTTAAGTCAAGGCTAAAGGACAAAGGAACAAAGAAAGGATACATTCAATCAAACAAGGAATCAAAGTTAAGCAAATTGCAAACAGTGGGATTTTAATCATTGACACTACTCAAATTATTCTGGACGGACTGCCATACACCACTGTAAAATTTTCTAAACTTTACAGTACTCTGCTGCAAAGAAAAAAAATAGAAATTGCTTGTAATTTTTTTTCTACAGGGGCAGTGTCTTGCTTGTACAATTTTCTTTTAATTTCTGCAGTTATTATTCTCTGATTGTTGTGGTTGGTTGAAATTTTCATAACCGAAGTCATCATTCTCATTATTTTTCAACTATAAAATCTGATTTGATTTTCAAAATATTTAACGACCAGAGTGTATTTTATGAAATTGACTGTCTCAAGGGTTTGATCGCGAATATATATTAGTTCAATTTATTGAACTTCTAGCAAAAGAGGTTGCATACTACCCGTAAAACATTGGTCGTATCCCTTAGTATTTATACTATACATGAACGGCCATAAGACCCTCTTCCGCCTTCAAATCGAGATTATCAAATAATAAGATATACTTGAGTATGTTATTTATTTTGTAATAAATAGCTATTGTGTCATATAAATCAGAATTTTTTATAACGGGATGGATTACAATCGAATAAATCAAAAATTTCAAAATCTCAATGTCGGATTGGATAGACCCTTGTCTCTTCGAGAACAATGATACCCCACTAGGATTGTCCAACCTTTTGTCATCGTATATCCACCAGTTGAAGGAAATTTTGAGCTTAAACATTCTTTTATTCAAGGAGTGCCAAAAATTACTGGTTCTGAAAATTCCTATGAATTTCTAAGTGAATTTGAATTGTATTCATCCACAAATAAAATGCAACAATTGTCTAATGAATCAATCAAGCTAAGGCTAATTCCATTTGCATTACTCGAAAGCACTAAAAGATGGCTAAATTCTCTTCCAAGACAATCCATAAGAAGTTGGGATGAATTTGTCAGCGTATTCTTGAAGAAGTTTTTCCCTTTCCATAAAACTCTAAAAATCAAAACTGAAATAAATAAATTTTCTCAAAATGAGGGGGAAACTTTTTCGAAATATTTTGAGAGATTCAACCAACTTCTGTATAGTTGTCCTCATCATGCAATTCCAAAATATTATCTGTGTCAACTTGCATATGAAGGGCTAAACTATCAGACTCGAACACAACTAGAATCAATGTGTGGAGGAGAATTTATGTCTAACACGGTCAATGAAGCTTGGGAATTCTTAGAAAATTATTCTGAAAAGGACATGCAATGGGAGTCGATTCGTGTTCCCATCCGTGCTTCCACTAGAGGGGTGCATGTCGTGGATCCAAATCAATTTCCCTTAGAAACTCAAACTCCTCAATTCGAAGGACAACCCCGTTATTACCCCCAAGACCAACTCAATGTCATAGCTCAAATTAATCCTTACTTATCCACGCATAACTCTAGTTGGAGAAATCATCCAAATTTCTCGTGGTCTAATCTCAATAATGTCACGAATCCATCTTCGAATTACCAAGACCCAATTTTCAATCATCAAACTTCTCAAGTTCCATCTCAATCCATGCTTTCGAATCAACCATACATGCATTATAACTCTCAATCTCTTTCATCTTCTCAATCTCCTCATGAAATTGTCCGATTGGAGGAACAAATAAACAATCAAGATGCAAAAATCGAACAAATGATGAATATGATGAAGGAACTAATGAAAAGTAATGAGAACTTGCCTAGTCAACCCGAGGTGAATCCAAAATATAATTCTCATATTATGAACTCTTGTGAGGAGGAAAATCATAATTTGGTCGACTCAGTCACCACCCTTAGGTCTGGAAAAATGATGGACAATAATGTTGGAAATCCCGATAATCATTCAAATTCGAGCACAAACAAAAATGCTTGACACTCTTTCAATGGCAACCAAGGCCAATTCTTCTGAACCTTCCAAATCTACATCTTCTTCGAATGTTGGTAATCCCAACATCCCTTCTTCTAATGTCGGAAACCCCGATAATATATCATCTTCTAATGTTGGCAATCCCAACATCCCCTCTTCTACAGCCTTACCTCCGTCACTTCCTTTATCGAAACCTTCTTCTTCGAGTGATCAAAATTCTGAAAAAGTCTGTAAACTAGTAGCTCCATATCCTTATAGACTTAACAATAATAAGAAGGATGCGAATTTCGAAAAAATTGTTGAAATCTTCAAACAAGTTCTTGTCAATATTCCACTCTTAGACACCATCGAACAAATTCCTCAATATGCCAATTGTCTGAAAGAGCTATGCACCCGAAAACGAGCCATTAATATTCCTAAAACTGCCTTCTTGACTGCGAACACTAGTTCGGTTTTCTCGAATCCATCACCCATCAAGTATAAGGACCCCGGTTGCCCCACAATCAGTTGTAAAATTGGAAATACCCATATCAATCATGCCGTACTTGATCTTAGTGCAAGTGTCAATCTTCTTCCTTACACTGTTTATCGTCAATTAGGACTAGGGGAATTGAAACCCACAAACATAACAATCCAACTAGACGATCGATCTGTCAAAAAGTCATTGGGCATTGTTGAAGATGTCTTGATACAAATTGAACAATTCTATTTCCCTGTGGACTTAATAGTTCTTGAAACCAAGTCTGTTTCGAATCCTGATAGTCAAATTCCATTGATTTTGGGTCATCCCTTCTTAGCAGCCTCAAACGCTATCATTAATTGTAGGAGCGGCCACGTTCAACTATCGTTTGGGCACTTAACCATTGAATTGAATATTTTTCATCAACCCAAAGAGATCGAAATAATAGAATCAGTTTTAGATGGCACATCTGAATTATCTCCTTAGAAAATTTCACTTTCCTCAGTAGACATGTCAACTATGTCTTTTGAAGAACTATTCGAAGATGAGCTTAAAATTTAAATGATGAGAATGAATATATAGAACGTCTCAAAGATAATCGTAATTCCATATCATCAAAAGAAATTGTGGTTAAACACTCAAAATTACATGATTTTGATAATCTTCTACTGAATGACACAAATCATTGTCAGAACAAACTTTTCATAGGGAAGATTTTGATTTCAGACTTTATTGACATGCCTTTTGTACCTCAAAAATCAGATGCAAAATCATCATACATCATTTTTTATAAAGGCAAGTGTGGAGGGAAAAGGAAATTTCATTCTTCACAAACCATTCATCATCTTTGTACATTTCATCTTTCATTTGATTTTCACACGCATATAGTTGCTAAATTGCATTTTATTTTACAAATCATTTTGCATTTAATCCATTTTTGGGCTCTTTCTTTCACATTTAGGATATGTTTACAGTGTGGAAACTGTTTTGTCCAAGTGTGGGGCAAGTCTGCATTGCATCCTTTTTATTTTTCTTTTTTTTCTTTTTCTATTCCAATTTCATGCATTTAGATAGGACCATCATGCATTTTAGGTCATAATAACATACCTTTTTTCTGAAATACGACTCATTTTAGATTAATACAACAAAATAAGTTAACGATTATTAATCAATTGATAGTATTTTTTTCTCTCAGTTAAGATCGAATAAGAAATATAATGAAAAGTTGAATTTTGAGGGATAATAGTGTAACTGATACATAGGGAGATTCTAAGGTGATGGCCATGAAGTTTATTCTAAATTGTAGTCTTTGTTTAATGAGTGGAGGACTTAAAATACTTAAATTGGCTTTTAGAATCTTTAAAATAAGTTGTGTTAAGATGAATTCGCATAACTCTCTTGTTCTTATATTTTCAATAATAATAATAATAATCCAAGGGTATCCAACATTGCTTGTATATCTGGCGTTGGTGTGAAAACCCACCAAGCTCTATCCGACATGTTGTTGACAAAGTCAGCGTTGGAATATCTTGGTCTCATTTTATGAGTTGGACGGCTAAGGATTACCGACATGTTGTTGACAAAATCAGCGTCGATCTGCACAATCCGCCAAGCACTGTCCCAACTCTCCGTCAGTCCGCAAGGTAGTGTATGAGTGGTATACCTTGGTCTTTTAAATTACGTGTATGTAATTAATCATAAAATTTAACACTTATAGAGATAGAGAATAAGCGATGATGCCCAAACATTTCTTGACGTTATTGATTTGACTAGCCATACACAAGGAAATTAGAATACCACTTCATGGACTGTGACAAGCAAACTAAGAATTTATTTCATGGCTGCACTATCTTATCGACCGAACCAACTGGCCAAACTAGAGTTTAACATTGAAAACTTGATTTATGTTGAAAATTTGTGACAAGTTGAGGTATCTAAAATAAAATCAACTAATTAGATATTATTAACTTAATTTGTTGTACCACTTTCCTGAAGTAACTTTTGTTTTTCGTTTTTATTTGCATATCTCTATTGCATTCGTGTATTTGCATTAGAATCATAACATATTGCATTTAGATTTTGTGGGTAGTATCCGCTGAAAACCCTCATGAGATCCACTCGTCCTACTAGGGGCACCTAGAGGTTTAACGGCTAGTTGCATACACTCAATGCAATCGTGTTTCCAACGAAAGTGTGACTTATCTAGTTTAGTTTTTCATTATATTTACTCGAGGACGAGTAAAAGATAAGTGTGGGGGTATTTGATTAACATAGAAATGTGTTTATTTTATGCTCCTATATCTTATTTTTTGTATATAAATAAATATTACTTGGGTGTTATTTTGTCACTTTTACAGATATGCCAACTAAGCCACATGCAGCCATAAAAATAGAAAATAAAGATCAAAATGTCGTGTATATACATATGAAGGTCTGCAGATGAAGACTTCGCATTGTGTTTCTTTCGGAATTTAATATATGCTCATCTTTGATAAAAGAAATCTCCTGAAATCTTACCTCCCTTCAATTAGTCACATGCCAAACAAGGAAGAGATAGGGGGAATAAATTGCTAATTAAGATGGGAGGGATAAATTGCTAATTAAGAAGGGAAGAATAATTGCTAATTAATTGGCCCCTATATGCATAGACTGGATTAGGGTTTTAGGTTGGCTATCTATCTCCTATAAATATCCATGTAATCTCATTGTAAAGGATCATCCTGGAATCAATAAAGTTTTTTTTTCTTTTCTCTTTCTGCATTTTTTATTTTCTTAGCATTAGTGGTGTCTACACAATTAAATTTGGTAGAACACTATTTGTATTTTGCAATTATTTTTATTAGTGATTGACCATCTGATTAGATTCAGCGGTAATCCTAATTTTATGTTGTGTTTGTTATTTTAATTTCTGCAATTTTAATTTTTGTTCTTTTTTACTGCTTCCTTAGGTCAATTGGATCGAATACATATTTGATTAGATTCAGATATGATTCAATTCAATAATAGTATAATTACAGTTTCAATTTCGTTTTCTTTCAAAACCAACCTCGAAGATTTGTCTAACTCACCCAAGAAATTACATAAATAATTTAATTTAATTTACCTCCCTGTGATTTGACCTGCATACTACACGATCTGTGCGCTTGCAGAATTTATTTTAAAATTTGCGCTTTTCTAGTTCATAGAAAGCGACGATCATGTGCTAATCCCGACTAGTTTGGATAAACCTTAATTTGTTTTGAATTGATATCCAAAGGAGGATTAAAGAATAAATTTAAAGAATCTATCTTCGATAAAATTTATGGGAAGCTTTCCCTAATGATGTGAATATTTGAATAAAAGAATATTTAGAATTGGAATGAGGCGTATGTTGTGTTTTTATAGCACTTGATCATAAAATATGTGAATTATTCGTAAAGGCTGAGTTTATATCCATTCTAAATAATTGATTCGACGATAAGTCTATGATGAAGATGGTGGTTGAAGACCGGAGTTCTTCACATCGTTTGGATGATTACTGATGTGTTGATTGGGTTGTACACCCAAGACAAGGTAACAAGTGGTGATCGTTCAGACGTACTTGGAGATCGACCAGATATGCGAGGAGCTCTCTCCTGTATTGGACATATGGGACGAGGAATAAGGTGCCTCCGGTTTCGTTCAGACCCAAAATGAACTTGTAAATGGATGTGTGTCTGACATTGGATTTCGAACTGTATTGTTGATCTCTGCTACATATATATCTGTTTGGTGGCGGAGAATTTATTCTCTTGCTTAACACCCTTCTCTGAGACGTACGAGCTTAGAGGTTACATATCGATAGACATCAGTCGCATTGCGTGAATTGTCAGTGTGTCAGGTTGAGATGTAAATGATCAAGGCTTCTATTGGAAAGCAGAGTCTTGTGGTTGATGATCAAAGCACGGCTTTAAGTAACAAAACTTTGTGTGTAGCGTTAAATCGCGGGCCTCACACCTCGGTATGAGTCAAAAACGGGATAAGGGACCCAAGAAGTACACGACGTTTCCTTCTAGCTATGGGTAGTGTCATGGTATGGAGCCTAGACATTTATTTATTTTACCTATGCGGATGATGAATTGCGAGCCGCCTCGGATATATCGGTTACTACAGAGCCGATGGATAGGTCCGATAGGACCGGGAAATGTGTGTTCAGGAATTTCCAATCCGCTAATGTAAGTGAGGACGGGCCTTGGAGGATCCAAGGATTCACTGCGCGGAACCCTGAGGCATTTGCTAGAGTGTCTCAAAGCCGGCGAGGAGTACATCCCTTGCCTCGACTCATGACGGAAATCCAATTTTCAATACATGACATTTCGGTTTTGATTGTAGAGCTTAGTATGGCGGCATGATATATGGTACCCGTGCCGCCTATGATTGATACATTTATATTTGAAGTTGTTTTTGACACTATACACTTATAATAGTATCAATTGATTTGTTTTAAACGTACCAAGCATGTTTGGCAATTATAAGGGAAAACTCTATCCTCCGGCTTGCGTTGCATTGTGTGATGGGACCTGAGTCTTATAATAGCTTCATTCTTCAAAAAGCATTGCGTTGTTTACAAACTGTTTATGCACTGGTATTCCTGAGGGTAAACACGTTCTGTACTATATGGCGTGGTCCCTTGATATATCTGATTCTAAAGTCAATTTTATAACTGTTTTAGTTCTCACACCAGTCTCATGACTAACCTGGAGTTCATTGTTTTAACCTAAACTCTGGGTGCCCCTATTTTCCACATAAGCGGCTAGTAATTGGGTTTTTGCAGATATTATTTTCATAGGATTCTGGATCTACAGCTGGAGCTATATTCAGAACGCTCTATATCCATGTATTTCTTACAGTTGCATTATGCATTGATTTTCCGCTGCATTGTAATTTTAAATCTCTAATATTTTCCAGTGTATAATATTTATTCATACTCTATTATATCTTGTACTCTGATGTAAATTGTTGTAATAAGCAATGAAATGTTCTTCTGTTTGCGTTCTGATTTGTGTGTTCTCAACTCAATTCGGGCTTTCCCGTAAGGGCGCTTTTGGGTCGTTTCATAAGAATTATCGATGGATGCTAAAAGGGCCAAAGCACGAAGCACAAAACTCAAAGTTTTACATTACAAGCTATCAAAACTTTGATTACAATATTACATAGTAATTCTGGTACCAGGTTTCCAATTGGTATCATTTATGAAATATTCATATGTTTGAAGCTTCTAAAGCATACATCTATACCTTTTGTAATTTTTTTGTCCTTTTTTGGTTTTTTTCTTTATTTTTTTCTTTCGTTTTTGGTGAATAAGAGTGATACTTAATATGCTACTGCACGTATTTTGATGTTTCATAGTTCAAACTCCTGCTCTCTACAAGTTTGTTTGAATCCTTGACGCTTTATCTAGTTTATTTCAAAAAAAATTCTGAAATGCATTTGCGTTTTATAGTTTTTGGAGTTATTATCAATTCAAAATTTTCCAAATCTTGATTTAATTGCTAAAATCATAAAAAATGTACTTTCGAAATTTTAGTTTTCAAAATTGAACACACATGAATTGATTGTCAAACCATTTAACATACTCAAATATTAAATGCTAATAATAACGTATCAACAAACTTGTCACTTCGTCCTAACAAATTGAATCAAAATAAATGATTGAACTACAAAATGCAAAATCTACAGCAAAAGCAGGAAAAATCATTACCAAACATCACCACTAGTTAAACAAAATTGGAAATTTCTCTAAAATTAACGTAGACTACTCTGAAAACCGAGGAATAGTCTAAAACCAATAATATCTACCCGATTAGTAGATTCAAAAACATAAATTAAGATCTAGATGATAAAGTGTGCTATGTGGTTGAATTTCTACACATATTTGCAAGATTGTAAAACCTAATACGCACATATGCACACATAAATGAGTGCATACATATATAAGTAGATGGATATGCATGCATATATAAACACACACGTATATATGTATATAACACAAAAACACGTATATATGTATATAACACAAAAATACATATAAACACACGTATGATAAAATATGAAGCGCATAACTTATTACTTACCATTCTATAAAGCAAGGAGTGTTATGGGTTATTTACCCGATATTTCTCATGTAATATGCCCAAATTTCTAGAGTTTGTACTTGGCAGAAGCCTTGACCAGGAGATTGAAAATATGCAGGCTTCTAGTCCTTTTTGGACCATGATATATCACTATTGAAAGTTGACGGATTTGAGGTACAAACATTTCAACAACAACAACAACAAAGCCATATATCCTAAACAAGTTGGAGTTGGCTAGATATGGAACTCAAAATTAAATTAAATTAAAATAAACAATAATGAATATATATATATATATATAAGGGTTTAAAATAACCAAATAAATAAAAAGTCGTCTGATAAAGTTTGTTTTAAATAATAATAAAAAAGGTTCAATAAAAGTGTAATAAAGTCTAAAATAATAATAAAAAGGTAAAAAGGTTCAATAAAAGTGAAATAAAATCTAAAATAATTAAACAGGTTATAAAAAAACTAAGGTTTTGGTATATGGATTGCCAAGTTCAATGCACTCCTATCCACTACTAACTCTTCAAATATACTCCAATTACTTAAATCTCTCTTTATTATCTCCTCCCATGTCATTTTAGGTCGACCTCTACCTCCCTTTGGGCCTTCGGCATAGCCTATAATTCCAACGTGCACAAGTGCATCGTACGGTCTACGTTGGATATATCCAAAACATCTCAAGCGGTGTTGGACTAACTTCTCTTCAATAGGTGCAACTCCAAGTTTTTCTTGAATATCCTCATTTCCAATCCGATCTCGTCTGGTATGCCCACAGCTCCAGCGTAGCATCCGCATCTCTGCTACACTTATCTTCTGGACGTGTTGCCTTTTAGTAGGCCAACATTCTGCACCATATAACATTGCAAGCCTGATTTCTATCCTATAGAATTTTCCTTTAAGCTTCTGAGGAATCTTCCTATCACAGAGAATGTCAGATGCTAGTCGCCATTTCACCCATTCTGATTGAATTCTAAAACTAACATCCTTATCAATCTCCCCATCAAACTGCAACATAGATCCTAAGTATCAAAACGATTCCTTCTTGGGTACTACTCTACCGGCTAGGGTGACCTCTCTATCATCTGAGCTGACACCGCTAAACTCACACTTCATATACTCTGTTTTAGTTCTACTAAGCCTGAAACCCTTTGATTCCAAGGTCTCCCTCCACAACTCTAGTTGTCGATTAACCCCTATTCTACTTTCATCAATCAGCATAACATCATCGACAATAAGCAAACACCAAGGAATCTCCCTTTTTATATCTTTTGTGATCTCATCCATCACCAATGCAAAAATATAGGGGCTCAAAGCCAAACCTTGATGTAACCCTATGTTAACTGGAAAGTCTCTGGTCTCACCATTGCATGCCCGGACACTAGTTACAACCCTGTCATACATAACATTGATAAGGGTAATATACTTTGATGACACTCTCTTCCTTTCTAGCGCCCACCACATAACCCTCCTCGACACTCTGTCATAAGCTTTCTCCAAGTCAATAAAAACCTTATGGAGATCTTTCTACTGCTCCCTGTATCTCTCCATAAGTTGCCTAACCAAGAAAATCGTCTCAATGGTTGACCTTCCAATCATAAAACCAAATTGATTCCTAGAGACACTTGTCGGCCTCCTCAAACACTGCTCGCAAACTCTCTCCCAAAGCTTCATTGTATGACTCATAAGCTTAATTCTCCTATAATTTGTGCAACTTTGAATATCTCCTTTATTCTTAAAGATTGGAACTAAAATGCTTCTCCTCCACTCATCTGGCATTTTGTTTGATTTGGAAATATTATTAAACAACTTAGTCAGCCATGTTGTCCCTGCATCTCCAAAGCATCTCCACACCTCAATAGGAAAGTCATCAGGCCCTATCGACTTGCTTGATTTCATTTTTTTCAACGCCCCTTTACCTCAGCTTCTTGAAATATCCGCACAAAATATCTATTGGTGCTGTCGACAAAGTCTTCTAACTCGATCGAAGAGCTATCGCTTTCTTCGTTGAAAAGCTTATCAAAGTATTCCCTCCACCTATTATTTATCTCATCTTCCTTCACCAAAAGTCTATCATTCTCGTCCTTAATGCATTTAACCTGATTGAAGTCCCTTGTCCTCCTCTCGCGTAGCCTAGTTATTCTGTAAGCGTCTTTTTCACCCTCTTTTGTACATAGCCTTTGATACAAATCTTCGTACGCTCGTCCCCTTGCTTCACTCACTATTCCCTTTGCATCCTTCTTTTCCATTTTGTACTTGTGCATGTTCTCTTCGCTTCTATGATGGTGCATGCGTTTGTAGCATTCCTTCTTCTCTTTGATAGCCTTTTCTACCTCGTCATTCCACCACCATGAATCCTTGGGTTCTCGCTTACTTCCTCTTGTTATCCCAAATACCTCAGTAGCGAATCTCAGAATGCAAGTTGCCATCGCATTCCACATGACATTTGCTTCTTCTTCTACATTCCGAACCCCTTCTCCCATCACTCTATTTTAAAACACCCATGAAGATTGCCTTTAAAAAAACAAATAGGGACACAAAACTAGCTAGAACAGCCCCTAAAATAAAGAGAGGCAGTTGAATAGATGCCCAAAAAAAGCATCCTTAATGAATACAAGAGGCAAAAATACAATTAGAAACACCCCTACTGATGGAATTATACGAGTAAACATACAATACTAGGTGTACCGCCTTTGATAATTTAAAATCAATAAGGGCATATATGCTCTCACTTTTCATGCTCCCAAAATACAATTTAAAAAAAATCGAGGCATATACAAATGCCTTTATACTACATCAAACTAAACAAACAAGTACGAAATATCCTCACTAATTTGTAAAAATTTTGATATCTAATTGCTACAGATAAATAAGGACACAACATAAACCAATACTCTTATCATTTAAACACACCAGTCAATAGAATAAGGCCATCATTCTTTAAGTGCAATATTTTTTATTTAGACAAGTACACATATTATTAATGAAATCGATATAAATCTATCTTGCTTGAAAAAGGCACATTATGACAATGTTAGAAAATATTATAGATGCATATGCACAATGATGTAAAGCAAAACTTGGTCTGATCCAACAACAGTGCTCATTTTATATATTATGACAGTGATATGTGAAATTTTACATATTATGTGTTGAATATCATCCTTTGAAAGGAGTCTTCCAATTGGATTGCATAGTACCAGTTTCTAGAAAATTTCAAAATAGCCTATAGTTCTTCATACTATGGTTACCAAACATAAAACCTGTTAAAACTATTGAATGAAAAATAAATACGATTAGAAATAATGCTCCTGATGAGCTAAGGTTCCTGCTCCAAGTAGAAATTCTAATGGAAAGTCATCTCTTATTGTTCTATTGAAAATGTATTACTATATATAAGTACTTTTTTTTATCAACTAGTAATTAATAAAGAATGCAACGTTCTATCATTCAGCTAAAGCATTGGCACATTCACGACTTCATATTTTGAAATTTGAAGCAATAGAAGCTAAAAATTCAACTGGATATCATGGAAGTATTTAGATAACACTTGTTGAACTTCATGTACTACATGTGCACATTTTGCATGTGTGATAAAGCCATATAGATGTGCTCTTATGTCAAGATTTTCATACTATAAGCATTTTATCTGCATTAGCTAAAATTTGTTAGTATATATGATATGGTAAGATGTATTCAGAACTTTGGATCTCCTAGCATATATTCCAGGTATATTCAGGTGAATAGTGTAACCATTGTGAATATAACAATGAGAGTTATTTGCATTATATCAGAAAAAAATTAAATCTTTTACAATAGAAAAACTTGTTTGATAAGAATTGCTTAATACACTACATCAAACCTGCTACGTCAAACCTCCTTAATTTCAGCCCATTTGAGTCATTAATACACTTCAGCACTTCAGCCTAACCACAACCAAACTTCAATCAAATCTGCTACATCAAACCTACTCAACTATTACTGCTCCTCAAGCAACCCTATATCTTCATTACGTCAAGCTGCTCACAATAATTCACCACTTGATCAAACTTGTTGAACTCCTCCCTCCAAACAGATCACTACATCAAACTCCTATACCTTCACTAAATAAAACTGCCCTGCGACCAAGCCACAAACTAAACTGCCTCAACCATCACCCATAGTTCACCGACCAAGTTTCCCTTATTACCACCAGAACAAGATTTATCGCCACCCAAAACAAGTTCACCACAACCCTGCCATCTAACTCCATACATACCCGCTTTCCCACATTTGCAGCAGCCTCACCAACATCCTAGTTTGAACCACCAACCATCAAGCACATCGCGACAAACTCCACTACAAACTACATACTGAACACTGTACCATCACTCATTAAGCACTGAACCATCAATTATTTCTCCATCATACAAACCGCCCTATTGACTATGTAACCGCCACAACAAAAAACTGGACCATCACTCGAAATTTTATCATTCCTTCTCAAAACCTCCCTCAGAACATCCACCTTGAAACAAGAGTGTGGATTAATGTCGTTTCTAATCATCAACACCATTTGTCAATCAAACCGACAACATCAGACTAACCCTGTTCCACTTTCACTAACAAATTCACCACAAACATCCACTACACAATACATCTTTTCCATCCACAATACCATTTTCAACCCTTATATTCACCAACCAGAACGTCACCATTAAGTGTGGTACTTCAATCACCAGAACAACTCAAAGCGCAAACACTGGCTCCCTTATTTTCAACCCAAAACGCGATCTCATTGCCTGTCTAAACATCCCTCTACATCTCAACTGTGACATGAAATAACCAAATACTGATTACTTTAATGCTTTCATTTGAGGTTCATGAAAATTTTATGGTCCAAGTTTCTAATTGTAGCAGATAAAATCATTTGCTCATGTCCTGAGATTATTACAAAATAAAGCATTTCGTTTAACACACATAAAACCACTCCATTTCCAGCTCGCAAGTATTTGCCAGTGTGAAAGTAGCATTGGGTTCATATCAGTGAAATCGCAGTACTAGAAGAGACAAGCATAGAGATTAGACCAGTTGACTTAGAAGGGGATGCAAGGAGCAGTTGAAGGCCAAAATTTTAAGTTAGATTAATTGATATTAGTAGACTGAAGAAACTGACAATGGAGACATTTAAACATGTGAAGAATAAACAATAGTAGGAGTGGGAATATATTTCTTATGTATACAAACCTTATATTACTTCCTTAATATAATACTTAAGCTAGCTTAAACATACAATTTTCATTTTCTTACGATTGTTAATTTTAGAACCTTAATGAAAAATACAAGAGAAAAGTATGGCAATTTCACAAATATATGCATAAGTAAATATACCAGAATATTTCTTATGACAATTATATTATATTATTTCTTAAATTTATGTCTTTATCCATCTAAGAAGTAGAATGATTATGCATATAAAAAGTTTATCATATGCCAAAATTCAATTCATAGGCATTGTCAAAATACTATTTATAAACTTTAAAAAAAATCTACTTGCTATAAACATATAAAAATCACATATGTATTTAAGATAATAACCAATTCAAATATCAATGCCGCATAAAAACAGCTCACCAAAGAAATTAGTCAACCATATAACAATTGCAGCCAACAATACATAATACACTTTGATTATGACTTCCTAAACATATAGTTACCAGTTAACGATGCTCAATACACTTGAAGTAATGTTTGAAACATAACGACAACGTAGTTATAGCAAATAACTTGATATCCCAAACTATGAAACTGTTTCTTACTCTACTCCAAGAAACGTCTCTATTAATTGGTGGGATCTCGACCATCTTATATTTCTTCGTTCGAAATGGAGGTTGTCCAACTTCATCAACTTAGTATTATTTATTATGACAAAATATACAAGAAAAAGACAATATTTTAGAACCTTATATTATTTCTTATGACTGTTTTCATTTCCTTAAAAAAAATTGGCTTTTTTGTGATTACAAAAAGTTGCATATATCCACTCCATGTCAATATCAACAAACTATTCTACTTTTAGCACATAGTATGAATCATGAGACAAAACAGTTTTAACATCTACACATTTACAACATTGTTCATACATATGTAGAATTCTTATCCTGTAACATCTTTTTGTTACTTAACAAAAGCACGTAGGTCATAATACAAGTTCGCCGTGTATAGTATGCTACTTTTTCCAATTGCAGAATAACATAGTCTATAGTAATTGTCTGTGGTTTCAATAATTTTTAAAGCACAACTAATTACAGTTTAAAGATCCAAATTGTTCTAAGCCAATGTTAAATTGTGTATCATTTGGCTTACCTCCAGAGAAGTAAGAGTACAACCTCTAAAAGTAAATAAAGGTACACAAGTAAATCATTGGAATTTCTCATCAACATACCTTAGAATCAGTTAGTCAACATAGCCATTTTCTTATATATCGGTAAACTCAAATTAAAAATCCATAAAAACTTCAATTCAAGAAATAAACTCAAAAATAATAAAAAAAAGGAAAATACCAAATTCGCAGCTTCTTGTGTTTTACGGCTTCGACCGTTTGAGATTGTGGAGGACTCGAATGATTCAAAGATGTTTGGTCGAGGTCCAATTTGAGACTGGGAGAGGAGATTCGTACGCAAGCAGGTTTCATGACGATGAGATCGAGATTTGGGAAGGAGATTCGAAGTGGAGAGGAGAGAGGACACTCTAGAATAGAGAGGGTTAAGGGTGGTTTTTTGAATTGGGAACCGGAAAAAGCGAATTAACGTTTGGAAGGAGAGAAACTAAAAAATATCTCCGCTCATCCTTGTAGGTCAAAGAGAGCATTTAACCTAGGTGCATATTATGTAAATGGACGCTAACCGATCTAACTATAGCAAGTCAAATTTTTATGCTATCCCGATTGCTATTAATTAATTTTTTTCTTGTAGTGGTTAGGTCAGAATTACTAGCCTTGGTAGGCATATATCTTGGGTTGAAACAAATGGGATACATCTGTATATTATAACTGTGTTGTACTTTTCTTGTTCACCAGAACTTATTGTTCTGGCCCCCTCCTCAATACAACCTCTGAGGTTTTCTAGAGAAGGTCGGGTTCTCGCAGGTGTCTAATTTTGGTTTTCAGTTCTCGTTCTCTCTCATGCTCGGTATTGACATGGTGATTCACTTTGATATGGTAGTTACTTGAGTTAATACTATTACATCCTATTTCGTTTCCACTGTGAATTATTGATCGTACTCTGATTATGCTCATGCTCATTTATTTGCAGGTACCAGATTTATATTCTCCATGCTTGGATTTGTTCGAGTTTCGATTTTTATTGAAATTCGGGATCAGAAAAGTGTGGGGTGTTACACCTAGCTTGTGGTTTAACAGATCATTTTGTTTTATTTTGGTTTCTTCCATCTTCTTCATCCTCTCCATAAAACTCCACCATCTTGCTCCTTCCACCACCATCACCGCTCCCACCTCCTATGTAGCCCCTAACAGCCCCTCCTCCAAGCCATGGGCCTCCCTTGGCCAAAGACACCTTATTCCCTCCTTAGAGTCCAAACTCCCTCCTTTACTCCATTTTTCACCACACAATCTCTTCCACCTCTTCCTACCACCACCACACCTCCCCTGGGCTCCATCACCATGCACATTACCCCCTCACTCCAAGCCGTGGACCCCACTCCCCTTGGTCGCACCTTAAGATATCACCTTTCATCTCCTAAATGTAGACAAAAATATATACACAACTTACGCAGTGTTCGTGAAGAGTTCGAGCTGGAAAAGTTGCTAACTTGGTTGCTAAGTGAAGTTCAAAGTTGTAGAGAAGCTAACAAGTCCTACGCTAAACGTTTGGTGGAGTGGAGAAGCAATGGTAAGAGAATTTTGCCCACATTTGGTTAACTATTATTAATAGTGTAGCTAATTATGTTATGTGTAGTAATGGTAAAGTGGTTAAGTAATTTTGGGTTTAATGATGTTAATGGTTAAGTTAGAAAGTTAATTACTTAGTGGTTTAGTGATTCATGTGGTTACCTACATGGTTACGAAGTTAAACCACAAATAAACGATCGGTTAGTTTGGTTGATAACGTAATTGTTATGGATGGGTGATTATTGGGTGATAATGCAGTTAGCAAGTTAATTTTGATAACATGTAGATTTGCTAAGTAAATATGTGATTAAGAATTTAATTAGGATAATTTAAAAGTCCAAAACAATCAAATTCTAAGTGATGAAGTAATTTGAAATGTTTACTTAATTATCAAGTAGATCGGAAATGGATGAATATTGACATTCATTTATATTGACGTGATATTGGTCAATATTGATGTGACGTTGATTGATAACTTAAGGTGATGTGTGTTAATATTGATTTGACATGATTTGATTTTCTAATAATAGCAATAAATTACAAACGATAACTAATAGTTAAATTAAAGATGGTTTGTCATGATGTTAAGTGTTAATGACCTTAACACTTATTTTAATGATGCCAATATGTGATAGTTAGATGTTAATGGATGTTAATGATTGCTAATGGATGTTAATGAAACCCAAATAAATTGGATATATGGTGATTGATTGGGTCTTATTCCAAATCAAAATTAAATTGAATATTTTATTAATTAAATACCTGAAGAAAAGAAAAGTCTGAATTTTTAATCCAAAACGATTTGGAAAGACAGCTTTAGTAATTATGACTAGTTTTTGTAAAGGAGGAAAATTTATTTGAATAAGTTTTTAAGTAATTAAGGCATGTTCAAATTTGAAATTTAATTGTAACTTTAAAAAGTGAAGTTCGGTTTGGATTTAGAAAGTGTTATAACCATATTTTATTACTATCTTGTTTTTAATGGGTTTCAGGAAAGTTTGGGTTTCAAAAGATGAAGTTTGTGATTTAAATAATATTATAATATTCAAATAATAGAATATTTGAATTTAAAGTTAAATATTGGAAGTATAGTTTCCAAAAGTTATTATATATGTTTTATATAATTAATAAATTATTTGAAAGTAAATTCGACTTGATTTTAAATGTAAGTCGAAGTTTGGTTTGAATAGGACTAATGCGCAGCGGTAATTCGTTGATTTCGACCACTTCAAATTGACCTACCGGGAGATCCGACCATCAAATTTTTCCAAAATGAAAAATATTTGGTTTGAAATGAAAAGAGTTTTCAAATGAAAAGGAAAGTTTTATAGTCCAACAGTTAGATCTTGAAATAAGTTCAAATCAATTTTGAATAAAAATCACGCTAGTGTAGTTTGGGACCCAAAATTGGATTTTTATGAAATAAGCTATATTTTTAAATTATTAAGATAGAGATAAATTATGATCAATCGTACTAAATGGTTTAGAAGTGATTTGGATCGAATATATCGTGTTCTAATGACATAAAGCTATTTTGTTAATACTAGCTATTTTTGAGAATCGGTTTTTGGAACATGTTGAAATAAAAAGGTTTTGACATAACTAATGTTATCCAAAAGTTTTGCAAACATATATAAAGGATTAAAATGAAGATTTTAAGACATTTTGAAATTGAAAAAATGTAATAAAGATAAGTTCCCCAATAACGAATTAAATTGGAATTGAATGGGAGTCGTTTTGGTGAAAATTGAGATGAGTCTCTATGGATGAAGACCTTTACTATTTAAGGATTTTTAAAAGGCTTTGTCATTACTCCACTTATAATATTACTCCGATATGGGAATTCATATCGATTATGAGCTGATATGATTTCCGTGAAGATTTCATTTAGAATGAAAGTACAATTTTGAGTTTTTCGTGAACGATGTCTTAAATAACATTTGTTCTTTAACCCATTTAAAGGAAAGGATGTTCTTCCAAGTTAAGTTGAAGTGAAATCTTTATTTAATTTGACTATAAAGCTTTGATGAAAGAGTTTCTCGTCACGATAATGAGAACAAAGTTTAAGGATCGCTTAAAAGAAGATACATGTTTTTTTCGTAACGATAAGATCGAATCTTAAATTAGATTTGAGGAAAAAGAAAGAAGTTGGAACTTGATTGTTTTATCGTTGAGATTGGGTGATCTTTTAGGTGTTTGATCTGATGTTGGTTTAGGCCTTCGGGGTCATGCACTTGATAGAATGTTCTCTTGGTATTGTGCAATTGAAAACTAATTTTGGTTAATGAATGGTTTTCCGTAACGATATGATTAAGAAGTCGTAAGTACAATTTTGGGCTAGAGACACGATCAAGGGAAGATAAAGTATTTTACCCTTATCAATTATCAATGAATGGGTTGGGTTTGGGTAAATATATTTTCCTGTAAAGATAAATGAAATCTTTAATCATATTTGGAATAAAAGAATGTAATTAATAAATTCAATTAAACTTACCAAAATATAAGGGAAGTTAGATATGGAGTACAGCTGGTTTTTCTCCATGGGATGGGAATGGAATATGAATTTGTGTAATAACCTTCGTGTTGAGGTTTAATTGAAATCAAAGAATATTCCAAAGCTGAATAAGACTTATGATATTCTTGTATATCCATATTGGTTTTAAAGATGCACTAGTTATGTCAGAGAGACCAGGTGTAACCCCTTCTGAATAACTATACGACGAGTAATGAAGATTTTTGAAGACGGTGGTTGGGGAACGTGAATCTTCACATTATAGCACTGTTAGTTGATCTCTCAAATAGGCGGCCACATATTAGGATGTTATATCGTGACAGCAGTCCAAACGTACTTGGATATTTTTTTGGATATGCAAGGGTCTCTCTCCTTTATTGGATGAGGAATAAGGTGCCTTCGGTTTCGTTCAGACCCAGAACGAACTTGCATGGATGTATGTCTGACATTGTATTTTATGATATAATAAATTGGTTTCTACTGATGATATTTCAGCTGGTGATGGAGGATTCATCCTCTTAGCTTAACACCCTCTTCTGAGACATATGTACTCAGAGGGTTATATAATAATAGATGCCAATTATATTTTGTGAATTGACCATGTGATATGCTAAGTGTTGCTGGCAGATAGATCAAAGCTTTTGTTGAAAAGCAAAGCTTTGCGGAATATGACTTTAGGGCCTCACAACCCGGAAATGAGCCGAAACAGGATGATGTACCGCAAAGTTAAGGACAAATGTTTCCTTCTATTTGAGAAAATGATGCTATGGTATGAAGCCCAGACACTTTACTTATGTAGAGATGGGTCAAGGTCCCTCGGATAATGGTCCGTTATGACCGAAACATGTTATGTTTAATAGAAACCCGAACTACAGTAGATATAGGTGCGCCGGCTCTGTCACTACAGAAAAAAGGATCATATGTTGGTTCCAAGGACATCCCGCTAGAGGTGTACCTGAATCAGTTAAGAAAGTTCCTTTGCCTTGGTCATTATTGGAATCCAACATCCAATACAAACCATTACGATTTTAGTTGTAATCTATGTATGTAGACATAATATATGGGTACCTACATGTGATAAGATTTATGCATTTACTTTTGAAAATGATTTCCACATTAGAGATTAATGATAATATCCAATGATTTTCGCGTACCAAGCATATTTGGTTATCATAAGGTAAAACTTGCTCCTAATGGTGTGCGCTTACATTATATGATGGGTGTAACACCCCACCTCCGTTAAGGTCACTCACAAAGGGAATGCCTTAACTTTGGTGGAGCATTTTAGTAAACAAAACAGAAACTTACAAGACAGATAAAACAGTACTTGAAAATTTTTAACTTTATTACAGCGGAAACATAAATCAATATGGTTACATCCTTTCAAATCTCAGAATTCAAGTACAAAATATCAGTCTTGTACAAAAGCCTTCAAAAGGCCTGGTTTAAAATCATAATCCCCATAGAACGGAAGCTATGCAGAGCCAAGCCATACTTTAAGCACTTCAAGCAAAGAGAAAATCCGGATCAAGCTAAAGTATTCCCTCCTTGGATAACCTGGGGGGGAACGGAAGAAAGGAGGCGAAACAACAAGGGTCAGACAAAAAGTCAGGCAAGTCCAGTGACTTTCAGCATATGAACAGATAATAATAATATGACATGAACATAAAACTGGATGAGAGATAACTGTAACAGGTGTAGCAGATATAACAGAAGAACAGAATGACATAAACTATTGCTTTACACTTCTCTGCACTAATACTAGTATAACCGAATTAGGTGTCACCCTAATGTCTAAACTGAAACAGAAACGGGTACCGAATAATTTAACAGAAACAGAATGCTAATATTGGGCCTTTACTACCCGATCAGAAACACACAAAAGCAGAATGCGGATAATGGGCCTTTACCACCCAAACAGAAACAGAAACAGATTAATCCCTACGGAAACAGAATGTAGAATTAGGTGTACACTAGTAATGGGCCTTTACCACCCGAACAGACGGTACCACGCAGAAACAGACAGGTGTTGCCACCCAACAGAAACAGACGGCACCAACAGAAACAGACAGAACTAAGTGTACCCTAAAACCCTACCCCAAGCGATCGGCTCCCTAATACATAAATATCCTGTGTCGGCCCCACAGTAGGGTGTATCACTCCCTAAAGTGACAACCAATTGGCACAGACCTATTTACAGATGTCACGGTGTCTTACATCCTCAGAGGCAGACCGGGATCCATGCACGCACATGACCCGGTTGGAACGCACCATCAACACCCCTCGCCATTATCAAAATGAACCACTTATAATTAGTTCAGTAAGCGTGCCCGGACCCTACCTACTGTTGGGTCAAAGTTTTGATACCAGAAAGGGTTACTGACTAATATGGGTCCCAAACAACAGATGACACAAGTAATTCCCCTCCTAACCTTGTGTCCCCAGACTAACAGATTTCAGATTAACTTGTTTACAAGTTCAGACATACAGAATTCAGATTTACTAGTTCACAGATTAAGTTAACAAGTTTTCAGACTAATAAATCAGATGTAAAGATTTTTCAGATTTGTCTAACTTTGTATTGGGCCTACAGATTCCTGGACGGGTTTACTACACCTATTAATCTAGTTGGTTTAACCCTTTTCCCCCAATACGTTTTAGACGTCATTCTTATCTTAGATTTGCATTAATTAATTATTAATGCCCAGACCTCTCACATTAGGTCGCTAGCTTGTGGCCGTTGGATGGACCGGGCGGTTCCGGGCAGACTTCTGCCACAAGCCAGACCTAACCTCGTGTCTTAAGCAGGTTATGACTAACTTCTCACATTAGAACCTATTGTTTGCGGCCACTGGATGTGCCGGGCGGTTCCGGGCAGAATTACGCCGCAAAGTCATTCTAACCTCGAGTTAGTCACGTTTATCTTTGCGGCCAATTAATTAATAATTTACCTTTTATGCGCACGCCCAATATATATGCCAATTCAGATTATATGAATAACAGGATGATTATATCAACACAGCAGATAACAGATTTTAGCAGATAACAGATTTTCCAGATTATATGACTTAACGGATTTAACAGATTTAGCAACTTAGCAGATTTTGGCATATAACAGGTTAGGCATTTTAAACAAATAAATTTAACAGATTTAAGCATTTTCAACAGACTTAGCGGATGACAAATCTAGCAGATGAATAGATCTAGTAAACTCGGCGGTAGAGCAGAACTAGCAGATTAAGCAATATAATAGAACTAGCAGATTAGGCGATATAATAAAACTAACAGATTAGGCAAATATAGCAGAACTAGCAAATTAGGCAATTATAACTGATTTTCATCATTCCTTAAAGTTTCAGATATCTTACCTAATTATAAATTTGGCCTAAATTTGCATGCCTAAATAGTGGTCATGATTCACACTAGGATCATGTACCCTACGTTTGCATTGAATTTGCATGTCACAAATTATGGTCATAATTTACATGTCCCAATTTAGTTCCACTTGCCTAGTACAAAAGATTCACATATAAATTATACCAACTATAGCCATCTATTTCAATGCATGTCATATATTCAAAAATCTCCTACTTAGGTGTTATTCACACTTGATAGTTATCAAATCTTAATATGGATCTTCACACCTAAGTTATAATCCGTTATAAAATATGCCCAAGGATCTAGATCTAACATATGATATGTGTTTTAGTTCAGATCTTAATATTCCAGATTTGCAAGTTATGTATTATCATATGATAATCCCAAACAGTCATATATGCACAGATCTAGATCTAGTTTATATACTCAAATTAGTCACAGATCAGTCCAATTATGCCTTAGATTTATGTTCTAAGTTCCAAGTCCAACCTATGTTCTTTCCTCAAATCAATCACATATCGGTCATGCCCAATTTATGCACATTCATTTGATTGTCCCAAACTTTTTAACGTATGTTGATCTCTTATGAGATTGGCTCAGGCTCGTGGTAGCCTGGCTATAGAACAGAAAGAGGAAAGAGGTACAAAATAAAACAGATCAGATCAGAACAAAACAGATATAACCTCAGATTCAGATTTAGAGTTCATGTCACAATCAAAATTAACGTTTATATCGGAAAGTAACTGCAGTTGCCTTAATTTGATTAAAGAAAGAACTCTAGTTGTTGTAGAACCGTTGCAGAAGCTCTAATCTCTAATTGAATTTAGGTTGATGTTGATTGTCTTCTAGTTTTGATTCCAGCAGAGTAGCAACACCATTTTTATTTTTAATTTAGAACAGAGGCAGAGTAGAAGCAGAATATAATTGTGTGCAGAGAAGGCTGGGTTTGGGGCTGTTTAAATAGGTTTAGGCAGACGAATCTAGACAGAAAACGAGACCAGATACATCAGAACGCACTCATGCAGAAAAGCAGATTCGGAGGCAGGTCGACCCCCAGGTCGACACTAGGGTCGACCCCTTGGGGGCAGGTCGAATCTAGGGTCGACCCCCTGGGGGCAGGTCGACTCTAGGGTCGACTCCCCAGTCGACCTGGTCTGTGCTGTTTAATTTTTTTTCTAAACTTTGGAAGGCCATAACTTGGTCATATGGACTCCGATTTACGAAATTTCAGACACTATTTCGCGTATTTTTCCGAGACGAACGCAATGGCACAGCCCATTTCCCTTGATTCTGATTTTATATTTTAATTATACTCAGATTTGTAATTCTTAAGTTCACAGAAAATACGGGGTGTTACAATGGGATGTTGGTCTTATGGTAGCTTCATTTTCCAAAAATCGTATACGAAGTTTTTAAACCCTTTTGATGATTATCTGATATATGTAGGGTTTGTTATCTAGTTCTTAAGATGGTCAATCCAAGTCGAATTCGAGTGTTTTGGCACTCGGATCAGATCCGAGTGTATTTCAGGTTTAGATAGTATTCTAGGAGTTCTTATTCGATTCCAGAGGAGCTGGTGATCTTCATTAGAAGGCAGGGTGTATTCTACTATCTATACTTGGATGTCGTGGTTGTATTATGTGGGGATAGAGTTTATAACTATCCATGGTATGTTTACTCTGATTATTTAAATGTTTTCCATTATAAATTTTCCGCTGTAAATTTAAATTGAAATATAATATTTTGTTCTATTCCGCTATGAGATTCTGTTCTTGTCTCTTGTTCTGTTTCCCTATGTTTGCTTTGGTAAACTCCGATGGATTGAGTTTGCGATATTTGGTTTTGCAGTATATGAACACCGAGGATGTGTCAAATATCGATTATCAAAGATCGAAAATTCGATTTATCACAGGACATTTTGAGGATGCTTACTTTTTGGACTGGACTTGTGCGGTATATAATCGGTTCAAAGAGTGATGATTTTCGTAGTTGTCACACCCAAAAATCGAAATTTTCACTAAAAATAAATTTCTGCTTCTAAAAATTCATGTAAATTTTGGAAATTCTTTTCAGTACTGCTTTACTTTTTCATAAGAGATTTGCACCAAAAATTAAGATTTTAGTAATATGTGTTTTACGATCTTTAAACCATCTATATGTATACAAAACATATGATTAAACATATATAATTTACCGTATCTAAATCCGTGTTTTTACATAAATAGATTATAATGGAAAGAAAGTAAATCAAACTAAATACTAAATTTTAAAAGAATTTTTTTCAACCGAAATTTGCAAAAAGTTTCAAAATATGTTTTTTGGAAACTTAAATGACTCAGTCACACTTTTGACATAAAAAGGAAGTCAGTAATGCAGAAAAATGCGAAAACCAAAACCACACAAAAAACTCAAAATAGTTCTCAGCTTAAAAGGAGCAGGCAATAAACAAGAAATATACCCGTGACGGAACAATGCAAAACCATCCTTTGCTAAAATATATCTACCAAAGAATTTTATTCTTTCCGGCTCTAAAACAACTGTTAATTAAATAAAAAAATGAGATTTCATTTCTATTTCAAATGACAAACAAATAATTGAAATCTCATTACATCGTCATGCGATTTTCAAACACAAAAAACAACAAAGGTAAAATGTTGGAAAGAAAAAGTACACAAGATACACAAGAAACATAAGGCTTCGCCTACATGCTATCAGAAGGTTGAGCACTACGACTGGAACTCAATCCATTGCCATGTCCGTGCTAGGAACATTAGCAAGGAAGAAATGCATCCAAGCCCGTGCGTCTATCGACGCTGATCCCTGCGAACCTCACGGAACTCAGCCTTGATTTGGTAAAGAGTGGCAAGCTCAAGGCTCTCTTGGCTTGTTGTGGTCGGCTGCTGCTGCTGAACTAAAGCGGGAGGTGCAGGAACAGGAACAGGTGATTCGGGCAGCTGAAGGCCCATCCTCTTGAGAAAGGCACGATCAATGGCAGTAGGGGTATTCTTGATCATAGATTCTCCTCGAAGATTCACCTGAAATTATCGAAAGACACATATGAGAAGATGATTGTACGAGAAATGGGTCCTCGGAGTACTGGCCGAGGGCTCGGAGAAATGGAACATCAGTGCATGCGCCCAATTGACGACCATGTCGTCGATGATAGCGTTGGTGGTTCGATGCACCAAAAGAGAAATTTGCTCGAGGCTCTCTTACTTGGGAATAATGTTTTGGTGAATGATGCGCACAACAAGACAAGCAATATAATGCAAATTAGTCACGTACCAGACACCAGAAGCTCCAAGAAAGATGCGAGAAAGTATCCGAGGGTCTTTTACCTCTATGTCATCCATATTCGCTCTAATGTAAAAATCCCCAAAATCACAGATAAATTCTGGTTGGTGAACTCAATGTGGGTCCTTTCACCTCAGACCGAATCTGGCTAACTCCCTGATCAAAATTTACAATCATATGGAGTCGAAAAGACGAATGCAGCACAAATAACACGTGTACTTAAAAGTGTCGTGGCGCAGGATCGGTTTTAGGTCTGTGGTGACAAATAGCTCCTCAAGTTGAAAAGGAGCAAAATTAGGAAATTTCACCAGAATCCCTTGGTGAAATTCATAATTAGTCGTTTTTCCTCGGGTTGCTGTGAAGCCATGCAGCCTCTTGAGGCGTGAGATCGGGGTGTTGTGCCAGTATATTGAAAGCTCGAGAAGGCGCCATGAAATATCGGCAAAATCAAAGAAGGAAAATGCAAATATGGAGTATAGAACTGTCTAGATCTATGATGCAAGAATTTTGGTGGTAATTAGAGAAGAAATGGAGGTTGGAGGCTCAAGTTTGGAGCTAGGGAAGGTACTGAAGTTGGGTTTCGGCTGTTTGAATTAGGGGAGACAGGGGAAAATTAGTTGCTTGACTTGGAAGTGATATTATATACCACTTCCCATATCCGGATCGCACCCAAAATAAGGTAACGATCGGCCCCTGGGAAGGAGGGCAGTCGACAACTTGCCTCTATCGGGGCGCTGCCTGAACCTATACCAAAATGGGTTGGCTCCACTTTGAAAATTTAAAAGAAATTTGCATCTCCTTACCAACTCCTTCGGCAATCTCGTGATAATGTCCACTATCTGTCGAGTTGAGAAATAATTTCCCCATTGCTACTTATTCGCCTCAGAACAATTGCAATCAAACGAATTCTCAAGTAGAAAATTCGGTTAGAAATCCAAAATAAATTAAAATGGATTTTCCCCTTACCTAGATGACAAACAAATCGAGCGATTTAAGAAATCAAAATACCCCATGCTAAATAGAAATTTACCTAAGTTTAACTCGAGAGAAATTTTTTGAAAATTTCTTCGAATCCAACTTTTATTTATAAACCGAAGGTCTCGTATTATAATTCTATTTTATTGATTAATTCATATCCCAGTTCATATTATCGACTGGAACAACCTTTCCATATTATGAATTATCAAGAATTATTTAATCCCTAAAAGGTCATTTGTGATAATTTTTATAAGTCATCCGAAATATCCAAAAAAAGGAATATTAAAAATCAGAAGGAGCTGATAATTATGGTTTCTAAAATTTTGAGGCTTATTCCTTATCGTTTCCAAATTCATTTTTTTACGAAAATTGATTATTTATTAAAATTATATAAAATCCAAACAATATGAAACACGGTTAGATTTAAATTTCTAAATTTTATTTTCATGAACCTTTATTTATTAAACAATTTCTTGAAAATCATAAGTTAAAACTATCAAAACCATTTTTTCAAAATAGTTTAAATTTTGAATTTTCTCTGAATATAGGACCAAGGACTCAAAGGAATAGTTCTCACAAAAGGATATCCGAATTCCAAAATGAAGCATCAAATGGAAATACCTCATAATTATATTTCCGGACTATAATGACACATTAATGTGAATTTCCCATTCCAAGACCAAGAAAAGGTCATCGATTGGAACTCCCAAACTAAACCAAAACAAAAACTCACTGCTATCTTAGCTGTAGCTAGCTTTCTATCCAATCAACAAGCTTAAATCCATGGGATTCACGATACGTCGTCCTCATGCACCTAGAAACAAATCGCCAAACACATCATGGCATAAGTTAGAGTTGGCTAGAAATTCAAACTCAAAGTACTTCTAACTCCTAGTCGTTATAAACCCATCATAAATAAATAGGTTCATGACTACCTCGTCGTTGAAATATTTTAGGATCAAGTAAGAAAGACTAAGAAAATAGAAAAGAAATTCGAATACGTTCTCTCACTAATACTAATTTATTATTTCCTCTAATCGTCTAAACCTAAGCTCTGCCACACTTTTCTGAGCCCGAATTTCGATAAAAATCGAAACTTAAACTCATCCAACCATAGAGAGTATAAATCTAGTACCTACAAAATAATGAGCATGAGCATAATCAGAGTAAAATAACTAACCCACAGTTGAAACAAGATAGGATAATAAGTATTTACTTAGGTAATTACCTTGAAAGAAAATTACCGCATCGATACTTGCCACATAAATACCTAGCATGAGAGGACAAGAAAATAAAACTAAACTTGAATACTTGCTAAGATGTGTCTTCCCTGAGATAAACCCAAGAGTTGTTATGAGGAAGGGGTCAGAACAACAACTCCTCGTGAGTAGAAATGTACAATACTGTCTATAATACACAAATGTATCCCATTTGGTTTCACCTAAAACCATATGTCTAACAAGGTTAATGATTCTAACCTAACCTTGTAAAGATTTACGCATGACGACTAACTACATATCCAAGGTAGCACAATCAAAAGATAACGTTATTGCAATACTGAGCTTGAACCTTTACACATAAGTATGAAGCCTTTAAACCACCACTCAAACAATTACCAAGACAAAGAGGTGGGATCTCCAACCGCCTAATACCTAATAAAGGATGTGTGTTATTCTATGTAGCAACTTATGGCTTCACTTATAATATAATATAAAGGTGGATCCCTACGATCGTATAACACCCAAGGCGGATCCATTGATCGCTTAATACCTTACTAGGTGGTTTACTAAAGTGGAAAATAGGGAAAAGGACAAACTTAACAAAAAAATTGGTGAAAAATATGAAATTTTTAGAATTTAATGAGAAGGCCAAAAGATAGTATAAATAGAAAAAGGACAGTGGGCCCCCTGAAATCCACATTTAGTGTAAATGTGTCCTTCTCCCTAATTTTGAAACTTCCCATAATTTTCACCAAAAAAATTCCTAAGTTTTTCCTTTAAAAGAAAATCCTCTTTACTAAATCCTAATATAAATTAGAGGACACTAGTTGTTAAGTCCCGCTAATTTAAGGCTTCCATCATTTATGCATATTCCCAAACCCTGCATATAAGATGAGAGACAATAAGCAGTCACTTATGATTGACAGGATAAGTAGACGACTAACATCATTTACGACCTTCCCCCTACGGACCCATGTGTTACTATCTAGCTAGCCTTAATAGATAATCCCCTAGTCACTTAATACTTCCCATACATAGGCAGACCTATAGTACTTCCGTGGCAGTCATTTAATATCTTATCCCAAGGCGGACTCCAACCCTATTCACTTAATACCTTGAGAAAGCGAACCGCCGCGGGGATTACCAATCTCGCACCCAATTATCATTTCTAATAATTCTCTAAGTAGGCTATGCTATGAATAATTCCTTTTTGTTTTCTTCTTCCTAAAGGGAGGTGAACCCTACAACCACTTAATACCTAAACACTTGAAGTAAACCTTTAGGAATAATTCTCGTTACATAGTCCACTATCGCCATGGGTTCCTATGGTTAATGATGCCTCACATTAGTTGTACATATATTCTACTGTGGGAAAGTGCATACTTCTATCAAATAAGGCAACTGACCTCACATCAGTAACCTACTAAGTTCAATCCTTAATTTATTAGTTAAAGATATCAATTCTATATTTGAACTAGAGTGACCTAAGGATGATTCTTTATAACTTCCTTTCCTGGGAAATTAAATTATTTACTTCCTTATTGGGCTTAGTATTTACTACAACAAATCAATTCCCATTAAATACCCTTTAATTCTATTTATTATCATAACAGTCACATGCTATAAATGACCTTAACGGTCATACTTCCTGTAACGCCCCGGGATTTCCGACCAGTCAAAATTGCTGAAAACCCCGTGCGTTCCAAAAACCAACAATGACAGTTAGCATTTTATTTTGGAAGTATACGATATCACTCAATGCTCTGGATAATTTTTTAATAAATATCACTTATCTAATTAATCATTCGTGCTTAAATATGAATTAAACACAATTACCGTAAATCTACCATTGTGCAATTCTAATGGGATGGACATCGATATTCATTTCTGCACACTTGATAAACACATTAGCATGACTTAAATAATAAACATGAAAACTGCACCAACATAAAAAGGAACATCAAATAATAAACAAAAAAATATTTTATTAATAAAGCTGCTGCATCACTACCCCTTGTGACTGCCCACATACCTTTATCTAATTGGGTAAGCAACTAGATATAGGATCAAGCCAACATAGTTCTTCTTTACTCAAAACATTTAAAATCAGTATTTACTTTCAAAATACTGTTTATATCATATAGAGATTCTCAAAAGTAATCTTAAATTACTTTTTAAATAATTTCAAATAAAATTTTGAATTAACCTTCACGTCTGTCGGATCAGTTAAGGATATCCAGGGAGAGCGGAAAACTATATTTTCCAAACCCAAGCCTAGACACTATCCTCTCTGTCACCATAGAACGTTCCAGTCTTTTATTTTGAAAGACATCTATATATCTCTTATAGAACTTCATTTCAAAAGATAAACATCTTTTATTTTAAATATTATCGTCTTCATTATGCAAAAACTCTTTCATAATCAGTTCTCAAACCACCTTTATATTTCTCTAATGTATGTTTGGAAAGATCTTCAAAGATTGAACTAAAATAGTTAAGTTTAACACCATTCATTATCTCGTTAAAACAGAAAGCACGCCCAATTTATACCTCGTTTAAAGCACTAATCATACCTCATTTAATCACATACTATTCATGCCTCGATTGAATAGTATTCATACCTCGTTTACACATTATTTATACCTTGTTCAAACACTAATCATACCTCGTTTAAACATTAATCGTAAATGTCCTCAATCATCAGTTGTATATGTTGGTTGCTTGTCAAAGCAAAGATCGCAACCAATATAGTATGTTAAAATCATACGCAACTTTAAATTAAAACATAAGCTTATGAAATAATAATGGATTATATGATAAATATACTTACAGTATTTCTCGCTATCTTCATGTAAGGATCTCATAGAACATCATATTATACTTACCATCATTCCAAATCTTATTTTCCTCGAATCACCGAAATTCGTCGACACATTTTGGCTCGCCTTTGCTTCGATTTAACATCCTCGATTTTATCAATTTGTTTATGAACTATACTCGAATCCAAATTTGAGAGGACTTGGAATAGTTTACCATGAATTAATACTCAAAACATCCATAACCGTGTTTCTATCATGCTACGAAAAGTTCTAGTCGTTTTAAAATACTTCATAGTCAATTTTAGAGAAAAGACAGTGTTCCGAAATGCTATAAAAAGTTTCAAAACTCAGATTTTAAGTCTGTTTTGGGTAAAATGTTTGACGCTCTTTCTCTATGATAAGAATAGTTTTTTATTCCAAATTTTCTACGGTAAGAAGCTCTCTTTGTCTACTTAATTATTATCAAAAGAAAACCTCAAAATCGTTTACCAATTTAATATGTAAAATCAAACATCATGAGGCATTTTTAAGATGTCATTTTCAGGCTGATTTTTACCTCACTTTGCATCCAGTTTTCGAGTATAAAAACGACCGAATTAGAAAAGATGGCCGAAGACAAAGTTGTATCCCTTTGAATTAGCTTTCCAAATTGATAGAGAAGTCAAAATTTCATTAAGAATTGCAAAAGTTATGCCCAAAATACCAAACGTCATTTTCAGTGTTTTGGGTTCTATCGTTTCTTCGTAACTTTCACAACTTTTCTTCAAAATATGAAACGAATATATGAACTTACATCGTTTTTCTTACCTTATACTTGTACCTTGATCTTGTATTTATCCTCTAGGCTTCTTCCAGACCTCTCTTCCTTTTATAATCTTGTTTTTATGTTTTTGAATGCATGATATGAAATGAACCCTTCCACCCTTTATATAGAAATTTTCAAGGCTAGTTTGGTAATTTGATTTTGGACACTTGTCCTCTTTATCTTCATGCATGCTTTAGGATTAAGACACATGCCCACTTATGTGTCTTAAGAGGTTTCTACATATGGACACCTAATGGGTGTATGTGTCTTAATCTTATTTATTTACAAGACATGTATTCCTTTCATTTGGCGACACGTGTCCCTATCATTTTAAGCCATTTCTCATTTTCTAGAAGATGTACACATATACCATTTGTATGCTACTTTTTCGATATGTACATACACATATATGTGTTCTTATAATCTTACTACATGCACATGATGTTCTAACAACTTTTAGCAAGTAAGACGTCGCTTATCAATAAAACTATTTTCGGTCACATTATCGATATTTCTTCGAACTACTTATCTTTGTAAACAAAAACTCAACAACATGTTTCTTCTCCTTAATTATTATTTATAAAGGACTTTAATCAAGGTTATAAAACCATTCAATCCAAATTTTAAATATTTAAATAACCTTGATATTTAAATATTTATTGTCCGAAGTTTCAGGTTGTTACATTCTTCCCCCCTTAAAAGGAATTTGGTCCCCGAAATTTTATGCTATACTTAATCAAAAGTTCCACACATAAAACTCTAAGTATTCAGGGAATTTTCTTGAAAGCATACTTGCAAAACAATTTTCTATATTGAAATTCTAAGACATACCTGAACCTTTAAATTTGTGACCAACATTCCATCAAAACTGCAAGCTATTATTGGATCAGACACGCCGTAGCTTCTTTTCATGCCCAAATTCAGGATTATTTCTTTGCAATCCACATTGATACCCAGCCTCCTCTTTTTGTGTGGTACCCATCGAAATGTACCAAAGATTCATCATGCTTCGGCTCATCCGACTCATCATCATCAAGTAAGTACGTATTCTCCATATTGCGGTACTCATCAAAACGTGCCAGAGAGTAATCTAGACATCTCATGTAATATCTTCAAAAATGATTATATTCATCAAATTCAACTCATCAATTATGTTGTACTCTCCTTGTTACAGTACCCATCAAAATGTACTAGAGAGTAATATTTTTAAAATAGTCTCTAATCAATATATTTTTTAATTAAGTCCAATAAGTTCTTTTTTTTGTCAAAAGTAGGATCATATTCATCAAAGTGGATCCACACTCAATTTAGGATATTTTATCCTATTGCGGCCGGCATCCCGTCATCAAATAGGATGTACTCTACTCAGCTTGATACCAACATAGAGTAATAGTTGCACTATCCAAGATCTATTGTCTTATGTCGGCATCCCGTCATCAAATAGGATGTATTCTACTCGGCTCGATACCAACATAGAGTAATAGTGCACTACCCAAGATCTATTGTCTTATACCGCACATCGTCATCGTCACCCGAAGGTATCCATCATTGATGAAATAATCCCCAAAAATCTTTTATAAGTTTAAACAAAGTATTATCAAAGTAATTTTATACTTTGTAATCATTACTTTCATATGGATAACCATTTTATTTTGGAAAATCCATACTTTCAACTTCGAAAATCATCTTAAGTATAACCCTCCCCCCTTTTTTGTCAAACACATAATTTAGTTTGCAAAAGTGTTTTGAGATAGCAAACTTTCAAAATTTCAAAATATGTTGTAAGTATTCTAGATAATTAATCTAGCTTCCCAATAAGATTAACTTCGTCTAAACCCAAATCAAGGAATCAATAGTTATGACTGAATTGCTGAGAGATGTTTTAGCAGCTTTTTAAGCTAACACCATTAATGCAAAACAATTCTAATATCTTATTATATCAAAATTTCTCACCTTGATTTGGCATGAATGTAGTGCTCAATTTTAATCCTCCTGGTCTTCCTCAAGTTTATTTGCCCAAGCTCATTTAACTCATTCCTCGATAAGTTGTAATACCTCATTCCTCTTAAGCCACTCTGTTGCATCCATTTCAAGCTGCAACAATCCTTCCTTTGCAAGCCACTTCATTCATTTCTTCGTTACTTTTTAGCTTGTTATATGCACTTACAACTTCGTTAAACCTCTTTATGTGATGCTTAAAAATGAATCCACACATTATTCACAAACAAAAGTTAAACAAATAAATATTACCATATACCTGGTCAGAGGAATGGTGCCTTACCTTATCCACTTTTATTCACCAAATTAAGGTAACTTTATTTTAAAATTTCTTAAAATTGATTTTCTAATCTTATATGAAATTTTATTTAGGCACCTAACCTAAGCTCTGATACCACTTCTAACACCCCAGGATTTCCGACCAGTCAAAATTGCCAAAAACCCCGTGCGTTCCAAAAACCAACAATGACAGTTAGCATTTTATTTTGGAAGTATACGATATCACTCAATGCTCTGGATATTTTTTTTAATAAATATCACTTATCTAATTAATCATTCGTGCTTAAATATGAATTAAACACAATTACCGTAAATCTACCATTGTGCAACTCTAATGGGATGGACATCGATATTCATTTCTGCACATTTGATAAACACATTAGCATGACTTAAATAATAAACATGAAAAATGCACCAACATAGAAAGGAACATCAAATAAAAAAATAAAAAAATATTAATAAAGCAGCTGCATCACTACCCCTTGTGACTGCCTACGTACCTTTATCTAATTGGGTAAGCAACTAGATATAGGATCAAGCCAACGTAGTTCTTCTTTACTCAAAACATTTAAAATCAGTATTTACTTTCAAAATAATGTTTATATCATATAGAGATTCTCAAAAGTAATCTTAAATTACTTTTTAAATAATTTCAAATAAAATTTTGAATTAACCTTCCCGTCCGTCAGATCAGTTAGGGAGAGCAGGAAACAATATTTTTCAAACCCAAGCCTAGACACTATCCTCTCTGTCACCCTAGAACGTTCCAGTCTTTTATTTTGAAAGACATCTATATATCTCTTATAGAACTTCATTTCAAAAGGTAAACATTTTTTATTTTAAATACTATCATCTTCATTATGCAAAAACTCCTTCATAATCAATTTTCAAACCACCTTTATATTTCTCTAGTGTATGTTTGGAAAGATCTTCAAAGATTGAACTAAAATAGTTAAGTTTAACACCATTCATTATCTCATTAAAACAGAAAACACAACCAATTTATACCTCGTTTAAAGCACTAATAATACCTCGTTTAATCACATACTATTCATGCCTCGATTGAATAGTATTCATACCTCGTTTACACATTATTTATACCTTGTTCAAACACTAATCATACCTCGTTTAAACATTAATCATAAATATCCTCAATCATTAGGTGTATATGTTGGTTGCTTGTCAAAGCAAAGATCGCAACCAATATAGTACGTTAAAATCATACGCATCTTTAAATTAAAACATAAGCTTATGAAATATTAATGGATTATATGATAAATATACTTACAGTATTTTTCGCTATCTTCATGCAAGGATCTCATAGAACATCATATTGTACTTACCATCATTCCAAATCTTATTTTCCTCGAATCGCCGAAATTCGTCGACACATTTTGGCTCGCCTTTGCTTCGATTTAACATCCTCGATTTAATCAATTTGTTTATGATACTATACTCAAATCCAAATTTGAGAGGACTTGGAATAGTTTACCATGAATTAATACTCAAAACATCTATAACAGTGTTCCTATCATGCTACGAAAAGTTCTAGTTGTTTAAAAATGCTTCATAGTCAATTTTAGAGAAAAGACAGCGTTCCGAAATGCTATAAAAAGTTTCAAAACTCAGATTTTAAGTCTGTTTATGGGTAAAATGTTTGACGCTCTTTCTCTATGATAGAAATAGTTTTTGATTCCAAATTTTCTACGGTAAGAAGCACTCTTTGTATATTTAATTATCATCAAAAGAAAACCTCAAAATCATTTACCAATTTAATATGTAAAATCAAACTTCATGAGGCATTTTTAACATGTTATTTTCAGGCTGATTTTTACCTCACTTTGCATCCAGTTTTCGAGTATGAAAACGACCGAATTAGAAAAGGTGGCCGAATTGAATTAGCTTACCAAATCGATAGAGAAGTCGAAATTTCATTAAGAATTGCAAAAGTTATGCCCAAAATACCAAACGTCATTTTCAGTGTTTCGGGTTATGTCATTTCTTCGTAACTTTCACAACTTTTCTTCAAAATATGAAATGAATATATGAACGTACATCGTTATTCTTACCTTATACTTGTGCCTTGATCTTGTATTTATCCTCTAGGCTTCTCCCAAACCTCTCTTCCTTTTCTAATCTTGTTTTTATGTTTTTGAATGCATGATATGAAATGAACACTTCCATCCTTTATATAGAAATTTTCAGGGCTAGTTTGGTAATTTGGTTTTGGACACTTGTCCTCTTTATCTTCATGAATGCTTTAGGATTAAGACACATGCCTATTTAGGTGTCTTAAGAGGTTTCTACACATGGACACCTAATGGGTGTATGTGTCTTAATCTTATTTATTTACAAGACATGTGTTCCTTTCATTTGGCGACACAGGTCCCTATCATTTTAAGTCATTTCTCATTTTCTAGAAGATATACACATATACCATTTGTATGCTACTTTTATGATATTTACATACACATATATGTGTTCTTCTAATCTTACTACATGCACATGATGTTCTAACAACTTTTAGCAAGTAAGACGTCGCTTATCAATAAAACTGTTTTCGGTCACATTATCGATATTTCTTCGAACTACTTATCTTTGTAAACAAAAACTCAACAACATGTTTTCTTCTCCTTAATTATTATTTATAAAGGGATTTAATCAAGGTTATAAAACCATTAAATCCAAGTTTGAAATATTTAAATAACCTTGATATTTAAATATTTATTGTCCGAAGTTTCAGGTTGTTACACTTCCTAAGGCAATGGGAACTAAATCAATTAAATTCCTTAATTGTCTCATGTCATTAATGACCCTAATAGTCACGTTTCCTAAGGCAACGAACAACCTTTTAAATGTCATATATATTGGTCCCATTAGAATTCTAATCTAATAGTTGTAACTCCCAAACATTACTATATTAATTTAATTCTTATTTGAATGTGTACATATGTATATAATAAATTTATTATTTATTTATTTTCCTAGTTGGAGTTACAACTCCTATTCCCTATCACAATTTAAATTGTAATCAATTTGACATTTATCCCTTATTCAATTCATTCCCCAAAAACGTACAATGGTTACAATATTTATTACCTTATTCATGACACTTTTAATTACAATAATTAATTCCACATTTTATCCTACAACGATCATAAATATTTATTTCCATTTATTATGAGAATTATTCCTATATTTTTATTCCCATGAAATGGAATCATTTCAAAGTCAAACACACAACAAAAAACAATTATTTAAAATAATAGCGTTATTAGCGTAAGTTTGGACGGATAAGATTATAATATTTTATGTTTATATTTTCTAAGCGCAATGTTAACATACTTACTAAATATGTTTTATTATAGTTATTCTTTTATATTTCAGTCTAAGCTAACGACTGGAATAATCTTTGTGTTTAATCTTGTTTAAGATTCAAAATTTCATAAAAAGGTTATTTACTGCAATTATTGTAAATTTAGCCCAAACTGTTTAAGAGAGGACAATTAACATATTTCTAATCACAAGGAAATAAATTAATATTTTATTTAGAATTGATGTTGAAAACTTTGTATAGAGATACATGAATTTGCACATCTCTTCTTATTTGGTTTTTTTATGTTCCTTACAGATTTCAAATAACGCCTTTTTATATAAAAGAGCAAAAAAGACAAAATTACAATAATCCAATAAAAAAACCCAAACAATATTGCATACAACCAGGTTTACATTATAGCATCATTACTACACAAATCCTAGTATTTACACCCAAATCCTATGAATTTGGAATAACAACACTACACATCTGATAATATTTTAGGACTGATTTCCAAATTTAGGGTGTTTACAATGACGACAAACATTCCAAGAGGCACACAGATCCATATTCAAATCTCATACACATTACTTCAGGTTTGTCAATGATAAAGCAAATATGATAAATTCTAGGCATATGATTCAGATTTAACACAAACAAATTATATAAAATATTATAAACAATGGATATATTTCCTACTTACCAGAAAGTTATCCAAATTTGAATATGAACATAGATATTAGGCTTACAATTTTCAAAACTCAAAGATCAGTAATTTATATGCAAAAGAGATATACATGTGTATATTTAGATTTATACATCAGATAGATAAATTGGAAAAGAAGAAGGAAATTCAAATAAAAAGAATTACCTACTTGAAGAACCAATCCTTTCTCATAAATCTGAATCCAATCTCTCCAATTCTTGTTAATTAGATATGTATAGGTTTTCATTTTGCATTTTAGAAGATGTTGGAGGATTGGGGTGGCAAAGCTTCGCTGTTGCCTCCAGAAAATATGAGAAAAGAGTGGGGATCTAGCACTTTATTTATAGCCATAGAAATGTCGACCCTGAATCACTGGAATGAATTTCATAAATCCATTCATCGATGTATAAATTATAAAACATAAAGCCCTTGATACCACTATTAGAATCGACCAGGGGTCGGTCTGGGGGTCGACTGCCTAGGTCGACCAGGCAGTGATAGGGGACAAAGTATTTATTGCCCTTTATAGATATTATTCTGTTTTACTTATTTTTGTCCTTTTTCGTATTTCGTCCGTAACAATTTCAAACGGACTCCGTTCGCCAAGTTCCAAACATAAAAGTTGACCAAAATTCCATCACAAACACAACAATGCAAGTTTTGTGGTCAACTTCCTTCTTTTTTGTGAAAATTTCCTTTTTAGAATCTAATTAAATAACTATTTAATCATTTCCAAAATTCTGGGATGTTACACTGGCCTTTTGGCCCAGTTACCAAAAGCGGTCCAAGCCCGCACGGCTCAGCTCATCACTTGGTTTAACAACCTGAAGTGTCGCTATGGTATCCAAGATTATAGCCTTGATGGAGTCGTACAAGTGTGGCTGCCATAGTTCGTCAAAACTACGCAAATGTAGCCAAATGCTTGGGATAGGTATTGTAACACCCTGTATTTTCTATGTTTATTAAAGTAACGAATTATAGAATACGGAATTGTAAAATTGAGAATTAAGGGAAACGGGTTATGCCATTGCGTTTGTCTCGGAATTCTGCTTGAGATAGAGTCCGAGTTTTCGTGAATCGGACTTCGTATGAAAAAGTTATGGAGTTCAGAAGATTTCATGTTTAAATAGAAAATTAAATAATTAAACAAACAAAATAGTTTGAATTTCAAAACCACGTAAAGCAGCTGGGTGGGAAAATTCCCGGCCATAGGGGTCGATTCCCCCCAGGGGGCGTCGACATAGGTGTCGACCCCCAAGAGGGGTGTCGACTGGGGTGTCGACCTCCCTATAGGGGTCAACCCCCTCGCCCAAATCCAAACAGTGACGATTTCTGACTTGTTGCTGAGTCACTAGGGCATAAGTGGCAATTTTTGGATAGCTCTATCTAGTTTTGATGGTTGTGATTGCTCCTTGGTTGATATAATGACTCACATAAGTATAAACCTCTATAAAAGCAACCCCCACTCTCAATCCTAAATCACACAATTTCATTCGAAGGAGCCACCATGTTGTCCATGGTCAACCTAGCATAGCCACCATTTCTTCTCCAACTAGGAAGAAAACTAGAAAGAAAGTTAGAAGCTACGAATCTAATCTAAATTTGAGAATTGATAGTCTACATCAAAGGATTACTTTTCAGTTTCAGAAAACAGATCCCAGAAAAACAAGATTTTCTTTCGTTTGTAAGTCCTATTATTATTTAGATGTGAACAATTGAAAGTTATGATTCGTAATAAAATGAAACTAGAGTTGTGCCTAGCTGTAAGATAATGGTGATGTTGATTCATGTCTATTCTTGTAACGATTCTATCATATATGCCTATGAGACAATTTTGGTTTATTAGACTTATTATGTTGTATGTTAAACCAATCGTGTATTATGTAAATTTGGTGACTTTTTCATGTTATGTTACATGCAAGTTTTTAGGCTAAGTCATGTATATGTTTAGATCTATATTCTACTATGTTTAAATCTATGTTAATTGGATCCAAAATGCAAGTTCACATTTACATGCCTAATTGGATTTGTGTAATTCTATGTAAGTCCCCGTTCATATGCTTAAGATTCATGTTAATTGGATCCAAAATGCAAGTTCACATTTACATGCCTAATTGGATTTGTGTAATTCTATGTAAGTCCCCTTTCATATGCTTCAGATTCATGTTAAAATGCAAGTTCATTGTTTTATGCCAAATTTATATGACACATGTTTAGTTAGATCCTTATTATTTTATGTTGTGGGAATGGTACATGCTCCTTTCTTTTCCCTTTTGTATATAAGTTAGGTTAAGTTGCGAGCTTAACATTCTATGTGAATTTTGCGAACGTATGACGGGGGTAACGTTGGGAAAAACCTTAAATTTCAAATTATTGGCATAGTTTGGCTCATAGTCATATAAATGATTAGTGGCATAAATTGGTATAATTTATATACCTAAAAATTATGAACATGATTTAGTGGGTAAATGGGGCATGACTTGAATGGCAATAATTGTGGATAATTTACATATACATATGAAGGGTAAATATGTAAATTAAGTAAAAGACGAATATGCCTAACCCGAGGTTAGATTGAATTACGCTGTAAGACTGCCCGGAATCGCCCGGCACATCCAGCAACCGTAATAATATAGATCTAATGTGAGAGGTTAGTGCATCAAGCCCAAAATAACCTGAGGTTAGATTGAGTTGCGGTGTAAGACTGCTCGGAACCGACCGACACATCCAGCGACCACAACAATACATATCTAATATGAGTGGTTGGTGCTTTAATGAATGAATTAAAGCTAAGACAGGAATGGTAGGATTAAGTTAATTAAGGCAACACTTAACCAATACAACATGTTAACTAAACTGATGGATGGGGTTAGGTTAATTTGAGAACACTTAACCATTTTAACATGTTGATTAGGAAACCCTAGTAACGGAGACCCATTTCAGCAGTAACCCACACAGATGTATCATGGTACCCTGAACTAGGCAGCGTGGGCACGATTACTGGGCTGATTATAAGCAGTCAAAACAACGGCGGGTGGTGCGTCAGTGTAGGTTCCGACGGAGTGCGGGCGTGTACGTACTCCGGAGTGGAAAAAGAAGGCACTGGGCATCAGTAGTTATACACTGTGCATCTTGAATTGTGTCGAGTTGCCGCCATAGGATTTGATATACCCCATGGTGGGACCAGCACAGGTATCTACAATCAAGCGGGGCCGAATGACACAAGTGGAAAACGTATATGAGTAGGAGCCGATCGATAAATGGGATCATTTATCTTGAAAACATGGTGCTAGTTAAAACACTTGTAAGTGGGTGCAGAGAAATAGTAATGAGTGTGATAGCATATTCAGTCTTATTATCTTATTTCTAGGGTGCTGTCCTAGGTTCAGTTTATTCATGTCATGATCCTTTTTCCTATTTACATGCTAAATAATTACTAGACTTACCAGACTTATGTCTGACCCATTTTCTTTCGTTCCCCCCAAGGTCCACAGGGAGGGAATACTTCAGCTTAGTTTGGACCATTTCCAGCTTGAAGAGAGTAGATGTATCGCTTGGATTCTCGTTCCTTAGGCTATAGCTTTGGATACACTCTTATTGGGGATTTATGCTACTTTATTGTTATTTCATGCTTCTTTATATTTTAATCAAGACATAGATTTTGTTGTAATAATTTGGAAGTTGGTTTGAGACAGTTGTTGTAATGTTTTAACTGAACCATGTACTTATGAAATAAATTTAGTTTTTTTTCATTGTTCATATGTCTGTCTTGTAAATTATCTGTATCTTTTACCTATAATGCTCCACCGAAGTTAAGGCATTCCCTTTGTGAGTGACCTTAACGAAGGTAGGGTGTTTCAGGTATAAAACTTAAATCACCAAATTCGTATTCCTAGAGTGCTTCCTATTTTTGTATCCCAAGCAGCATAGGGAAAATTCGTACCATGGCTTCGACAACAACTCCTCAAAATCCACCATCTCTGATTTCCTACAGGCTGCCCACTTCTAGTGTCATATCCCCCACTTAAGCCAACATTTTGTATCCCAACATCCACAACTATCGACCATGTGTTGGGCTACGAAATGGGAAAATACGAAAAAGCCCATATATGAAAAGAAGCAACGAAAAGTTCAAGTTTCAAATCAGCTAAAAACAATGGAAAGTCAACATTGGATATGTACCGATGTCGGGGTCGATACCAACCCTAAGATATGAAAGTTGTGGGTGGGCCCTACATTCTACTTGCTCTCACCTTCCCATTACCTATAAATACCCTCGCTTGATTCATGAAAGGGGTTGGAATTTTGTTGATTTGACACTTCTGGAAGGGGATATTGATCTTTGACCACTATTGACTAACTTGAAGCTTTGCGAAGAAGACTTTACCTCCTTCTTAAAGACTTGACTTTTTTGGGATACATATGCAACTCAAGAAGAAGGACTTAGGCTTTATTTTTGAACTAACTAGAACTTGTTTTCCACCATTACCTTTGTAATCACTTTTAACAATGGTGCCAACCAATGTATTTTGACTAAAAGTGAATTAAACTAGCAAAACCTTCAAAGTGGACGTAAGTTCTCGTGGACCGAACCACTATAAAATATTGTGTTATTTACTTTCCTTTCAAAACTTCCACCCTTGACCTGTAGTTTTGTTATCTCAGAACTCTTTGGGTGTTATTGCAAACTTTTGCGCATCAACATTCTGGTGCTTCCATTGAGAACGAGCCTTCGTATTTCTTACCGTCTTTGTCCGAAACTTGGAATCGCTACTTAAATCTCCTTAGACTTACCTCCCAAGTTTGCTTATAATGGTGAAGAAAGGAAAAACCCTTTTATCGGACCTTCGGTTATCGAATTGGAGGTCTCTCTGCAACATCAAACTTCCGAAGGTCCGAATGTTATGGATAATGCGGTTTCATCCAAACTCGACGCTCCAGTTATGCAAGAGTGCCTCTTCGAAACAGAAGCTAGGGATTGTCTTCACTACAACAAAAGTGGACTAATTTGACACTGGTTTTTTGTGGCCGTAGATCAAAAAAGCGTTGTTGTAGGCCATTTTTTCATATAGGCAACACCAAAGGGGCGTGACATCCGCGGCCGTTACATTAGCCCTCTAAGGCAATGCTTTTGCCCATCTACTGCCATGAAAAGAAAGTGTTGCATTATAAACAGATTGCAACAGTATATGCAAGTAATGCAACAAAATACAATGTTGCCTTAAGAAGAAGCCAGAGTCTGGCTTCCAGGTCATGGTAGTGGGGCCTACATGAACTTTCCACGTTAACTGCTAACATGTCACATGTCATGTCAGTTCTCCACGTTAGTTGCATAGTGTCACGCGCACTACAACAAATATACCATATTACAACGGTGCAAAAACGTTGTAAGAAGTTTTTACAACAGTGGAGCCACCGTCGTGTATTAAGAAGTTGTAATATACTTATATCTTTTACAACGTTTCTGCACAGTTGCAACACCGTTGTGAAATAGGGTATTTAACAACTTTTACTCATCATTGTAATAAATTTTATTACAACTTTTATTCCCCGTTGTTATAGACATTTAAATATAGTAAGATCATAAGTATGACAACTGGTGATTACCGTTGTAACTTCCAAAATATTACAACTCTTTCACATTGTTGTAAAATGATTTATTACAACTTTTTTTTGCTGTTGTAACTTATACACACCTTACTAATATAAAGAATTCATATATATTAATAATAATATGATTCATATTTCAATGCAACAAATATAACTACACAAAATCATTCATATATATTAATTAACATAATATTCGAACAACATACATATAGTACATCACCAACTGAACCCATCACAAAAAACATAACCATTTCAAAATACATACATCGATCTAACACAAAAGATACATAAGAAAGATAGAAACTTTATCCACAAAAGATACATAAGCATACCCTACGAAAGCACTCTAGCTGAAGGCAACATAATTTTTATTTCAAGCCACAGTTGATCCAACAGCTTCCCTAATGGTAGTCATTTCGGAATTCGGCTTCCACAAGAAAGCTTCTGGATCCACCGCCACATCAATCCAAACTTTCCAACCTTGCGGTCCACGGTGGGACTGTAAAAAAATATCCAAGTGAAGATATAATTGTTGCATTGTAGCATAATGACTGGAAGAAGAAGAAAAGCAACAGCATCGTAAGGATGAAAAATATAAAAATAACTATTGTATAGGGTATTTTATCATAGAGGTCATATCCAATTGGAAGAGAATCTGAATTCTTAACTTAATCTGCAGAAATCTGTTAGATCTCCAGATTAAAAATAAGCCTAACAATATTTGTTTCTGAAGCTATACAGCCAGAAGCAACTGAGTATATCCTTCCCGAAACACATACAATTGATATGAATATGGCCACCTAGAAAATATTAAAAAGAACATAGGTATAGATAACATGAAATATATGGCCTTTAAGAACTCACTACAAGAATGAACAAGGATATCAATATGAATCAAAATAAACGTGGTTCTATATCATATGAACTGGTTCTATAATGTCAGTACATTACCGATCATGTTAAAGCATTAATCTTGGATCCCATCGGTCCACAAAATTATATTATTGTAGTTTTTGAACGTTGTAATTGAGAATTACATATAACTCAAAAATTCCAAACTGGAAAACTACAAATTACTACAAATTGACTAATAAATTGTAACATGGCAGTCTATATCCTCAATTAAATACTAATTGTAAGAACTTGTTTTTGAGTATAGGTGACAAAGTTTCAGAGATAGCAAATCAAGTAATGTAGAGAAAGAATGAAAATAAAATCCTAATAAATTTTGAATTTGTTCCTCATACTCCCAAAGTAACGGTCTTTTTTTTTTACAGTTTAATCAATAATAGCTGACAATATATATCATAGACTCTACACAATTGTATGCATTAATTTATAGAGGAGGAACAAGAAACCATATATGGTTCCTCAGAATGTACATCACGAATGATAAACTCATCACATGCAGCATATACATTATCATAATAAGAAGGCAAAAATGAAAAAATTAGGGCATGTTTGGTTACTCATTTTGAGTGTTTTTAATTTTCAGTTTTACAAAATAACGAAAACTTGTGATTAATTGACATGAGATATTATCTAAAATTTCAGTTTGGACAAAAGAAACTGCACATGGTATTTTCTAGGAAAAATCATGAAATGAGTTGATCTTTACTTCCAGGTATGAGGCAGGGTAAGCTAGCAATTTTATTTTTTCAACATTGTTATTCACTTTATAATAGAAACAAAGTTGATAAAGTCTTCTGATCCTACTCTTGTTCAATTCATTGTTACCTTTTTCCCTTCTGTTAGTTGTTCATTATATATGTTCTTATAACCTGATGCATGTTTATTTTCTTTTTTAATCTGTAGCTTTTGGTTCTTATGTTTATCATATAGAAAGCAACACAAGAATGGACAAAGGCCATGATTACTTGGCACATGCTGGTGCCATATGCAGCAGCGTTTGTGCTTGTACATGCATGATTTTTATTGCTCCATGATATTTTCGTAGACTAAGATTAGGTTTCATTATGTTAGATCTAAGGATAAACATGTACACACAAAATGGTTAGTTATAATATTATGTGACATCAGCATGTGGTTTATTTGGTGAAATCAGTTCAGCACACTATGTATTGATTGCGAATGCTTAATGGACCCAATTAACAAGTGAGATGTTTATTTCTAGGACAAGCATATGTATAATGATGAGAAGCATAATGTTTTACATGACAAAAGCTGCAAATTTCATGGAACATTGAACTCTACCTCACTCTACATCATGGCAAAGCTTGCATATGATTAAATTTACCTCATTAATCATGTATTTCTTACATCGAGGATCACGTTGCATGACGAAATTTTCCAGCAAATAATACGGTACTCCTTTTTTTCCAATAAATCCAAGTGTTATAGATCTTATTGTCTTTTATTTATTTCCACATCTTTCTAAAAAGCACATGTTTTTTTAGATGGCACAGTAAACACAACAAGGCATCTAAATCGATCGTCAAATGGTATTTATGTACTTGTAATAGATTCAACTTAACATGTCTATTCCAAATATTCACAAGTTTTTGTTTTATTTTATCCTTTTTAAGCGGTGCTTTTGTTGTTGAATCACTTATTGAAGTTCACTGATACAACTAGTTGGAAGTTAAGGTGTATTTTTCAATATGTGTGATATGCTACTACTAGTCATTGGTATTGTATGGATTTTAAAATTTCTTATACAAAATCGTTTTAAATTCAATACTACCAAAAGCAGTTTTTGATGAGTACAATCCTTTTAAAAGAACTGGATATTGGAAGATGCTAAATTGTAAGACTACAATCTTTTCAAAAGAACTGGATACTGTATCATGTAGTTGGAGCTTGTCAATGCATTAGAGATATGGGAGTGCCTTTCGTTAACCATGAAGTTGCTATGGAACCTCTGGTTTTGGCAATAGAAGAAAAATGATTGTATTTTGGAGTTATTACAAAAGTGCTTTTTAGTGAAGGGTTAGTTACTATGGATCAGATGACTAAAATAATCATATCTGCATATTTTTCCTTATTTTATCTAATAGTGATTTGTATCACAAATCTTAATACTAATAAAACAGTTATACTTGGAGTGGTTGAACATAAGAATGTTGGGCTTGACACTTGACCATAACAATTATATATGCATGACAACTTTTTCTTCTTTATCTCTGTGTTTGAAAGTGTTTCCTTGTTGTCTTGATTTGTTCGCTTTTTTTACATGAATTTTTCCATGCTTACTTGTGTTTTGTATTCCCAACAGAAAGCTATTCGGAGTTTCTTATGGAACGGTGGCTGATGAATTGTCTTTGACGGGTATATTAATAATCATTTTGTGAAGTTCTTATATCATTATGTCAACTGATTCATTTACATTATGTCTTCTTACGTTTGCGTTATCATTATGCGTGTTCGTCATTGGGCAAAGAGCATATAGGTTTGTAAAATTAGAACTACTTGAAGTTGAACTTCTATTATTTGTAACTATATTTCGGGATGTATCACTCTATCCAACTGAGACTTATGTGTGATTTCAGTTGATTGAATTCATGCATCGTTGTTTTAACTTCCACATACGTAATTGCATAAAGTGCATGTTATTAAATGCATATTCCGTTAGTATGTTTATTCATTTATAGTCAAATTCTATATAGATTTGAAACTGTTGTTTTTATTTTGGTAGGGCATTTTTATTTTTTAGTTTAAAATCTATTTTTCAAAATAGAAGAACCAAACATCTTTTTCAGAATATTAAAAATATTAAAAATGAAAAAGTGAAAATAAGCTTCAAAAACTACAAATAAAAAGCCAAAAATGAAACCAAATGGGGCCTTATATTTTGTACTGCCTGAGGAGTAAAAGAGTAAATATAATGAAACCACACATGGTTGGAGCCCTCAAAACGAAAATACCAGTATGCATTAATTAGCCATAAAAGATATCAAATAAAACATATTATTTTAATGCCCTGAATAGGAAACACCAATTCATAAAAGACTGACAGGTCAAAAGGAAAAACCTATCAATATCTATATGTTTCTTGAAATGAAATTTTTTTTTTTTGGACAAAATCTCCATTAACATCCATATTTGTTTGGGCTAACTTATAGATGGGTGACATAGAGAAAAGATCTTTATTAAAATGAATTTTGATAGGAAATGAACATAAACTTGGAAATAACCTAAAATTGAATCAATTTACAGATAGCACCATACATATAAACAATTTTTTGCTATATGTGGTACAATAGCACCATACATATATTATTTGCTAAACTTTTCACCTAACACTATTTTATATCTATTTAATTAACCATTTAAAAGTTGCATAGTTAACCGATCATCCTTTTAAACAAAACAAAATCATAAGAAATAAAGTGTTAAATTATAGTAAGGGATAATGGTTCATAGATTTCATTTATAGGTTTTTTTTAGTTTAGATTCCATTTTTCATTCCTTTTACTTTTTCCAAATACAATGTACACAGAATATAATCAAATGAAAACAGAAGAAAAAAGAAAATTGGAAATAGAGAGGTATCTGATGAAATGAACATATTCTAAATCCATCAATCATATTCCATTGATTTTGTTACAGGAACAGACCATCTACCAAGATGAGCAGTATGATTTTTACAAGGAACTACTACTTTTCCTTCTGGCCCATCCAGAAAATCAATGACATTGATGCTACCGAAATCAAGATGAAAAGACTCCAAACTCTCTTTTGCTAATTTCAAACTCTAGCAAAGTAATGCAATGTTAATTGATGGGTGGCTAACAGCTACTATATTTTTTTCAGTTTCTATTTCGTGATCAGTAACAGTTTCATCAGACTGTCAAACTTTTTAGTGTCTACTAAATTTAGTCCCACAATAACTCTAGCATTTTACATACCAACATATTGAATAAATAAAAATAAAAAAGTAACCAAGTTTACTATAAATGATACATTACTATAAAATATTATAACACATAACCAAATTCTGTTACCATTTTATTGAATTTTTTTAATAAATTGGTACTTTATTCATTTTCTTAAAACTCTTTGTCATGATTTCTCATTTCAGTTGGTTTTAATGAGAAAAGCTGTATGGACATTCTTGTGAAATTTAATAAGATGATGATAAGTTTTGAATGATCTAACTAGGCATTTTTAGACAATGCATTACAACCACTAAAACATCAGTCTAAAGCATCGTATGATTTACCATTTGAGCTAAGGGTATAGCATAGAAGTACATTACATAAACTATTGTATACCGTAATATTGAAAATCAGTACGATCATCTCACACTTGCATGATTCATAATCAGACCATGATATTAAATTCTTATGCACAAAGAACACTTGTATGATTCATAGTCAGACCATGTCATTAAATTTTCGTGCACAAAGAACACTTGCATGACTTTTGATAATAAATATGAACTCAGCTACATTGGCAAATTCCATATTCCTGACAATGCCCACGGCTATCCATAACTGGATGCAAATGCAAACAATTTCTTGAAAATCCAATCCAAGCTTTTGTAATCAAATCTAGTCTATTTTAGCAGTTAGCTTGAAAAATGATGTTTTAACTGAGTATTAAATAACATTAAAATAATGATATCTGATGGTAGTAGAAATCAGTAAAGCATTAAAATATTGGATACACAGATTTAAATTTCCAAAAAGCGCACTTAAGAAAACGAATATGAATTTCTAGCTTCTTAGAATAAAATGAATTAAAACGCTGATGCTTTGTCAAATCATTATTGAAAACAACCATGTTTTTAATTTCTTTTTCTTCTTCTTAAACATTGGGTCTGAACCGTATAATTCATTTTTACATACTCGTCTCAATATATACTGCAAGAGTGTCAGTTTCTTACTTCAAGAGCCCAAATATTAATCACAAAAATCGAATTTGCCCGCTTTTAAATTATTTCATGTATAGTCTCTACAGCATTCAGACTGAAATTAGAAATTTGTACTTGGAGAACAGCGCGACATAAGAATAAATAATGTTTTCCCACGGAAAGATGAATTAACTTTTCAAATTAATAGATTATGTGTTGATAGATTATAAAAAGTAAGTCTTCCATGATCAAAATTGATAACTCCAAAACACGTTATGAATTTCGTCATAGTGCATAAAATAAAAACAAATCATCAGCTCAACAAAAAATAACACGAATTCAATATCTATTCTCAACCTTATTCAGCAATTCAAGTGATAGATAACAAAGAAAAATTGGATTTGAGACGGTAAAATGAAAGTGTACCAGGATCGAATTTGAGACGGGCCAAGTGGACCGAAGGAGGGCTCGGCAACCTCACCGAAGGAGGAGGCGGAATTTACTTTTTGATTGAATAAAAGTTCAAGCGGATCGGATTTGAAGAGAAAGAGGTGGATTTGAGGGTTTTTCTCTAAGCCTTCTCTTTTCATGTTCTGCAACTTCATTATTAGATGGACTCTTATTCTACAGGGATAATCGATGAAAAATTCAGAGTCAGCATTCAAAAGTTTAAAGTTCAAAAATGCACATTACAGTGGCATTCTAATCACCCTTAATCACCAAAACTTCAAAAACTCAAAAATATAAACAGCTATGAGTGCTCATCAACAACAAAAAATGCACAGCCAGTCAATTTCAGAAGAAAACTGTAGTAAAGCAAAAATTGACAACATATATTATTAGCCAGCACTCATGCAACTGACAGATTAATTTTTTATGTGCCACAAATGAATGGTCCAAATTACAGTATATGGGAACAGTGGTCAAAATTGAATACTCCAATATGTGCAAAAAGGGATTCAGTGCAAAAAGGGATTCAAAACAAGAAACCGGTTTCAATCTGCGATTACTGAATTGAACTAAAATATTGACAGAAATTTCAGATTTCCACTGCATCGTTTTGATAACTGCCTTACAAATAAAAAATGGCAATTGCTAAAAGAATTTAGTACTAATTAATCACTGTAGAGTATTGAAAGTAATTTACAAGAAATTTTGAAAGTTGCATAACTAGTTCTGAGATAATTACATAAAATGATTAGCTTTAATAACTTATCAACATTCAAATAAGGGTATTAATACCAGACTTAGTAATTAATCTACTCTACTAGCTTACTATATCTTTTCAACTACGATGTAGAATGCATGCCTTTGTGATACATAATATGTACTGTTAACATAATTAACTCTCTCATTTAAATTTTACAGGAATTATTATTGAAAACAAGGTAGTAGTTATAGATTTTAAGTTGGGAAATTATCCACTGTACCTAACCCAGAAAAGAAGAGTGAACATCTATCAAATGAGAAACATATACTTAAAATTACAATAAATTCAAATCCTTGAATGTTGATTCCACTTCAGGGTTTGATATAGCAGGCAACTTTCTACAGACGACGCTGAATGGTCACCTCGAAAGGAAGGAACAACATCAAAAGAGAGCACCAACAAAGAAATATGACAACTTACCTGAATCGGTAGCTCAATTCGACAACGACGATGCTTAGAACTTGGAGGTGGATTCCCCCATGTGATTGAGTTTGGATGTAGAGACGGCGGAGAAAGCAGAGATAGGAAAATGCTTGATTTTGGGATTCGCGGCGGAATTTGGGATTTGGGATTTAGGGTTGTGGGAAAACAAGCGGGGGACGAAAATTAACTGAAGCGGGACACGAAAGCGAGGAGTAAATAAGGGTGGAAAACAAGAGATTACCGTCGTCCACTAAGAACAACGAAAAAGGGTTGAGACAGAGAATCAAACATTATTCCAAGTTTTTATGCCTAACTTTAGAAAAATTTCAAAATGTTATTTTAGATTTTGTGAATGTCAAAATATTTACTTCAAAAATTTTATTTTTAAAAAATATTATATTTAGCATTTAACTATGGTTAAATATCAAATAATAAATATTTCACACCAATTATTAATTATTAATATTAGCCTTAACTTTTGATTATTTATTAGAAATTAGTTAAAAGTAATTGCTAATTATTAAAAATTATTCATTAAATGTCACTTCATATTTATTAATTATTAATTATCAATTGCTACACATTGCTTCTTTATTATAATTGAACATGAATAATCAACGATCACATATAATGAAAGCATCAATTTTTTGAAAATTTTATATCAACTTAAACATTTATTTAATATAAATTAAAAAATACTTAAAAAATTTAATTCATACAAAAAAATATTATTAATTATTAATTACTCCTTAATAGTAATATTAATCAATTATTTTTTATTTATTGATTAAGAATTTATTAATTATTTATTATTTACACATATTCATATTTCAAATTAATTATTAATTTTTGTCCATTAGTTTTTTATTATTAACTAATTATAATTAGTTAATAGTTATTTGCTTATTTTATTATTTTTTAACTATTAAAAACAAATTATTACTTATTAAATATTAATTATTTTATAATAATTAATAAATATTATTGATTCCTAAGTTTATTATTAAATATTAATATAATTTGTTATCAAATATAGATATATTATAAACATGAAGTTTGTAACAAGCATCTGTTACAACTAACAAAATGAAAAATTGTAAAAATAAGTTTATTACAACTTTAAGGAATTGGCTGTTGTAAAAAACATTTATTACAACTGTGCTTTTCCCACAGTTGTAAAATTAAAGTTGTAATATGGTGTTTTTGTTGTAGTGGCGCCACGTCAGCTGCCCCCGTGTCACATGTCACATCAGCTGTGGGACCCGCTCGCCATATGGAATTAATAATATTTTATTTAATGTGACACCACTGTGTTATGTAACGCAACAGTATTATCTTGGAATGCAACATCAGAAAAAAAGCAAATGCAATAATAGAAGAAGGCAAATGTTACATTAGACGAAAGCAAATACAATGCTTTAATTAAAAATATTGCAATACAAGTTTTGCACATATATGAAACTAATCCAAAACATATGTTCCAAATAAACATAAAAAGAACCACCACAGCATAGAAGAGAAAAAGCAATGATTCATGTATTATCCAAATATCAAAACTCAAAAATCAGCTATGTTACACGTCCATTTTCTTCATTGTGTAGAGTAAGCTCGAAAGACTTCAAGAACAATTGCATGGCATAATGGACATTTTCCTCTATTCCTTACCAATTCATTAACGCATTTTGAACATGTAGGCATGTGTCTACATTTGCAAAATGTATTAATCAATTATATATATGAATCGTATATATGCAGTAATCTGATTGCAATAGGAAATATATATGTATGTACCTATACAAGAGGGAATCGAGGTGAGTATCACAACAAATACAGCATGTCCCTTTCCTCATTTGACTCCATTTGAACCCATCATCTGAGATATTAATTTATCTGAATCATATTTACCTTGAAGGGGAGTATACCCTCCTTAATGAGCTCATCAAAGTAAAAAAAGCACAAACATCCACATCCACAATTCCTAGTTCCTTACAGCTTATTAATAAGCTCGAGAGTAATTACATAAATTAACATGTAGCTAATTTCAGGATGTTGGTAACTAATAACACATTACATAAATTAAATTAGCATGTATTTAATTATTAACTAATAATACATTACAGACATCTGAAAAGTTGATAGTCAAATCCAGTTTCAATCAAAAATAGCTTTGAAGATTGAACTTCGCAAACATATATGTGCATGTTATAGTAGTTGCCACTAACCATTATTATTTGTACAAAAAAATAATACTTACTGTAATAACCTGGAAAATGTGAACCAATTTAAAATTTTTATAATTGGTTATTGTCAAAGAATTTAAACAATTGAAATAGCATATTTCAATAAAGTAATGAAATGGGGATAGTGAGGCAGTTTGAAATTTTGAATACAAACTTTGTCTGACTGTACCGGGTGGAAAATATAACAGATTTTAGTGAAACCAAAAATATTTAAATCTGCTTATGAATACCTTTCTAGGGAATCGTAAAAATCGAAGTTTCATAGCAGGAATCAAAAGTTATGGCCAAATGAATTTTCAGAGAGGTCGCTATATAGAATATATAGCCCTTGAAAATAGATATTTTTCATACGACCTCGGAATTCGACGAAACCACTTTTGTTGGATCCGGGATGTCAAACTATTGCTAGGTTTCAAATTTCATAATTTTTGAAGCTAGTATGTGAGCGGGGAAAAAGAAAATGTGATTGGTCAATTTCTGTTAAAATGGGTCGACCTGAAAATGGCCATTTTGCATATGATCTCAGAATTCGACGAAACTGGTTTTGTTGGGACCGTATCGTCAAAACAAAGCTAGATTTATTTTTCTGGAATTTTTCGATTCAGTTTGTGGCCCTGGCAAATTGAAATGTATGTTCAAATTGAATATTAAATGTTTTATACTTTAATTTAAAAAATAACTGACTGTAACAGTCGAATTGGCCAACGAAACATATCCCATTGTGTCCGGAATGGGGGTATTCAGCTAGGGGCGGCAGTCGTTGGGTTGAAATTGGTGTACGTTGGTTAAAAAGGATATTTTAGGAATTTAAAATTTAAATATAATAGAAAATATCCTCACTTTTCTCTCTCTTCTGAAAAACTGGTCAAACCCTATCGAACGAACGACGGAAACACCCTCGAAACTTCCAAGCCCGATCGCCGCCACCACAGGCGTTTTCGCCACCCCCTCCAGTTGGCTTTTCCATTCGCCTTTCCCCCCTCTTTCAATCAATCCAAGCCTCGACTGAAACCATCTGGTATTTGCGTCGTTCTACCTCGAGGAAGTCACCACCTTTGGAGCGCCGCCGAGCATCAGAGAGGCCATCGAGTTGGGTGCGACCACATGCGCTGGAAAGCCTATTCGAAGCTCTTTGACGTTGCAGCATCTGATCGTGATGATACTTCACGGATTGATCGTGAATTTAAAACCTAGTTTCGAAGGTTTGAAAAACATATCTGCTTTGAAATTTCTGAATTGAAAATAACACTTTTAAGTGTTGCAAAACTTTGAAAAATCATATCTTTTTAGTGTGTTAACGAAATTCGATGAAACAGGAAATATCGGGACCGTAGGGAGGCTCTCTACCATCTAGCAGAAGCCGCGGATTTTTCTGATCTACATACGATTTTTAGCACTTCAAAAAAAACCAATGTGAGAAATCTAAATTAAATTGTGTGAATGGAATCGTGTTGTATAAATTATATAAGCGAAGTGTAAATTATACACGCATTGTATACCTCATGTACATGTGTTGTATAAGTTATATTAGCGATGTATAAATTATACAAGCGTTGTATGAAACATATATGCTTTGAATTGTGATGAAATGCAAGTGAATTATAGAAATAATATATATATATACTCCCCTCGTCCACAGACCATGGACGATATTTATTGCTTATGATTGGCGTGAAAATATATAGTATGACGAATGGTTGGAAATAATTGTTTGTGGTTGATATTGTGGTTGAAAAATACCTTTGTGGTTGAAAAATACCCTCTTGTGGTTGAAACAAATTAGAATAGGATTGTGGAAATGAAAATAACGTCTGCGTGCGAACTAGATGCATGATTCCCCATTGTCAAAAACCGCGAGGTTTTAAGGTAGAGCGAGGAGCCGTACTAGGGACGGTCCAGGTTTTAACTACCCTGCCGTTATGCTGCCGAAATTTTCTGAAATATTGATGTGTTAGAATAATTTTCATTTGTTGAAATTAATTACATATGTTGAAACCAATATTCATGTGTTGAACTGAAATTCATTCGTTGAATCGAAATTCATGTGTTGAATGTTATTCGAATTTTAAATAAATAGCTTTAACGATAAAAATCACATTTTTATATATATACAAACTATAGAGAATATTCATGTGTTGAATTGAAATTCATTCGTTGAATCGAAATTCATGTGTTGAATGTTATTCGAATTTTAAATAAATATCTTTAACGATAAAAATCACATTTTTATATATATACGAACTATAGAGAATATTCATGTGTTGAATTGAAATTCATTCGTTGAATCGAAATTAATGTGTTGAATGTTACTCGAATTTTAAATAAATAGCTTTAGCGATAAAAATCACATATTTATATATATATAAACTACAGAGAATATTCATGTGTTGAATTGAAATTCATTCGTTGAATTGAAATTCATGTGTTGAATGTTATTCAAATTTTAAATAAATAGATTTAACGATAAAAATCACATATATATATATATATATATATATATATATATATATATATATATATACAAACTATAGAGAACATTCATGTGTTGAATTGAAATTCATTCGTTGAATTGAAAATTCATGTGTTGAATATTATCCGTATTTTAAAATAAATTGAATAGACAATAAAAATTACATTTTTATTGTGAATATGAAGTGTTAAAAACATTCACGTGTCGAATAAATATTTCTGATGATAAAAATATTTCTTTTAGCATGTATACGCTTTGGTAAAAATACACACGTGTTGAAATAAATATTAGTTCACTCGAAATATTATTATTAGCTTTGTTCTGCATATATATACATGTGTCGAATAGGGAAAATGGATTAGCTGTAGAGTAAAGAAATTATTTGCGTGCCCGACAAATAGGTAAGCCTTGATGATTTGGCTGCGCAATTTTATTTTTATATCAACTCTTGTGAATGCCATTGGATGCATAGTGCTGGTTATTCTGTGTGAAATAATAAACATCGCAATAGGATAGTAACAATTAATTTTGAACTACACCACATGGCATACTTCTTGACGATAGGCATACTTCATCATATTCCACATAAGCATTTGGAGCTTGTGTGACGAGGTTGAAGATTTACCATACGAGCGAGAGGCTTGTTGTAACACCCCGTAATTCTATTAATATTAATATTCACAAATTAAAGAATAACTAATCTCAGACGTGAGAATTGTGGGAAACGGGTTGCGCCATTGTGTTCGTCTCGGAATTCTGGTTGAAATAGAGTCTGAGATTGCGTGATTTGGACTTCGTATGAAGAAGTTATGGCCATCGGAAGTTTCAGAAAATTCAAAACAGCTCGCAGGAAATTTAAAAATTCAAACAGAAAAGTGTTCCCGCCCAGGCAGGTCGACTGGGGAGTCGACACTAGTGTCAACCTCCCCTCCCCCCCAAGTCGACTACCATGTCGACCTCCCCCCCCCCCCCACCCCCAGGTCGACTGTAGTGTCGACCTGGTCTGGCGGCTAGGGTTTCTAGCTGACCTGTTTTTAATTGAGTAATGACCCATTAGGGTTTTGACCTAATCTGGGTGGCTGGGATTAGTCCTGAGTTGATCTGACGGTCTAAAATAAATCCTAACTCTATAAATACCTAGGTAGTCTCTCACCCTAATTCATAAGAAAAATAGAATAGTTACCGTCATACCGTCGCCATGGAAATCAGTGGAGCCGCGGCCAACTAAGAAGGAAGAAAAGCTAATTCAATTCTAATTCTAATCAACTCTAAAGCAAAGAAAGACTCTCTTTTCTTCTCTAAATTGTGAGTATGATAGTCTTAACAAGATTATTATCATTTTAATTAGGTTAAGTCATGAATGGATTATGAGTAGATGATGTGAATTGTCGTATATGTTATCATGTATGTTATTGATCCTATCCTATGTGGTGATGATATCCTATATGTTTTAAATCATGCTATGATGATGTTATGTATGTTGAAAGTTTCTATGCTAAGTTGTGATGAATCATACATGTTAGAAAGCCATCTATGCTAGTTAGTTCATATTAATTAAATCATCATGTTTGGGCTATGTTGATCTATATGACAAGTTACATATGCAAGTTAGATTGATTAGAAAAGTTATGAACATATTCCATGAAATCTATTATGACATCTAGAATTATGCTATGATATATGTGATACCCTATGCTAGTTCACACCATCATTATGTTGCCTAAAAACCCCATATGCAAGTTTATGTATAGATTTGGGCTATGATCATATCATGTGAATTGTGACATTTAACAAGTTGACACCTTTTGATCCTTAACATGTGTAGTCTATGCAAGTTTCACCCCTATTATGATTAGATTTATTTTATTGTCTATATGTTAATTTGTCTTTGTGCTGTGTGTTAGACTATTCAAGTCTAGCCTATATTATTCGTTGAATAAGTGAACGTATAAACGTGGGGTAGGGGTAATATTAAGGATTTAATAATAAGAAGTTGGGGTGCAATTGATATGATTTTTCATTCCATGAGTGGATGACCATAATTGAGTCAATTATGGACATCAATAAAAGTGGACTTAATTAATAATTTGGATAGGGAATTATTAAAACTGGGGTAAAAGATTATAAGTGATAATCAATGCTTAGGACACGAGGTTGGACTCGTTTGTGACGTAAAGCTGCCCGGACCCGCCCGGCAAATCCAGTGGTCACAAATGTCAGCCCAATGTGAGAGGTCCTAGGCCTAAACTAAAGCATAACAGTTGTAAAGACACGAGGTTAGACTCTTTTATGGTGTAAGACTGCCCGGACCCGCCCGGCAAATCCAGCAGCCATAAATGCCAGTCTAATGTGAGAGGTCTTTATGAGGTTATGGCCTGAATGAATTAAGAAATACTTAACCAGATAAACATGTAAAGTGGGACATGGGGGTTAAGTAGGTGCCTTGGGTGGCATGAGGAATCTAGTGGGTGCTCTTAGTGGCATGTGAAATACGATTAGTAAGACTTAACCAAACACACATGTAAAAGAACATGACTAAGAGGGTTAAGTGGGATATACTAATGGTGACAAGCTTAGGTGGGTAGCTTGTGGGGGCCCATTTCAACCAGTAACCCAAACGTATCTTTGTGGGCTCGACCCAAGTCGAGAACGGGACATGCATACTGGGCTTGACTGTAAGAGGCCAAAACGGGGAGCGGTGGCAACGCAAGCCCAACGGGTTTCATATGCGTGTGTGGACCCGGGCTGGTAGGTAAGACGTTGTTGCATCGTGTAGGTATAAGCCGTGCATTCTAAAGTTGTATCGGGTTGCCACTTTAGGGGAGTGATACACCCCACTGTGGGGCCAGCACGGGTATCTACGAGTAGGGAGCCGATCGAAAGTGGGTAGTGGGGTACACCTAGTGGAGGTAGAGGCAGACGACACCTATGTAGTCAGCTAGGGGTACGCAAGGCTATAGTTTCTGTGTGAAGCAAGTGGGATCAACCTTTAGGGTGATTGGTGCGGTGCAGTGTAGTAATTATTCGATAGTAATTAGGCATGCCTTTAACGTTATCCTTCACGTTATCTTCATCTGCTCATTCCATACCTAAGAGTTCATAGACATTTACTTGTCTTCCAGTTAATGCCTTAGTCTAGTTATTTTGATAATAGTATTGTTAGAATTATCATACTCGCCAGACTTTATGTCTGACCCCCTCTATTTCTATCCTTTTTCCCCCTCCAGGTCCTCAGGTTGGACCCAGCTCTAGTGGAGTTAGATTGGATTGCTTCATCTCTTTGGAAAGCTTGGACCGTTGAAGTAAAGTCCAGCTTGTTATCTTTTTTTTATGGCTATTTATGTAATGGGATTATGTATTTTAGTTGATCAAGATGGATATTGTACTTGACTCTGATTTATGGTTTTTATGATATAATAAACATGTTTAATTTCCGCTGCAATAAAATGAAGTTTTAGATTTCCAAGTACTACTTATTATCTGTCTTGTTGTAATTTTTCTGTTCTATATTCACTTATAACCTCCATGGAAGTTAATGCATTCCCTTTGTGAGTGACATTAATGGACGTGGGGTGTTACACTTGTATGGCGATGATTATATACTACAGGTTGAACTGATGACTGATATGGACTATATAAAATATAACGATAAATTGCCAGATTAATAAAAACCCCACACGGGTCTGGAGTTGACAATAATCACGTCTCTCTAGTCATTAGATATGGCACATGGACTATTTATTCCCACACGGGACGAGGTGACGAGGATTTATCCTCTGGAGTAATTAAAAATACACGCTCCCTCAGGCTTGACAGGGTGACGAGAATTTATTCTCTGGAGTTATTATCTATACACGCTCCCCTGTAAACACCAGAATATATCACTATAAATATGTGGATGCTTTATAGGATTTATTGGGTACCTAACACGGCCCAATAAATTTCCAAACCCCTTTTCCGTACAAAGGAGGTTATGGCGAAATTTTTCGAAATATAAAGGCGTTAGTGAAATATTTGAAGTGAAAACGATGTTAAAATATTTGAAGTGAAAACGATGTTAAAATATTTGAATTGAAAACGATGTTGAAATTTAAGAAGTGAAAACGATGTTGAAATTAAAGAATGAACTATATATATATATATATATATATATATATATATATATAAATAGAATGGAAAGGAATCGAAGCCGTGCAGTTCGTGTTTTGAGATCGTAATTTGAATCGATTAGTACGAGAAATCCGATCATCGGATTTTCCCGAAACCGCAACCGCTGGGTTCGCCGTGGAAATATCTTTCCAACGGCACCAACTTTGTAAAAATTCAATGGTTGGATTGTCTGGAATGTTTAATTCAAATCTGAAGAAAAACAGCGCCAGAATCGTTTATATTTATATATAAATATAAATATAATTAAATTAAATCGAATAACGACGCTACAGTTCGAATTTTGAAACCGTGACTTCAAACGACTAGGGTGGAAGATCCGACCGTCAGATTTTCACGAAACTGGAACCGTTGGGTTCGCTTTGGGAATATCTTTCCAGTGGTATATACTTTGTAGAAATCCAACGGTTAGATTTTCCGATATGTGTAAAACAAATTAGGGGGAAAACAGTGCCACGACACGACCTGAAACGTCGTTTAATTAAATATGGCCATTTTTAAATAAATAAAAATGGCGAAAAATCGTTATGAAATACTATAAGCAACATAGATTGGAAATAAACCAATTTGGCTTGATCTGCTTGATATTTGATGGTTGTATGTGTTTGACACGAAAATTATACTAAAGAACTGAAATATGAATGTCGAATAATATAACCATGGAAAGAATTGATTTGAATTCAAATTTCGTGAATTATTTGAAAAGGCCGAGCTAACCCTCATTTCAAATAATTGACCGAACGATTCGAAGGCGAAAATACAAAGACGATTCAAGACCGATGATCTTCGTATCGGTTGGATGGGCACTGCTGAGGTTCCTGATTGGAGTAGCTACCATGAATGAACGGAAGTAGTAGCCGTCTGAACGTATGTGTTGATTGTACGGATATACGAGGAATTTGGTGCCTCCAGTTTCGTTCAGACCCAGAACGGACTTGTAAATGGGCTGTATGTCTGACATTGGATTTTGTTCTATACTAATTGATCTCTGTTAAATATATATCTGTTTGGCGGCGGAGAATTTATTCTTTTGCTTAACGCCCTTCTCTGAGACGTACGAGCTCAAAGGTTATATATCGATAGAAATCAGTCGTATGGAGTGGATTGCCTATGTGGCATGCCAAGATGCAGTGATCAAGGCTTCTGTTGCAAAGCAAAGTCTTGTGTTCGATGATCAAAGCACGACCTACGTGGCCTAACTTTGTGTATAGCGTGGATTCGCGAGCCTCACACCTCGGTATAAGTTAAAAACGGGATAAGGACTTCGGGGAGAGCACGGCGTTTCTTTCTAGCTATGGTGGTGTCAGTGACCTACCAGCCCTGACATTTATATCTACTTTTCACCTATGTGGTTGTTGGAATGCGAGGTGCCTCGATATTAGGTCTGTAAGGACCGGGAAACGTGTGTTCAGGAATTGCCAATCCACTAACGTAAGTGTGGACCGGCCCTGAAGATCCAAGGGTTACCCAGAGTGTGTAGTCCTGAGGCATTTGCTAGAGTGTCTCGAAGCGGAGAGGAGCTTGCCCCTTGCCTCGACTCATGACGGAAATCCAATTTCCAATACGAGATAACAGATTCGATTGTAACTTATGTATGGCAACATAGTGGCATGGGACGCTCATGTCGTCTATGATTGATATTTATGATGCTATTCATTTTTGAAACATATATGCACTAGTAATAATATTAAATGATTTTGCTTTACACGTATTAAGCATATTTGGCCATTATAAGGTAAAACTCTATCCTCCGGTTTGCGTTGCATTGTATGATAGGACTTGAGTCTTATAATGGCTACATTCTTTTTAAAAGCATTGCGTTGTTCTAAAGAATTTACTTTGTTTTAAATGCACCAGCAATCACTGGAGTTAACTCGTTCCGCGAAAGTGGTGTGGTCCTATGATTTGCTTATTACTGTTGTTTAAACTGTTAAGTAGATTTCTCACACCAGTCCCCATGACTGACTCGTTGTTTGTTTCACTTTGCAAACGCGGGTGCCCTTATTTTCACACGGGCAACCTAGTTCACAGGTGACAGGTTGTTTTGGCTCAGCACTGTAGTATGGAGTGCACTTTTGGCTCATGGCGAGGCTGACTTCACCGAGATGACTTTGACATTTTCCGCCATTATTGTATATATATTATGATTCCGCCACGGGAGATGCAGACTGTTTTACTTCCAGTACTTATTATCGTATGTATATGTACCGCCTTCGGCGATGTAGACTGATACACTTATTATGTCTCACTGTATGTATATATTCCGCCTATGGCGATGGTGACTGATCATTCCCCTTTTATTTACTAAGTTATATCCTACGTTGTGCTATTCTGATGTTGTTACATATTATGATTCCGCTGTCATATCTATGTAAAATTATTCTATTTATTGTTTTTGCTATTATATGTACTCTGCTACGATGATTGATTTGTTATATTCCAATGATTATCCTTAACACTATCACACGGATTTTGGGATCGTCACACTTACACTCTTTTCTATGCACCTAGAGGACCATCAAGAATCTTGACTCATGCTCTGGATTCTTCGCACATTTTTTTAATAAATTCTCCCTTGCATCCAAATGTGCACAGTTTCCAGTTGGCTGTTCTTTTGTTGTGCCATGCACAATGCTTGTACCAGTTAGTGTTTTTTTCCTTTTCTTTTTTTCACACTAATGATGAGTAACGTCCCGCCAAAACAATGCATTTTCATAACTATCTTTATGAAATACTAACCAAATTATAGTCTATTGAGGGTCGTCTTATAAGCTATAAGGACTTGCGTGCAACTATAAACAAAGCTAATAATTATTTTTCACTTGGCCAAGATGCATAGATGAAAACAACAAACTTGTATCCATTTTCTTCAAATATTTTAGGATTTACATTAGATTTAGGGTTGCAATAAAAACAGTAAACAACAAATTAATCAAATCATGCATCAAAGCACTGCCGTAGTGCTGCTAGTATCCATTTTCTTCAAGTATTTCTAGATTTGCAAAGTTTAGAGCCCTTTTTAATTTCCACTCATTAAAGATTTCAACTTCTACCAAAAATATCGAACTCACTGGCCTGTGGTCCAAGAGGTCTCTGATATGAGAATTGTTTTATTCCTTTGTCGAACAAAAGTATATGGTCACACCTGAATAAACATCAAGGAATTTCACAGAATGGATATTCCAAAATAAACCTAAAAACATGCTCAAGAACACCAGATAAAATTACAGCTACAATAACATGTCATGTGTAATATCTATTATAATATTTCTACTGAAAAAGTATCAAACTTATCACAAAAGTTACCTATTTTTAAAACCAATAACAAACTTGTTGCTTCCCATTGGCACAATTAAACTGCAATAGTACTGACGCAATTGCATTGTGTCAAAATATACTTTGTTGAAAGATAATTTGAAATCAACAAGTTTTATAATGCACTGAGTTACAATGACATAATTACCCATTATCGTACCAAGTTCAAGTCACATCAAATGTGTAAGGTACCCACTTTCAGCCACATTAGACACAGGCGAATGAATTCTGTAATTAATCCTATAAATGATCGTATGAGTAATAGTTTTCAAAAGGATTTGTACGCAAAAAAGAATGGACAGATTGCTGAGCAAGGACGATACAAAAATATGGAACCATTACTACATGGGCTGTTGAACTATCTATGGCTAGAACTAGAAGGTATGTGGAAGAAGAGAACACTTCTCTAAGTTATACGTCTGTTATTATCTTAAATTACAAGATAGTCTTATCGGATGATGACGCTTTATAAAACTACCTGTGTATGTTGAATTCAGAAAGATAGATACCTATAGGTAAGGTGTTTATGTCCATATTTAGCTCGGAATTGGATCTGTTTAATTAATTCAGGATAACAGGACAGTGACTAGCTTATCTGATAAATAACATTAGAAAAAATGAAATTGTTTAAATACGTACCCATCAGATCTGGTCTCTTCCACAAAATCCAGTGAAATATTGATCCCCTGTGATAGTCCGGATGTTGTTAACACAACATGATAAGCACCAGAGCTTATTCACTGGCCAATTAGAACAAGCCGGGTTCAAACTGCTTCGAGGACAGATCAATGCTTCGATTATGCCTAACAAAAACATGGAATGCAAAGGAAGGTTTGTATGCATCTGGCTAAGCCCGTGCCATTAGTGTCACAAACTTCTCAACAAAGAATCTTCAGGATTTGTTAAAATATGCCAAAGTGCCTCTAGCAGTCACTAGCTTACCTACTTTTTCCTATTCACTTTTGCATTGAGTTTAAAAGTTGAGAACTGTGAGTGAACCTCAATAATGAAATTGGTTAATGATTGGACTATTGGATCAAGTATAATAACTGATCATGAACATGAGTATTATTTACTAATGGTTGAAGCCTAGATATAAACATTCACCAAGTTAGGTAAGTTTATATCCACTGAATTCACCTGTATAGTATCCTATGTAGTATATAATTGAACAAGTATCAATCCCGTATTTTACTTGAGCAATCCCATATTTTACTAAACAATTATGATATGTCCATTGAATTCATAAATGGCATTTTATTGAACAAGTATGATATATCCTGTGTATTACAAAATGAATTCATTTTTTTTAGCTTAATCCATTTTCTTCCCCAAATTCATAATGATAAAAAATAGATTATATCATTCATTAACTAATTTGTTTCAAACTGAAGTACTACAAAACCTGTTAATCTCGTCTACCTAATGTCATCAAAAATATAAACTTCAGTGCAGATGATACAGATTATGATAGAGTTCTAAATAATGACTAAAATCATTTCCAGTGTAAACAAAATTTAGCAACCCTTCAAATATACTCAATCTATCTGATAATCAACAAGTATTTCATCATGAATTTGTGAAATTGAACACCATGAAAACAAAAATATGTTGCAATGAGAATCTGCGAGATTAAAATCTTTAAAAAAGAAGAATCATACATGCAAACCTACAAATATGTAAGCTCGAAATCTGTGAGCTTATGAATCCATATATACCAAGCTACAAATAAAGAAAGGAACAGATGTTGCACTAAGTCCATACATAGCAAGCTACAAATCTGTAATCATGAAGCTTCCTCTTTGTTGTTGGCCAATCTATCAGTCTACATCTCTTTGCCCTTGATATAACTACAAAGAGGAAAAAAGGGGAAAACAAAAATTGAAAATAAATTAGATGCGATTTGGTGATGGCCGGAGAGAATCGATGTATTGATAGTTTCTTGAGGGAATAGATGCGATGAGGTGATGGGAATCAAAGTCGATGTGAATTTAAGTTTAAATTTTGTCCATAGTGAAACGGGGAAAGTGAAAATAATACGATGTCAAAGAAGTAGAAGGATTAGTGGGATATTTTTTACATGGGATTTCATGAAGGGAAAACAACATGCCAAAATTTCTCATAGCGGAAGAATAAAATGAGGTGGCTGTCATTGATTCGATGATAGAGGTCATGTTTAGATAGGAAGCATAGATTGATTTGAATCATTGGATTAATCATGCATCTATGGTTGTGCTTTTGTTTATACTGATAACATGGATCGCTGAGCTAGATTCTATATATGTAAAGCTACACTTTTAACTAGTGTTGCTTGTCAATACACTAGAATTCTCACTGCAACAGTGCACTCACGTCTAATGCAATAACATATGAATATTGTTGCAGAAGATTAAAGAAAACATAGCTTTCATCACACTTTTCATGCAATGCACACAAATTAGTGTCGAATATGCCCACTTTTGTAGTAGTGCTTCTTCAAGATCTCCTTCTTTTCTATGTTGCTAAGATCTGGGATCACCGACTTATCGGGCATCGTCGAACCCTATTCTTCACGTCCCTGCTGCCGACTCCCAACTCTCTAGTTGTTTTCTCTTGTCATATGGTCTTAGACAACGGTGCTGTAACCAGGACATATGAGGGAGCAGTCACAGTCGGCTGCCTTGTACTTGTTGTTTCTGGTCTCCTCTCTTCTCCGAATGGCCCTATAACTGGTGGTGGAGACTCCGAGCGTCGGGGATGGTTCAGGTGCCGCCGGCTGCCATAGTCATACGATCTCGGGGGTTTCATTTTCAACACTACACTTTTGATGAAACTTTTTATGGCTCCCCATTTTGATTTTCAGGAACTTTCAAACGCCCGATCTAGCTCTCTATGCCATCTTGAGCCATGGCACCTGCACGAAGCAAACCTTGACTCAGAGTCGAACATCCCACATGCACAAATAAGTGTTGTGTCATGTAATGCTTATGAGTGTGTGTGTCCTAAGTGTTCCCTCCAAGAACCAAATGTTGGCCTGCTAGAAGGGGTAACCTCCCCTACTCTTCGCAATAGGCTCTCGACATTTGTGTTGGTGAACCCTAAAGTAGAAGTTTTGATGGGAACATGTCCAAGCCCGAGAATTTGTGCTCAACCTCCACCGACGCTGTGATATCAAAGGCCACTACTGTAGAAGTTGGTTCGAGACATTCTTCCAACCTCGTCTCTTCTTCCAAAGATGGAATGGAAGTAGGCATTGACCTGTGCAGTTAAAGCTCACAGCGGATCCAATGGGGCAGAAGTGCAAAAAGTTGCAGTGGGGATAAAGTGAGGAAATAGCGGGATATAGTGGATGAGTCTAAAATAGCATATAAAACTCATGTTTAATGCTTTCGCAAATATATAAATGACAAATAAATGGAAAATTGGCATTCAACTTAATTATAGCTAGTATATTGTTAATTTTAAATAGAAGCATATGCAAATAAATGTAAATTTTTATTTAGCTTGATTAATTTTGATATAATATTGACGCACAAATAAGTGTTGTGTCATGTAATGCTTATGAGTGTGTGTGTGTGTCCTAAGTGTTCCCTCCAAGAACCAAATGTTGGCTTGCTTGAAGGGGTAACCTCCCCTACTCTTCGCAATAGACTCTCAACGTTTGTGTCGGTGAACCCTAAAGTAGAAGTTTTGATGGGAACATGTCAAAGCCCGAGAATTTATGTTCAACCTCCACCGACGCGGTGGTATCAAAGGTCACTACTGTAGAAGTTAGTTTGAGACATTCTTCCAACCTCGTCTCTTCTTCCAAAGATGGAACGGAAGTAAGCATCGACCTGTGCAGTTGATATAGCGGATGAGTCTAAAATAGCATATAAAACTCTTGTTTAATACCTTCACAAATATATAAATGACAAATAAATGGAAAATTGGCATTCAACTTAATTATAACTAGTACATTGTTAATTTTAAATAGAAGCATATGCAAATATATGCAAATAATTTTTATTTAGCTTGATTAATTTTGATATAATATTGTAGTATTTTCTATTCTGAAATATATATGTTAAATAATTATATTAAAAAACTAATTTTACAAATTTTATAATGTGTAAATTTTATTTTTAAATTCATTTATTTTATAGAAGATACAGCGGAATATAATTGAAATAATAGGATATATCGGGAATATCATGATATAGCGGGGTTTAAAGAGAAAAGGTTGTTTCAGAGTATATTTGGAAATAGTGTAGCGGTAGAAATCTGTTGTACAATATAATGGGGAAATGGTAGGATAATAGCGGGGCATTAACTGCACAAGCATCGACTCATTCATGTAGTGAATCCTTCTCATCCTCGTCATCGTGGCTACTAACTTCCCACTGAGCTCTTGCATCTTCCTCTTCATCCAAGGGCATGGAAGGATGCACAACATGGGGCATTTCCATCTACGCACCATAGGAGCCATTCCTCCCTAAGCTTTCTCTTCTGCAACTTCTTCATCGTCGTCCTTGCGACCCGTTGAACAACCTTCGGGAAGCAGACCTAATAGGTGGAGGAGAAAGTCCGATAGCATAGTCTGGGTGTTACGACACGTATTCGGCGCATCTCTTAGCTCCAAGTCTCACTCAGCATAAGCACTATCTCTTGAGATTAGGGGGACACATGCCACATAGAGTTTTGAGTTAGTTTAAAGCTTATGACTCGATTAATTAGATATGTAGCGTATGTTTTAAAACACTTATGACCCATGAGCCAACTCCTCGCAAATCCTAGGGGAATCGAATGAAGAACCAATCGTGCTTGAAATAGCTAAGCTTATTCCATGCCCTTGGGATGACACGACTGTTGGAATGCGCCATTAGGAAGACAAGGGAAGGCATTGTACTTCTTCTCTTCACAGAGTAAAAAAAGTGGATGTCTTCCCCAGTCATCTCTATACCCAACCATTCAATGAACATGATGTAAGTTCCAAGCAAGAAGGCATACGTGTTTGGATGAAAATGCGTCGACGCTAAGCGGAAGTAGTGCAGAATATCCAAGATATATGAGCACGGTGGAGGCATGCTCTTGACAGAAAACATGTGCCTACTCTAGGAAATGTATCCCTCAAGGGGTATGTGCATCCTATTGTCCCTACAAGGAACCAAAACATAGTCCCAGGATAATCCGTACTTCGCACAAATGCACCTTAATGAAGTTTCATTGATTTACAATACAACTGAATTTGATGGATTCTACAGAATAACAACATCCACTATCACGTCCGGTCCACGATAACACCTTCTAGTTCGACGCTAAGAGTCTCATTTTTCGTGCGGCTCCGCTCCTGTTGGTTCTGCCTCTCCTCAGACGACCGAATCATCCACATGCTCGTCCGAGGGTTGTGATCCTTCTGGTTGCTCCTCCTAGTCATGCATGTCGTGTTGGGAAGGAGTGGAACCCACGAAAGTCTCAAGCTCGCTACCCATAGGGGTGGAATGGTACGAAGACTCAATGAGCGCAATGACGGTTCTGCGATTTCAGCTTCCAAACCTTGAAGTCGTCTGGAGCCTCTTTGTTCCATTGAAAATTATACTATAAAGATATTTGCATTAATTACTATATGAAGGTTAGTACTCCCCGCGTTGGTGTAAACTAACGTGGAACATGCAGTGTCGTGGGTGCTGATGCAAATACAGTATTACATGTCGGGGGGCAGCGATGGTTTCTAGTAACATAAATTTAAACCATCGTCATCGCCAACTAAAGTCGTTGAACTCGCGTCGAGTAGCAATACATCGTGATCGGAAGAAAATCGAGTCAAGGAAATGTTGATTTAGTCATATGTACATAGTTCAAGATTATGCTCTAACCCTATGTGCTTTTACGAATTATCAGTCTAAGCGCCTTCGCTATTCAATTGTTAAGCAATTTCATCGATGCGTTCGATTTCATGTCCAACCCGACCGCACGCCGTCGTAGAGCGACTCGAATTCCCAAACTTGACCTTTAGGGTTGAAAAAATCTAAGTGGATAGGTGATTAATACTAATCTCATAAGTGCAGTAGTCGTCATTTGACTAATCGGATCGGACACCAGATCGCTCGTGCCCGCCCAAACTATGATCATGTTCGCCCTAAATGGAATAGCTTTGTTAGTTACATTGCGCCCCGATCCGGAGTCCCCACATCTGTTTTTATCCGCCCGCAACCCTCTTTGCCAACACAACTTTAGGGTTGTCCCCTTCATTCTATGCTGACCTCGGTCGGGGTTGGCATTTTGGGAAGCCCGTTCCCACCGCGCTCACGGCCTGAGATACGAAATTCCAGACTTTGTATCCCACAACACTCCCTGCTTTCCTTCTTCCATCTCTCACTGACCTAAGTACGAAATTCCTCTTTGAAAACTTGAAATTCACCTAAGCCATCAGGATACGAGATTTCTATTTGTACCCCTGGACTTGGGTGAATTTTGTTGCCCATTCGGGACAAAATTCTCGAATTCGTATCCCCTACGCCGATTTCCTCCACGAAAATTTCGTACGCCCCGTCTCCCTAGAGAATTCATATCCCCATACTTCCATCTCCTTCGGGAATTCAAACTCTCCAATTCGCTACTCCATCCTCCCTTCTTCCACTCCAGGCCTCACCTAGTTGTCACTCCACCAATGACTATAGCCATCGATCGGGGCCATCAGCCACTTCCTTTCCTCCTTGTCTACCGACATGTCGCCAAAGCAACAAGCCCCTTCTACCTCCGCCCCTTGGCCAATAGCCTCACTGCCTCCATCGACCAAACCCACGCCCAAACCCTAAATGAATCGAAGTACAAATACCAATTCAGCAAACCATATGAATTAGGTCGAGATCAGGCGGTATGCATTCAAAGTGTTCTGAAGCTTTTCGAGTACTTAAAATGTTCTAATTCAGGGGGGTATGAAATAGCAAGCAGGAAGGGAAGTGAGATTTCAGATCTGAGTATATATAGTGGGGAGTGGGACCCCAGGTCAGTACTGATCCCGTTATAAAAAAGAGAAGGGGAGGAGAAAGAAATCTCGACATTTAGAAATGGTGAAACCTTTCAAACTCTGACCTCATCTATAATCACTCACATGACCTTCCAAATATTTAATTGTCGAAACCGACTTAGCTTACTAAATGATCGTGTACTCGCGAACTTGAACATTTTGGATTATGCGCCAAGCGATCGAGTCTCTGATTCATTAACATTTCCGAAAACTAACTCGTGCAATCATGTGGCCGAGGCATAACTTTTCGATTATGTTTTATTATAAACTCCGATTGTATTGCGTAAAACCGTATGTAAGCGTGTGAGCACATACGTGATACTATATCGACAACGACTCGTTTGCATTTCGATATTAACAGAAGTTGACGATTAACGTTTAATTTCTTGAATCAACAGGAATTAAACACCCGCTTGAGAAACCATATAGGATTTTCATTCCAAGTAGTAAAAATTCTCAACAATGCGGGGACTTCGTCTTACATTGAAAAGCTTTGAAAAAGCGTCATTGCTGCTCAGAAATAATGTACCTAACGGGAAAGTTGCGATTAATTGCTCGATATGACTTGGAGGTCTTTCTGCCTCTCAAAAATGCCGTCTAAACTCAAATCACATCATGTCAAGACAAGACACACTCTGGGGGTTAGTGTTAACTGATCTTTGGGTCAGGTTATCAAAAGCGGTCCAAGCGCACATGATTTGGCCCATTGGGTGGCTTAACATCCCGAGTGTCACCAAGGTACCCGAGAATAAAGCCTAGATGAAGTCGTACAAGTTTGGCCGCCATAATTTGTTGAAACTACTCAAATATAGCCAAATGTTCGAGATAGGTATAAAAATTCATCACCAAATTCTTATTCTCGGAGTGCTTTCCGTTTTTGTATCCCATACAGCATAGAGGAAATTCATGTTTCGGGTTCGACAACTCCTCAAAATCCACCATCTCCGATTTCGTACACGGTTGCCTACCTCTACTTTTCGTTTCCCCAGCTCGAGCCAATAACATCCAAAACTATCGACCAAGTGATTGGCTACGATATGGGCAGATACAAAAAAGCCTAGAACCGAAAAGAAGCAATATGAAGAGTTCAAGCTTCGAAGTAGCAAAAAAAAGGGAAAGTCAACACTGGGATACGTATCGACCCCGAGGTACGAAAATTATGGGTGGGCTCCACACTCTACTTGCTTCACTGCTTATAAATAACCCATGCCTAATTCATGAAATGGGCTATAATAACACTGGGATACATATCGACCCCGAGGTACGAAAATTATGGGTGGGGTACACACTCTACATGCTCCGTTGCTTATAAATAACCCATGCCTAATTCATGAAAAGGGCTATAATTTTGCTGATTTGGCACTTTTGCAAGGGGATATTGACCTTTGGCCACTATTGACCCCCTTGAATATTTGGAAAGAAGATTTTACCTCTTTCTTGAAGACTTGGGCTTTTTGTGTTGCATAGGTAGCTCGAGAAGGACTTAGGCCTCATTTTTAAACTAATGAGAATTTTCTTGCCACCGTTGCCTTTGAAATCACTTATAACAATGGTACCAACCAATATGGTTTGACTAAAAGTGAATAAAACTAGAAAAACCTTCAAAGTGGACGTAGGTTCTCGTGGATCGAACCACTATAAAATACTGCTTTATTCACTTTCCTACAAAATTTCTACTTTGGATGTGTTGTTTTGTTATCTTGGAACTCTTTGGGTGTTTTTGCCAACACATCAACAAATGTTCAAACTGTCTACCTAGAATGTTGCTTTTTTGAAGCAGTCCTGGGAAATAATAATTTTTGTCTGCTAGTGCTGGAAATGAATAATGCTAGTTTACATGTAAGACAACAAAGTCATGCTAACGACATATATATGGTACTGCATTTATATCAGTTTATTCTTATGTCAATATTTAATGTTTAGTTTAATGTATTACATCAAATATGACTTAATCAAGCACATGCATTATACTGTGCTAAGCATAACAATCAACCAACATGCAACATTGTATGATATACCGTTTAAGGAGGAAAATGGGGGAAAGTGCAAAAAGAACACTCAGTTTTGTGGTTTCTAACGAGAAAGATGGATATTGAATCAAGCTCAGGTAGTTCAGATGCACATGAAGATAACTTATTCATAACTAGTATCAGTGGCAGGCCAGACGAGAAGTTTATGGAAAAGAAAAAAGCATCCCCTAATTATAGTAGACATTGAACATATCGGTGAGAGTCTGGCTAATGTTGAACACACACCTCGGTTATACATCGAATCAAAGGAAGCAAAGAGACTCGAGAGGGATACAGAAATACAACATCGTCATGATGAATTCCAACAGCAATGAGATGAAAAGTTAGAGTTAAGGAAATAAGAATTGACTCGCTAGCAAAATGTGATGACCCCAAACTTCCACAAGTGAAAGCAGGAGAAATCATTTTTGGAATACAACATAAATACAATAAAACAGAACACAGATACAATATAGCAAAGGAGATTCATAGAGTAATAACATTATAGCAGCGGAAAAATATAATGTCATCAATCACAGAAATTCCACAGTCACAGAACTAAGATTATTACAACAAATTTGCAGAAAAGAAATAAGTTTGATGTCTAAAAAGAAAAGAAAAGATGCCAACAGAAACAAAAAGTCTTCAAGCTCCAAGCCATCACCTCTTCTCCCACGCAGAATCCAAGAGAGAGAAAATAAGCAGCTTCAAAGAAAACTCCAAGCAAAGAATGAACCTGTCTACTTGGCTGCCCGTGTAGAAGAGAGGGCACCCAAGTTTGCAAAAAGGTGAAACAAACTATGGGTCAGTCGTGGGACTGGTGTGAGAATTCTTAAATAACTTATCCTAATAAAAATAAGGCAAATCCAAAAGACCACGCCGCCAACGCGGAACGGGTTTACTCTAAGGGACTGCCGTGCATAATTTAAAGTGTCATAATAAATGATTAAATAAGTCGTCAACAACGCAATGTCTTTTGAAAAATGGAACCACCATAAGACTCAGGTCCCATCACACAATGCAACGCACACCAAGAGGATAGAGTTTTACCTTATGGTGGTTAAACATGCTAAATACGCCAAATACGTAACTAATACTATTATTAGTGTATATGTTTTAAAACAATTCAAAGCAATGTATTAATCCTAGGAAGCATAGGTACCATATATTATGCCTCCAAAACTAGTAATACAATCAAATCCGTCGGGGTCGTATTGGAAATTTGGGTTTCCATCATGAGTCCAGGCTAGGGAGGACTCCTTACCGATTCGAGACGCTCTAGTTAACGTCTCAGGATTACCCGCAGTTAACCCTTGGATCCTGCAGGGCCGGTCCTCACATACAGCTTAGAGGATTGGCAATTCCTAAGCACACGTTCCCCGGTCCTATAGGACCTATCCGAGGCGCCTCATTTCATCATCCTCCAAAAGTAAAATGACTACTAACTAGAAAGAAACGTGCTACTTTCCCTGCGTTCCCTTCCCCCTTTTTAGACTCTACCGGTTTGTGAGGCTCGTGAAGTCATGTTCTTCATACCACAAGGTTCTGCTTTTCAACAAGAAACCCTGATCATTGCATCTTAGTATGCCACACCGTCACTCCATACCGTACTATTGATCGTCCGTCACTATATAAACGGGTGTTAAGTAGAGAATAAATTCTCTACCACCAATCGTTTATATATTAACTGAATATCAACAACATAATATTTTGTGGGGTACGATGTCAGACACACTATCCATTTATACCCATGCTCTAGGTCTGAACTAGGGTCAAACCCGTGAAATCAACACGTACGTTTGGGCAATTACCCCGACCCTTGAATTGGGAGCAAACCAATTCAGAGTCTTGATCGTTGTCCATTCGAGGGGAGATTTACGGTCTTCATGCGCCGTCTTCATACTTGAATTCTTGGAATCGTACGATCATTTGGAATGGGATTAACCCGGACTTTCCAAATAATCTCGCATTCATATATTTTGAGAAAAACATATTTCATATCGTTATTTTATTCTATAACGATTAATTCTTGCCTTAATTATTTAAATATAATTAATTTTAATGATTCAATACAGTTCCTTACCTTTCATTTAACATTATAAATAATGTTATTCTTACATACGTTTCATTTCTTTTATTTACATTATAAATAATGTTAATACCCTACGGCATGAATTCTTATGTGTTAACATTAAAATTAAATGTTACATTGACATACGATGAAATTTTCTCTTATATTAACATTAAAAATAATGTTAACTACATACAGTGTTATTTTCCTTTTAACATTAACATTAAAATGTTAATATCATACAATGGTGTTATTCTTATAATATAATGCATAAATAAAATGTACTCTCTTTCCTACAATTAATCCTCTCTAAATTACCATTATAACTAATGTCGATTTCCCATGCATTGTAAATTACTTATTTTTAACATTAAAAATAATGTACTCTTCCTGCGATAGGAATACTCTTTTTATTAACATTTAAAGTAATGTTACATTTACATACAATAAATGTTAATGAACCATATAGTGAGTTTTTCTCTTTTATTTTCCATTCCATTAACATTAGAAATAAATGTTAATGAATCATACAATGCATTTTCTATATTTTTAATATAGAAAAAAAAAATGTTAAATTATCTTTTATTAACATTAAGAATAATGTACATTTTCCCTACGAGGTAAATTTTCTTTTCATATACATAATAAAATAATGTACATTTATCTTACAATGCAAATTCCTTCTTAATTAACATTAAGAATAGAGTTACATTTACATACAATGCGTTTTTTTTGTTTTTGTTTTAACATTGGAAGTAATGTTAATTTTACATAAAATGAAAATACTTTTATCTTAACATTAAAAATAATGCTAAATCATCCTTTCTTTTTATATAACAATCAAAATGAATGTTAATTTAATATGCATTCATTTCCTTTTGATTAACATTAAAAATAAATGTTAATCTAACCTACAATACATTTTCCTTTTTACAAACATTAACAATAAATGTTAATTTATATGCATTATATTACATGTTTATTAACACTAAAAATAAATGCCACTTTTTTTTTTACAATGCATTTTTTTTATTTAATAGCATGTCAAAATGTTGCCTTTCATTCAATGCATTTTCAACATGTCACAATGCTAGTTTAACATACAGTGCATTTTTATATTGTTAACATGACCAAATGCTAGTTAAACATACAATGCAAATTATATTATTAACATGACAAAAAAAAAATATGCTATTTTACATAGAATGCATATTTTCTATATAATATTAACAAAATGCTATTTTTCATACCATGCACATTTTATATTTAATATTAACAAAATGCTAACTTCCCTTACCATGCAAATTTAATCCTTACATTAAAAATATAAATTCAATCTTTTTGTACAATGTAAATTTCTACTCTTCTTATTACATTAACAAAAATGATACCTTCCTACGATAAAAATTATCTTATCTTTAACATTAAAGAAATAATGTCAATCATCATACGGTGAATAATTCCATATGATGAAATTTCTATTTTTAACATTTAAACAAAAATGTTATTTTTCTTGCAATGCATTTTCTATGTTTATAACATATCAAAAATGCTATTTTTCTTACAATGCATTCTTATATCCTAACATGACAAAAATGTTATTTTTCATTCAATCCATTCATCTAATTTTAACATATCAAAAATTCTATTTTACATAGAATGCATTTTTATATTTATTAACATTGCAAAAATGCTGTTTTACATACCATGCATTTTTATATTTTCTTATATTAATATTTGACACAAATGTCATTTTCATACGGTGACCATTTTCTTTTTATATAACATTAATAAAAATGCTAAATTTAACATACGGTGAATAATTTCTATATTAATATACAAAAATTTGTCAATTAACATACGATGGCAATTGCTATTTTAATATTGACAAAAATTGTCAATTAACATACAGTGAGTAACTTTCTATTCTAAACAATGACAAAAATGCCAATGAACCTACAATGAATAATTCTATCCTAATATTGACAAAAATTTGTCAATGAACATATGGTGAGTGATTTTCTATTTTAAACATTGACAAAAATTGACAATGAACATACAATGAATGATTCTATTTTAATATTGACAAGAATTTGTCAATGAACATACGGTGAGTGATTTTCTATTTTAAACATTGACAAAAATTGACAATTCAATCATACGGTGAAAATTTACTATATAGCATTAACAAAGATGCTAAATTATCATACGGTGAATAATGTCTTGTTTAACATTAAATGAAAATAAATGACCATTTAACATATGATGACATTCCTATTTTAATATTGAACAAAATCTATCCATTTTCTATCTTACTATTTGACCAAAATTGCTAATTTCACATGGTGACAGTTGTCCAATTTTTAACATTAACATAAATGTCATTTTCCTACGATGAGCATTTTCAAAAATTGTTCGTCAACATTCAGTGAATAATTGCTTATTTTAATATTGAACAAAAATTGTTCACCTACATACAGTGTAAAATTCCATTTTTATAATGACACAAATTTGTCTATAAACATATAGTGTATAATTTTCTATTTTAATAATGAACAAATATAGTGACATATTTTATCTTATAAAGACAAAAATTTGTTCATTTCAAACGGTGCATAAATTCTATTTTATAATGAACAAAAATAGTTCACTTCATACGGTGACAGTTTTCTAACTTTTAATGCTAACCCAAATGTCATTTTACATACAATGAACATTTTCAACAATTTCTATTTTAATCATTAAAATGTCGATATAATAAACAATGAACTATTTCAATATTTTCTACCTTAACATATTAACATGAACAATATATCATAAAATGAACAATTTTAATATTTTCTATGTTGACATATTAACATGAATATTAAATAAAAATGACAAAAATACTATTCACATACAATGCATTTCATATTTACATATTTCTAATGTAAAATTAAACACCGTTTTTCATTGCAACTATATTTACAAATTTCAAATGTAAAATCTATCCATCTTATTAAATCAACAAAACATATACTTTTATATGTTTGCAGTAAAAATGTGGTCTTTTGTTTATAGCAACAAAATATATAACTTTTTATATAATCAATAAAAATATAATCTTTTTATAAAAACAATAAAATCTCTAACTTTTGTTTCATGTCATATTAACATCTTCCAACTTAAATTTCCTACCTCTATAGTGATTCAAGTTTTCATGTCATACACACATCGCTAATCTTATTTTTCCATGAAACATAACAACAACAAATATATTCATCGATGATGAATTTCAAAACTACTATTTCTAATCATTCAAAACATCAACCATACAATTCAAACATCATACTTCATACATCAAATAATAGATCTATAATTAATTTAAATAAAGAGAATACTCACAACGTTAGGTCTAGCATGCATACAGAGGTTTGGTCATAGCTGATTCACATCGCATTTGTTCATAGTAGGTTCACATCGCATATCATGAATTAAATTAATTAAAATAGAAGTGAACTCTCACCTTTAGAACTCAATTTTGTTCAAAACTTCAATCTCGATTTTCTCTTGATTTACTGAATGAAATTGAGCGACGTTTGTTGGAAAAGGACCAGGAAGGAGGGAGCTTTGAGCGCCGGGAAGATGGTGGCGTTCGGCGGCTTCAGGCGGGGCCCACATGCGTGCGACGGCGGCGGCTTCTCAGGCTCGGGGCGGGTGGCACGGATCACGGGGGCGGCGGAGATTGGTACCAAATTAAAGATCTCGGAAAGAGCTTCGAATCGGTATATGGTTTGCTGAAAACCGTTAAGATATGAGGGAGAAAAGTGGATTCAAAGATTTGAAGGAGAGGTGGGTTTCGGCGGCTTCAGGAATGAGAGGAAGAAGAAGAGGTATACGTACTGTATACGCGGTATTTATACTATAACACTAGGTTTTTCTAATGATTATTTTATTTAATTAATTAATTAATTCTAGAAAATACAGTTTTCACATACGATCTCCGATTCGCGCTCAACGACTGGCGAACTTAATGTTTTGACGTCTTCTGAACGCGATGGCGCTATCGCCAAGGTCCAATTCTGAAGTTACAGTATGGTTTACTTTTATTTTAAAATAATTCTTTTATTTTAAATTCGAACGTAAATATAATTTTGCCGGGGCCACATACGAAGTCAGAAAAATTCGGAAAAAATATTTTTGGCTTTCTTATACCGATACGATCACAACAAAATTCGTTTCATTCAATTCTGAGACTTTTTGAAAAATGGCTATTTTCAAGGCGAATATATTTAATATTAAAAATACATTTTTAAACAAATATTTTCTGAAACTCGAAACATATAAGTGTTTACTGTTTTTCAATGCAGAAACGTCATTCTGAAACCAATGGAAGTGGTTTCAAGTTCAAATTCCTACATATGAGAAAAGTAGCATTTTTGTCCTATGCAAATTACCCACCGACCTTTCTAAAAATTGAATTAGCCATAACTTTTGATTTCCGCTATGAAATTTCGATTTCTCAGATTCGTTGGAAAGATATTTTTAAATAGATTCTAATATTTTTGGTTTTACTAAAATCCGTTAAATTTTGCATCCTGTATGGTTAGTCAAAGTTCAAGTTTGACTTTTCAAACTACCGCGCCATTTCTAGCTCTTTTTATATTTAAAATTAATTTATTCATTCTAACTTCGATTTGAACCAAATTTGTGATCCTTATTATTTAAAATAGATTATTTTAAATATCAAAACTCATTTAAAATCACTTAAAATAAATTTTAACTTGGCCCCAAAATTCAGGGTCGTTACAGTCTCCCCCACTTAAAAACTTTTCGTCCCCGAAAAGGAAAAAGAAAAATAGAAGAGGAAAAGAGGAAGAATAAACACGGAGAATGTTTTTAACAGAGATGGTACCGTCTATAACATCAGGCTTTCTACCGAAGAAGTTGGTCCTTTCGCTCCTTCGTAAACATGTGCCAATTGAGCATCGCCACTTCTCTTAGTCTTCTTCGAACGTATGATCAAGGAAAGAGTCAAAACAACAGAAAAGGTGATTCTAAAAGATCGAAGGATGAATGAAAAGATGACGATAAAGTGACTGGCTATTATGTATCTCATAAACTGTTCGCCATAGAATATAGTGATTCTACGTAAACGAATTATTATAGATATGTTATATTCCACTTTGTAAACCAAAGCTCTGATACCAACTGTGATGACCCCAAACTTCCAAAAGTGAAAGCAGGAGAAATCATTTTTGGAATACAACATAAATACAATAAAACAGAACACAGATACAATATAGCAAAGGAGATTCATAGAGTAATAACATTATAGCAGCGGAAAAATATAATGTCATCAATCACAGAAATTCCACAGTCACAGAACTAAGATTATTACAACAAATTTGCAGAAAAGAAATAAGTTTGATGTCTAAAAAGAAAAGAAAAGATGCCAACAGAAACAAAAAGTCTTCAAGCTCCAAGCCATCACCTCTTCTCCCACGCAGAATCCAAGAGAGAGAAAATAAGCAGCTTCAAAGAAAACTCCAAGCAAAGAATGAACCTGTCTACTTGGCTGCCCGTGTAGAAGAGAGGGCACCCAAGTTTGCAAAAAGGTGAAACAAACTATGGGTCAGTCGTGGGACTGGTGTGAGAATTCTTAAATAACTTATCCTAATAAAAATAAGGCAAATCCAAAAGACCACGCCGCCAACGCGGAATGGGTTTACTCTAAGGGACTGCCGTGCATAATTTAAAGTGTCATAATAAATGATTAAATAAGTCGTCAACAACGCAATGTCTTTTGAAAAATGGAACCACCATAAGACTCAGGTCCCATCACACAATGCAACGCACACCAAGAGGATAGAGTTTTACCTTATGGTGGTTAAACATGCTAAATACGCCAAATACGTAACTAATACTATTATTAGTGTATATGTTTTAAAATAATTCAAAGCAATGTATTAATCCTAGGAAGCATAGGTACCATATATTATGCCTCCAAAACTAGTAATACAATCAAATCTGTCGGGGTCGTATTGGAAATTTGGGTTTCCATCATGAGTCCAGGCTAGGGAGGACTCCTTACCGATTCGAGACGCTCTAGTTAACGTCTCAGGATTACCCGCAGTTAACCCTTGGATCCTGCAGGGCCGGTCCTCACATACAGCTTAGAGGATTGGCAATTCCTAAGCACACGTTCCCCGGTCCTATAGGACCTATCCGAGGCGCCTCATTTCATCATCCTCCAAAAGTAAAATGACTACTAACTAGAAAGAAACGTGCTACTTTCCCTGCGTTCCCTTCCCCCTTTTTAGACTCTACCGGTTTGTGAGGCTCGTGAAGTCATGTTCTTCATACCACAAGGTTCTGCTTTTCAACAAGAAACCCTGATCATTGCATCTTAGTATGCCACACCGTCACTCCATACCGTACTATTGATCGTCCGTCACTATATAAACGGGTGTTAAGTAGAGAATAAATTCTCTACCACCAATCGTTTATATATTAACTGAATATCAACAACATAATATTTTGTGGGGTACGATGTCAGACACACTATCCATTTATACCCATGCTCTAGGTCTGAACTAGGGTCAAACCCGTGAAATCAACACGTACGTTTGGGCAATTACCCCGACCCTTGAATTGGGAGCAAACCAATTCAGAGTCTTGATCGTTGTCCATTCGAGGGGAGATTTACGGTCTTCATGCGCCGTCTTCATACTTGAATTCTTGGAATCGTACGATCATTTGGAATGGGATTAACCCAGACTTTCCAAATAATCTCGCATTCATATATTTTGAGAAAAACATATTTCATATCGTTATTTTATTCTATAACGATTAATTCTTGCCTTAATTATTTAAATATAATTAATTTTAATGTTTCAATACAGTTCCTTACCTTTCATTTAACATTATAAATAATGTTATTCTTACATACGTTTCATTTCTTTTATTTACATTATAAATAATGTTAATACCCTACGGATGAATTCTTATGTGTTAACATTAAAATTAAATGTTACATTGACATACGATGAAATTTTCTCTTATATTAACATTAAAAATAATGTTAACTACATACAGTGTTATTTTCCTTTTAACATTAACATTAAAATGTTAATATCATACAATGGTGTTATTCTTATAATATAATGCATAAATAAAATGTACTCTCTTTCCTACAATTAATCCTCTCTAAATTACCATTATAACTAATATCGATTTCCCATGCATTGTAAATTACTTATTTTTAACATTAAAAATAATGTACTCTTCCTGCGATAGGAATACTCTTTTTATTAACATTTAAAGTAATGTTACATTTACATACAATAAATGTTAATGAACCATATAGTGAGTTTTTCTCTTTTATTTTCCATTCCATTAACATTAGAAATAAATGTTAATGAATCATACAATGCATTTTCTATATTTTTAATATAGAAAAAAAAAAGTTAAATTATCTTTTATTAACATTAAGAATAATGTACATTTTCCCTACGAGGTAAATTTTCTTTTCATATACATAATAAAATAATGTACATTTATCTTACAATGCAAATTCCTTCTTAATTAACATTAAGAATAGAGTTACATTTACATACAATGCGTTTTTTTTTGTTTTTGTTTTAACATTGGAAGTAATGTTAATTTTACATAAAATGAAAATACTTTTATCTTAACATTAAAAATAATGCTAAATCATCCTTTCTTTTTATATAACAATCAAAATGAATGTTAATTTAATATGCATTCATTTCCTTTTGATTAACATTAAAAATAAATGTTAATCTAACCTACAATACATTTTCCTTTTTACTAACATTAACAATAAATGTTAATTTATATGCATTATATTTCATGTTTATTAACACTAAAAATAAATGCCACTTTTTTTTTACAATGCATTTTTTTTATTTAATAACATGTCAAAATGTTGCCTTTCATTCAATGCATTTTCAACATGTCACAATGCTAGTTTAACATACAGTGCATTTTTATATTGTTAACATGACCAAATGCTAGTTAAACATACAATGCAAATTATATTATTAACATGACAAAAAAAAAATGCTATTTTACATAGAATGCATATTTTCTATATAATATTAACAAAATGCTATTTTTCATACCATGCACATTTTATATTTAATATTAACAAAATGCTAACTTCCCTTACCATGCAAATTTAATCCTTACATTAAAAATATAAATTCAATCTTTTTGTACAATGTAAATTTCTACTCTTCTTATTACATTAACAAAAATGATACCTTCCTACGATAAAAATTATCTTATCTTTAACATTAAAGAAATAATGTCAATCATCATACGGTGAATAATTCCATATGATGAAATTTCTATTTTTAACATTTAAACAAAAATGTTATTTTTCTTGCAATGCATTTTCTATGTTTATAACATATCAAAAATGCTATTTTTCTTACAATGCATTCTTATATCCTAACATGACAAAAATGTTATTTTTCATTCAATCCATTCATCTAATTTTAACATATCAAAAATTCTATTTTACATAGAATGCATTTTTATATTTATTAACATTGCAAAAATGCTGTTTTACATACCATGCATTTTTATATTTTCTTATATTAATATTTGACACAAATGTCATTTTCATACGGTGACCATTTTCTTTTTATATAACATTAATAAAAATGCTAAATTTAACATACGGTGAATAATTTCTATATTAATATACAAAAATTTGTCAATTAACATACGATGGCAATTGCTATTTTAATATTGACAAAAATTGTCAATTAACATACAGTGAGTAACTTTCTATTCTAAACAATGACAAAAATGCCAATGAACCTACAATGAATAATTCTATCCTAATATTGACAAAAATTTGTCAATGAACATATGGTGAGTGATTTTCTATTTTAAACATTGACAAAAATTGACAATGAACATACAATGAATGATTCTATTTTAATATTGACAAGAATTTGTCAATGAACATACGGTGAGTGATTTTCTATTTTAAACATTGACAAAAATTGACAATTCAATCATACGGTGAAAATTTACTATATAGCATTAACAAAGATGCTAAATTATCATACGGTGAATAATGTCTTGTTTAACATTAAATGAAAATAAATGACCATTTAACATATGATGACATTCCTATTTTAATATTGAACAAAATCTATCCATTTTCTATCTTACTATTTGACCAAAATTGCTAATTTCACATGGTGACAGTTGTCCAATTTTTAACATTAACATAAATGTCATTTTCCTACGATGAGCATTTTCAAAAATTGTTCGTCAACATTCAGTGAATAATTGCTTATTTTAATATTGAACAAAAATTGTTCACCTACATACAGTGTAAAATTCCATTTTTATAATGACACAAATTTGTCTATAAACATATAGTGTATAATTTTCTATTTTAATAATGAACAAATATAGTGACATATTCTATCTTATAAAGACAAAAATTTGTTCATTTCAAACGGTGCATAAATTCTATTTTATAATGAACAAAAATAGTTCACTTCATACGGTGACAGTTTTCTAACTTTTAATGCTAACCCAAATGTCATTTTACATACAATGAACATTTTCAACAATTTCTATTTTAATCATTAAAATGTCGATATAATAAACAATGAACTATTTCAATATTTTCTACCTTAACATATTAACATGAACAATATATCATAAAATGAACAATTTTAATATTTTCTATGTTGACATATTAACATGAATATTAAATAAAAATGACAAAAATACTATTCACATACAATGCATTTCATATTTACATATTTCTAATGTAAAATTAAACACCGTTTTTCATTGCAACTATATTTACAAATTTCAAATGTAAAATCTATCCATCTTATTAAATCAACAAAACATATACTTTTATATGTTTGCAATAAAAATGTGGTCTTTTGTTTATAGCAACAAAATATATAACTTTTTATATAATCAATAAAAATATAATCTTTTTATAAAAACAATAAAATCTCTAACTTTTGTTTCATGTCATATTAACATCTTCCAACTTAAATTTCCTACCTCTATAGTGATTCAAGTTTTCATGTCATACACACATCGCTAATCTTATTTTTCCATGAAACATAACAACAACAAATATATTCATCGATGATGAATTTCAAAACTACTATTTCTAATCATTCAAAACATCAACCATACAATTCAAACATCATACTTCATACATCAAATAATAGATCTATAATTAATTTAAATAAAGAGAATACTCACAACGTTAGGTCTAGCATGCATACAGAGGTTTGGTCATAGCTGATTCACATCGCATTTGTTCATAGTAGGTTCACATCGCATATCATGAATTAAATTAATTAAAATAGAAGTGAACTCTCACCTTTAGAACTCAGTTTTGTTCAAAACTTCAATCTCGATTTTCTCTTGATTTACTGAATGAAATTGAGCGACGTTTGTTGGAAAAGGACCAGGAAGGAGGGAGCTTTGAGCGCCGGGAAGATGGTGGCGTTCGGCGGCTTCAGGCGGGGCCCACATGCGTGCGACGGCGGCGGCTTCTCAGGCTTGGGGCGGGCGGCACAGATCATGGGGGCGGCGGAGATTGGTACCAAATTAAAGATCTCGGAAAGAGCTTCGAATCGGTATATGGTTTGCTGAAAACCGTTAAGATATGAGGGAGAAAAGTGGATTCAAAGATTTGAAGGAGAGGTGGGTTTCGGCGGCTTCAGGAATGAGAGGAAGAAGAAGAGGTATACGTACTGTATACGGGGTATTTATACTATAATACTAGGTTTTTCTAATGATTATTTTATTTATTTAATTAATTAATTCTAGAAAATACAGTTTTCACATACGATCTCCGATTCGCGCTCAACGACTGGCGAACTTAATGTTTTGACGTCTTCTGAACGCGATGGCGCTATCGCCAAGGTCCAATTCTGAAGTTACAGTATGGTTTACTTTTATTTTAAAATAATTCTTTTATTTTAAATTCGAACGTAAATATAATTTTGCCGGGGCCACATACGAAGTCAGAAAAATTCGAAAAAAATATTTTTGGCTTTCTTATACCGATACGATCACAACAAAATTCGTTTCATTCAATTCTGAGACTTTTTGAAAAATGGCTATTTTCAAGGCGAATATATTTAATATTAAAAATACATTTTTAAACAAATATTTTCTGAAACTCGAAACATATAAGTGTTTACTGTTTTTCAATGCAGAAACGTCATTCTGAAACCAATGGAAGTGGTTTCAAGTTCAAATTCCTACATATGAGAAAAGTAGCATTTTTGTCCTATGCAAATTACCCACCGACCTTTCTAAAAATTGAATTAGCCATAACTTTTGATTTCCGCTATGAAATTTCGATTTCTCGGATTCGTTGGAAAGATATTTTTAAACAGATTCTAATATTTTTGGTTTTACTAAAATCCGTTAAATTTTGCATCCTGTATGGTTAGTCAAAGTTCAAGTTTGACTTTTCAAACTACCGCGCCATTTCTAGCTCTTTTTATATTTAAAATTAATTTATTCATTCTAACTTCGATTTGAACCAAATTTGTGATCCTTATTATTTAAAATAGATTATTTTAAATATCAAAACTCATTTAAAATCACTTAAAATAAATTTTAACTTGGCCCCAAAATTCAGGGTCGTTACACAAAATGTCGATGATTTTCTTCTCTTGACATGCAACTGGAATGTACTCAATCCAGTGCAAAGGAGGCAAGTGGAGAAACGAATTGAGGAGTTTGATAAACATAATGGATAATGGAAATTTGTAGGGAATAATGTTATTTAGTATCTAATTATCACTGCTTGTATCTTTTTTTTTTAATTCAATCAGTTAATGGTAAAATGGCTGTTTTAGTTATTGTTTTTCTCGGTGTTGTTATTACGTACTACAAACATGTCAACAACTACTTAGTTCAAATGTATTTGATAAACAAACAAAGAACACATACAACGACTTCACTATCCACTTAATGTAATAAAAAATGAGATAAATATTAAAATAGAAATAAAAAATTAAGTAAGTCGTTTATCTTATACCTAGTTCTATCATATTCCCAGTAATGCTTTACTAGATTTTCTCTGAGGTCGAGATGAGCTTGTAGGTCCTGAATATCTTCAGTTTGTTGCATGTACTGTGAAAATGTATTGGAGTCTTTGTAAGGTTTTTTTGAAGTGTTAAACAATGACTGGATGGTTTCTAAGTTGAGCTCGTAACCACCACGTTCTTCTTTGAAAATCATATTATATAAAATTTATACAATAATATATGATATCCGATAATACTGTAAGGTCATGATAGTGCACCTCCTTTTTTAGTATATGAAACCAACCTTAAAGAACTCCAAATGCTCATTCATTATCTTTTCTCAAACTCTTGTTGTTTCATGAACATTACCTCTTTAGCATTATTAGGTCTTTTATATGCTTGCATGAGAGTTTTCTACTTTGGATAAATTCCATCTAATCCAGGTAATAACCCATAGTATAACCTTTATTGCTTTTTTGTAGTTGCATGGAGGTGCTACATCGTTGAATAAGTCATTGAATAAATATGACTTTTGTAGAATGTTAGTATTATTTAGCAAACCTGGTACTCTAAAAAAACATGTCATATATATAGATTAAATGATGCAACAACTTCCGATACAAGAGTTTCTTTTTTTGTTATGTTCGGATTATTGACCCTACAATGCAATCATACTGTTTTTCCACCTCCAATGCATACAATTCAAGCTTCCTAACATACTTGGAAATCTATGTTAAAATCCCATTGTTGATAATCGATTAATAACAAGGGGGTTAAGGACCGAATATATTCATTGCCAAATTGGATAACAACTGTTTTGCAAAATTCTTTTATACTTAAGATTGCCATGGAGACTCGAATATTCAATTTGTCATCTGCTAAATCTCTAGATGCTATATACAACATCATGTGCAGAGCATCTGCTTTTTGAAGTGAAGAAAGCCCAAATTCATTTATAGAATTAATTCTATGTGTGAAAAGGACAATCATTTCAGTTAATTTATCGAGAACTCTATTGAAGACATTCTTTGATATGCGAAATCTCTATCTAAAATCTGCTTCCCCATACAAAGGATTTTCCATAAAATAATCCATTATAAGTTGGTTGTGACTTGCAGTGTAATTTCTCCTATAACGCAAGTCCCTACTTCCAAATACACATCCTCCTTGGATAAAGTGATTGCTTTCAGAGTTTTCATGTGTCATTGTATCAATTATTTGATTAGTTATTACTCTCTGTTAATTTGTAAGGTTTCCAATGTACTCTTCCGAAGATGATGAAGATGATCATTACCTTTTTAAGTTACTCATTTTTAAATAGTTGATGATTGAGGATAAAGATTTTAGTAAATTTAATATTGATATAATTTAATTTCAAGCATTTACATGTATTTATAACCAAGTTTCATTGCATTTTAGTCATACACATGATAGTCACGACGGTTTATCTTTCACGAAAGATTGAGTTATTGACATTAACTACGCACAGCTTTTGAACATTGCATATTATCATGAGTAAAGAATACTGCCAAAGTACCACTGCAGCCATGATGGCTTATCTGCCATAGGTGACTGAGCCATTGATGTTGATAATATGCTGCTTTTGAACACTATAGCCATGCTATTGTGAGTAAAGAATTGTCAAGTATCAATGAAGCATGATGACTTGTCTTCCATGGGTGATTGAGTTGTTGATGTTGACAACGCACTGCTATTTTAGCCACGTTATTATGAGTAAAGAGTACTACCAAAGTATCAATGTAGCCATAATGGCTTGTTTGCTATGGGTGATTGAGTCGCTGATGTTGATAACACGCTGCTTTTGAACACTATAATCGGTTTTTGTGAGTAAAGAATACTAATAAAGTACCACTGTAGCCACGATGACTTATCTACCACAGATGATTGAGTCGTCGATGTCGAAAACATGATATATATATATATATATATATGCTAATTTATAGTGATTAATTTGAAAGATATAAGATATCATCAAGTATGAACTGCTGCATTAACCATCACACATGCTAATGGTAAGTAATCTAATATATTACAAAAGACTAATCTAACGGTTTATAAATTTTGAGAAACCATTATGTAAAACACTACTACATCAACCCGTTACAAAGGCAGTAATTCTGCTACATAATGTCATTGAATTGAGTATGAAGCCGCCTAATATCTTATTCAAACTATAAAGTATGAGTAATTGCTAGAGAAGAGAAATGGCAGTTTATCCATTGATCATAATCGCAGCCGTTCGGGTAGAATGGACATCAAATGTAACGGCTGCCTTTTTCCCGATTCTAATCGATAATTAAACCAACGCAAACCATTCATAAAGACGGATTGTTAGGGGTACTTACACATTCGGATAGAAATAAAATAACTTTTCATTATCATAAAAATAATTTTTACATCAGAGTTACAATGATCAACAAAGTACAACAGAAGCACAATGGAGAGAACTATATGTAAACTCTCAGTAGATGAATAATGATCCAAGATATAGCTTCAGCTCCAATCCTGAATACTACTCTAACTAATGTTAAGGCTAAATCTGCAAACCAAACTACTAGCTGCCCACGTGGAAAATTATGAGCACCCAGAGTTTAGGTTAAGAAACAATAAACTCCAGGCCAGCCATGGGACTGGTGTGTGAACAAAAACAGTTATATTCAGGTTTATTTTAAAGTAAGGTAAATAATAAGACCACACCGTATAACATGAAACGGTTTTTTTCCCTTATGAATATCTATGCATAAAATTGACAATGGTTTTTGGAAAATGAAGCTATCATAAGGTCTGGTGGCACATACACAATGCAAATGCATACTTGGGTGAGGTTTCTCCTTATAGTAACAAAAAATGCTTGGTAGCAGAAAATCCTCTGATATTATTATTAGTGCGTAGCGTAAAAAATCATTTCGTAAGTAAATCTATCAATCCTAGTTAACATAGGTACCATATACTACGATAGCATATGGTATACAACTTAAACCGTACCGGGCTCGTAATGGAGAATGGATTTCCAACAAATGACCAGGCTAAAGAACTTTCTTACCAAAGGGTACACCTATAAAGGGATGTCCCGATAACCAACTGGCTCTCTGCCAACGCAAGACTTTTCAATCTGTTAATTGGATTGATTCGATCACGCCTAAGTATGCATCTCTCGTTCATTACCCACCTTTAACCGGGGCACTGCAACATCAACATCCACATAAGTAGAAGTTTCCATATAAGTAATACATAGGATACATACCATGGTACACTTTTTATCTAGAAGGAGAAGGCATACCCATATCATTGCCGCATTTTTCCCATTTTGGCCATTCATCGGGGTGTGAGGCTTGTCACGACCATGTTACACAAAGCTACACTTAACCAAACCATGCTTTGATCATTAATAGCTCATCACTTAGTATGCCACACTATCATTTTATAACATATAATTGATAATCACTAATGATATAACCTTTGATCTCGTACGTCTCAAAGAAAGGTGATAAGCTAAGAGAATAAATTCTCTGCCACCAGTCAGAAATATGTTTAGTAAAACTCAATCAATATATCACCAAATACATTGTGAGACACACATCCATATAGTCTATTCTTGGTCTGAACGAAAACGAAGGCAACCTATTCGTCGTCCAAAACAGAGAGAGGGCCTTGTAAATCTAGAAAATCTCCAAATACATCTGGACCACTACTATATATAACCTCAAAATGAGAGCTACCCAAGGCACCAACAAGCAGTCCATTCGATGTGAAGATTCCCAATCTTCAACCACTGCCTTCAGTTGCTCCTTTACGTCATATTATTATTCGAAATGGTTTTCGGATACAGAACCGATCCCGGCCTTTCGAAATAATAAGTGCAATTTTAAGAATACTTATGGATTACATTAGATACTAATTAAGTCTTCTTTTTGGTTAATCAAAATCTAACTTCAACCTTTTTATCCTTTAATAAAATCTTTTCCTTCAAATTCAAAAATAAAAGATATTCTTTTAAATCTTATAAGGTTTTGCCTTGCCAAAAAAACTTCTGAGGTTCCTTTAAATCTCATATTCCCTTGTCAAATCTTAATTAAAGATTTAATCATACATTCCACAAAGTTAACATATCCTTTAATCCATAAGTCAAATAAAAAAAATCCATTGATATTGAATATAAGATTTAAACATAAATTATATCATCTTATATTCATTACCAATCCTCATAATCAGCAAATATTATAAGTGGACTAATGATATAAATATCTTTTGAATTCCTCAAATAGTATATGTCTAACAACGAAATTTCATATCAATATCCAAAAATTATCTCTATCTAATCCTATCTTATTTAAACTTGAAACAGTTACTTTGAAAGATTAAACTGAAACCACAATACATAGGAACTGAATGAAAAACTAGATCAGCTCATGTTTGATATCAATTCCCATACTCAACTGATACTATAAGCATAATAATGGTAAATTTACCGTTAAATTTCCCTGAATAGTACAAGTTTACTTATGGTATTAATATCGACATTCAAAGATCACTTTAAACAATTTCCAATTTCATTAATAATTGGAAAACTTCTTATTAAAGATAAAATAGATTTATAAACTTAAACAAATATGTTTAATGGTTAGAAACTTCCAAAAATATTTTATAAATCATTTAAAAATGATTGATTAAGGTTCGGATAAAAATCTGTAAGTTTAAAACTTCGAAATATTCTATTTTCAGAAAATGTGTTGCAAAAGCATTACAAAAGCGTCACTAAATAGTTAGTTTAATCAAATTAACCTTTAAATTATCCAAAACTTAATATTTTCAACTCATATCACTTTTAAATAATTAATTATGGTTTACCATAATTTTTCCATATTTTTAATAATTTTTATATGGCTGTTTTATTCATTTTCCAATTATAGTCATCGAATTACAAAACCGCGATTCTATTTGAAAATAGATTCAAATTTAACTTGAGTTATATATATTGAAAAGCATAAATTCTTTTTCATTTGAAAACTATTGTTATTAGGAAGCAAACTTTTATCGTTTCACGTCAATTCGATTTAAATTGCATTAGTTAAAAGCAATTAAAGATTATGGTCGAAATTCGTAAACTACCATAGCGCAACACGTCCTATTCCGACAATAAATGCGACTTATAATAAAGTTCGTCCGATTTACCTCAAATATAATAATAAACCTCTATAAACATATATAAACCCATTTGGAAATAATATTTTAAACTTCAAATTCAATTTAAATTCAAAAATGAATACTATTATATTAATAAAATAATATTATTTTTCAAAAAAAAACTGATTAATCTCAAAATTTGTAGAAGCTAAATTAAATATTATACAATACTAATGGAGTAATTAGTTTGAATTTAAATCATTGTTTACATACCTAACTCAACTTTAATTTTGAAAATCATTATTTAAAATTGATTTTAAATTTGTACGTGCCATATATAGTTAAAATATTTTCCAAATACCTTTCCACCTTTTACAAAAGTTATTCGTGTCTATTTTAGTTTCATTTCTTAAGTGTCTTGGATACCTAATTCAAAATTCCATTTTGGTCATTATTTTAAATATAAATCATACTTATATTGAACGGAGACTTAACTAATCACTTCTATAATGTCATAATTTTAGCGTCATAGGTATATGATCATATTCAAACATCAACAAAAAACATACGAACATTCATGTCAACTAACAACGATATCATCAATCATCTTTTCATCTACTGCGACTTCTCTTACGCCATTTGGGCAACGACTAGTTCCTTCTTACTTGGCCTTGTTCCATTTGTCTCTTCCTTCTTTGATCACTGGCAATATAATCCCCTTGATCCCTTTCTGGATTCCTTCCTTGCTATCTTCATCTGGTGTATCTGGAAAGAATGCAATTCCATGTTTGTAACCGTCCTAAAAAACATTTCTATGGAGTTTATGGTTATATTATACATTTATTTGATCTCTGGACAGGTGCTTCTCGACCTGCTCGTTTCCGCTATGTCCTCCCTGCTCCTCCATCACCGGGCGCTCAAGGAAGCAGCTCCACCCACCGCAGTGATGATTCTTCATGACTGTCTTCATGGCTTCGGGCTCTCCATCCCTCGGTGTTACTAATTAATGTTTATATATTTGGTTTTTATGTTTGTTATGGGTTTGTATATATTGGCTTGTTTGGATATTTTGGTTGTCTTTATAGGCTGACTTTGCCCTGAACTTTATGCCAATGGTTGGGCAAGTCAACCAGATTATATATCCATGCTACACACCAGTCTTCCTCTAGAAACAATATCATCAATCATCGTTATAAACAACGTGCAAGCGTTACAGTAATCAATGCTTATCAGTGTATCGGTGTTTCAATCTACACAGACATTCATCCAACATTACACTTATAATTACTATCCATAGCTAATAATATATAACTAGTTAAACTAAATTAACTGTTTCAAATAAAATCGAAAGTGTTCTCACTAACATAAATATTCTAAATTAAATTAACAGAGTTCTTACCCGCATAACCTTATATCTTCACCATAGGACTTTGACTGAACCATCGAATGGCGTTACCGCGTTGAGCACTTTTTTCCTCTCTCTACCCATGTATATAATTTCTTTTTTTAAAAGAGTAGGGAAGGAGCCGAGCCTAGGTGGGGTCCACGACCGAAGTTTGGGAGGTAGGAGGCGGACGTGGGGAGGCCAGAAGGTGGGCTGGTATACGAAGATGAAGAGGGAGGCCGAATGGGGGGAGAGGTGTACGATGAGAATGGGAAGGGGAAGTGGAGGGAGGTGGCACCGAAAATAGGGAGGTGGTGGTGCGCCGGTGGTGGACGATGATGGGGAAGGAGGCCGTTGGTGCTATAGCCGAGGGGAACAAGGAGAAAGAGAGGAGAAATGGAGCTTAAGGAGGGAGAGAAGTGAGAATGGGATGGGAGAAGATGGCAAAGGATGGCGCACTAGTATAGGCTTCACCTAAGAGCATTTTATTAATTTGTCTAAGGGACACATCTCACCTTCCTTAAGCCTCTTAACATGCGTGCTTACACATATAAATACCACCCATGAAAATAATTTTCCATCTACGAAACCATGGACCATGACATGGTTTATATTAGAAACACTCTTGCAACACTTTAGGGATGTTTCAAATTAGTTACACTTATATACTTTGCAAAAAGTTTACTTTTAGTATAACACCCGTATTTTATATAAATAATAAATGAAAATATCGATAATGTATAGTTTCAGAATTTATTCCTGAGACATATACCATTGTGTTCGTGGTAATTTTCTAATTCGTTTTGATATATGACTTGCCCAAAATGGAGTCTATAAGGGAAAGTTATTAACGAATAAAGATGTAAAAGGTTATATGCATATATATATACACACGTAAGCATGGAATTTGAAAATTGTAAAATAATGATTCAGGTAAGTAATATTTAGAAATAAACTTAACATTAATTTACCATTAATCACAAAAGCAAAATCGGTAGAAACCACGTTAATGACCCAGGAGATGGGTCGACCTATGCTTTACTTGGGTCGACCCATGTGTCGACCTTAGCGTTGACCCACCTCTAAGGTAGGTTGACACGGGGGTCAACCCAACGAGCCAAATATGTTTCGTTAAAGACGTGTTATTTTGGTTTAAACGGTTCAGATTTTATTTTATCAAATCCGATGGACCAGAAATTCTTGCACACCTATAAATAGACTAGAAAGGGCTAGCCTTCAACTCATATTTTCTAGGCCAACACCAAGGCTCTGCTATTTTCTTTTCTCTCCAAATCTTTCAGAAATTATAAAATTAGTTTTTATGGGGTTCTAATTTAATATTTGAAGATGAAGAATGTAAATCTACAACAGAGGTTTTCAGGTTTCTAATCAACGTGAGGTAATTCCTGTGAATCTGATTTATTTAGGTTTCTTTTTTTCCCTATTCTTTTAGTATCAGGTTTGTAAATCCTTGGTTATTTTAAAATTAGATTCGGTTAGGAATATCACGTAATCAAAGATCTGAATCAGATTCAAGGATTGGAAAGCTATTTGGTGAGTGGATTTGGAATTATACCTTTTGGATAACGATATATTTACCGTGTACATTCCCCATTATTCTTAACATTTTAGATAACTGTAAAATATGGTAATTGCAATATAATTTATTTTTAGTTATGATAAGAATATCATTACTATACAAATCTATTCTATGAATTTGCTAATTGGATTAAGAACCACTATAATATTGAAAATTGCGGAATTTACAATAACCGTGAATATGTTAGTGAAGATGTTGCTTAATGACAAATTGGATATATTGTAAATCAAATTATAGTGAAATTAGGAATAATAGAAAAAAATAGATGTGCCTGATTTGTATGGAAAAATTATAGTGATTTGAAAAAGTTAAATAATACCAAACTTAGAAAATAAAAAGGAAAAATAAGTAGTGGACTTGGCTTAGATGGATTTGGGAAAAACTGATACATTTCCATAACAAATAAATTACTAAGAACATAGTTAGAAGAAAAGAAAGAAAAAATGGGTTATTGTGAAATAGGGATTCTTTTATCATATTGCACACAAATCAAATAAAAAGACATGTATATCTACGACGAAAATAAAAGAAATAACTTGCAACCACGAATCTTGATTAATGCGCATTGTGGAAATAGATCTTTATATCTTTCCACTAATCAATCTAATGAGGCATGTGAAATTTTTTCCTGAAATAATGAGAATATACAAGATGGCAATTGAATGGATGTTACAATAGTAAAAGTTTAGTTAATGTTAAGGAACCAAGAAAAATGTGATAAACGGGGAATATAACCTATTATAATTAATTATATGAATGTGACTGTAATATAGTAGGCAGGCTTGTCCTTGTGACAAGTGGAATTATAACGTGGGTTGTAATAAATGAAAAGGGAACTTATTAATAAACCTTAGTTAAGATAACTTAGTTAATAAGTAAACAACAACAAGTTGTAACAACAGTGTAAGATGAGGTTATGATTAAATTGGAAAGAGTAAAGTAGGTAGACTTATGAAATAAAGTTGTACTTAATTATGTATTAAGTAGACATGTCATAAAAAAAATGAGAATTGGGGAAGAATGTACTTAATTATACATTAAGTAAAGTATGTTATAATAATTGTAAACATGTAATTGGATAATAAATGTCATGGCAATAAAAAGAAGTTGTAGATTACTTTTGTTAATTATAATCTAAGGATAAAAGGTTGTAGATTACTTTTTTTTTAAATATAATCTAACAAATAACATGATATGTCATTGGCTTATTAATGAACTTAAAACAACTTAAGTTAAATTATTGGATTAATAAGCGAGAGGGGTCCATTCCTTTAAGATATAAGGGGCTCAGAAAACCAGGTAACTTGAATAAAAAGTGAACATCTGGATAATCAAGTTAATTAGTAACCTGATAAGATAAAGCAAGCGCCTGATTAAAAGATTGGACATAGGGTCTAATAACACGTTTGCGTGATATGCATGGACCAGTCCACACGTAGAAGGTAAAGAACCCAATGGGGTAAATCATCGTGCTGCCGAGAGACACAAGAGAAGCACATCCATCTGATTATTATGCTTGATATTTTTCCCGATTGCTCTTGGGGGGTGGAGGGAAGCATCGGCTTTCGAGGAATGTGGTAGGGTACTCCATGGTGGTCCAGTGTTGTAGTGCATGCTCAGGTTATATTCGTAGAGGTTGGGTCTGTGTGGTACCAGTCGATACCTTAATTACAAATAGATCTTGGCAGTCATAAGGCTATGGCGGATGGCGTTGGGTGATTACGCGATTGCCTCGGGAAGATGCTGCGTCGGGACCAATACAAGGATATTAATCGTCGGGTAACTGTCAGTGGGATGAAGAGAGACTAGAGCTAAACCAAAGGACCATCGATCTTTCACTATCAAGACATTGGTTACGGGACATGCCAAATTATATGTTAGATTGTTTGCTAGGGGCACACCACTTAGCTTTTGATGTAGTCTTTCACTAGTTGAGGGAGGGGTCTGGGTAGGGCCACAACTATCGTGAAAATGCAGGCCATACCTGGATATATTTATTGTAGGCCTCATGAGGCGGACCTTTACAGATATGGAAAGCTCTCAATCGAGTTGCATGCAGCCCTATTACGGGACTTGAGGTATAGTGGACAGTACAAATGCGTGAGGGTTTAGGTACACGCACTAGGTGGTGTGTCGTAGACAGTAGGGCATTACTCCGTGTTAAGACTTGATTCGACCGAGGAGTTTGGACACGAAAATCCATATGCTTTAGTGGCATAACGATGGAGGTTATGTGCGATTACGTGGCATAATGATATATGTTTCCATACGTCATTCGGCGTAGGATGGACACTGTATATGCTTTCGAGGCGTGATGGTGGAGATCGTGCGAGGAGGGTATGTTGGGTATAACTACATATATACTATATTAAGTTAATCTTCTAGGGAGTAGATGGGCATGAAGTGAGTTCAGAGCCTTGAGTGCTACTAACCCAAATTACCTAATAAATTAAGGAAACATAACTGAACGGTATATGTAGGGTTATTTCAAAATGTATAACTTGTATAGTCACTAGAACATTGTGTTCTAACCCCCTCCTCATAACATACTCACATGTTAGGTCTGCGGTAGAGATTTGATAGCTTTGGATACTGGTCAGACAGTGTTATTACTTTGGTAAGGATAAATTTGATTATATTATATTTTATCTGTTCTGCTGTGAGATGTCTACCGAGCTCTGATAAATTTACTGTCTCTGTCTTTTCTGTAGGGTACCAGACAAGCAGACTCGAGCATCGGTAAATTGGGAATTTTGAAAAAAAATCGGTATGTTGAAATTCGGGTTGTTACTTTTGGTATCAGAGCTTAGGTTTAGGATTCCATAAACGAACCCACTAAATATAAAGAGCGGTTTATGCTGAGAGTTGGGATATAAGTTATGTACACTAAAGAAATGATTATGGAAAATTGAAATAAGAGAACCTTAAGTAGTTTGGGCGAAAAATGTACAATGTGTTTTGTAATGAAAAAAAGATCATTCCCATATGTTATTATCTGAAATATTAGTATTTCAAATTAGTGGATTCAGCAGTACATCATTATAAATTGAGAAAGAGTAAAAATGAAATGGATTTGAATTTTTTTAAGAGAAATGGCTTTGTAGAAATATTTAGGAAGGTCTAAGTATGTTAGAAACCCACCTTAAGTATAGTGCCATTGTTAACTTTTAAGAATTTGAAATTCTAAAATCTATTGGGTGACAATTTACGATGTTTTTCAAGTTTGGACCTTAAAAGTTTACAATTTTAAAATTTGTACTAGCAAAATCATGTAGAAACAAATTTTTTTTGAAAATTGGTACGCTTTTAATCAATATACCAATATAACAATCGCCTTTATATGCCTCATCAAAACCTTGTAACCCCCATTACCTAAGAAGGTGCCTTACAAGGAAAAAGAGTACATATAAATTGGTGATCTTGTATATAATAGAATACCAAACAAACAATTCAAAAATAAGACAGAACAATATAGTTAAACCCGCATAAAGGCCCACTAGCCAATAACTAGGGCTGTCAACGGATACTTTCGGATACGGATAGTACCATATCCGTATCCGCATCCGAAATCATTTTCGGATATCGGATATCCGTATCCGCGGATACGGACGGATATCGGATAATTATCCACTCCGCCAACAATCGATAAATCAATGAATATAAATGATTTTTTTAGCTTAATATTAATCTTTTTCAACCTAATTGATTACTAAATTGCTAAAAACAAATAAATATGATGATAATATATAATTTTGAGCAATTAACATGCGTTTAGTAGTCTTTTAATTTTGCAAATTAATAAATTAGTATATTTAATTATGTTAAAATACACATAATTTAAGATATAATCGGGAAAAAAAGCGGACGGATAATTATCGGATGCGGATATGCCTATATCCGCATCCGCATCCGCTTTTCCGGATATCGGATATTTATCCGCTTTTCGGATACGGATGCGGACGGATTTCGGATTTTTCGGATATCCATTGACAGCCCTACCAATAACCATGTCTTCAAAAACAAAGAAAAAAGGGGTCATCCATTGTCATTCAATTCCACTCCCCATCTCCTTAAGAAATCCGATTTCTGAGAGCTCCAAGTCGTCAAACTGCCATTATTTTGAACCAGAAACACAATCTCCCTTTCAATTTGATGAAGTATCATCAAGCTTTGAGTTTTAAGGTTACGGAAAATTCTAGCATTGCGTTCCCCCCAAATATGATATATGGCCAAAGTTATAAAAGCACAAGCAACATCACGAAGTTGGTCCTTTTCCTTAAAAGTGGAGCGAAGTAGATTCATTTCGTCTTCTAAAGAAGGTAGAGGGTTTGGAGGAAGTGAAAGTTTAAGCTTTAAAGAACACCGAATGAAGAAGGAATATGAACAATCGAAGAAGAGATGCTTAATGGATTCAGGATTAGATTTGCAGAGCGAACATAAGGTGTCTGTAGGAATGTTAAAGCGAGATATTATGTCCTTTGTATTAAGTCTTCCAGTGTAAGCGAGATAGGAGATAAAGGCCATACGGTTGCTGTTCTTTTTATGCCATATGATGGAATAACTGTGCTTAGCTTCTGATGGATGACGAATTTTATCCCATGCCTTTCGAAAGGTAAACGAGCCACCATCGCCCCATCTATATTGATCATGGCTAATGTTTGGATGGGTATATATATCCTGAATTTCAACAGCAAGTTTTCTCGTAGCCGCGTGCAAGGTTGGATCCAAATGAGAGTCTCGTATAATGCAGCTAACAGTTTCATTTCGTGATCCAATGATCTAGAATCTTGAAGGACCAATAAGATCAACAAGGCAGGACGAGTTAATCAATGGTTCATACCAAAGCGAGGTGTCATTTCCATTAGAAATTATTTTCTCAAAATATTGTCTACCACTTGTTCTAAGTCTAAGAAATGTCTTCCAAGTTGAGGAGGCGTTGTTATCAATAGGAATATTCCAAAAAAATCATATGACAGTAACGCCATTGCATCCACTTACTCCACAACATTTTATTAGATAGATATTTCCACATCCATTTTATGCTAGCAGCTTTTTTAATGTCTTGGAAAAACTTGAAACTGATCCCACTTCCATTTTAGGCTTACATAATGTAGACCAAGAGACTTTATGCGCTGATCCTCCCCCAAAAAAATCCGCACAGATGCTTTGAATTTTATCAAGTGTTTGTTCTGGTACCTGATAAAAAATAGCCAATATAATAGAGTTGGAGTAATAAAAATATGAATTAGTTACGCCCGCCCGGCAAAGCTTAAAAACTTTGTATCCCACCCCAACACCTTGTTTTGAATCCGCTGAATCAACAACTGACATTCAGAGCAGTGAGGATAGTTTGTTGAAAGAGGTAAACCAAGATACCGAATGGGTAGTGTGCCTTGTTCAAACCCCAGGGTAGACTGAATTGCTTGGGTAAGATTTGAATAAGTGCTGAAAAAAATCCGTGTCTTGGCTGCATTAACTTGTAAACCAGAACATATCTGCAATTGGTTGAAAATTTCCTTCAAAGTATACGCTGACTGTAATGTATTTTTCCCAAAAACCATGAGGTCACTGCGTATAGTAGACGAGGATAACAAGTGGGAAATCATAAATTGGAGTAAAAGTTTGTAATGTAGTAGCTTCATCTATTAAATAAGTGAAATATTGCATCACAATCGAGAACAAATATGGTGAGAGAGGATCCCCCTGTCGGATTCCTCTATTTAAATGAAAAACCAGTAGGCACCCCCTGAATTAGAATAGAGAACGTAGCAGTGGAGATATATTCATAAATGACATTCACGAAATGAATAGGAAACCCCATTTTTTCCATAATATAACAAATAAACTCTGGACTGATCATATCGTAGGCCTTTTGAAGGTCTATCTTTACACAAAACTTCGAGACACCTCTTTTCTTGAAATCTCGTTTCGTGCACTAGAAGAATGTTGTCACCAACATACCTGTCTTAAAATAAACGCGCATTGATTTTTGGATATTATATGAGGCATAAGACACTTCATACGACCATAAAGAATTTTAGATAAAATCTTGTATTAAACATTGCAACAGAAATGGGCCTATATTGAGAAATAGAAGTAATCCGATCTACTTTTGGGTTTAAAGTAAGAAATGTATGGTTAGCCCCTTTAGAAATTTTACTATATTTAAACATGTCTGAAATAGATTCAAGCAAATCCAGTTTAATGTCTTCCTAATGTAATTTTAGGAATATTGAATTGATGCCATCTGGACCTGGACTTGATTCATTGTGTATGGAGAATATAGCCTCTTTTACTTCTTCCAATGTGACATCCTAACCTTGTGAATTAGCAATAGAAATTGGTTCAAAAGATGGGAAAACAGAAGTAACATGACCATTAAACATGTCAGTATAGTATGCAATAGCCTCATCTTGAATATCAGCAAGTTTGTACAACAATTGCCCGTCTGGTTGTATAAGTGCACGAATATTGTTGTAAAACTGCCTAGTATTCATCCTGGAATAGAAAATTTGCGAATTAGTATCTCCTTATAGTAGCCTTTTAATTTTGGACTGTTGTTTTAATGATTTAAATTTCAAAGTTTGCTGGGTATGCAGATCCTTTCTAACTTGCATGTAATCATCATACAGATGCTTGTTTTATGGTCCAAGTCAATTGCATGTTCAAGGGAAAAGCAGCGCTCTTCAAGAAATTTCAAGTGATTCTCTTCTTTTGCTCTTTCTTTATTCCATGATTTCAATTCTTGCTTGCATCGATGAAGTTTAAACTGGAACTAGTAACTATGAAAACCCCACATCTGTGTGCACGCATACCTCGCGATATACAGACTGAATATCCAGGTAGTAAATGCCAACCATTTTTGTAGCGAAATGGAAAACCCTTAGAGATTCAGTTGGTACGAGATTTACCAAGATTGGATTATGATCGCTGGATATTTAGGATAGAGATAAGGCCTTTAGATTTAGAAAATTTTGCAAACATACATTATTAACCAAAATTTTATCAATGTGTGTTGCTAAACCTTTTCTTCTCCAAGTATACGAAAACCCTATTGGTTTAACCTCCTAAATCCCTGTTTGGTGAAGGAAATTCTGAAATTCTCATATATGCTGGTAAGGAACAGGGAGACCGCCTCGTTTGTCCGCAGCTGAGAGAGCATTGTTGAAATCACCCATGACTATCCAAGTATTCGAAATAGAAGATGATATATTAACTAAAGTTTTCCATAAATTCTTCCGCTCATAAAAGCTATTGCTTCCATACACAGTAGTAAATGTCATGCATAAACCACCCATATTTATAACTAGAACTGAAATGTGTTGATAAGAGGAATCTAAATGTTGAATCATCCAAACAGTACTATCCCAAATCAACAAAATACGGCCAGAAGTAGAGGGTGAATTATTGGTTAAATAATGCCATGGTGAAGGAAGTTTAGATATAAAAGCAGATAGGTTGACTTGATTTAAATTGTTTTCTACTAAACCGATGACAGTTGGTTTAGCAGCAGTTAGGAGACTGATTACATCCATCATACGCTTGGATGTATTCATCCCCCGTACATTCCATGTCATCAATGTCATTTTGAAGACGAGGCGCTCCTCAAGCTTCTTTTAGGGGGAGTTGTTGTAATAGGTTGCTTTTTACAAAGACAAGAATGGTTAACATCAACCATTCCTGATTAATCTGTTTGTGAATGTTTTGCAGGCCTATCTTGAAGAATGTCAGCAATATTATCAAGCTCACTCTGCAATATATCAGGTGGAAAATTCGAGGAAGCTTCAGGTTGTTTTTCAGGGTTGTTTACTTGAGCTGTAGAAGTTGAAGCTCCGGCAACATCGGACATCTCCTCTGGTATCCAGCGGGGATCATTTGACACATCATGAATTGTAACTTCATGGCCAAAGCAGTTGCACTGGGTACACTTAGGCGGCACAAATTTGTATTCCACATCCACATGAATTTTAGTTACATTATGAAGCAAAAGAGGAATAGAGCTTTTCAGTTCAGTAGCCATGTCTATCTCTAATTGAATTCAAGCGAACTTGGTAAAAAATTTAGAAGTCGTGTTAGCATCTAAAAAAATGGTTTAGATATGAAACTGGATATCATCTTTAATGCACTTTTAGTCCATATCTCCATAGGAAGGTTATGCGGTCTTATCCAGATATTAACAGAGGTTTTGTTGAATTTGCTGTAGTCGAATCCAGGGTTCCAAGCATCAACCATTAGAAGTTTACCAAAGTAGGAATAATTTGGGCATTCCAAAATTCTGTTATAATCTTCAGAAGCTTCAAATTGAACCGTGAAATTGTATTTCGGGGATATGAAAACATGGAAATTTGAAGTTGGTCTCCAGACACGATTGATATAATCCTTAAGTTTGACAACTGAAAGGCGGAAATCAATAGGAATTATAGCGATAGTATTTGCCCAGGAATCCTCAGATTTATTGAATAAACTTTCAGGTATGAAAACATATTCAAAGGGAGGAGCGACATACTCCAAGGCTCAATCATCATTGCGAATTGGTGGAATAGTATGTATGACATCAGCGAAGGAGGTGGAAGGTTGGACATTGGAGGAAGAAGGTGGTTTGGTCGGCTGAGAAAGTGGAGTTGAAGAATGTGGAGGTGAAGAATGTGTACGATTAGAAGAAATGATTTTGTCCGCCATTTTTTAAGGAAAGTGGAAAAAATGTAAATAACCTATTTGAAAAATACATATTGGGTTTCGTGGAAAATGGGGTATATTTTGGAAACGGTGATTTCTTATGAAATTTTTGTCTAAAATGAATTCTTTCAGAAAAATGTGTACATTATAGAGCATGGATAGATCAATGGTTTTTAAGCTATAATGTATGAAAGAATTAAATAACAAAACATAGAAAAGATTGCTTTGTCAAATATTAAAATTTTCGCTAGGGAAAACTTTGAAAATCTTTATTCTTTTGACTATAATTTTTTGATAGTTATTATGACATAAAACTTTAGTGGGTGAACAAAATAAGTTGTAAAAATTCAGAATAGAGTAGATGTTTAGGATAAGTTTAGAAATTAACAATTTGTTGTATGTGATTGAATGGGCATAGTGTAACAAATCAAATTTCTACAAACCAATTTTTTTTTCTTCCAAAAATCCCAGTCTATCGAAACTCGTGTTGGCTTGTCTGGTATCATGATAAAAGACAGAGATATAAAATATATTAGAGCTCAGAAAACATCTCACAACGGAATAGAATAAAATATAGTATAACCAAATATAGCCTTACCAATAATACTGCCTAACCAGTATCCAAAGCTATCATATCTCTGCCATAAACCTATGCTACAAGTGTGTTATGGGGAGGGGGTCAGAACACAAGTTCTGGTGACTGGACTAAATTACACATTCTGAAATTACGATACATGTACCTATCAATTATATTTCTTATTTACCAGGTTGTCTTGGTTAATATCACTCAAGGCTTACACACATGTCGTACTTATTCACCTCCCAATAGATTAACCTAATATAATATATATGTAGTTATCCCTAACATATCAAGGTACTTCCCATAGTACGCTCCTCGCACGATCCCTACCGTTATGCCATAGAAGCGTATCCTACACCGAACAACGTAAGAAAATCTGAATCTTAACGACATGTTACCGCACAGAACCCTCCTCGTTATGCCATGCAAGCGTATGGAGTAATGCCCTAACGTCTACGATACACCACCCAGTGCGTATACCTAGACCCTCACACGTACGTAATGTCTACTGTAACCCGAGTCCCATAATAGGGGTGCATTCCATGCACGGTACTTGGTCAGGAGCATTTCCATATCCGTATAGGCCCGCCTTTAAGGGCCTACAATATAGATATCAGCATGGCCTGCTTTTTGACAGTGGCTATGGCTCACTCAGGTCCCTCCCTCAACTAGTGAAAGACTACATCAAGAGCTATTTGCGTGCCCCTAACAACCAATCTAGCATCCAATTTGGCATGTCCCTTAACCATGCCTCGATAGTGAAAGGACAATGGTATCTTGGTATAGCTCTAATCTTTCCTCATCCGACTGACTGTCGATGACAGGTATCCGACGATTACTATCCTTAATTTGATCCTGACCAACTTCCCTCTACGAGTGAGGCAAACTGCTGAATCACCCCAATGCCATACCACCACAACCTTCTGACTGCCAAGCTACTGTTGCAGTCAAGGTATACCCCTATAAGGTGGTATCGTGCAGACCCTCACCTCTACGACTACATCCTGAGCATATACTGCATAGAGGACCACCATAAAGTACCCTACCACGTCCCTAAGAAGCCGCGTGCTACCCTCCAGTCCCACAAAGTAATCAAGTCGTATGCTGATCTAGTAATCAAGTGGACATTCTCCTTCTGTTTCTCTAGAAACCCCGATGATCTACCCAGTTGGGTTCTTCACCTTCGTTCGTGCGGACTGGTCCAAGCGTTCCATGATAATGTGATAGTAGATCCTATGTCTAATCTTCTAATCACGCGCTTGTCTTGTTTTATCGGCTTGTTAATTAACTTGATTATTCACATCTTATCTTTCTATTCAAGTTACCAGGTTTTCTCTAAGCCCCTCATATCTCGAAGGAATGGACCCCTCTTGCTTATTAATTCAGTGATATAACTTAATCCATTTAAGTTCATTAATGATCCTATAACATGTTATTCCCTAGATTGTAATTAACGAAAGTAATCTACAATCTTTTTAAATTATTACCATGTCATTCATTTGTCCAATTTCATGTTTACAGGTTACGATAACATGTTCTACTTAATGTATAATTAAGTGTATCTTATCCCAATCCACATGTTTTCTATTAACATGTTACTTTATATATATATATATATATATATATATATATATATATATATATACACACACGTACATACATATATACATACATATATATATAATTAAATATAACTTATTTCATCCCATGAATGTACCTCATTCTTATTTAACTATAAACTCATCCTGAACCATCATTACAACTTGTTGTTGTTTACTTAATAACTTAGTTATCTTAACTAAGGTTTCTTATTAAGTTTCCTCTTCAGAAATTATAACCTACGTTATAATTCCACTGGTCCCTAGGACAAGCTTGCCTATTATATTCCATTCTCATACATATAATCGGTTATAATAGGTTATATTCCCCGTTCAACACATGTTCCTTGGTTCTTTAATGTTAACCAAACTCTAGCTGTTGTAACATTTATCTCTTTACTGTCTTGCAAATTTTCACACATACAATTTATTTCCATTGCATACACATATTTTTATATATGTTTAGGCACCAAACCACTCACATTAAGTTGACCACTTGTGGACGCTGGATTTGTCGGGCAGTTCTGGGCGGATTTCTACCACAAGTTGAACTTGGCCTCATGTCTTAGTGCGGTTATCTACAATCCCCCTATTACTATAAATTTTACATACAAATTAGCCATATCTATTTTTTCTTCTATTATTCCCCTTTTTTGTTGTAATCTTTCTTTCTTTATTCACTGTCATGCATGTTCCTTACTTCTTTAAGGAAAACATTTCATGCACCTTATTAGTTTGATTTACAGAAAGACACAGTGATTTATTTCCGTAACGTATGCCTATCTAGATCCGTAGTTGCAAGTTATTTCCTTTATTTTTCATTGTGGCTCTCTTGCAACTACGTTCTAAGAAATAGGTTACTTAGAGAAGTAAATCACTTTTCCTTAGAATCCAACTAAATCAGTCCATTATATCCCTTTCTTTCTTATTTTCTGAATTAGACATTGAATTTCTATTTCATATACTATTCACACTACTATAATCTTTTCTTTTTAACCACAACAAGCATATTAAATCTTTCTTTCATGTTCACTTCTCAATTCAGGTTTCATGATTACAGTATTACAGAAGTTACTTAACTCAAACGGAGGATATATACAATTCAGTCTTTATACAACAACAATGATTTTAACGTATTCTAAACAACTTTAATAGCCAAATTCCACAACTACTAATTGTTCAGCATTCTAAATATAAAAAGGAATGCCAAATATATATATATATATACCGTTATTTAAAAAGGTATAATTTAAACCCCCTCACCTGACATCTTTCTAATCCATGAATCTATTTTAGATTTGTTGTTACATGGCATCCCTAACTGAATCTATAAGTAAAACAACCATCAATTCACAAATATGAAGCTAAAAGAAGAGGGAAAGAGAGAGAAACCTATATAAACTAGATTGAAGAAATTACCTTACGTTGATTAGAAATCTGAACATCTATTAGTATATTTATATCTCTTAGCTTCAAATCTTGAATCAGAACCCCTATAAACAAATATTCTAATTTTCTGAAAATATTTGGAGGAAGAAGAGAATGGCAGAGCCTAGGCAGCATCTCAGAAAATATAAGATTAAAGCTAGGCCCTACTAGTCAATTTATAGGTGTATGAGAAAATCTGGACCATCATATTTAATCAACTAAAATCTAAACCGTTGATATCAGAAATCCACGTCACACAAAATAGATCTGGGCCAGTTCTGGTCGACCCAGGCCAACTTGGGTCCAGTCGCATTTTCTGTTGCGTTTTGTTCTCTAGTTTTAACGTTAATAAATAATTTTAATTTTACTACTTGATGTAACGTATCTGAATTTTGAACGTTAATTAAGAACGTTATTCACTTGCTTAATATAATTCTTTTGATTTATTTTATTCCTTTTTATAAACTATATTTATTTTTGAATTTCAAATCTACGTGAGTATATACACAAACATAGTCTCTTGATTATATAATTCATTAATAACTTACCTTTCAATTCCTTGTCCTTTAATGGCTTCATATTTAATGTAATTAGTGACACTATTAATTCATTGTTGTTGTATTCCTTTTAATGCATTGTTTCGTTCCCTTTTTAATGCATTATCTTATTCCCCTTTTAATTGCATGCATTCAAATTTCATATGCAACCAAATTTCGTATCCACTTTCATGCATGTATTTATTTATGCATTTATTTTTTCTTCTCTTAGCATGCACCTTTTATTTCAACATTAAAATTCTATGCATATATACATATTTGTGTAATCTTTATTTATTACCCATTTTATTATTTAATTAAATATGGGGTGTTACACATAGTAAAAATGAACGGTTGTGAAGCTGATTAGAAATAGTTGTCCTTGTCTACTTCAGGTTTTACGATTTTAAAATAAAGTTTTGCGCTATTATGAGATGCCATCCTTTTTTATGGTTTAGCAAAAATAAGCTTTAATGAAGAAAAATAAAGTTTTGGAGCTTTCAATTTTTGGAAGGAAAATGAAATAATGAGGCCAAACCACATTTTTAAATCATAGAGTAGGCAAGGATTAGTACCTAGGAAAGACATAGAAATATTTGAAGCTATAATGTAGATAGAAATAATTGTTTTGGAATAACAGTAAATTACCATAGAGTGCATAAGCACTATAGAGCCTAGGTTGTTTCTTGGAAAAGACTGTTAATATACAGTAAGGATTAGTTATGACAAGTGGATGGTAGGGGCAAGCAAGTTGTTTAGATCCGGTAGTTCGGCCTTTTCTTTGTCAGCGGGGACATGGTCCTAGGATTCTTAGCCATTGGTAGTAGCTATGCAGTGTGCTTATTTTCCCTATTTTAGTTTTGAAAGAATTAGAAAGATTATTTAAAATTAAACTTAGATCGGTGGATTAAGTTAAATAAGCTAAGAAAAAGTAAAGATATAACTAAAATAAAACAAACAATGATGACAATTGCAATAGTAAAGCAACAAATATGGCATTGAGAAAAATAGAAAATTTTCGGAAATATATAAAATTTGTGTTTTTCCAAAGTAGTTTGGAAAAGAAAATTTATACTAAAGAATTATTATATTTGTGTAAACTGTGTTTGGATAGGGAGGTAGGACATATTTATATAATAGTTGCATAAAATCAAAACACAGGTAGAAAAGGTACATAAAAGAAAAATAGAAGATGTGAAGTATTCTGTTTTCTCCTTTTTGTAACATAAGAAATCGAATTTAGAAAATTAGACATTTTTGTAATTTGCAAATTTAAAGTTGGTTGATAGGGAATGGATTCAAAATTGGATGAACTACCTCTTACTCTATAAGAGTGTGGGTAAAATTGGATGAATTGATTTTAAAAATATTGCATTCGTATATAAATTTCCAGTATATTTAGGATGTGTCGCCATGTTTTCAAGAAAAAAATTGCATTCATATAGGAGGTGCTTCATTGCATTCATATATTATTATGTTGTATTACACTTTGCACAAGTGCAGAAATGGATGCAAAATTGGATGTACACGCGGTGGTTGTAAATTATGTAAGGAATTACTTTATTTGTAGAAACCCGTAACTTCCCCCGTAGGGAAAGAGCGGATACTTTGAGGATAAGACGAATCAGAACGCAAATAGAAGAACATTTCATTGTTAATTACAACAATTCATCAGAATACAAGAATATACAGAGTATAAATAAATATTACACATTCGATAAACATCAGAGATTACAATACATTACATAACAGCGGAAAATAATACAAAGCACAACTGAAGGAGATATACGGATACAGAGCTTCTCGGATATCATTCCAGATGTAAATCAGGATTCTGTGAATATAAATCTGCAAAACCAAAACTACTAGCTGCCCGTGTCAAAATAAGGGCACCCAGAGTTTAGGTTAAAACAATAAACTCCAAGTCAGTCATGTGACTGGTGTGAGAACTAAAACAGTTATTAATCTTTATTTTAAAGTCAGGTAAATCAAGGGATCACGCCGTATAACACAGAACGGGTTTCCTCCCAAGAATACCAGTGCATAAAACAACAGCGCAATGCTAAATAAAGAACAATGAAGCTATTATAAGATCCAAGTCCCATCACACAATGCAACACAAGCCGGAGAATAGGGTTTTACCTTATAATAGCCAAAGAATGCTTGATACGCTAAATTTCATCTTTTATTACTATAAGTGTATAGTGTCAAAACCATTTCAATCATAAGTATCAACCATAGACGGCATAAGTGCCCCATCCCACTATGTCGCCATACTAGGCTCTACAATCAAAACCGCAAAGTCACGTATTGGAAACTGGATTTCCATCTGTGAACTGAGGCAAGGGATCGTCCTCCACCGAATTCGAGACGCTCTAGCCCGCCCCTCAGGTCAGAGCTCGGGTGACCTTTGGATCGTCAGGGCCGGTCCACCGATGTGGATTAAAATGCCTGAACACTGCGTTTCCCCACCCTATGGGGTGTCAATGAGTCCAATGACTCCATCGGCTCCACACAGTCACCAATATATCTGAGGTGCCTCGCAACAGCAACAACCACATAAGTCCAACTCGTCCGAACGTGTAAAACCACTGACGCCACTTATAGCTAGAAGGAAACGCATGCCCTCCCTGAGGTCCTTCTCCCGTTTCTGGTTCACAACCGGGGTGTGAGGCTCGCGAATCAACGCTACACAAAGCTATGCCATACAGGCAGTGCTTTGATCATCAACCATAAGACTTTGCATTTCAACAGAAGCCTTGATCAATTGCCACTTAGGCATGCCACACAGGCAATTAACTCCATGCGTTTGATATCCATCAATATATAACCCCTGAGCTCATACGTCTCAGAGAAGGGCGTTAAGCAAGAGAATAAATTCTCCGCTGCCAAACAGATATATATTTAATAGAAATCAATCACACAGAATAAAATCCAATGTCAGACACACAGTCCATTTACAAGTTCGTTCTGGGTCTGAACGAAACCGGAGGCACCTAGTACCCCGCATATCCAACAATCTCTAAGTATGTCTGGACGATCACTAACTGATTCCCTCCTCCTGGGTGTACAGCCCAATCAAGATCATCAGTAATCACCCAAATGACGTGAAGACCTCCGGTCTTCGACCACCGTCTTCATCCTCGACACTACGTCGAATCAGTTATTCAAAACGGGATAAACCCGGTCTTTTTGAATAAGTCGCGTATATAATAAACAAGTGTTACACAAGCACAACATACGCCTCATTCCAATTCAGAATATTCTTTTATTCAAATATTCTTATACTTTGGGAAAGGTACCCATTAATTTTATCAAAGATAAATTCTTCAGATTTATTCTTTAATCTTCTTTGAATAACAATTCAAACTAGTCGGGATTAGCGAACCACACCGAAGTAATCATTTATTTTATTTCCCAATCCCAACCTATTCATCCCATGAAGTAAAACTGGTCATACTTCATATCTAACACCACGGTGTTATCGGTAAATTCAATTACAATTTCACGTTCAAATCTAATTAAAGATTTAACTATCGCCTGGAGCAAAACTGGTGATACTCCATTCTCGATCACTTCAATCTAATTAAAGATTCATTAAAACCCCACTTAGTTTTAATCTTCCCAAAAACAATATTCTGTCTTTAACTGGGTTAAAGAACCAATGTCATTTAAAACACGGTTCACTATAAACCCAAATTCACATTCCATTAATTATCGGGTTAAAGAACAAGTGTTATTTAAAACACCGTTCACGATAAACCCAAAAATCAATTTCAATTAATTCCAATTAAATACCATTTAATTGGTATACTTCATTAAATCTAAATAAAAAGATTTAATCTTTTTCTCAACTGGGTTTAAGAATAGTGTTAACGAAGACACCATTCACAACAAACCCAAATCACATTTGATATTAAATACAAGGCTCTGAATAGAAAATATATCGGCTTATATTCAATATCAAATTCTACGACCAACAAATATCGTATTGGAAATAATGATATTAATATATCTTTCAAATTCCCATAACAATATCTGTATCATCACAAACTCCAACATCGAAATATTCCAAAGACAACTTCGATTCAAATCCATTCCAATTCAATTATTGGAAATTCTGGTTATTTTCAAAACCATTTCAAATCCAATTTATTTATTTTAAAAATAAATAAATTATTATTCTAGTTCAAAACTAGTTCATTTCGATAAAAATCTATTTTTATCTTTTCAAATATGGAATTTTTCATCCCAATTCTTCCCTAATCATTTCTTATGATTTTACAAAAATTATTGATATTTTTAGTAATTTTATCAAGGCCCGAACAGTCGATTTCCATCAACGGCCATCGAACTGCACTTACAGCGACCTTTTCCAAATTTGATTTGGACATAATTCCAAATCCAACCGTTAGATTTCAAATCTCTAATATTCATTAGAAAGCTCTTTTCGATACGAACCCAATGGTTCCAGTTTTAGGAGAATCCGACGGTCGGATCTCCCGTAATATCCATTTGAAGTCAATGGTCGAAGTTCGCGAACTGCCGCGGCGCGGCGCGTTCTATTCAGGCCATTATATATATAATATATAATATATATATATATTTCGTCGATTTCCTTTCAAAACGTATTTTATAAATCGTTTTAAATTCGTTTTCGAAACGATTTCAACTTCATATTCAATTTCGAATCAAAATTGAATATTCCACATCATCGATATACAAATGATAATATTTTCAAAATGATATATTTTTAAATCACTTACTTTCCTATATTCATTTTAAAAACGAATATAATCAATATAAATATCGTTCACGTCAAAATGACGTCAATCTAATCAACACGGCTTTATATATCTCAATAACTTCATTATTCTATTCAACAAATGAATATTTTCTATTCAACACATGAATCTATATTTCTATTCAACACATGAATTTATATTTTCAATTCAGCACATGAATTTACTTTCAATTCAACACATGAATTTATATTTCTATTCAACCTTTGAATTTATATTTTCAATTCAATACATGAATTTACTTTCAATTCAACACATGAATTTATTTTCTAAATTGGAATGAGGCCTAATCAATTACCATATAACGTTAATTATATGGATTCCCTACAACACATGTATGTAACAACCACGATAAATCATCAACCATCATCCAGAGTGCACTACACAACTGCATAAGCATTGAATATAAATAATTAACGCTTACATAGTCTGTTAACCCATCGATTGACATACAACTAAACAATCGGGATTAGTGTACGTCAAATATCATCCCAATACCCGTGTGGGGTTTCAAATCAACAAACACAGATTTTATTTGTGCAGTTGGGCGATGTGTAAAATTTATCGTCCTAATCAATATCAGTCAAATCAGTGTATATAAACAAGTCATCCGATTTGTTTATTACTATTTATTTTACTTCAACACACGAATATATATTTTATTTCAACACATGAATATATATTTTATTTCATATACACGCTAAAAATCATATTTTTAACTATAAGATATTTTCCACTATAAAATATTTTATTTCATTCCACATCACACAATCAAATTTCACAACACAGCAGTCAAACAAACAAGTCATCCATGGTCTGTGGACGACGGGTGTCGGGTGCTGCTAAGCACCTTCTGCATCCTAGTATATATTTCAAACTAGAAATAGAAATAAAAGTGAGGAGTTCTCACCGACTAGCTAAACCAATAAACCGCGACTCTTCATATGTAGGAAATCTCGCTGTACTCACCTTTGGTCACTTTCATTGTCCGTATCCACTACATATATGAAAATCGCATCTTTACATTGTTGCTATGCATATAAAAATCACATTTTTATACCACTACTATATTGATAAAAATTCTATTTTTACACCACTACTATATTGATAAAAATTCTATTTTTACACCACTACTATATAGATAAAAATTCTGTTTTTACACCGCTACTATATAGATAAAAATTCTATTTTTATTTCGCTACAACATATATGAAAATCTTATTTTTATATTCATTCTTATATAAAAATTATATTTTTACCTTACTACTTCGAATAAAAATCGTATTTTTAACTTCTTAAAAATAATTTCATATCATAACCTAGATAAAAATCGTATTTTTAACTTGCTAAATATTTCCTCCCTACGATAAAATTATATTTTTAACTTCTTACTATGATAAAAATTATATTTTTATATTCTTACTCAAATAATAAAAATCACACTTTTATTTTGTCTACTTCCTAGTAAAGATCATATTTTTACGTTGCTACCTCCTACGTAAAAATCATATCTTTACTATTTTAAAAATCAAATCTTTCCTATGTAAAAATATAAACTTTCCTATTAAAAAAATATAAACTTTATCATATAAAAATCATTTCTTTTACTATATAAAAATCTTTTCTCTTATATAAAAAAAATCTATTCTTTGATCTAAATAAATAAAAATTCGTTTCTTTGATCTAAATAAACAAAAATTCGATTTTCACATTTTTATTGCACAAATAAATCAAAGCAAATAAAAAAACTCACAGCTAGAAGGCCGATGGGGGTGGTCTGCGCGCTCTGGAGTCAAGGAGGCGGCGACAGCGTCTGCAAGGCCGGAAATAGGGTGTGGCGACGGCTAAGGTTTGGCAGCGGAAGGGTCTTGGGGTTTCGGCGGTTTGTACAGAGGAGGGGGAGGCTGGAGAGCGTCGATCATCAGAGGTTTGGGGGTGGGGGAATCTGCGGCGCGGCGGCGAGGCGTGGGGGAGGGGGTCGCGACGATAGGAGGCGGCTAGTGTTAGACCAAAAAGTGGTTCTAACACCCAAATTGATTAAAAGCAGAATGAAATGAGATAAAAATAAAAATGAACACACAGGATTTATAGTGGTTCGGCGAAGAAATGCCTACGTCCACTTGTCTTTCACTATTTTCACTGAGTTTGTTGCAAGTACAATGAAATATTCACTTGATTTCTCTCACAACTCACTTACAATCACTCAATTATCTAAAAACAAATAATGAAAGAAGGTTTGGATTTTCTGGGAGTGCTGGAATTTGGGTTATGAAGGTGGTTGAACTCTCAAAGTACTAGCCAAAAGATCCTTTTCTTTGTCTTCCGACGGGGTATTTATAGGTGAGAATTTGCTCAGAATCCGATCCGGATCGGAGCCACGCGTCATCCATCCCATCAGTTTCGGGTTCGGATGAATTACTATGTTGACAACGCATCAGAGTAGTGGACGTTGAGGGTAGGAACTGGTCACTGCCGATCCGGATTACCAGGCGCTCATGCAGGAGAGTGACGTGGAAGACAAGCTCGGGTCGGAGGGGTATGTATAAGGGGTTCGGATCGGGGTACCCGATCCGACCCGGATTGACTTGGAACCAATTCTCTCTTCTCTTTATTCTGCTCCGCTCCGCTCCGATTTATCTCCGTAGCAATCAAGTGGCTTTCTGATCCAATTGGGAGTATATTTCCCTCCGATCCGAATGGCTGTGCCTTTCCGATTTCCACAGCAATAGTTCACCGATCCGAACAGAAAACTTTATCCGATCCGAACCGATGCGCTGCTCCGACCCGACCTGCTTCAGTACTTCCCAAGTTTTTCAAGTTCTTCAACATTTTACATCTTGACTTTGTGTTGCCCAGTTCACAAAGTGGGCTAACACTTTGCCCCCTCAAAGGATGCTTCTGTTGGAGACGGAGCATGCTTTGACTATCAATGCATAGCGCTCTTCGAGGTAATTTCTCTTTTGATTTTCCTTGTGTTTTCCTCTTTTTCTTCAAATTTCAATTCAGTTCGTCGCTGAGCTAAAGGACTCGGTTCGGTTCGGTTTCCGATCCGAACAGACCCCTTTTCCTTTCTATTTTCCACTGGACTATTGGGCCAAGGTTCGCTTCTGGGCTGTCCATCCGCTCCGAACGGGGGTTCTTCTATTGGGTTGCCGATCCGAATGGGGAGACGAATGGACACCCTACTTCTCTATATAAACTGATTCTTCATCCCTCTCTCATTCTTACTGTTTCACTCCCGAGTTCTGCAAAGCGAGAAAGAAAAATCTAACTCCTGAAGCATCAAAATTTCTTTTAATTCTCAACGTAATTTCATTGGTAGGTTATGAAACTTTGAACAATCCCTTTTTTAATTACTCCCGATTCGAATTCGTAGACGATTAGGATGATTTTAGCATGAAATTCTGATGAACTTGCCGCCGTGACCCTCCCTCGTCATCATCACCAATAAACTCGTCGTTGTCTCGAGATTGGAATGGAGGAGATTATAATCCGTTGTTAAGTGCACCAGCGTAGAATTGCTTGGCTTCGATTTGGGTAAATGGCACGAAATTGGCCTCGGAACTGGATAGAGAAGAAAGAGGGTGAAGGAGAAGAAGAAGATGATGGAGAATCGGTTCGGTTCGGAGGGATATGGAAGGTGAAAAAACAAAGGAAGAAGGAAGGAAATCCAGGAGGTCGGATCGGGTCGGGGCGAGCAAAGAAAGAAAAAAGAAAAGAAATCCAGGAGATCGGATCGGGTCGGAGCAAATATTTGAAGAAGGGGAAAAGGAGCTTTCCTAATCGGATCGGGTCGGACCGTAAGATGATGGAGGAGAAGTATAACTACGTGATCCGATCCGAACCGTTAGGGAACTTTGCCTCCGATCCGATTCGTCTTTGATTTCTGAGTTTCAATGTAATATTCAAGCCTAAGGCCACGCCCCCGATCCGATCCCAATGAATGGATCCTAACCGAACAGAAGCACAGTCCACCTTAACACATAAAAACTCGTCTAACTGGCCCGATCAACTTTTGGCATGATCTTCAATTTAATGGACAGTTAGGATAGTGCCTTGTGAACGTACCCGGACATCAAGAATTACTTCAACTCTTTATATCTTGCCAAACTTTTTCGTCGCACTTTTAAACATTTACTTTGCACTTTCCGTATACACTGTTTACACTTTAGTTTGCACACACGCACGGGGGGATACGGGCTAATTTGCTCTAATGTGCGCTATTGCTTCTTCAATAGTTTTATGACCATGAGACCCAGACGCTCTTCCAGATTAGCCAAGAGGAAAGAAGCCCCAGAAACCTCTAACAAGATTACTCTCGAGGACATATCTTCTCCGTCGGATCCAGAATGGGATAATGAGGGTTCGGACTACGACGTCGGAAACCGTAAAAGTGACGAAGCGTCTTCAGAGAATGAAGTTTCTTTAGGGTTTGAAGAAGAAGGAGGGGTTGGCGACGACCGGGCTCCTGATGAGTTTGAATCGGCTATCATATTGGAATCGCCCCAAGATTCTGTTGAATCAACAATTGATAACGACCGACTTACCCGAATTTGCTTGAAATACGGGATAATGAAAAGAGACACTCTAGTGCCCTCAAGCTCTGACCGTCCCCACAACCCTCCAGAAGGATATATGGCGGTCACTCGGTTGATGTGTATGGTCGGCGCTATCCCTCCATTTTCTCCCTTCATTGTTGACTTTCTAAGACAAATGCGGATTGCCCCCATGCAGCTGCATCCCAATTCTTATGCCTACTTGTACACTTTGTACATAGCATACCGTGAGATCTTAGGAATAGAGCTCACGTTCGATGACGTTCATTTCTTCTAAAACTTCAAGCATCGGACTCGAGAGACTCCATCTTTCTGCTATTTTGAGTCAGTTCCAAAAAGGAAGATAATCTCGGCACCATTCAGCAGTAAAGCTGGAGATTCCAAACTGGAATGGTTCTACGTGAAGCGACAGCCTGGATGTGCCAGGAGGTGGACAAAATCAAGTAAAGCACTGATTTTCTAAATCTGGGCTCTATACACCTGAATCATCACCTTAACTTGTTTTCCTTTTTGTTTGCAGTCGACAATCCCAAACAAATATCAGATCAGGTGTTCTTTGACCGGATGCACCAACTTCTTAATGGCGATCATAAATTCTTGACTATCGATGAAGTCCTTAAAGACGAATATCTTCACTTTCATGGGCTGTTATCCGTTTTTCGTAGTATTGGTCATGGGACGGCTCCATACGTATATATTCCTCCAGTGGAGGTAGTCCCAGAAACAGGAGAAGGCTCAGGAGTTCCTACAGTGCCTCTTCAAACTTCACCTTCTCCATCTTCTACTCAGGATGACGAATTGGCTAACCTGGCCGAAAAGCATCGTGAAGGATATATTGCCCCTGAGGAGGCTACTTCTCTAGAAAAGTCAACATCCTCTCAAGAGTCGCCACTTAATGCTTCTGAGGGAGATGTCCCTAGTACCGATGACCCAATATTTCAGGGTTTGGGGGATCTCCCCTTACCTGAAACTATATACACTTCAGAGGATTTTAGGAAGGATCCTTTAGTCTTCACATCTTCTGAAGAGACTACTCCTGCTAAGGCCAAAGAGCCTGCCCGTACCAGTCTAGCTTCAGACTCGGGTTGGTTGGGGGGAAACACACTAGTTAGGACACACTTTATACAACAGCATTAACATTCATTGCACCTCTTTCTCCGTGAATCCATTGATTCTGAATTTCGTTTGTCTTATTGTGCAGGCACGATGTCTCGATCCTACTATGATATCAGGAAGCTTCGCCGCAACATGTCTAATCCACCTCAGGATATCGAGTATGATCGCCGCGATGATCGCGGCAGGGAGGAGAGAAGGCCTTATGATCCCTATCGCTCTCGACCCTCACGTTCTCGCTCTCCCGTTCGGTCGGAACAAGAGAAATACAAGAGTTATCAAAGCCGTAGGGAAGAAGACAGGCCACAATCGAAAGACTCCACCTCTTCCCACGAAAAGCGTAGCAGAGAAAGAAGCCCTCCAAAAGATACTGAGTCTCGAAGTAAGCGCAAGGTCCCTGCTACTAAACGACCTAGGACAGACAAAGAAACTACTGAATCCTCTACACACAGGGACACTGAATTGACGATCCCCGCTCCTCCCCCACTAGATGCGGAAACTGCAATAAAGCGGGCATATTTGGAGGAGCAATTTCCCGAACACTACTTCGAGACTTTGACTTTTTTACCTGCCCTTGAATCTGTTTCTTCTAAGTGGGCAGATGAGGCCAAAGCAAAGATAGACGCGGTTGAAAAACAATATACTGAGATGTTTAAATATTCACGCAATCTTTCCAGAATTATTCGTACTCTAATCACGAATGCTGATTCAATGCAAAAAACCGCGGAAGAAGATGCTAAGGCCTTAAAGAACCTGAGTAAAGATTTGGAGGACACACAAGCCCAGCTTGCTATTGCTCAGAGGGACGCTACCAACTTCAAACAAAAATTTGAGGATATGCAAAAACATTATCATGGCTTGCTTGAATCTCACACTCAAGAGCGTTCTGAGTTAAAAAAGCAGGCTGATGATGCGAAGTCAGAAGCTGCCAAGACGCGCCTTGCTTATACTGACCTCGAACGGACGAATGCCGAGTTAGCAAAGAGGAACGCTGAACTAGAAAAGAAGAATGCTGACTTGGCTTCAAAGCTACTGGAGGCAGAGAACAGAGCTGCCATGGCTGAGGGCAATATTGAGTGTGCTATCAAATCTGCGGAGGAGGCCCGTAAACAACTGTCAGAGGCGGAGGCTGATATTCAGGGTTTTGGCGAATTAATGATTGAATTCTTCGCACATATCATCCGTCGCCGAAACATTTCTTGGATCGAAGATTACCCATCCACTCTAGTTCAAGTATGGAATCAAATCGTTGAGTGGGAAAAGGAGGAGCTCAAAGTCGATTCCATCGACGAAGATAAGCTAATGGAGAAATACTTGAGGGATGATGAGCCGGAACGCCTAGCTGAAGGGCGCCGCCTTATTGCTGAGGCCATGGAAGAAGAGAGACGGAAGTCTAAACAGAAGAATGCTTTCGAAGCTGGTTCCTCTTCTGCTGCCCCTGCGACTTCTGAAGTAGAGGGGTATGATCCCGAAAATCCGGGAATCCCCCGAACAACTCTACTATCCCCTATCCCTGAAACAGCATCGGAGGCAGTAGTTACCCCTGCCGAGAAGTCTTCGGAGGGTATCCCTACCTTTTCTCCTCAATTTGTCAAGGCTATTTCTACCTTTCGCCACATGATTGAGCAATCGATGAAAAACCCATTATTTTCGCCTGAGTTGATAACTGTTGCTTCTCATTCTGTAGGTATTGAGCCATCTGAAAAGACAGATGTGACTCAAGGAGCCACCACCGGGGCAGAACTTACAGAAAAGGCAAAAGGAGGGGAAGACAAGACTGCTCCTATAGACTTGGGAGAAGGAAGTGTGCCGGCTAAGGCCGCCACTCCCCATGATGAAGAAATGATTGCAGCCTTAAAGGATGATGGCGGTGACGAAGGTCATGAGGAGGAACCAGAAGTTGCAATAATCGGGGAGTCAAAAAATGCCGATGATGTTACTTTGGCTGCAATGAAAGCTGATCAAGACAGACGCTTGCAATTGAAAGCCGAAGAACTAGACCCTGAAGCCCTCAAGCCCCTCGCAGTTGTGGATGCAGGATCAAGGTTAGTTGTTAAGCTCTCAACCAGATCTATTACAGAGGAACTTGCTAAAAAATCTTCTCTTGATTCCAGCGCTCCGCCCTCCGGGAAGAAGTCTACCGGCTCCAGCACCGCATCTTCAGGAAAGAAGAAATCAAAATGAATCTTGACAGAGGCTGAGAAAGAAGCAAAGGATGCGGAGAAAGCCACCAAGAAGTCCAAGGCTCACTCGAAATCTAAATAGTGGATTGCGTTGTGTTGTTTTAGCATTTAGTGAACCAACAATTGCTGCTACAAGAGCGGCTCTTGCACCTTCTTTTTTAGCTACTTTCCTGTTCAAATTCATTCATTCGTTAATAAAGAATAATTTATTTTCTGCAATGTCTGTTTGTCAATAGTTCTGCACTTATGTAAAAATGCATGTCTTACTATAGTTATGAAATGAAGTTACGGAGGGAGGATATATGCGTAAACATATATGCCCCCAGTCAATTCTCACAAATTATTCAATGCTTAATCAAGCAATCTGAACGCTCCCGATTTTCTGACGGGATAGCATTTCCTGTGTCGTCAGTGCCTGTCGTTTTTTCTGGCATTTCTTTTATACTCTCCTGTCTTATACCCAGGTTAGAGTTCTTACTGAGGCGGTCCCTTGTCTGGGTGCACCTTCATGCCTCAGAGGAAGTCATTTTCCCGTCCTTTTATACTCCCTCTCTCTCTGGAGAGTTAGAGTTCGAGCTCAGCAATCTATTCATTCCTCAGTCTTTCGGCGGGGAAAGATCTCTTTCTCAGCGCTCAGTCGGAGACGCTTTTATACTCTCTCTCTCTCTGGAGAGTTAGAGTCAGGGGAAGGATTTCTTTTTCAGCGCTCAGTCGGAGACGCTTTTATACTCTCTCTCTCTCTCTCTGGAGAATTAGAGTTAAGAATGTCGGTTTCTCATTCTTTTATGTCTTGTCGCACAAATAGTCGTTGTGCTTTTTCTTATGTTTAAACTGTCTTCAACCTTTTCAGGTTTTGAATCATCCTGTATTCTATAATCACAACAGAATAATCGATGAATGTATATATGTAATGCATAAAAGTAAATAACACACAATATTTTTATAGTGGTTCGGCTAAGTCGTAGCCTACATCCACTTTATAGTCCTTTATTCATATCGTCAGATTTTCCCAAGGCAAGTCGTGCCTTATTACAGAGTTCATAAGAAAAATAACAAAGAGTACAACATTTCTAATCCAAATATCGCATTAAGTGTTGGGCATTCCATGCTCTAGGGACTTCTTCGCCATCTACGGTCGTTAACTTGAAGGTTCCTTTTTCAAGTTTCCGTTGGATGACAAAGGGTCCTTCCCACTTTGGACCGAGGTGAGGAAGGGACGGAAAGACTCTCTTTAGCACCAAATCTCTTGGTTCAAAAGTCCTGAGGCGAACTCTTTTGTCGTAATAGCGTGCCATCTGACGTCGATGTCTTGCCGCACGCAAATCTGCTTCGTCCCTTTTTTCTTCGACTTCATCAAGAGATTCAAGTAAGAGTGCCTGATTCGTCATCGGGTCATAATATGTCACCCTGTGGGAAGGAACTTCCAGTTCAATTGGAATTACTGCTTCTGAGCCAAATGGGAGAGAGAGAAAGGGGTGTGACTAGTGGCCGTCTTAAATGTTGTTCGATATGCCCACAAAGCTAGGGGCAATTCGTCAACCCATTTTGCCTTTGCGCGCTCTAATCGTTTCTTGAGGATGGATTTTATTACTTTGTTTATTGCCTCAACTTGCCCATTTGACTGCGGATAAGCCACGGCAGTGTATCGCTTGTCAATCTTATACTTCTGGCAGAAATTTCTGAATTCAGTGCCATCAAACTGGGTTCCGTTGTCAGTTATAATCGTTCTTGGGATCCCGAATCGGCATATAATATTTCTGACCACGAAACTTATCACCTTTCTTGCCGTGATTTTGGTCAAAGGTTCAGCCTCCACCCACTTCGTAAAATAGTCCACGACCACTATTGCATATTTCGCTCCTCCTTTAGCAATCGGTAGAATTCCAATGATATCAATTCCCCACGTGGCAAATGGCCAAGGACTCACCATTGATTTAAGTTGGGTCGACGGTGCTCTGGGGATTTTGGCGAATCTCTGGCACTTATCGCAGCGTTGTGAATAATCAGCTGCATCTTTATTAATTGTGGGCCAGAAGTATCCGTATCGCAATATCTTTTTTGCTAAAGTCTGACCTCCTGTATGATCTCCACACTCACCTTCGTGCACTTCTCTCAGTACACGTTTGATGTCGTCGTGTGCTATACATCGTAACAAGGGCATAGAAAATCCTTGCCTATAAAGAGTATCATCTTGCATGACATATCTGGTAGCCTTGCGAACTACGGCCCTTCTCTCACTCTTCTTTGATGGGAGTGTCCCATTCTTAAGGAAGTTCTTAATTGGGGTCATCCATGACTCTTTTTCCGGTTCCGCTTCGAAAGCGAACTCAACTTCCATTGACTCAAAGCTTGGCGATTCCAACGTTTCAATTGGAATTATTTCAATCTCTTCTGGATTGTCGGAACTAGCCAGCTTTGCCAGCCTATCCGCCTTCTGGTTTTCGGCTCTTGGGATGTGTGTTATATTATACCGCTCCAAGCTACTCAATAGCACTCTCACTTTCCTGAGGTAGACGATAAGTCGAGGTCCCCGAGCCACAAATTCCTCTCGCACTTGGCAAACAACGATTTTAGAGTCACAGAATATATCCAACATTTTTATTCCGAGGTCTTTAGCAAGCTTCAGCCCGGCAATCAGGGCTTCATATTCAGAGTCATTATTAGTCGCCGAAAATTCTAATCGTAGAGCGTAATATAACGACCGTCCTTCAGGAGTGACTAAGACGATTCCAGCTCCGGACCTTCGGTCGTTCTTGGCTCCATCTGTGTATAGTTTCCACGGATCTATCTTTAACTCATCCTCGGACTTAACCACTCTGTCATCGATTACTTCCTCCTCTGGGATGGTGAACTCCGCAATAAAGTCTGCCAGAGCTTGCCCCCTGATCGACTTTCGTGGTTGAAAATTCAAATCAAACTGACTTAATTCTATATTCCATTTGATCAACCTTCCCGATGCTTCGGTTCTCTGCAACACCTGCCTCAAGGGCTGGTCGGTGTATATGGTTATTGGATGAGCTTGGAAATAGTGACGAAGTTTTCGGGATGCGATTAGGAGGCTGTAAGCGAGCTTCTCAATCTTTGGGTAGTTGCGCTCTGCTGCTGCTAATTTCTTGCTTACATAATACACTGGCCTTTGTACTTTGTCTTCTTCTCGAACCAGGGTTGTGCTAACGGCGTGAGCCGAGACTGCCAAGTAAACAAACAATTCTTCGTGATCTACGGGCTTTGACAAAATCGGCGGTTTCTCTAGCAGTTCCAATAAATTTCGAAAGGCCTCAACACAGTCCGGAGTCCACTCAAAGTTTTTCTTTCCCCTTTTAATTAAATCAAAAAACGGAACGCACTTGTCTGTAGCTTTGGAGATGAATCTACTCAACGCGGCTACTTTCCCTGCAAGACTTTGGACATCTTTAATTCTTCTTGGTTCTTCAATGTTTCTAATCGCTGCTATTTGGCTAGGATTGATTTCAATTCCTCGGGAGCTCACAATGAAGCCTAGGAATTTTCCCGACGCCACTCCAAATGAGCATTTCAGAGGATTCAACTTCATCCGATACTTTCGCAGGATACCAAACATTTCCGCCAAGTCTTGTGTATGGCTGGAGGACTGTTTCGATTTGACAAGCATATCATCCACGTAAACTTCCATAGTCTTCCCTATTTGATTATAAAACATTCTGTTCACCAAGCGCTGATAAGTGGCTCCGGCATTTTTCAATCCGAACGGCATTACGACATAACAATATAATCCCAAATTCGTAATGAAGCTCGTATGCTCTTGATCTGGCACGTGCATAGGAATTTGATTATATCCGGAATATGCGTCCATGAAAGAGAGAAGTTCATGACCTGCTGTCGAATCTACAAGCTGGTCAATTCTGGGAAGTGGGAAGCTATCTTTTGGACAGGCTTTGTTCAAATCTGAAAAATCAATGCAAGTCCGCCACTTTCCATTCGGCTTCTTTACCAAGACGGGATTCGATATCCAGTCAGGATATGTCGAATCTCGAATAAATCCGTTCTGCTTCAGCTTCTCCACTTCCTCTTTGAGAGCAGCCGACCTCTCTGGGCCCAGCATACGTCTCTTCTGCTTCACAGGCGGGTGTTTTGGGTTTACATTTAGTTTGTGACTTATAATGGATGGCGATATCCCACACATGTCAGCGTGGGTCCAGGCAAACACGTCCAAGTTTGCCTTCAAGAAGTCTGTTAGTTCTTTGGCTCGACATGGATCCAATTGAGAACCAACCTTCAAAACTTTTGTCGGATCAGTTTCATCAATGGGAATTTCCACTGTCGCTTCATTAGGAGTTGCATTTCTAGCCTCTGGTTCCTCGTCTTTTCTGGGATCCAGGTCCTCAGGCGTTCCTTTGGGAAACTCCTTCGGGGTCGATTTCTCTAATTGCTATGCCGAGCCCCCCTTTGGGGGAGGTGAGGCATCTTTACTCTCAATGTTAAGTCCTTTCATCAACATCTTTATTTCGGCAACATAACAGGCTCGTCCGGAAACTTGATCCCCTCTCATCACTCCAGTTCCGGCTTCGGTTGGGAAATTAAGCAATAAACACCAAGGGGCGATACAAGCTCTGAACTCAGCAAGGGCAGGTCTCCCCAAAAATGCATTATAAGGCGAATCCACGTCCAATACTACGAACTGAAGTATTCGCACTCTTCGGCGTTCTCCTTGCCCCAAGGTCACGGGCAATTCTATGTATCCCATGGGAGCTGTTGACGCCCCGTTGAAGCCTCTGATCCATCCTTCACATGGCTTCAAATCTTCAGATTCAAGCTTCATCTGATCGAATGACTTTTTAAATAAAATATTGACAGAACTTCCGTTGTCTACTAATACCTTATGGACCAAGGCCGGCCCAATAGTGGTAGTAATAACCAACGGATCATCAGTGGGTGATTGGATCCCAGTATTATCTCTGCTGCGGAATACCACGTCGTCAAACATGGTCTTCTGTTGTTTTATGGGGGTGATATCTTCCAAATCATCACCTTCATTCACATCTATGTGCTTGGCAGCATTTACATATTGATCCATTGATCTGAAACTACGGATTGCCGGGTGAGGTCCGCCTACTATGGAGTTGATAACAATTCCTTTACCTTTCTGCTGCGCTGTAGGCTTGGGAGCAGGTAGAATCTGTTTTGGAGCCTGCTCTCCTTGCCCCCTGTCCCTCGGGGCAACCTTGTATTCATCCAACTTCCCTTCACGCAGCAGCTTCTCAATCACATCTCTCAAATGCCGACATTCATTGGTTGAATGCCCATGAGTTCCATGAAACAAACAAAACTTCCCTGTCGCCATCTCTTTCTCGGTCGAATCACGAGGTGGCGGTCTTTTATACTGCAAAACGTTGTACGTATCCAGGTAAATATTCTCCAGGGTGTCGTTCAATGGTGTATAATTCTCGTAGGTCTGGAATCGGGGTCTTTTGTTAGGATCACTTCCCCTATTTCTATTTCTTCTTTTTTCCGTTCGCATTACGATTATTGTTGTTGCCCCCGTTTCCAGCATTGTTGTTTCCACCCTTGTTACCCACATTTACTTCAACTTTTCCGGAACTTTCCCCAGATTGCTTCACGGCGATGTTACTCTGAACATTTTCTTTTGATGCCGCTTCAGATTTTCTCTTCCGATTTGCCCTGGCTTCCTCTCGTCTTAAATAAATATCGGCCTTTTCATAGAATATTTCTCTCGTGGAGGGCGTCTTTCCAGAAAGGTAATCCCCGAACTCGGATTCAGGATCGACTCCCTCTTTCAATGCCATCAGGATGGTGGGCTCATGAGGATCACTGACTTCAGTCACAGCTAAGTTAAAGCGGTCAAGATACGACCTCAAAGACTCTCCTGGCGCCTGCTTAATTCTTGATAATTCAATAACACTTTTGGACTTTCGGGTATGGAGTCGGAACTGATTCATAAAACGTTCGCTCAGTTACCTGTAATTCGAAACCGAACGAGGGGGAAGTCGGGTAAACCAGAACAGCGCCACATCTTCTAAGTAGATCGGGAATGCTTTACACTTTACTTCATCAGGGGCAGCAGCAGCATTCATGAGCCACGAGTATCGCATTAAATGCTGTCCCGGATCAGTTCTCCCGTTGTACTTATCCATCTGTGGCAGGTTAAAACGCCGGGGAAACTGGAAGTCGAGGATATCGTCGGTGAAAGGAGTATGGCTTCGCTCGATGCCATAATCTTCATTCGTATAGCTCCGGCTCTCGGACATGATCTGGCGCACCATTGCCTGTACATCAGCATTAGTTAGGGGCCGTTCAGGTTCCCTGGCCCTAGTATCCGGGTTCCTTCTGGGCTCTTGTTCAGGAGATGCCCTTCTTCTTCGAGCTGCTTCTGCTCTATTCCGTTCCCTACGCTCCCGGTCGATCTCGGGAGGAGGGGACTGGAGCCTTTGCCCCCGAGTGGGTTCATTGTTTCCTAGTGCTCGTGCAATATCCTCACGAGATCCCAAAGATCTGAATGTCAGCTGCTCCACATTCTGAGGTCGTTCGAGCGGCCTTCGTTCACGGGGCCGCTCTTCCTCGGAAGATGAAGACTGATCCACTGGTGTGTGACGAACCGGTGATGGAGTTCTCTGTCGACGGAGTTCGCTAATCTCCCTGCTCATGAGCCTCATATTTTCCTGCATCATGAGATTAGTGCGCTCGTGGACTTTCATAGCCTCCCTTGGACTCTCAAGCATGTCAAGTAAGCGCGAGAAGTCTCCTTGAGTAATGGGCGCAGATGGGTTGACCTGATCACTGACCCTGGTAGCTGGAATCGGAGCATTTGTAGGGACTCGAGTAGAGGTTCCAACATCACCAAGAATCGGATCGGATCGGTTCAGAGCTGGGGAGTCTGATCGGGTCGGTACATAGCAAGATGCTCGGGTCGGTTCAGATTGGGGGAATGCACTGCTTTAGAATCTCCTACCCGGATCGGATCGGAGCTCTCCCCCTGGAGGCGGTTCGGATTTCCTGCATCGGTTCGTCCTGCTGCTGAACTCTGCCCACGAGACCTTGTCACAACCGCATTTTGCTGATCTTCGCCAACTCCATTTCCTCGACCAGATTGAATTTCTTTGCCTTTTCCTTTGGCCATGATTCTTCGACAATCACTTCAACAAATATCCAAGGACGTTGAAACCTGAGGATTAACTTCTTTGAACTCAGCGGCCCAAAAAGTAGAATGATAATCCCGAAAAACAAAGAATTCAGACGATTTCTCAGTGAAAGCACCAAAAATGTTAGACCAAAAAGTGGTTCTAACACCCAAATTGATTAAAAGCAGAATGAAATGAGATAAAAATAAAAATGAACACACAGGATTTATAGTGGTTCGGCGAAGAAATGCCTACGTCCACTTGTCTTTCACCATTTTCACTGAGTTTGTTGCAAGTACAATGAAATATTCACTTGATTTCTCTCACAACTCACTTATAATCACTCAATTATCTAAAAACAAATAATGAAAGAAGGTTTGGATTTTCTGGGAGTGCTGGAATTTGGGTTATGAAGGTGGTTGAACTCTCAAAGTGCTAGCCAAAAGATCCTTTTCTTTGTCTTCCGACGGGGTATTTATAGGTGAGAATTTGCTCAGAATCCGATCCGGATCGGAGCCACGCGTCATCCATCCCATCAGCTTCGGGTTCGGATGAATTACTATGTTGACAACGCATCAGAGTAGTGGACGTTGAGGGTAGGAACTGGTCACTGCCGATCCGGATTACCAGGCGCTCATGCAGGAGAGTGACGTGGAAGACAAGCTCGGGTCGGAGGGGTATGTATAAGGGGTTCGGATCGGGGTACCCGATCCGACCCGGATTGACTTGGAACCAATTCTCTCTTCTCTTTATTCTGCTCCGCTCCGCTCCGATCTATCTCCGTAGCAATCAAGTGGCTTTCCGATCCAATTGGGAATATATTGCCCTCCGATCCGAACGGCTGTGCCTTTCCGATTTCTACAGCAATAGTTCACCGATTCGAACAGAAAACTTTATCCGATCCGAACCGATGCGCTGCTCCGACCCGACCTGCTTCAGTACTTCCCAAGTTTTTCAAGTTCTTCAACATTTTACATCTTGACTTTGTGTTGCCCAGTTCACAAAGTGGGCTAACAGCTAGGTCTGAGCGCGATGGAAGCTTCCTTTTTTTTACGAAGTGTCGGAGAGAGAGAAAGAGAAGAGTGGGGGCCTATATGTAATTTTACATTATTTTATTTTATTTCCTAAAAGGTTGACTTTTCATTCGACCACCAAACGAGACCCAACGACTGTCGCCCTTAGCCAAATACTCCCATTCCGAACACAATGGGATATGTTTCATAAGCCAATTCGACCGCTTCGATCAGTTTCCATCAAAATTAAAATATAATTCAATATATATTGGATTTGAATGCACATTTTAATTTACCGGGGCCACGTACTAACTCTAAAAATTCCAGAAAATTTATTTCTAGCTTCGTATTGACGACGGTCCTAACAAAACTAATTTCATCAAATTCTGAGATGTTTCGAAAAATAGCCATTTTCCAGTCGATTAAAATCAACTGAAACTGGTCAAACGCGTTTTCCTTTGCCACACTCACATATTGATTCAGAAAATTACGAATTTTGAAAACTAGCAATAACTTGACATCACGGATCCAACAAAAGTGGTTTCGTCGAAAACCGAGGTCGTTTGCAAAATTTCCATATTTATGGGCCAGAATTCCATAGTGACTATTCTGAATTTTCAACTGGACGTATCTTTTGATTCCCACTATGAAATTTTGATTTTTCGGATTCGTTGGAAAGATATTCTCTATTAGATTCTAATATTTTTGGTTTCGCTAAATTCCTGTTTATTTTGAATCCTGCACATTCATTTGAACTTTGAAATCGAATTTTCAAACTACCGCGCCATTTTCAATTCCTTTTATAATTAAAATAAAATATTTATATTCTAACGACGATCTATATAAATATATACGTTCAAATTCTATTCAAAATAAATTTCTCGTCGTTATTATTTAAAATAATTCATTTTAAATAATCAAAATTCACTAAAATTGCCAAAATAAAAAATTTAAATTTGCTCATATTTCCGGGTTCCCCCACTTAAAACTTTTCGTCCCCGAAAAGGAACGAAGCCGCAAGTTGTTTAACTAATCAACTCAACTTTCATTATTTTCATTACGGCTTAAGTTCTTCAACTTTTCAGTTTCTAAGAACTTTTCAAATTTTTCAAAAATTTGGCTAACACCCTAAATTTTCGAAAATTTCGCCATAACCTCCCCTGCACCGGGGACTTCGGGATATTTCAAATAGCCTTCCATGGCCCTCACCAATCCAAAAAGAAACAGCCAAGTGGCTAGCCAATCAGCTCATAAAATCATCTAAAACCCAATAAATTCGTAAACATGTCCCTATTTGTCGGGCAAACAATTTTATTCTTCTGCTCTAGCCTCCTTGCTATGACTTGTTAAATGTAAGTACATGTATATGTATGCAAATGCGACAAATTTTCAATACAACTCACTATTTGGTTCAATTTGGCTAAATGGCCCAAATTTTAATTAATCAAACTATAATCAAACAACACAACCATCAATCAATTAGTTGATTATCTTTTCAATCACATAACTTTGATATATAATCAAAAATCACATTTTTGGTGCCAAATCACAACAATAGGCCCTATCTAATTTTGGTTCTCACACCGGTCTAATGGAAATATATAGATATCATGCTTTCGGCACTCGAATATAAATACTGATGATGCAGCCGCATCATCAGAATTATCCCCTGGCGACTAAAGTGTGACTCTATATCCATCCAGTATATTGGAGGCTTCCAATACACGTGGACCAGACGTATATTAAAATCTCTATATACCTGATAGTCCAAATCAATATAAAATAAATAATCAAATACGAATAATTGATTTTAAATTTTCAAAACAAAATTTGTTTCATTTTAAAATATACTCTTCACGCTCGTTCTAGGATACTACTGATCATATCTCTAACGAGTCATTCTCGTTGGATATTACTAATCCAATCTTTGATGAATTCTTTCGTTTGGTTCTAATGTGTCTTGTTCTCCGAGCTCTGTAAACCAAAGATCTAATATCAAATGTAGAAACCCTTAACTTCCCCGGTAAGAAAAGAGCGGATACTTTGAGGACAAGATGAATCAGAACGCAAATAGAAGAACATTTCATTGTTAATTACAACAATTCATCAGAATATAAGAATATACAGAGTATAAATAAATATTACACATTCGATAAATATCAGAGATTACAATACATTACATAACAGTGAAAAATAATACAAAGCACAATTGAGGGAGATATATGGATAGAGAGCTTTCCGGATATTATTTCAGCTGTAAATCAGGATCCTGTGAATATAAATCTGCAAAACGAAAACTACTAGCTGCCCGTGTCATAATAAGGGCACCCAGAGTTTAGGTTAAAACAATAAACTCCAGGTCAGTCATGTGACTGGTATGAGAACTAAAACAGTTATTAATCTTTATTTTAAAGTCAGGTAAATCAAGGGACCACGCCGCATAACACGGAACGGGTTTCCTCCCAAGAATACTAGTGCATAAAACAACAGCGCAATGCTAAATAAAGAACAATGAAGCTATTATAAGACCCAGGTCCCATCACATAATGCAACACAAGCCGGAGGATAGGGTTTTACCTTATAATAGCCAAATAATGCTTGATACGCTAAATTTCATCTTTTATTACTATAAGTGTATAGTGTCAAAACCATTTCAATCATAACTATCAATCATAGACGGCATAAATGCCCCATCCCACTATGTCGCCATACTAGGCTCTACAATCAAAACCGCAGAGTCACGTATTGGAAGCTTGATTTCCATCTGTGAACCGAGGCAAGGGATCGTCCTCCACCAAATTTGAGACGCTCTAGCCCGCCCCTCAGGTCAGAGCTCGAGTGACCTTTGGATCATCAGGGCCGGTCCATCGATGTGGATTAAAATGCCTGAACACTGCGTTTCCCCACCCTATGGGGTGTCAATGAGTCCAATGACTCCATCGGCTCCACACAGTCACCGATATATCCGAGGCGCCTCGCAACAGCAACAACCACATAAGTCAAACTCGTCAGGGTGTGTAAAACCATTGACGCCACTTTTAGCTAGAAGGAAACGCATGCCCTCACTGAGGTCCTTCTCCCGTTTCTGGTTCACAACCGGGGTGTGAGGCTCGCGAATCAACATTACACAAAGCTATGCCACACAGGCGGTGCTTTGATCATCAACCACAAGACTTTGCTTTTCAACAGAAGCCTTGATCAATTGCCACTTAGGCATGCCACACAGGCAATTCACTCCATGCGTTTGATATCCATCAATATATAACCCCTGAGCTCGTACGTCTCAGAGAAGGGCGTTAAGCAAGAGAATAAATTCTCCGCCGCCAAACAGATATATATTTAATAGAAATCAATCACACAGAATAAAATCCAATGTCATACATACAGTCCATTTACAAGTTCGTTCTGGGTCTGAACGAAATCGGGAGCACCTAATACCCCGCATATCCATCGATCTCCAAGTACGTCTGGACGATCACTAACTAATTCCCTCCTCTTGGGTGTACGGCCCAATCATGATCATTAGTAATCACCCAAACGACGTGAAGACCTCCGGTCTTCGACCACCGTCTTCATCCTCGACACCACGTCGAATCAGTTATTCAGAATGGGATAAACCCGGTCTTTCTGAACAACTCGCGTATATAATAAACAAGTGTTACACAAACACAACATATGCCTCATTCCAATTTAGAATATTCTTTTATTCAAATATTCTTATACATTGGGAAAGGTTCCCATTAATTTTATCAAAGATAAATTCTTTAGATTTATTCTTTAATCTTCTTTGAATAACAATTCAAACTAGTCGGGATTAGCGAACCACACCGAAGTAATCATTTATTTTATTTCCCAGTCCCAACCTATTCATCCCACGAAATAAAACTGGTCATACTTCATATCTAACACCACGGTGTTATCGGTAAATTCAATTACCATTTCACATTCAAATCTAATTAAAGATTTAACTATCGCCTGGAGCAAAACTGGTGATACTCCATTCTCGATCACTTCAATCTAATTAAAGATTCAATAAGACCCCACTTAGTTTTAATCTTCCCAAAAACAATATTCTGTCTTTAACTGGGTTGAAGAACCAACGTCATTTAAAACACGGTTCACAGTAAACCCAAAATCACATTCCATTAATTATCGGGTTAAAGAACAAGTGTTATTTAAAACACCGTTCACGATAAACCCAAAAATCAATTTCAATTAAATACCATTTAATTGGTGTACTTCATTAAATATGAATAAAAAGATTTAATCTTTTTCTCAACTGGGTTTAAGAATAGTGTTACCGAAGACACCATTCACAACAAACCCAAATCACATTTGATATTAAATACAAGGCTCTAAATAGAAAATATATCGGCTTATATTCAATATCAAATTCTACGACCAACAAATATCGTATTGGAAATAACGATATTAATATATTTTTCAAATTCCCATAACAATATCTGTATCATCACGAAATCCAACATCGAAATATTCCAAAGACAATTTCAATTCAAATCCATTCCAGTTCAATTATTGGAAATTTTGGTTATTTTCAAAACCATTTCAAATCCAATTTATTTATTTTAAAAATAAACAAATTATTATTCTAGTTCAAAACTAGTTCATTTCGATAAAAATCTATTTTTATCTTTTCAAATATGGAATTTTTCATCCCAATTTTTCCCAAATCATTTCTTATGATTTTACACAAATTATTGATATTTTTAATAGTTTTATTAAGGCCCGTACAGTCTATTTCCATCAACGGCCATGTAACTGCACTTACAGCGACCTTTTCCAAATTTGATTTGGACATAATTCCAAATCAACCGTTAGATTTCAAATCTCTAATATTCATTAGAAAGCCATTTTCGATACGAACCCAACGGTTCCAGTTTTAGGAGAATCTGACGGTCTGATCTCCCGTAATATCCATTCGAAGTCAATGGTCGAAATTCGCGAACTGCCATGGCGCACCGCGTTCTATTCAGGCCATTATATATATAATATATATATATATATATTATATATATTTCGTCGATTTCCTTTCAAAACGTATTTTATAAATCGTTTTAAATTCGTTTTCGAAACGATTTCAACTTCATATTCAATTTCGAATCAAAATTGAATATTCCACATCATCGATATACAAATGATAATATTTTCAAAACGATATATTTTGAAATCACTTACTTTCCTATATTCATTTTAAAAACGAATATAATCGATATAAATATCGTTCACGTCAAAATGACGTCAATCTAATCAACACGACTTTATATATCTCAACAACTTCATTATTCTATTCAACAAATGAATATTTTCTATTCAACACATGAATCTATATTTCTATTCAACACATGAATTTTTATTTTCAATTCAACACATGAATTTACTTTCAATTCAACACATGAATTTATATTTCTATTCAACACATGAATTTATATTTTCAATTCAACACATGAATTTACTTTAAATTCAACACATGAATTTATTTTCTAAATTGGAATGAGGCCCAATCAATTATCATATAACGTTAATTATATGGATTACCTACAACACATGTATGTAACAGCAGCGATAAATCATCAACCATCTTCCAGAGTGCACTACACAACAGCATAAGCATTGAATATAAATAATTAACGCTTACACAGTCTGTCAACCCATCGATTGACATACAACTAAACAATTGGGATTAGTGTACGTTAAATATCATCCCAATACCCGTATGGGGTTTCAAATCAACAAACACAGATTTTATTTGTGCAATTGGGCGATGTGTAAAATTTATCGTCCCAATCAATATCAGTCAAATTAGTATATATAAACAAATCGTCCGATTTGTTTATTTCTATTTATTTTACTTCAACACACGAATATATATTTTATTTCAACACATGAATATATATTTTATTTCATATACACGTTAAAAATCATATTTTTAACTATAAGATATTTTCCACTATAAAATATTTTATTTCATTCCACATCACACAATCAAATTTCACAACACAGCAGTCAAACAAACAAGTCATCCATGGTTTGTGGACGACGGGTGTCGGGTGCTGCTAAGCACCGTCTGCATCTTAATATACATTTCAAACTAGAAATAGAAATAATGTGAGGAGTTCTCACCGACTAGCTAAACCAATAAACCGCGACTCTTCATATGTACGAAATCTCGCTGTACTCGCTTTTGGTCACTTTCATTGCCCGTATCCACTACATATATAAAAATCGCATCTTTACATTGCTGCTATGCATATAAAAATCACATTTTTATAAACGCTCTATATGAATAAAAGTCACATTTTTATACCGCTACTATATAGATAAAAATTCTATTTTTACACCGCTAATATATAGATAAAAATTCTATTTTTATTTCGCTGCAACATATATGAAAATCTTATTTTTATATTCATGCTTATATAAAAATTATATTTTTATCTTACTACGAATAAAAATCATATTTTTAACTTCTTAAAAATAATTTCATATCATAACCTAGTTAAAAATCGTATTTTTAACTTGCTAAATATTTCCTCCCTATGATAAAATTATATTTTTAACTTCTTACTATGATAAAAATTATATTTTTATATTCTTACTCAAATAATAAAAATAACACTTTTATTTTGTCTACTTCCTAGTAAAGATCATATTTTTATGTTGCTACCTCCTACATAAAAATCATATCTTTGCTATTTTAAAAATCAAATCTTTCCTATGTAAAAATATAAACTTTCCTATTAAAAAAATATAAAATTTATCATATAAAAATCATTTCTTTTACTATATAAAAATCTTTTCTCTTATATAAAAATAATTTATTCTTTGATCTAAATAAATAAAAATTCGTTTCTTTGATCTAAATAAACAAAAAATCGATTTTCACATTTTAATTACACAAATAAATCAAAGCAAATAAAAAACTCATAGCTAGAAGGCCGATGGGGGTGGTCTGCGCACTCTGGAGTCGAGGAGGCGGCGACAACATCTGCGAGGCCGGAAATAGGGTGTGGCGACGGCTAGGGTTTGGCAGCGGAAGGGTCTTGGGGTTTCGGCGGTTTGTACAGAGGGGGGAAGGCTGGAGGGCGTCGATCATCAAAGGTTTGGGGGGGATCTGCGGCGCGGCGGTGAGGCGTGGGGGGGTCGCGACGATAGGAGGCGGCTAGGTCTGAGCGCGATGGAAGCTTCCTTTTTTTATTATGAAGTGTTGGGGAGAGAGAAAGAGAGGAGTGGGGGGCCTATATGTAATTTTATATTATTTTATTTTATTTCTAAAAGGTTGACTTTTCATTCGACCATCAAACGAGACCCAACGACTGTCGACCTTAGCAAAATACCCCCATTCCGAACACAATGGGATATGTTTCATAAGCCAATTCGATCGTTTCGATCAGTTTACATCAAAATTAAAATATAATTCAATATATATTGGATTTGAATGCATATTTTAATTTACCGGGGCCACGTGCTAACTCTAAAAATTCCAGAAAAATTATTTCTAGCTTCGTATTGACAATACGGTCCTAACAAAACAAATTTCGTCAAATTCTGAGATCGTTCGAAAAATGGCCATTTTTCAGTCGATTAAAATCAACTGAAACTAGTCAAACGCGTTTTCCTTTGCCACGCTCATATATTGATTCAGAAAATTACGAATTTTGAAACCTAGCAATAACTTGACATCACGGATCCAACAAAAGTGGTTTCGTTGAAAACCGAGGTCGTTTGCAAAATTTCCATTTTTATGGGCCAGAATTCTATAGCGACTATTCTGAATTTTCAACTGGACATATCCTTTGATTCCCGCTATGAAATTTTGATTTTTCGGATTCGTTGGAAAGATATTCTCCATTAAATTCTAATATTTTTGGTTTTGCTAAAATCCGGTTTATTTTGAATCCTGCACATTCATTTGAACTTTGAAATCGAATTTTCAAACTACCGCGCCATTTTCAATTCCTTTTATAATTAAAATAAAATATTTATATTCTAACTACGATCTATATAAATATATACGTTCTAATTCTATTCAAAATAAATTTCTCGTCGTTATTATTTAAAATAATTCATTTTAAATAATCAAAATTCACTAAAATTGCCAAAATAAAATTTTTTAAATTGGCTCAGATTTCCGGGTTATTATATTATTTTACCCTTACCAAATTTCAGGGATGAAAGGGTGGGAAAATGTAACACCCTATATTTTATATAAATAATAAACAAAAATATCAGTAATTTATAGCTTCGGAATTTAACCCCGAGACATATACCATTGTGTTCGTAGCAATTTTCTGATTCGTATTGATATATGAGTTCACCAAAATGGAGTCCGTATGGGAAACTTATTAACAAATAAAGATTTAAAGGTTATACGCATATATATACGCATTAGCATGGAATTTGAAAATAGATATGAATTATAAGTGGAAAATTATAATTCAGATAAGTAATATTTGGAAATAAACCTAATATTAATTTACAATTAATCACAAATTCAAAATCGGTAGAAAACATATTGATGAACCAAGAGCTTGGTCGACCCGGGTTATACATGGGCCGACCCATGTGTCGACCATAGGGGAGACCCACCTCTAAGGTGGTTCGACATAGTGGTCAACCCACCAAGCCAGATCTGTTTTGTTGGAGATGTGTTCTTCTGATTTAAACAGTTCAGACTTTATTTTATCAAATCCAATGGACCAGAAATTCTTGCACACCTATAAATAGACTAGCAGGGTCTAGCCTTCAACTCATATTTTCTAAGGTGACACCAAAGCTATGCTATTTTCTTTTCTCTCCAAATCTTTTAGAAATTAGAAAATTAGTTTTTAGGGGGTTCTAATTCAAGATTTGAAGATGAAGAGTGTAAATCTACAACATAGGTGTTCAGATTTCTGATCAATGTGAGGTAAGTCTTGTGAATATGATTTATTTAGGTTTCTTTCTTTTCCTATTCTTTTATTATTAGATTTGTAAAATTGTGGTTAACTTAATATTAGATTTAGTTAGGAAGACCACTGAATCAAATATCTGAATCAGATTCAAGGATCGGAAAGCTGTCAGGTGAGTTGATTTAGAATTATACCTTCTGGATAAAGGTATATTTACCGTTTACATTCCCCGCTATTCTTAACGTGTTAGACAACTATAATATATGATAACTGTGATGCAATTGATTTTCAGTTATTTTAAGAATATCACTACTGTACAAATCTATTCAATGAATCTGCTAATTGGATTAAGAACTACTGTAATACTGAAAATTGTGGAATTTACAATAACCGTGAATATGTTCGTGAAGATATTGTTTAATGACAAATTGGATATATTGTAAATTAAATTATAGTGAAATAGGGAATAATAGAAAAAAAATAGATGTGCCTAATTTGTATGGAAAATTTACAGTGATTTGAAAATGGTAAATAACACCAAACTCAAAAAATAAAAAGGGGAAGATTAATAGTGGACCGGGTGAGATGGATTTGGGAAAAATCGATACATTTCCATAATGGTAAAATTACTAAGAACGTAGTTGCAAGAAAAGAAAGGAAAAAGGATTAGTGTGAAATATGGATTATTTTACCATATTGCACACTAATCAAATAAAAAGAAATACATACATACACACACACATACATACATACACACACACACACACACACACATATATCCACGATGAAAATAAAAGAAATAGCGTACAACTACAGAATTTGATTTATGTGCGTTATGGAAATAGATCTTTATATCTTTCCACTAATCAATCTAACGAGGTGTGTGAATTTTTTTCTTGAAATAATGAGAATATACAAGACAATAATTAAATGGATGTTACAACAATAAAAGCTTAGTTATGTTAAGGAACCAATGGAAAATGTGATAAATGGGGAATAACCTATTATAATTAATTATATGAATGCGAATGTAATATAGTAGGCATGCTTGTCCTAGGAACAAGTGGAATTAAAACATGGGTTGTAATAAATGAAAAGGGAACTTATTAATAAACCTTAGTTAATAGAACTAAGTTAATAAGTGAACAACGACAAGTTGTGAGAACAGTGTAAGACGAGTTTATGATTAAACAAGAAAGAGTAAAGTATTTAGTCATGTGAAATGAAATAAGATGTACTTAAATATGTATTAAGTAGACATGTCATAAGAAAATATGAGAATTGGGGAAGAATATACTTAATTATACATTAAGTAAAGTTTGTTATAGTAGCTTGCAAATATGTAATTGGATAATAAATGGCAAGGCAATAAAAAAGGGTAGTATATCACTTACGTTAATTACAATCCGAGGATAAAAGGTTGTAGATTACTTTCGTTAATTACAATCTAAGAAATAACATGATAGGTCACTGGTTTATTAATGAATTTAAAACGGGTTAAGTCAAACTACTGAATTAATAAGCGAGAGGGGTCAATTCCTTTGAGATATAAAGGGATCGAAAAACCTGGTAACTTGAATAAAAGGGGAACATTCGGGTAATCAAGTTAATTAGTAATCTGATAAGAGAAAGCAAGCGCCTAATTAAAAATGTGACACCCCACATCCGGTAATGCCACTCATAAGAGAATGCATTAAGTTTCGTGAAGCGCAATACGTAAAAAATATAGAAATTCACAAGATATATATAGTGTAAGCAACAGAAATTTCAACTTTATTATTAAAAATAAAACATCGTCTCAAAACAGTTGCATCATTAAACCAGCTACATCAAAAACTAAGAACATCAAATCTATCTCATAATGCAAAATAACAGAGTGCCATAATATAAAACCATTTCCCTCATAGCAAGCCATAAAAGAATAGAAAGTAAGTTAAAGCAGTACATCTCAAAAAGTCCAGGTCCAGGCTGAAAGAGAAAGTCCTAATCACTGAGGAGTGCTACCAGTCTAAGGACTTGGGCAGAAAAGAAGAAAGAAGCAAGAACAAAAGCATCAGACAAAAAGTCCGGTGAGTTCTAGTGATTTTCAAATATGCATAAAATAGAGGTATCAAGACAGATAAAAAGATCGGATGAGAAAGCACAATGTCACATTAGGTAACAGGTTAACAAGATAAACAGAATAGTAGGAATAAATCAGTGATTGAGTAATGCTTCTTATAACAGTGATTGAGTAATGCTTCTCATAAAAGTGATCGAGTAATGCTTCTCATTATAGCGATCAAGTAATGCTTCTCATAACATTGATTCAGTAATGCTTCTCATTTATATCCTATAAATAGGTTATTTCTGCACTAGTACTAGTATAACATGATTAGGTGTTTAATCTAAATACTTAACAGAAATAACAGGATTAAACACTGGGATTAAGCAGCAGGATTAAGCAGTAGAATTAAACAACATGACTAGGTGTACCTTAATTACATAAAAAGATCAGGTGTTATCCTAATAACATAACAACAGGATTAGTGTACCCTAATTACTACCCATGCGATCAGGTCCCTAATACGTAAATACCCTGTGTCAGCCCCAACAGTAGGGTGTATCACTCCCTAACCCAGCACCTTATATAACACAGACCTATTTACTAGTGTTACAACGCTTAGTTTCCCTAATCAGACTCATGCAAGCTCACGACTCCATCGGAACACGCCCGTACCTACCTTCCTCATTTTGAACCTCTTACTATCCACTTTAGTAAAGGGTAAACTAGCCCTACCTAGTGCGAGATCCTCTAACAAAATACCAACATGGATACTGGCTTATATGGGTTCCATACAACAAGATTGACACAAGCCAAACCACCTAAGCTTGTGCCCCCAAGCAACTAGGATTTAAGAGCCCCCAAAACCCGATATAATAGCAGAAGGAGGGACGTCTTAGCTTATTAATAATCAAGTTTAACCTAACAAATTTAGGTTTTCTAATAAGCGTGGTTGTAATATTACATGTTATTATGTGTATACAACCCTTCCCCAAAACAACTGCCCAGATGCATGTATAATTACTATAACAATTTAGTTTACCTAACCTACATTTGGTACTTACATTATTTTAACATGTCCTTTACTCTATATTAAGTCAATTCTAACTTGTTTATAAATATGCATACTATTCCATTCAATTGTATCCCCAATTTTTTTAGCAAGAACAAGCATATGCATATTACCCCTTTTCCAAATTAAAGTCAAACGGTCCTCAATTTAACAATATGCCTAAATTCCACTTTTTTATGTCATTTCTTATTATCCCAATTTTACTATATGCAACTTTAACCAAACATGGCCTAGGCTTTCAAAGGCCTAGGCTCAGCGTAAACAAAAAGGAAAAATAGAGGAAGGAGAATAGAATTAAATCTAACCACATAGCCATATAAGCAAGAATGGAAATAAATTAAAACAATAGATATAGGGAAAAGGAAGATTAGATAAACATAACAAATTAATCATCTGACAGTAAAAGAATATATTTTAATTATAACGAGATAGGTGAATAATAATGAAGAACAGGTATAGCAATTATCTTACAAACACTGTATGTTCTAAACTGAATTTTTATTTACTGTCATGATATAGTTCTAGGTATTAGATATGAAAAGAACAGGGAACTCACAGCGAGTCTTGGTGAAGAAGAGATTATATATCTTATACATAAATATATATGTCGCTGTAGAAAAGTCCACTTCTATTTTTTTTTGCTGATTGCAGGGTTGAAGGTTAGTTATAGATCTTGAATCTTCTTTGTTAATCTAGACTTCAGCAGAGTCTCCCCATCTTATTATTTAGTTTAGAATATGTAATGGAGGCAGAGAGAAAGGTAAAGAATTGTATGTAGATAAAATGGGAGAGTGAGCCCCTTTATATAGATTAATAAAGCCAACCTTTAACCGTTAGATCTCAAAATTTTAATCCAAGACATACATGTAGCGCTGAGTCAGTGATGAACCTAGCCCATAAAACAAACCAAATACAAAATTCGGAATCTGCACTGGATCTAGGTCAGTCGACTTACTGACCCTCTAGGTCGACCATCGACCCAGGCCTATTATGGTTCATCTCCTAACGGTCTGCTTATGCGCGTTGTTTTCTGGTTCAAATTTATTTAAATTATATTCATATATAACCTCCTTATATGTATATAAACTTCTAATGCTCATAACTTCTTCATAGGTTATTCGATTCATGCAAACTTGGGGTCTATCTAAACCAGAATTCCGAGATAAACGCAATGGTAAAGCTGGTTTTGCTTAATTATGAATATTTAACTAAGTAATTACCATTTTATTGTCGTTAAAGTATGGTTATAGTGTATTAAATTTTAGGGTGTTACATTCTCCCCTACTTACAGGATTTTGTCCCAAAAATCTCGAAGTTAAGAAAAATGTTACTATCCTAACAACCATCTACAACCATTTACTCATCCACCATCTACATGCATTCATTGTCCTTAAGAATTTCTAATTCTTGTATGAACATATACAAAAGTGTTGTGTGTACATGTCCATATACTAATGCGAAAATCAGGCCGTCGACTGATTTCGTTGACCTCCATAATGCAATATATGTTTGTGCCATGCATCCAAGATGTATGCAAATAACTCTAGTATAACATATAAACTCTATATGTGTGCTCAATCATTCACCAAAATGCAACATACATATGATGATTCACCCATTTCTATCAACAGAAAATTAAAATTCACACACATCCATATGAAATAAGTAAGTGCTTGAGCCAATCTAGTGTATAGTGTGTGTATATGTAACCACTAGCAGCCACTAGCAAACACTTAAATCCACTTGCAACCATCAATTATAACATGTCTCAAACACATGTTTCCAACCATTGGATTCTACCTAGGATCGAAGGTTCAAATGATAGGACAAACATACTTGAATGATAGAAGCAAATGTAAAGTAAAAGCTTGGAAAAGAAGTTAAGAACGTGCTTTCAAAAAGAAAAGGATAAGAAGCTTGAATCTTGACTTTGGGTTCCCACATCGTATCTTCGTGGTCTTCTCCCCATTGTACTTTTACCAATATGATTTCTTTGTTGCGTAGTTTCTTAACCTCTGATCGAAGAATATGAGTAGGAATTTTTCTCACTGATGCTTCCTTCTCAACTTCCACATCCTCAAGTGTGCTTGGCTCCACCTGTTGTGTCATGTAGACATTTCCTCAAATGAGAAACATGAAACACATCGTGTACGCCTGCTAGTATGTATGGTAGTCTAATCCTATAGGCTATCTAACCTATTCTCTCCACTATAAGGAACGACCCTACGAATCTTGGCGCCAACTTCCCTACTGAACCAAAGCGAACTACATTCCTTAGCAGTGATACTTTAATGATGACCATATCTCCCACTTCGAATTCAAAATCGGTCCTCCTTTTATTGGCATATGATTTCTGTCTATCCTGAGCTGCTTTCATTCTTCGATGGATAAGATCAATCTTCTTGGAAGTATCTTGAATCATCTCAGGTCCAAGTAGAAGAATGTCTTTAGACTCCCACCAACAAGTCGGCGATGTACAAGGTCGTCCATATAATGCTTCAAAGGGTGTCATGTCTATGCTCTATTGGTAAGTGTTGTTGTAGGCAAACTCAACCAATGGGAGATGCTCCTCCCTAGTCACTCTGAAGTCTAGGATACACAGTCTCAGAAGATCCTCAAGAACTCTATTCACCCACTCTATCCATCGGTCTAAGGGTGGTATGCCGTGCTCAAACGTAGCTGCGTACATAATGCCTCTTGTAAGCTCTTTCAGAACTCACTAGTGAAGAAGGAGTCGCAGTCGCTTACTACACTGAAAGGTACTCCATGAGGTCAGAATATTTCTCGAAGATATATTGATGCTAGCCAAGCTATCGTCCTCCTACTCTTGATAGGAATAAAGTCAGCACTCTTCATAAGTTTATCCACTATCACCCAAATGCTTGTATTGCCCTTCCTTGATCAGGGAAATCCATCAATGAAATCCTAGAGACGCTCTTGCACTTCATTGTGGGACATCCAACGATTGTAGCAATCCGCCAGGTTTCCTTTGTTCAACCTTTACTAGCTGGCAAGTCATACATATGGATACAAATTTCGCCACGTTCTTCGTCATACCGGTCTAAAAGAAATCTCTCTCCATGTCTCGATACATCTTGTCGCCACCCGGATGGATAGTCATTTGAGAATGATGAGCTTCCTCAATCACAGCCTTTAGAAATTCCCCAACCCTAGAGACACATAGCCTTCCATCTCGTCTTAGCCACCCTTTCTCGTCCATAATATATCTAGCTAGACGACTAGAAGTATCTCCTCTACCAAGAATGTAAAAGATGTCTGATATCTTTGCGTCCTCCCGTTGCATAGATCGAATACGCTCCATGAGAGAAGGTCGCACCTCCAATGACGCTAACAACTCCAATGTGAAATCCTAGATGGCTTAAAATTGAAGGTCAATATAAACTCCAAGATCCGCCTTTTTACGAATAGAGGACTTTAATCCGTCCTCTGTCTACTTAACGTGTTCTCTGCTACATTACCCTTGCCCAGGTTATAAGCTATCGCAAAATCGTCGAACGTTAGGAACTCCATCCACCGTTGCTGCCTTAGGTTGAGATCCTTCTGTGAGAACAAGTATTTGAGTGACTTATGATCTGTATATAGCTCAAATCTCTCTCCAAGTAGATATGTTGCTAGGACTTCAATGCGAACACTATTGCAGCCAACTCTAGATCATGGGTAGGGTAGTCCTTCTAATGGACTCCTAACTGTTTGCTACCATAGCATACTACCATTACCTCTTACATCAGAAAGTCCTGTGCCACAAGCATCTGTGTAGACCGTGAACATCTTTCTTCCATCAAGGAGAGTCAGAACTGAGGTTGTTGTTAGAGCCCTTTTCAATCTCTGAAAGGCATCCTCGTAATAAATGCTCCATGAAAAAGCCAAGTTCTTCTTCACCAGTCAGGTGAGCGGGGTTGATATCCTTGCAATGTCCTTGAAAAACTTTCTATAATATCCTGCCAACCGTGAAAAACTTCTCACCTCCAATGCATTCTTTGGAACCCACCAATTTTGAACTGCGACGACTTTAGCGAGGTCCACTGCTATCCCGTCTATTGTGACCACTTTCCCTAGGAACCTTACTTCCTTCCTCCAAAAGTGACACTTATAATATTTTGCCTTGAGTTGATGCGATTTGTGAGTGCATAGAACCTCTCCTAAGTGTAAGACATGCTCCTTGAGAAGATTAGAATGCCAGCCACAAAGATCAAAGACCACCAAAAACTTGTTCAGAAACTCTCTAAAAACCCTACTCATAAAGTCCACAAATTATGTGGGTGCGTTGGTAAGCCCAAAAGGCATAACTAGCCATTCAAAGAAACCGTCTGGAGTTCTGAATGAAGTCTTATCAATACCGTTTTCTGTGACCCTCAGCTGATGAAATCCTATGGCCAAATCCATCTATGAGAAAACTGATGCGCCTACTATCTGATCAAACAGGCTGTCAGTCCTCGGAAGCAGGTGCCTATTCTTCTTAGTGAGCTTATTCAACTCTCTATAATCCACGCATAGATCAAGTGAGTCGTCTTCCTTTGTTCCAAAGACGATTGGAGCTTCCCACTATGATATGCTTAACCTAATAAATCCTTTCTCGAATAGCTCCCCTACTTGCTTGCTGAGCTCCCTCATCTCTCTAGGATCCATGTGACGCACTGATAGAGCAACTGGCTTCACATTCTCTATTAAATGAATTCGAAAGTCTATCTGATGCCTTGGAGGTAACCCCTTAAACTCATCAAACACGTCCGGATAATATCTGACTATGGGTACAAATCGTAAACCATCTAGAAGTATCAAAAGAATCTAGGAAACTGAGCATTATCGACTCCCATGGCTCAAAGGAAATTTCGACAGTTCTACTTTGACAAGTAAGAAGTCTAACTACTCTCTTTTCACAATCAAGAATGGAACCATTCATGGCTAGGAAATCCATTCTTTGAATCAAACCATAGCCCATAAAGCTCAGCAACTATGCGTCGCATTCAAACTCGATGCCCAAAATAGAAATTTTCAAACCCCTACATATTATGGATAAATGAGCCGTAGCTTTTGTGGGTTTGAGACCACTACAGAATCAGAGACTATACTAATATCAAGGTGCAGACTATCTATTAAAACCTGGATATAAACGAATGAGAAGCGCCAAAATCAAAGAGGGTTTTAACATGATAGTCAAAAAGTAAATCAAACCTTTAATAGTGACTTTCATACCTCGATCAGGTCCACTAGCCTCAAGAGCATGTACTTGTCCAGAAGATCCTGGCCCTTATTCTTACTTGTTAGGGCATTGCTTAGTAAAGTGTCACACTTGACCACTATTAAAGCAGGCTTTCTTTGTCTTTCTGCAGTCTTTTAAAAAATGACACATAGCTTCGCAACCATGACACTTGATATCCTTCTTGATCTGAGCCCTGTCAGGCTTCCCTCCTTTCTTGTGTTCTCCCTTCTTGGGCCACCATTTCTTTTTCTCGCCCTTACCCTGTCTTTCTTCATCGCTTCTCATTCTTGCAATTTTCGTGCATTAGATCCATGTCAACCACCCTCTCAAATGTCTCCCACATCGATATATGAGATAATGCAAGTCCTTGAAGAGGTTGATTCAATCCTCTCACAAATCTAAGTGCCTTCTTATGGGGTGTTTTCACCAAACCCAAACCAAATCTCGCCAGCTGATTAAACTTATTAACATAATCTTTAACAGATGTTTCCCTTTGTTTCAAAGCCAAGAATCTCTCCATCTGTAATTGTTCTTCTGCCTGAGATAAAAACTTCATCTCAAATCTCTATCTGAAATTGTCCTAAGTAACTACTGGTTATCCTGCCTGTTTCACCTTCCACCAGTATGAAGCTTCATCCTTTAGTTGCCATGAGGCCAGCTGTATCTTCCTCCTATCGTCAAGCTCAAAAAGACCAAACATATTCCTTGTTTCTCTAAGACAACTTCGCGCCTCAACAAAGATCTCGGTACCATGGAACGGTTTTCCTCCCATAGCGCAAAAGTGTTTACATAGCTTAGAAAATTTATCTACTCATGGAGGTGGAGCTACTATGGCTGCAGCTGCGGGTGGGGCATCTCCTTGATCTACGGCAGGTGTCATAGCCTCTACGTACCAACGAAACTATGTTGGTAGTGGAATGCTCTTAGGAAGATTGGGTGCCCTAGAGATGTTGAAAAGAGAAGAAACAAAAGATTCAACAAGAGATCGAGAGAATATTGAATATGACTTGAGGGGATATGATTTTCAAAAATAGTTTTTAATTTGAAAATACTTTGACACCCGCGTCCATTAATGTCACTCATAAGAGAATGCATTAAGTTTCATGAAGTGTAATATGTAAACAATACAGAAATTCACAAGACAGATATAAAATAAGCAGCAGAAATTTCAACTTTATTGTTAAAAATAAAACATCGTCTCAAAACAGGTTACATCATTAAACCAGTTACATCAAAAACCAAAAACCTCAAATTTGTCTCATAATGCAAAATAACAAAGGGCCATAATATAAAACCATATCCCTCATAGCAAGCCATAACAGAGTAGAAAGTAAGTCAAAGTAGTACATCTCAGAAAGTCCAGATCCAAGCTGAAAGAGAAAGTCTTAATCATTGAAGGAGTGCTACCACTCTAAGGACCTGGGGGGAAAGGAATAAAGAAGGAGAACAAAAGGGTCAAACATAAAGTCTGGCGGATTCCAATGATTTTCAAATATGCATAAAATAGAGATATCAAAACATAATCAAGATTGGATGAAAAATCACAGTATCATATAAGGAAATAGGTAAACAAGATAAACAGAACAATAGGAATAAAACAACGATCGGGTAATGCTTCTCATAATAGTGATCGAGTAATGCTTCTCACAATAGTGATCGAGTAATGCTTCCCATTTATATCCTACTGCTTCCCATTTATATCCTAAAAGTAGGTTATATCTGCATTAATACTAGTACAACAGGATTAATTATTTAACCTAAGTTCTTAACAAAAATAGCAGGATTAAACAGTAGGATTAAGCAGCAGGATTAGGTGTACCCTAATTACATAATCAGATTAGGCGTAACCCTAATAACATAATAGCAGGATTAGGTGTACCCTAATTACTACCCATGCGATCAACTCCTAATACGTAAATACTCTGCGTAAGCCCCAACAGTAGGGTGTATCACTCCCTAACCCAACAACTTATTTAACACAGACCTATTTATTGATGTTACAGTGGCTTAGTTTCCCTAATCGGACTCATGCACGCTCATGACTCTGCCAGAACACACTCGTACCCACCTTCCCCATTTTGAACCTCTTACTATCCAGTTCTAAAGCGTGCCCTGGTCTCTACCTAGTGCGAGGCCCTTTAACAAAATACCAACATGGATACTGACTGATGTGGATTCCATACTACAAGATTGATACAAGCCAAACCCCTAAGCTTGTGCCCCCAAGTAACTAGGATTTAAGAGTCCCCAAAACCCGATACAACAACAGAACATGGGACCTCTTGGCTTATTAATAATCAAGTTTAACCTAGCAGGTTTAGGTTTACTAATAAGCGTGGTTGTAATATTACATGTTATTATGTGTGTACAACCTTTCCCCAAAACACCTGCCCAGATGTACGTATAATTACTACAACAATTTAGTTTACCTAACCTGCATCTGGTACTTACATTATTTTAACATTCCCTTTCATTGATATCTGTATTAAGTCAATTCTAACATGTTTATACATCTGCATACTATTCCATTCAATTATATCCCCTAACTTCAACATGCACAAGTTTATGCATATTATCCCTTTTTATTACATTTTCATTTTTCAGTAAGTACAAGTATTTGCATATTAACTCTTTTCCAAATTATAGTCAAACAGTACTCAATTTAACAATATGCCCAAATTCCCCTTTTTCATGTCATTTCTTATTATCCCACACTACACCAAACATGCCTTATTGTAACACTTATTTCATTTCAGTTTGTATATAACCATGACAAAGTAATAACAGATATTACCATTTGAAGCTCTTACAACGGTTATAACCATTATGGAATATGACAAGTTTATCATCCATTAACCAACCGTGGATCAAATCGTCATTTTGTACTTTAGTCGTGCCCAACCCTCTTTCTCACGCTTACACCATTTTCTCTCATTCTCTCTTCCTGACTTCCGACCTCCATCTCCCCCTCCTCTTAGACAGACGCCTACGCTAATTCGGCCTCCAGACCCGTGATCCTGATAATTCGAATCCCACCTCGCCTAAGAAAACTAACACTGACGGCTTCTAGTTAGTCACGAACCGCAAAAATCAATCTGCTCAGGAGATGATGGAAGAGACTGTTCATCCCTCCGATGTTGTGCATGTGCAGGCGCAACAAAAAGGAAAAGAACAAAAGATAAAGAATGACCAGATTGGTGGTATTAGGGTATATCAGAGTCACCATGATTCGAGGTACCAAAACCCTAACTTTTCCACTTCTGAAAACACGCAGATGCATCATATGAACATAAAAGGAAGATTGAGCCTCTCACAACGGAATGATTTGGGAAGGAGTCTCATGCTTTGACATTAGCCCCTAGCCAATTTCCCTTTCCAGCTGAAAATACCTCGAATACCACTAATCAACAATGTTAATTTGTTGAGGCATCAAAAGGAGCCCGCCACAACCACCAAGACTTTATCCGTTGGCAATTGGGGGGGGGGGAGTTGTTCCCAATGTAAAGAAAAAGGGGATAAAAACTTCAGCTAGATTAACAAATAAAGCCCCTTGTCTCTTTCTCTTCATTGTTTCAATAGAAATAAAATCTTTTTCAGGGTATTTGCCTCCTTCAACTGTGCCTCCGCCATTAGATTAACCTCTGTCGCCGCTATCTCGTTAGGATTTAGGTGTTTCCCCTCTGCCACTGTAGGTAACATAATTCGCCCTTTCTCTCATTCTCGCTCGTACACCAGTTCGTATAAGAATCCATGTCAAGTGACGCAGGAGATATAGGCTATGTTATATTGATTGTCTTTGTAATGCTAGTACTAAAATGCTAAGAATCGTTCAGTTTTAAGTTAACATTATCTGCATGGCCATTACTATTTTTTGTAATTGATTCAGTCTATATATCTGATATATTTTTAGCTGCATTACTCATGTACTATATCTCTGTTACGGTTGGCTACTTGATTCTGCTACTGCTAGTAAGAGTTTGAATAGGTTTCATATGTCAATTTTACGGATGTCTAAAGTAATATCTTGATGCACTGGCTAATGATTCGTGTAAACATTGCTACTGCATATTCTTATCTAATTTGTCGGTTCTTCCTCTTGCTCGAATTTGAGTAGGTTAGATACATGACTACTGCTTCGTGTGGGTTAGAGGTGATATTTTATCTCTTCGTTTATTGCAAATTACTCTGCATTGTGGACATATCTTTTCTGTGTTTATGTATTCCTAACTTAGATGAAATCTATGAGTGAAATATTGAACACATGAACAATAATATTATAGTATGCACACTGGTAGACATCCTCATATAGTCACACATCAATTCACAACCTAAATTCGTATACATATATGTCATGACAACATTAACCACTCTTTATTGGAAATGCTTAATGTAACAACCCGTATTTTTAATAACCTGTTATAACATAAATCGAGGCAGAATTTAATTCAAAAATCTGAATCAAGCGAAACGGGCTATGCCATTGCGTTCGTCTCGGAAAAATACGCGAAATAGAGTCCGAGTTTTCGAAAATCGGAGTCCGTATGACCCGATTAAGGCCCAACGAAGTTTTCAGAAAACTTCTAAGCAAAAACAGATTTCAAATTCAAAGCTGAATTTGGAAAATTGGGCCAGTTTGGGCCAGGCGGGAGAATTCCCGCCAGAACACCCCAAGTCGACAGCCCTGTCGACTTGGGAGTCGACTTAGTTAGACCAAGTCGACAGCCCTGTCGACTGGGCTGTCGACTTGGCTCAGACGGGCTGTTTAGCCTGGTGCACCATTTTGAGAATGTGTTGAGCTTGGGGGCCAGATTCGGTTTTGAGGGCTGAGATTGGAACTAGGGTTTAATCCTATGGCCTAAAACACTTGCCTAATCTATAAATAAGACCTAACCTACCCTAAATAATCATTATTCATTCTAGCAACTAAACTATGGCAAAATCAATCCTCTCATGGCCTCCACTCTCTTCATAAAATTCCTAAACAAATTTTTATGAGATTTTCCATGCATACAAGTGTTTTTAGACTTGTATGATCATCATTAGCTTGCATTCAAGTCAAGTCTCTATATTGGCACCATAAAGAAAGAGTTTTGATCAATTTTGCTTGCATTTTTTGGGTTTAATTGGTTGTATAAGGGTCTTCTTACATTTGGTATACTCATTTGAGTCCGCATAAGCATTGTAAGCCCTATTCTACTTTCATACTTAAACTTTGAAGTTAAATGTATGATATGCAAGTTTATATGCGAGTTTACTATGTTATGAAATGTAAGTTTATCATGTTATGCAAGTTTTCTATGATGTAATATGCAAGTTTATCATGTTATGCAAGTATGTTATGATGTGATATGCAAGTTCATCAAGTTATGTCATGCAAGTTTGATATGCAAGTTGTCATATGATATGCAAGTTATGCTATGCAAGTTTGGGTTGAACATTTTATTCATGCTATCATGTTATGCAAGCTTATCTTGGGTTTATGAACATAAAGCTTCAAGCTTTATGCCAAAGGTTGCATTTTGGCAACATGTAAGTTATCATATCTCTTATGATAACTTGCATGTGAGGCTAAATGCGAACTTATGGTCATTTCTACATGTCATTTAGCACCATGTATCACCAATATGCTAAGTTTGGTTCTATGCATGCTTTTGAGGCCAAAATATGTAATATGCAAGTATATGAACATATGTACATTTCATATGCCACCATGTTAAACTTGTGGCTTCAACACCTTTTATGTCATGATTATGCCAAGTTCCCTCTTTCTATCCTTTATGCGCTATTGCGATATGTAAGCGATGGGATTGCGTTTGGGGTTGGGTAAAAGTAAAAGACATAAAAACATAAGCTTGGGAATTTACCTATTAAGTTAGGTCTACCCATTGGGAATTTACCTATTAAGTTAGGTCTACCCAATTGCTTGAAAACTTGTAACATGTTTTGGAAACATGATGGACATGACACTTAGAAAAGATAAGTGTGGCCAACTCAAGGTTGGGTTGAGTTTGTAGCGTAAACCTACCCGGAACCGACCGGCTTAACTAGTTGCTACAAACAATAGGACCCAATGTGAGAAGTTGGTCATGTTGTACCTTGGACCCGAGGTTAGACAAGTTGTGGTGTAAAGCTACCCGGACCCGCCCGGCTTAACTAGTAACCGCAACAAAGTCTAATGTGAGAGGTTAAGGCGCATTAAATTAATTTAATGCCTCATGATTAGGGTTAAGTCATGGTCCACTTAGTACTTAACCAATTTGGGCTCGGTAGATTAATCGGGGTTAAGTCGTGAACTCATCGTTACACTTAACCAAGTTAATCCATGATTAGCAAGGGGGTTAAACCGTACTTAACCCACTAGAAAAATCCTAGCAATAGGGGCCCACTCCAGCAGTAATCCCAAGTTAGTATCATCATGACCCTAGGGACTAGGCTAGGGTGGGGGCACGATTACTGGACTGGAGGTAAGTGACCAAAAGCGACGGCAGAGGGTACGCCGGTGTAATTCCGGGCGGACTCTGGTCATGCACATAGTCCGTAGCCGGAGAAAACATGCACGGGTACCAGTAGATCGGGACTGTGCACTCATGTTCATGGTGTCCAGGGGTTGACACCCTAGGGCTTGATACACCCGAAGGGTGGACCCGGCACAGTCTGACTACAATTATGTTTGGGCCGTATTGACACCAACACGTGACGAGTTAGGCTTAGGGAGCCGATCGACTCGACCGTTTGGTTGGACCTTGTACTAGAGTCATTTCATGTTATTGGGCCAAAGCTTGGGCCAAGGGATCAATACTTGTTTATTCAAGTCATTTTAGTTTGCTAGTACACATGTGGTGCAAAACCTTAATCCTGATTATGCGATGACACCTTTATCTACCTTGTTAGTTAATCATCATGCTAGTATGTTGTTATCCTTTTGATCATCCCTGCTTCTCATGCCAGTTAACTTTATCAATTTACATTGATTGTAGTAGGGCTTACTCAGTCTTTTTGACTGACCTGTTTTCTTTCGCCTCTTTTCTTCCGTTCCCCCCCCCCAGGTTCTCAGGGAGGGAATATTGGAGCTTAGCTGGATTTCTGATCGCTTGCTTGTGGGATTTTAGCTCATGTACGGTCTTGACATGAAGCTAGCTATGGTTATCACTTATTTTGGGGATTAGTATTTATGTATTTCAGTTTTTCAGTTGATGTTGTTTTATCTAGACTTGTTTATTTGGAAAGTTGACATTATGTTGTACCAGACTGGTTTTGAAATGGTTTGAAATCTTCCGCTGTTTTATCTATGTTATTTACTCTATTTACATATATACATATGTTCTTGTTCTGCCTTGATATATCATTATGCATGTTTACCTGATTCAAACGCCCCTCCAAAGTCAGAGTGCTTGCAAGAGACACCCTGGCGGAGGTGGGGTGTTACATTTGGTATCAGAGCATATGGTTTATGAGAAGGAACAAAAAGGTTTTTAGAAAACTTTTGGAAAACTATTTTCAAAACCAAGTATAAAGTATTTTCCAAAGAAAAGTCTAGTTTATTTTTAAAGGCTATTCCCCAAAAAGCCATTAGCAAAATTCCTTCGTTTTTTTCGCCATTCTGAATCTGTCTTTTTCTTCGTTTTCAGCATGGCCGATAACTTTGCTATTCCGGAGGGAGTGCACGTACCTGTTTGGTATAGGAGACTTTTGGAGGCTAGGGCGACCGAAGCCGGCCCCGCAGATGTTCCTCCTCCTCCTCCAGTAGTTAATATTTCTCCTCCTGTCGCTAATGTTCCTCCTCCTCCTGTTGCTGAGGTTCCTCTTCCTCCTCCCCCTCAGCATCCTCAAGCTGACTTCTCAAAGACTTGCAAAGATTTCAAAGCAATGGGTGGCAAGAACTTTCAAGGCACTGAGACTTTTGTAGAGGCCAGAAATTGGTTGAAAGAGACCGAGGATTTATTTGCTATCTTTGGGATAGACGATCAGAGGAAGCTCTTGTTGGCGGTTTGGCTTATGAAGGATGAAGCCGCTTATTGGTGGGAAGTCACTAATGGTACTAGGCCTGTTGAGACTTGGGCCGATTTCAGGGCAAGGTTCATGCTTAAGTTTCTATCTTCTGCTGAGGAGAATCTGCAAATGGAGAGGTTCATAACTCTGAGACAAGGAGATATGTCTGTCAAAGAATATGTGAACAAGTTCAATCAGTTAGCTCGTTTTGGCTTAGATATGGTGAATACTCCTCAGAAGAAGGCTCTTCGTTTTGCTAGAGGATTGAATGAGCCGTTGCAGGGATTGGCTATGTCGCATATTCCCCATGGGGCCACGTTTGAGAGCTTGGTTGATATGGCGCTACTTCAGGGAGATGTCAAGAAAGAGGTCAAGATGAATGATACTCAAGCCAAGAAGACTGATTCCCAGGGGAAAGGAAATCAGGGTAATCCAAGTGGTCAGAGCAGTCAAGGCAATCAGAACAAGAACAAGAGTCAAGGCAACAAGGGAAACAACAACAAGAGCAATAACAACAAGGGCAAGAACAACAAGGGGAAGTGCCATTATTGCGGTTCAGTTGGGCATCTTATTAAGGATTGTAAGAAGAGGAAAAGGAAGAATGGTGAATGCTTTTTCTGTGGTGAGACTGGACATTTCAGTAAGGATTGCCCGAGGAAGCAAGGGCAAGGCCAGGGTCAGACTCAGCGTGCTGGACCTTCAGGAGGGCAAGTTCATGCTCTCAATGTCGCTCCAGTTCCCGATCGAGGTAGTATTTCTGTTGAGAGCCTTGTATATATTTCTGATTTTCCAATTCGTACCTTGTTTGATTCTGGTGCATCGCATAGCTTTATCTCATCTGATCTTGTTGATAGTTTGCACCTTAGTACTAGCTTGGTAGATGATCCCGTCTGCGTCTCAAATCCGATTGGGGGTTCCGCCCATCTGTCTATGATATGTGGGGATTTGAGGATCTCTATACTGAGTGTAGAGTTCTTGTGCAGTGCTTATGTTCTTGGTTTCAGGGGATACAGATTGATATTGGGCATGGATTGGTTGTCCAGATATGGAGCCATCCTTGATTGTGAGCATAGGGTCGTGAGGCTCGTGACTCGCCTCGGAAACACCCTAGAGATTTCTTGTGATCCGAGAGGTCCCGTCATGTTGTGCTATCTTGAATCACTCGACTCGTCAAGGGAAACTCTTCAGTCTGTGAGAGTGGTTCGAGAGTATCCGGATGTTTTCGATGAAGTTAGGGGGTTGCCCCCTAAGCGAGAGATTGATTTCCGCATTTATCTGGTGGATAATGCAAAGCCTGTTTCTTTGCCCGTTCGGCACATGGCTCCGCGTGAAAGGCGGGAGCTAAGTAAGCAAGTGAAAGAGTTGCTTGAGAAGAACTTCATTAGACGAAGTATATCTGAATGGGGAGCGCCTGTGGTATTTGCTACCAAGGCAGATGGTTCTCTCCGACTTTGCGTTGACTATCGAGAGTTGAATAAGCTGACCAAGAAGAACAGACACCCGTTACCGAAGATTGATGATCTCTTTGACCAGCTTGTCGGTGCTTCTATTTTCTCTCAGCTTGATCTTGCTACGGGGTTCCATCAGCTCAGGGTAGCTGAAGATAGTATAGACAAGACTGCGTTCAGAACTCCAGATGGATTCTTCGAATGGCTTGTCATGCCGTTCGGCTTGACTAATGCACCCGCATATTTCGTTGACTTGATGAGTAGGGTGTTCAGGGAGTTCTTGAACAAGTTTGTCATGGTCTTCGTAGATGATATTCTGATCTTCTCTAAGGATGAGGAAGTGCACGCAAGGCATCTCATGGAGGTGATGGATACGCTTAGGGCGCATCAGTTAAAGGCCAAGTTCTCCAAGTGTCACTTTTGGAGAAGGGAAGTTAGATTCCTTGGGCATATAGTATCTAAGCAAGGCTTAGCGGTGGATCCCGCTAAGGTAGTTGCAGTTCAGGATTGGAAGACTCCAAGGAATGCAACCGAAGTGAGAAGTTTTCTAGGTTTTGCGGGTTTTTACCGGAAGTTCATCAAGGACTTCGCGAAGATTTCCGCTCCTCTCACTAAATTGACGAAGAAGAATTTAGTTTTTGCTTGGAGCATAGAATGCGAGCTTGCTTTTCAGAAGCTCAAGAGAGCTCTTACATCAGCACCTGTTCTAGCTTTACCCGATGGAGGGAAGTTATTTACAGTATACACCGATGCATGTGGCACAGGGTTAGGAGCTGTTCTTATGCAAGAAGGAAGAGTGATATGCTTTGGCGGTAGACAACTCAAAGTGCATGAGAAGAATTATCCCACTCATGACTTAGAGTTGGCAGCAATAGTATATGCACTCAAGGCTTGGCGCCATTATCTTCTGGGAGAAAGATTTGAGCTTTATACCGATCACAAGTCATTGAAGTATCTCTTTTCTCAGAAGGATCTGAATCTGAGGCAACAAAGATGGATGGAATTCTTGGCATCCTATGATTTTGAGATAGCTTATACCCCTGGCAAAGGGAATGTGGTAGCAGATGCATTGAGTAGAAGAAGGTTGACCCTAAGTCCTCTATTCGTTGAGATGAAGAATTTAGAGTATGTGGCAACCTTTGATTTCTCTTTGGCGGTTGAGTCGATGACCGGTTCTTTAGCATCTCTGGAACTCAGACCTACCCTTCTTGATCAAGTTGGGGCTTCGCAGAGAGAAGACCCTCAGATAGTTGAGATTATGGATAAGCTAATTCGAGGAGAGACGTCTAGTCATCTCGCTCGATATTCTATTGATGACAAGGGTTGGCTGAGGAGAGACGGAAGGTTATGTGTTCCAATGGTAGAAGAGCTAATAAGAAGAGTTCTGGAGGAAGCGCATCGCTCTAAGTTGACTATACATCCGGGCGGAGATAAGATGTATAAAGATATGAAGCGCATTTTCTTTTGGCCTGGGATGAAGAAGGATGTGGCAGAGTTTGTCTTTAGATGTATCATTTGCCAGCAAGTCAAGGCCGAGTCGAAGAAGACCGGTGGGCTATTGCATCCTCTAGACGTTCCACTATGGAAGTGGGAGAGTATTTCCATGGATTTTATCGATGGGCTACCAAGGTCAAGGAAAGGGAATACGAGCATTTGGGTTATTATGGATAGACTTACGAAGAGTGCTCATTTCATTCCGGTAAAGAGCAAGAGGACCGCATCTTGGCTAGCGTCTGTATATCTTCGTGAGATTGTGAGACTACATGGAGTCCCTTCTAGTATTGTTAGTGACCGTGACCCAATCTTTACAAGTCAATTCTGGAATAGCTTGCAAGAAGCCATGGGCACGAGGTTGAATCTAAGTACTGCTTATCACCCACAGACGGACGGTCAAACCGAAAGGGTGAATAGGGTACTCGAGGATCTGTTGAGGCTTTGTATTCTGGATTTTGGTGGTACTTGGGAAGACCATCTTCCTCTTGTTGAGTTTGCATATAATAACAGTTATCAGGCAAGCATAGGGATGGCACCATTTGAAGCTTTATATGGGAGGCCGTGCAAGTCGCCTACATGTTGGTGGGAGACTATAGATAAGCTTATACTTGGGCCTGATATGATCAGAGATACATCCGAGAAGGTCGAGTTGATTCGGAGACGGATGAAAGCGGCCCAAGACCGACAGAAATCATATGCTGATAAGCGAAGAACTGATTTGGAGTTTGATGTTGGGGATATGGTTTTCGTGAAGGTTTCTCCTTTGCGAAATGTGGTCCGATTTGGAGCCGTTGGGAAGTTGGCACCGAGGTTTGTTGGACCATTCCCTATTATAGAGAGGATCGGGCAGATGGCTTATAGAGTGAAGTTGCCCGAGAAGCTTGCCGGAGTACACGATGTTTTTCATGTCTCGCATCTCCGGAAGTGTTTACATGAATCAGCAGAGGTTGTAGAGCCAAGTGTTCTAAAAGATGTAGAAGTAGAGAAAGAGGCTACCTTGAGGAGAGCTCCGATTCGTATCTTGGGGACGGAGACCAAGAAGCTAAGGAATCGTGAGGTCAAATTGGTGAAGGTTCAATGGGGTGAAGCCGAAGAAGACGCAACTTGGGAAACCGAGGAGAAGATGCGTGGGCTTTATCCATTCCTTTTTGAGGGTACACTCTCAATCTCTTTTCTTTGTTAGCATATCTTTCTCTTTGCTATCTATGTTTATCTAATTTATCGTGTTAATCTTGTCATGAGAACCTTAGGTAGAAAACCTTTGGACGAAACATGTGTTTGAAACTTGTTATGCTTGATGGTTGCAAGTGGTTGCAAGTGTTTGCAAGTGGTTACTCGTGGATGCATTATACACGTTAGGCACTAGATCGGCTCACACACTCCTCATATTGCATATGCATGAGTGTTTATGCTTATTCATGGATGAAAATTTGTGTGTTATCACATGGATGTTGCATATGGGTGTATGTGATGTGCACACATATAGATGTTATACATTATGTTAGGAATTGCATACATATGGATTCATTTCACTAACATAATCTGCATTGATGATATTTGCATTAGATAGGTACATGTACACACACCTTTGCATATGTTCATACAACATTTAGAATCTTGTAAGGACAATGATTGCTCGTGGATGATGTTTTGAGTAGATGGATGTTGGAAGTTGGATACGTTCTTCCTAACTTGAAGATTTCGGGGACGAAATCCTTTAAGGAGGGGAGAATGTAACAACCCGTATTTTTAATAACCTGTTATAACATAAATCGAGGCATAATTTAATTCAAAATTCTGAATCAAGGTAAACGGGCTATGCCATTGCGTTCGTCTCGGAAAAATACGCGAAATAGAGTCCGAGTTTTCGAAAATCGGAGTCCGTATGACCCGATTAAGGCCCAACGAAGTTTTCAGAAAACTTCTAAGCAAAAACAGATTTCAAATTCAAAGCTGAATTTGGAAAATTGGGCCAGTTTGGGCCAGGCGGGAGAATTCCCGCCAGAACACCCCAAGTCGACAGCCCTGTCGACTTGGGAGTCGACTTAGTTAGACCAAGTCGACAGCCCTGCCGACTGGGCTGTCGACTTGGCTCAGACGGGCTGTTTAGCCTGGTGCACCATTTTGAGAATGTGTTGAGCTTGGGGACCAGATTCGGTTTTGAGGGCTGAGATTGGAACTAGGGTTTAATCCTATGGCCTAAAACACTTTCCTAATCTATAAATAAGACCCTAACTACCCTAAATCATCATTATTCATTCTAGTAACTAAACTATGGCAAAATCAATCCTCTCATGGCCTCCACTCTCTTCATAAAATTCCTAAACAAATTTTTATGAGATTTTCCATGCATACAAGTGTTTTTAGACTTGTATGATCATCATTAGCTTGCATTCAAGTCAAGTCTCTATATTGGCACCATAAAGAAAGAGTTTTGATCAATTTTGCTTGCATTTTTGGGGTTTAATTGGTTGTATAAGGGTCTTCTTACATTTGCTATACTCATTTGAGTCCGCATAAGCATTGTAAGCCCTATTCTACTTTCATACTTAAACTTTGAAGTTAAATGTACGATATGCAAGTTTATATGCGAGTTTACTATGTTATGAGATGTAAGTTTATCATGTTATGCAAGTTTTCTATGATGTAATATGCAAGTTTATCATGTTATGCAAGTATGTTATGATGTGATATGCAAGTTCATCAAGTTATGTCATGCAAGTTTGATATGCAAGTTGTCATATGATATGCAAGTTATGCTATGCAAGTTTGGGTTGAACATTTTATTCATGCTATCATGTTATGCAAGCTTATCTTGGGTTTATGAACATAAAGCTTCAAGCTTTATGCCAAAGGTTGCATTTTGGCAACATGTAAGTTATCATATCTCTTATGATAACTTGCATGTGAGGCTAAATGCGAACTTATGGCCATTTCTACATGTCATTTAGCACCATGTATCACCAATATGCTAAGTTTGGTTCTATGCATGCTTTTGAGGCCAAAATATGTAATATGCAAGTATATGAACATATGTACATTTCATATGCCACCATGTTAAACTTGTGGCTTCAACACCTTTTATGTCATGATTATGCCAAGTTCCCTCTTTCTATCCTTTATGCGCTATTGCGATATGTAAGCGATGGGATTGCGTTTGGGGTTGGGTAAAAGTAAAAGACATAAAAACATAAGCTTGGGAATTTACCTATTAAGTTAGGTCTACCCATTGGGAATTTACCTATTAAGTTAGGTCTACCCAATTGCTTGAAAACTTGTAACATGTTTTGGAAACATGATGGACATGATACTTAGAAAAGATAAGTGTGGCCAACTCGAGGTTGGGTTGAGTTTGTAGCGTAAACCTACCCGGAACCGACCGACTTAACTAGTTGCTACAAACAATAGGACCCAATGTGAGAAGTTGGTCATGTTGTACCTTGGACCCGAGGTTAGACAAGTTGTGGTGTAAAGCTACCCGGACCCGCCCGGCTTAACTAGTAACCGCAACAAAGTCTAATGTGAGAGGTTAAGGCGCATTAAATTAATTTAATGCCTCATGATTAGGGTTAAGTCATGGTCCACTTAGTACTTAACCAATTTGGGCTCGGTAGATTAATCGGGGTTAAGTCGTGAACTCATCGTTACACTTAACCAAGTTAATCCATGATTAGCAAGGGGGTTAAACCGTACTTAACCCACTAGAAAAATCCTAGCAATAGGGGCCCACTCCAGCAGTAATCCCAAGTTAGTATCATCATGACCCTAGGGACTAGGCTAGGGTGGGGGCACGATTACTGGACTGGAGGTAAGTGACCAAAAGCGACGGCAGAGGGTACGCCGGTGTAGTTCCGGGCGGACTCTGGTCGTGCACATAGTCCGTAGCCGGAGAAAACATGCACGGGTACCAGTAGATCGGGACTGCGCACTCATGTTCATGGTGTCCAGGGGTTGACATCCTAGGGCTTGATACACCCGAAGGGTGGACCCGGCACAGTCTGACTACAATTATGTTTGGGCCGTATTGACACCAACACGTGACGAGTTAGGCTTAGGGAGCCGATCGACTAGACCGTTTGGTTGGACCTTGTACTAGGGTCATTTCATGTTATTGGGCCAAAGCTTGGGCCAAGGGATCAATACTTGTTTATTCAAGTCATGTTAGTTTGCTAGTACACCTGTGGTGCAAAACCTTAATCCTGATTATGCGATGACACCTTTATCTACCTTGTTAGTTAATCATCATGCTAGTATGTTGTTATCCTTATGATCATACCTGCTTCTCATGCCAGTTAACTTTATCAGTTTACATTGATTATAGTAGGGCTTACTCAGTCTTTTTGACTGACCTGTTTTCTTTCGCCTCTTTTCTTCCGTTTCCCCCCCCCCCCCTCAGGTTCTCAGGGAGGGAATATTGGAGCTTAGCTGGATTTCTGATCACTTGCTTGTGGGATTTTAGCTCATGTACGGTCTTGACATGAAGCTAGCTATGGTTATCACTTATTTTGGGGATTAGTATTTATGTATTTCAGTTTTTCAGTTGATGTTGTTTTATCTAGACTTGTTTATTTGGAAAGTTGACATTATGTTGTACCAGACTGGTTTTGAAATGGTTTGAAATCTTCCGCTGTTTTATCTATGTTATTTACTCTGTTTACATATATACATATGTTCTTGTTCTGCCTTGATATATCATTATGCATGTTTACCTGATTCAAACGCCCCTCCAAAGTCAGAGTGCTTGCAAGAGACACCCTGGTGGAGGTGGGGTGTTACACTTAATGCAAAAATCAATGTTAAAATGTGTAACAACCCATATTTTTGGACGGTGATAACAATTACTCAGAAATTTTGGCGATAAGAAGACGGATTTAATCGAGACTTAAATAGAAATGTAATTGAAACTCAGATTTAAATTTTGATCTTAATGTGGTTTGGATATATTTTAAAGGATATTTCTTTCATACACCTAATATGAGCGTTGTGCCAAGAACAATCAACATTAACAATATTAGCTGGTTTGGATTCATTTAAATATTCAAAAATATAACTTGAAAAATAATAATAATTTGATTTTTTAAAGTAAATTGGGCGTTAAAAGGGAAATTTAGATATATATTGGAATATATCAAAAATATTAGTGTTGTGGTGTTTACTTAGAGCACTTTAATAGTATCTCCACTTGAACAAAATAATAGTTTAAATAATTAGTGCCACACTGTTATCTGATTCTGGATTTTTCTAGCCGTGTCCTTGTCATTTAGTTTCACCGACCTTTCCCCCATCGATATATTGGGACAGCCGTTGTTTTCGGGGGAAGGACTTTTGGGGGCAATCTATTTCCTCTCGAAAAACTACTCAAATCATCTTGCGGAAACCATAAGAGCATTTACAGCAGTGTAAATTGGGGAGAAAATGAGGAAGATTCACACTCTTTCTTCCTCCATCGCGCTTCAGCAGTGGGGATTCAAGCATGATGACGGGAAACTGAATCCCGTTTAACGTTTACTAATTTTTTTATTTTATTTTCCCCACCCACTACTGGATGAGTGGGATTGTTGAAGCTATTTTTGTGCGTTTTCCCACGTGAACTCACGCAACTGCTGGGTATGCTCTGAAGAAATTGTTATGTCGAAAAAATGAATTCCGAAAATCAACTTTTTGGTTCTTCCCCAAAAAACCGCATCCAGCTCCATTGCGAATGGCTTCTCCGCCGCCTGAACTCGCTTGGAGCCGCTGCGCCATCTTTCTGCTCTTTAAGGGATTGGGAAAATCGTGCCTTCATTTTTAGTCCACTGACAAACCCTTCTTCCTAAATAAAGTTGCCTTCATCCATGATCAGCATCGTTTGCCGAGGAAGGGCATGCCGCATCTACCCCCCCCCCCAACCGACGTCTGAACCACCGCTGTGGGGTCCTCACCTTTTTTGCCTTACACTGTTGAATGCTGGACCAACTTGCGGTGGCTATTTGTTTGAATCAGAGAACCCAAATTTGGGTGCCATCCGACCTCAACACCGCTGGCCGAGGTCTTCAATTCCATCCCCGGGACTGTTCCGCTTCACATATTTTTACCTTCGTCCAATGTTGGAACCGTCGTTGGGCACGACCTCGTGTTGCCAAAGCCCTCCATCATGATGAAATTCGGAAACTCACGGAAAAAGGGATAGAAGAAATGAGGGGTCTTTGTTGTTGCAAGAGGTTATCATCATCTCCGTTCGCTTCCTCAAATGGAAACCGTTCCGCACTCGACCTCCGCCTTTGAGTCACCGGAACCAGTGACCGCTCCTGCTCATTTTCCCGTGGTATGATTGCACAGTCCGCCGTTCTTTGCTGCCGCCTCCCGCATGCCGCAGCATCATTGATTGAAGGTAAGTTCTCTTGTGATTAAAATAATTTCAAGTCTTAGACTTCGTTTTGTTTGTTTTATGGACGGTTCCTTTCTTTTGGGTATGAATTCCTGTTTTGATGCAACGTTTACCGTTGAACATGTCCATGCATTTGCATTCATGATGTTGCTCCTGCTCCCAGTTTTATTCTTGGGTTGGTTTGTCCAAATGTGCATTTGTTAATTGCTACTGAGAGCTTGCTCTTTCATTAATCTGTTGTTTAAAAATTTATAGGATTCATAATATGACCCCTTTTTGTACACGAAAATTTGCTGGAAACAGAACAACTTGGGAAGGTGTGCACTGACTGTAATATTTTTATTGATCATTCGGTTTTTATATATCGTGAAAGATGGTATACACTGAAAATACGAATCAACAAGATGTCCTATGATTGAATTGACAGGTAAGTTGATGGCAGATCATTCTGTGTTGATCAACTCTAACCTTTTCTATGGAGCATTTTGCTATTTTGGCCTTGTTTTTTTTTTTCCACCAATAGCCTCATTTTACAAAAATAGCCCACTTTTGGCCAACTCAGCGCTGAGTTGGCCAAAAGTGGAGATTTCTTATGGGCTCAATCATTGATTGCGCCCAGAAAGTAAATTTTTTTTTTAAATCCTGGGGCGCAGATATTGATTGTGCCCAAGGAACCAGATTCTCTGGTTCCCTGGGGCGCAATCAATGACTGCGCCCAAAAAGTGTTTTTTTTAAAACACATGGGCTCAATCAATGATTGCACCCAAAAAGTTTTTTTTTTTATAAAAGCAGAACTTAAGCCTTGGGCGCAATAACTGATTGCGCCCCAGGGAACCAGAGAACCTGGTTCCTTGGGCGCAATTAATATCTGCGCCACAGGCATAAGTTTTGCAAAACTTATGCCTGGGGCGCAGATATTGATTGCGCCTCAGGGAACCAGAGAACCTGGTTCCTTGGGCGCAATCAGTATCTGCGCCCCAGGATTTAAAAAAAAAATACTTTCAAATGCACAATGCACAATGCAAAATGCAAAATGCAAAATAGCTATTCAAATGCAAAATCACTCAAAATCACTCGTCCAAAACAAAATCACTCAAAATCACTCGTCCAAAACAAAATCACTCAAAGTAAACAAAAGCAATAGCCATTCAAATGCAATAGCACTCAAACTAAACAAATGCAAAACCAGTACAAAAGCACTCAAAGTAAACAAATGCAAATGCAATGCAATTGCTATTTCAAAGTAAACAAAAGTACAACTACTTTCATAAGCACATTTTTACTACTACCACATTCCCAAAAGTACATCAAAGCCATCGTTCCAACAACTCATCCACATTGACCATCCACTTAACAAAAGCACATTTTCAATACTACTATGACTACTACTTTTCAGTTCACGCAAATTAAAAAAACAAGTCTAAATGCCACTTAAAACAAACCCAACTTCAACAACTAACGTTTACTTCTTTTTGGACCACCGCACACAACTTTTCCTTTTCTCCTTTGAGTTCGTTGAGTTGCCCCCTGCGATGTGCCTGGCTGCGACGGACCGTGCACGAACTCCATTTGGGTCGGCTGAGAAGATGCCTCTTTTCTTTTCCCCTTTTCTTTTCTTGTCCCCTTGTCTTTTCTTGCGGACTTACGAACAGGAATAACTGGAGGCGATGGTGGTCGAGCAAGCATGTTCTTCCTCAAAATCGACTGAAGAATGCGGGTAATGCTCATGCACTTAACCTTTGTCGGCTCCGGCACCTCCGCCGATATCTCCTCAACCAACGCGGCGGTATGGTAAATTGCATCGGTCTGCAATACACATATTGTAAGCTCGTATTTTAAAATATCATTTGTGTTAAAATACCATGTGCAAAAAAATGTACATACAAGACCACGTTCAAGCGGCGCTCTTGGGATGTAAGGTTCATCGCCTTGCGGAACATCTAAAGGTGGATCAATGGAAAGAATAATATACCGCCGCGTGATGTTCCAATACCATGTGTAGTACGCCATATCGGATGCCGGTTCCGCACTTTGCTCTTGGACAAATTTGAAGCGATTGTTCCATGTATTGACTGCCGCTTGATAGGCCCCGTTGTCCCGGGCATCAATCAAGTAGTGTGGTGGCTTCTCGGGAATATGTTGGAGAAGGCCAAACTGTCTCATCACTCTTTCCGGTAGGTGATACGCGACGTCGTTAAAGCAAATGAGCGGAACGCGTGCTTGTCAAAGCTGGACTGAAGCAATGCACAATACCGGTAAATTAGGAAGTGCCTCGGTGTATGGGGTCCATGAAACAGCGTCGTAATCGAGTACGTCTAACTCATTACGATAGAACGAAATGTTGTGTCTAGGCGTGAACAACGAGCTCTTCGGTCCAACCCACCTAATGAAAACATTAAATTACATACTTTCTACCTGAATTTTAATAAACCCTATGTTCAATATATACTTTTAGTAATATTACCTCGAAGCAAAAGGCAATGAAACATCAATTGGCGCTTTCTTCTTCATAGTTACTCTCCCAAATGGGAGATACAACCAAGACCACGTTTGTAGACAAGTAAAAGCATTATAAAACATAGGACACAACGAGTAAAGAAATATCCCTAAAAAAAACACTAAAAAATTAAATACCTGAACTAATGTAAGGCAACCTCCAATTGAATCGTGCCGCCCTAAAGCCATCCGTGTTAGCTCCGCATATGTGAAGCCAAGAACGGCGCTACCCCAAGCATACTCATGGCATAAATCAAAGTCCTCCAAGTAATGTAACCATCTAAGCCAAACACGGCATTTCGAATGGTCGCAAACCAAACGGGAAGTGATAATGTGAAGGATAATGGCCCGCGCACGCTGCTCGATTTGTTCTTGAGAAGCATCCTCAGGAATGTCATCGGCTAATTGCTGCCTAAACCACGACATACTAATCATCTCGGGCCCGTGCCACTCGACTCCTGGAGGAGATAGTCCTAGCAAACTCTCGCACATTTCCGCATAATCATCGGATTCTGGAGTGGTGATCGGACGACCATCAATGGGTAAGCCAAGCAAAATCGCCACGTCCGCCAATGTGATCGTCACTTCACCGCATCTAAGGTGAAATGACGATGTCTCCGGTCTCCATCGATCTACTAAAGCTGTTATATGATGGCGGTCGATTTGTATGGATCCAAGGCGATGTATCAAGAGAAAACCCGCTCGATCAAGTAGCTCTAACACACCGGCATGTTTTGAAGTGACCAACTTTAAGGATGATGAGTGCTCGATGGTTTCAACTGCAGTTTTGAGCTGCCACACAATAACAAAAGTGAAATTTTGATTAGTTAACACGCAAAAATATTCTCGAGCTCTATAATGAAACTAGTATTGAATGGTGAGTTTTGGTTATCGCCATCAACTCCGGTTTGTTTGAACAATGTTGTGCCTGTAAATATAAGACGCTACCATCAACAGGTCCGGGCGCCATCTCCGCATACTCTGAAATATTTCAATGCTAACAAATTAATATATTTCAATTCGATTATCAAGACATTTACTTGAATTTGACAAAACAATTTTCCCAATTTGCTAACATATTTCAATTCGATTATCAAGACAAATTCACATATTTCAATGCTCACATAATAAATTCCCCAATTTGCTATACAATTTTCCCCAATTTGCTATTCATTTTACAAATACTTTCTAACCCAACAATAGATCCTACCAATTCTCAAATCTACGCAAATTCAACATAATGAAGTCGATTACCAATCTTCAATTCTCCACAACAAACTTAACATGTCATTTCAAACCACAAGAAAAGGCTCCAATCTCAACAAAACTCTCAAGCAATCGGTGTATAAAATTACAGGAAAACTCAAGGAAACCATCGGTGTATAAAATTATAAGAAACCTCAAGGAAACCCTAAACCTAAAATCTGAGATAACCACACAAAAATAATTTCAAAAATTACCAGTAGCTTGCTCCTGTGTTGAAGAACTTGCCATGTTTACTGTAGAAGCTGAAATTACTTGAATATAATTGGTGTTTTAAATTTGGATTTGGAGTTTTGATTTCGGTTTTTGGTTTTGGGTATTAGGGTTTTTTCTATTTTGATGGATGTTTTAACTTTTACCAAGAGGACTTCGGTTTTTTTAAAAAAAGGCAACCTTACGGGGCGCAATGATTGATTGCGCCCCGTAAGGATTTTAAAAACAAACTTTACTTTCTGGGCGCAATCAATGATTGCGCTCATAAGAAATCTCCACTTTTGGCCAACTCAGCACTGAGTTGGCCAAAAGTGGGCTATTTTTGTAATTTTTTGTAAAATGAGGCTATTTGTGAAAAGAAAAAAAACAAGGTCAAAATAGCAAATTGATCTTTTCTATGAGGCCTCAACTTAATTTTGTTCATTCTTTTGTTTTACTGATTATTTCGGTTGTGGGATTCCCTTAATATATTTGAATTTGATTTCATATCAGTGAAATTTCATTTTATTATTAATACTATGTTATGTTTTACTGTAAGTGGAAACTGGTATGTTAAACACATTAAATGCGGAAATGGAATATGCCAAGTGTTCACATAAATGATGTTTTTTTGTTTATAATACAATTCTTATGCAAAATTCCCAATCCTTTATTAGGAACTTGTTGGTTTAAATCCTTCTTTAGGAATTCGGGTTGAACTTCCACTTCCATGAAATGCTATTTTTAAACCCTTCTGCTCCCAAGTACTTTTTCTGTTAACCGTTCGTTTGCTACTAGTAGAATATCAAAGGTTTAAAATTATGTAATTTAAGTTTTTTTGTGTGTGTTGCAATTTTATGTTTATATTTGTGTATAGTTGTGTTATAGCAGTCTAATGGTTTGCTTATTTAAGATTTGCAAGCACATCTACTTCATTTGGCTAGTGTAACACCCAGAATTTTCTATTAACACTAAAGTTGCTAAAATATTAATAAGTGTGTAAGAGAGGGGATGTATCTAATATGAATATAAAAATATTAATAAGTGTGTAAGAGAGGGGATGTATCTAATATGAATATAAAAATATTAATAAGTGTGTAAGAGAGGGGATGTATCTAATATGAATATAAAAATATTAATAAGTGTGTGAGAGAGGGGATGTATCTAATATGTATATAAAAACAATAATAAGTAAAGGGGGATGTATCTAATATGTACATTGTAGAAAAAATATATATATTTATGACATGAATAGAAGTTTATTAATATGCTGAGTGTTTGCTGAGTCACTTCTGACTCATTGCTGAGTCAACAAGATAAACCCCATCTTGTCTGAACGGCTGCGGTTATTTCTAGGTTAAATCTAATGGCCTAAATGAATTCTAAAAATCTATAAATAAGTGGGTAGACCCTAGACCTAAATCACTTGTAAAATTAGAGAAGCTACCGTCATGCTGCTGCCATGGAGTTCAGCATAGCCGTCACAAACTAAGAAGAGGAAGCCTAATCATCTACAACTAAATCTACACAAATCAAATCAAAAGATCTCTCTTTCTCTAATTCTTTTCTTTTGTTGGTGAGTATGATGATTCTCACAAGACTATTACAAACTAATTTGACTCAGTTATGAATGGATCACAAGAAAGTGATGTGATTTGTAATTGTAAATTCTATATATTGTGGATCTCTTATTATGTTATTATGTTGTCGTATGATGTAAATTATATATGCTATGTCATGCTATGTTGTAAATTCTCTTATGCTATGTCGTGCTATGTTGAGAATCATGTCAAGCTATGTTATACTATCATACTATGCCATGTTATAAATCATGCTATATTATGTTGAAAAATCATGCTGTTGGATCATGCTTAAAGTTATGTTTTTTTTTCTTAATTTAAATGGATCTTGTTTATGGGAATTTGCCTATTAGGTTAGGTGTACCCATAAACTTGAAACTATAATTAAATAAAACTTGATTATGGGAATTTGCCTATTGAGTTAGGTGTACCCATATAAAACCATGTTGTTAAAAAATTAGATGATGTTGATTCACACATGTTCATATGTAAGTTTATGAAAATTGATTGAGATCATATTAGGTGAATTTTGAACAAGTTGACACCTTTAGATCCATGACATGTATAATCTATGCAAGTTGGACATATGCAAGTTTCACCCCTTATTATGATTCATTTGGTCACATATACATGTTGTTATTATGATAATCTCTTTTATGCTATGAGTTAGGCTATTCGAGTCTAACATATATTTTGCGAATAAACGTTCAAACGTGGAGTAGGGGTAATATTAGGAATTAATAAATTGGGTGCAATTTTGTAAGATGTTGCATACCATGAATGAATGTCCATAATTGAGTCAATTATGGACATTGTTAAAAATTGGAAGTAATTAATAATTCAAGTAGGGAATTATTAAAATTGGGGGAAAGTGGATTATTATTAATAATCAATGCTTAGGACACGAGGTTGGACCCGTTTGTGATGTAAACCTGCCCGGACCCGCCCGGCAAATCCAGTAGTCACAAATGTCGGCCCAATGTGAGAGGTCCTAGGCCCAAACTAAAGCATAACAGTTGTAAAGACACGAGGTTAGACTCTTTTATGGTGTAAGACTGCCCGGACCCGCCCGGCAAATCCAGCTGCCATAAATGCCAGTCTAATGTGAGAGGTCTTTATGAGGTTATGGCCTTAATGAACTAAGAAATACTTAACCAGATAATCATGTAAGGTGGGACATGGGGGTTAAGTAGGTGCCTTGGGTGGCATGAGGAATCTGGTGGTTGCCTTTAGAGGCATTTGAAATACGATTAGACTTAACCAAACACACATGTAAATGAACATGACTAAGTGGGTTAAGTGGGATGGACTAATGGGGACAAGCTTAGGTGGAATGCTTGTGGTAAATAGTGGGGGCCCATTTCAACTAGTATCCCAAAACGTATCTTTGTGGGCTTGACCCAAGTCGAGGACGGGACACGCATACTGGGTTTGACTATAAGAGGCCAAAACAGGGAGCGGTGGCAACGCAAGTCCAACGGGTTTCATATGCGTGTGTGGACCCAGGCTGGTAGGTAAGACGTTGTTGCATCGTGTAGGTATAAGCCGTGCATGTCCGTTGTATCAGGTTGCCACTTTAGGGGAGTGATACACCCCACTGTGGGGCCAGCACGGGTATCTACGAGTTAGGGAGCCGATCGAATAATGGGAAGTAGGGTACACCTAGTGGAGATAGGGGCAAGCGGCACCTATGTAGTCAGCTAGGGGTACGTAAAGCCATTGGGAAAGTTTCTAAGTGAAGCTAAGTGGGATGAATCTTTAGGGTGACTGGTGTGGTGCAGTATAGTGTTTATCCTTTAGTATTTAGGAGCGCCTATAACGTTGCCTTTAGCGATTGTCTATGTCCTTAATCTGCTCTTCATAGACATTTTCTTGTTTTCCAGCTTATGCCTTAGTCCAGTTATTTTGGTAATAGTATTGTAGAATTATCATATTCACCAGACTTTATGTCTGACCCCCTCTTTTCCATCCTTTTTCTCCCTTCAGGTCCGCAGATTGGGCCAAGTTCTAGTGGAGTCTAGTTGGATCGCTTATCTTCTGGAAAGCTTGGACTGCTGAAGTAAAGTCCAGCTTGTTATCTTTCTTTTTTAATGGCTATTCATGTAATGGGATTATGTACTTGTTTTATCAAGATAGATATTGTACTTGACATTGAATATGGTGTTATGATGAAATCAAACATGTTTTGACTTCTGCTACAATGAAATAAAGTTTTTGAATTTCCAAGTACTATTTTATATCTGTCTTGTTGTAATTTTACTGTTCTATATTCACTTAAAACCTCCATGGAAGTTAATGCATTCCCTTTGTGAGTGACATTAATGGACGTGGGGTGTTACACGTGGTATCAGAGCATAAGGTTACCAGAACAGATAAATTTTTTTTTTTTTAGAAATTTTTTTTTTTCTAAAGTATTTTTGGAAGAAGTGCTTTCAAAAAAAAAAAAAAAACATGTTATTTAAAGAGAGTTTTTATGAAAAACATAATCCCAAATAGCCACATCCTTATCTTTATCTTTCGAATTCTCCATTTTGAATCTTTCCTTTTTCGTTTCAGCATGGCTGAAGATCTTAATCTCCCAGAAGGTGTGACGATTCCAGGGTGGTTTAGGAGATACTTGGAGGCTAGGGCCACCACTGCAGGCCCAGCGGATACTCCTCCACCCCTAGTTGCACCCATTCCTCCTCCTCCTCCTCCTCGTGTTGACACTTTTGCAAAGACGTGCAAGGAATTCAAGGCTATGGGAGGAAAAACTTTTCAAGGGACCGAGACGTTTGTGGAGGCCAGAGATTGGCTTAAGGAGACTGAGGAATTGTTTGATATCTTTGAAGTGGAAGATGGGAGGAAAGTCAGTTTAGCTGCTTGGTTAATGAAGGGAAAGGCCTCGTTTTGGTGGGAGGTCACTAACGGGGAACGTCCGGTTGATTCATGGGCGGATTTCAGACGAAGGTTTGAGGCAAAGTTTCTTTCAAGGGCAGAGGAGAACTTAAATATGGAAAAATTCCTGGCACTAAAGCAAGGGAGCTCATCAGTAAAGGAATATGTCAATAAATTTAATCAGTTAGCAAGGTTTGGCTTGGAGTTGGTGAACACGCCAGAGAAGAAAGCTTTGAGGTTCGTTAGAGGCTTGAATGAACCGTTGCAAGGGTTGGCTATGACCCACATCCCTATGGGAGCCACCTTTGAAAAGCTAGTAGAAATGGCACTTATGCATGAGGATAAGGCAGTTGAAAAGAAAGGGGATCAGAAGAAACCCCAACAGCAAAATAAGAAGGGTGGTAAAAACAATAATGGCAAAGGGAAGAAGAAATGCTTCAATTGTGGGACGCCTGGCCATCTCAGCAAAGATTGTAGAAAGAAAAAGAAGACTAGTTGTTTTCATTGTGGAGATGCGGGACATTTAGTGAAGGACTGTCCAAAGAAGGGGCAGAGGGCAGGGTCTACCTCGGGAGGACAGGTGCAGGCTCTTATGGCACCAGGGCAGGCAAGGGGGCAAGTTCAGGCTATTGCGGCCCCACCGCTGCAAGAAAGAGGTAGAACAATTTCTGTTGAAAGCTTAGTTTTTCTGTTTGATCATCCTGTCCGTACCTTATTCGATTCTGGCGCATCTCATTCGTTTATCTCTGCATCATTAGTTGAATCACTGCACTTGAACACCAGTTTAGTAGAGGATCCCTTGGTCGTTTCAAATCCAATTGGGGGTTCGGCTCATTTGACCATGATATGTTTGGATTTGAAAATCTCTATACTTAGCGTTGAATTTAGATGTGATGCTTATGTATTGGGCTTCACGGGCTATGGGCTAATTTTAGGAATGGATTGGTTGTCTAGAAATAGGGCCATTCTTGATTGTGAAAGGAGAGTAGTTAGGCTTGTGACTCGCCTTGGTAATGCTCTCGACATCTTTTGTAATCCCATAAATTCCGTTATGCTAAGTTATCTTGAATCGCTTGACGCGTCTGTAGAGAACCTGCGATCGGTAGAAGTGGTCCGGGAATATCCGGATGTGTTTGAGGAGGTGAAGGGCTTACCTCCAAAGCGGGAGATAGACTTTCGAATTTATCTTGTGGATAATGCTAAACCTGTATCTTTGCCAGTGCGCCACATGGCTCCTCGTGAAAGGAGGGAACTCAATAAGCAAGTAAAGGAGTTGCTTGAGAAGGGGTTCATAAGACGTAGTATATCGGAGTGGGGTGCTCCAGTAGTTTTTGCCACAATGGCGGATGGGTCTCTTAGACTTTGTATGGACTATAGAGAACTAAACAAGCTTACTAAAAAGAACCGACACCCACTGCCGAGGATTGACGATCTCTTTGATCAGTTAGTTGGCGCCTCAGTGTTTTCGCAGTTGGACTTAGCCACTGGCTTTCATCAACTGAGAGTGGTTGAGGATAGTATAGATAAGACTGCTTTTAGGACTCCTGACGGATTCTATGAATGGCTAGTGATGCCCTTTGGTTTGACAAACGCCCCTGCATATTTTGTTGATTTGGTGAGTAGGGTGTTTAGGGAATACCTTAACAAATTCGTGGTAGTCTTTGTGGATGACATCTTAGTCTTTTCTAAGAATAAAGAAGAGCACTCCCTACATCTTAGGGAAGTGTTGGAAACCCTTCGAGCGCATAACCTTAAGGCAAAATTTTCTAAGTGTCACTTCTGGAGGAAGGAAGTACGGTTCTTAGGGCACGTGGTTTCCAAAGAAGGGATAGCAGTGGATCCCGCAAAGATGGTGGCCATCCAAGATTGGAAGGTCCCTAAAAATGCAACCGAAGTAAGAAGTTTCTTGGGGTTGGCTGGCTATTATAGGAAGTTTATCAAAGACTTCGTAAAAATATCAGCTCCATTAACACGGTTAACGAAGAAGAACCTGGTTTTTACGTGGGACAAAGTTTGCGATGATGCGTTCCAACGTTTAAAGAGAGCCTTAACTTCAGCCCCAGTCTTAGTGCTGCCAGACGGGAATAAACCGTTTACCATCTATACTGATGCTTGTGGGACGGGACTTGGCGCTGTCCTCATGCAAGAGGGAAGAATAATAGCCTATGGTGGAAGGCAGTTGAGGGTTCATGAAAAGAATTACCCCACGCATGACTTAAAGCTAGCCGCAATTGTTTTCGCGCTTAAGTCTTGGCGTCACTATCTTCTTGGTGAGAAATTCGAACTGTTCACTGACCACAAATCATTAAAATACTTATTCTCTCAGAAGGATTTGAATTTAAGGCAGCAACGGTGGATGGAATTCTTAGCCTCCTACGATTTTGAAATAGCATATACCCCGGGCAAGGGTAACGTGGTGGCAGACGCCTTAAGTAGGAAAAGGTTGTCCTTGAGTCCATTGTTTGTTGAACGACAAAGCTTAGAATTCATCTCTATGTTTGACTTTAGACCCTCCGTTGACTTAGTACCCGGTCTGTTAGCATCCTTGGAGGTTAGACCTACACTTCTAGGACGGGTTGGTGAGGCACAGCGAGACGACCCACAGTTGGTTGAGATAGTAGAAAAGCTCAAAGGGGGGGGGGGGAGTCGTCAAGCCATCTTCGTAGGTATACCCTAGACGATAAGGGTTGGTTACGAAGGGATAATAGACTTTGTGTACCACAAGACGAAGACTTAAGGAAGGCCATTCTTGATGATGCTCATTGCTCAAAAATGACCATTCATCCCGGCGGGGATAAGATGTACAAAGATATGAAGCGGGTTTTCTTTTGGGCCGGTATGAAAAAGGATGTGGCCGAGTACGTCGCTAGATGCTTGGTGTGCCAACGAGTTAAAGCAGAACAAAAGAAACCCGGTGGGTTTCTTCACCCATTAGAAGTTCCACTATGGAAATGGAAAAGCATCTCGATGGATTTTGTGGATGGATTACCAAGATCAAGGAAGGGTAACACGGGGATTTGGGTTATAGTAGATAGACTTACTAAAAGCGCCCATTTTATTCCCGTGAAAAGTAAGAGGACTGCTCCGTGGTTGGCTTCTGTATACATTAAGGAGATAGTTCGTTTGCACGGTATTCCTTCTAGTATAGTAAGCGACCGTGACCCCATCTTTACTAGCGAATTTTGGAAGAGTTTACAAGAGGTGGTAGGGACTCAGCTATGTTTGAGCACCGCATATCATCCTCAGACAGACGGCCAGACCGAGAGGGTGAATCGCATTCTAGAGGATCTTTTAAGGCTTTGTATCCTAGACTTTGGGGGTACATGGGAAGAGCACCTTCCGTTAGTAGAATTCGCATATAATAATAGCTTTCAGTCTAGTATTGGCATGGCACCTTTCGAAGCTCTTTATGGAAGGCCTTGCCGTTCGCCTACATGTTGGTGGGAATCTACCGATAAAATCCTACTTGGGCCCGATATGGTTAGGGAAACCTCGGAGAAGATTGAGTTGATTCGAAGGAGGATGAAAGCAGCACAAGATAGGCAGAAATCGTATGCTGATAAGAGGAGGACAGATCTTGAGTTTGACATTGGGGACATGGTTTTTATCAAAGTATCTCCGTTACAGAATGTTGTTCGCTTTGGGTCCGTGGGGAAATTAGCACCAAGGTTTGTAGGGCCGTTTCCTGTAAAAGACAGGATTGGGAAGATGGCATATAGGGTGGAGTTGCCTGAGAAACTTAGTGGAGTACACGACGTATTCCATGTATCACATTTGAGGAAGTGTTTTCACAAGACCGCGGAGGTGGTAGAGCCGAGCTTGCTTAAAGAGGTGGAAATAGAGCGTGATGCAACAATTAGACGAGCTCCTACATGCATTCTTGGGTCGGAGATCAAAAAGTTGAGGAATCGAGAGGTCAGACTGGTTAAAGTGCAATGGGGAGATGATGAGAGCAACGCAACTTGGGAGATAGAAGAGAAGATGCGTTCGTTGTACCCTTTTCTTTTTGAGGGTATGTCTTTTAATTTCTCCTTTATCGCTTAGCTTATCTTATCTTATCTTTAGTATGTCCTCTCATTAGTATCTTTGACCTTTAGTTAGGATAATCCTATGGTTGAAACATGTGTTTGAGACATGTTATGTATGATGGATGCAAAATGGATGCAAGTGTTTGCTAGTGGTTGCTCGTGGATGCATATATACACACACTTTAGGCACTAGATCGGCTCAGTCACTTCATATTGCATATTGCATATATATGGATGTATTTAGTATAATGGATGTATAATGGTTGTACCATCATATGGATGCTGCATTCGGTTGAATGGGTGTGCACGCATATAGAAGTAGTATGTAAGCAATTAGGATCTTTTGCATACATAATGGATTCATGACACTTACATAATTTGCATTAAGGAGGTCAACTGAATCAGTAGACCGCCTGATTTCGCATTAGGTAAGGACATGTACACACACTTGCATATGATCATAAAGCATTAGAAGTCTTTTAAGGACAATGGATGCCCGTGTATGATGGATGAGTAGATGGACGTTTGGATGGTAGGATATACATTCTTCCAGACTTGAAGATTTCGGGGACGAAATCCTAAAAGGAGGGGAGAATGTAACACCCCGAATTTTCTATTAACACTAAAGTTGCTAAAATATTAATAAGTGTGTAAGAGAGGGGATGTATCTAATATGAATATAAAAATATTAATAAGTGTGTAAGAGAGGGGATGTATCTAATATGAATATAAAAATATTAATAAGTGTGTGAGAGAGGGGATGTATCTAATATGTATATAAAAACAATAATAAGTAAAGGGGGATGTATCTAATATGTACATTGTAGAAAAAATATATATATTTATGACATGAATAGAAGTTTATTAATATGCTGAGTGTTTGCTGAGTCACTTCTGACTCATTGCTGAGTCAACAAGATAAACCCCATCTTGTCTGAACGGCTGCGGTTATTTCTAGGTTAAATCTAATGGCCTAAATGAATTCTAAAAATCTATAAATAAGTGGGTAGACCCTAGACCTAAATCACTTGTAAAATTAGAGAAGCTACCGTCATGCTGCTGCCATGGAGTTCAGCATAGCCGTCACAAACTAAGAAGAGGAAGCCTAATCATCTACAACTAAATCTACACAAATCAAATCAAAAGATCTCTCTTTCTCTAATTCTTTTCTTTTGTTGGTGAGTATGATGATTCTCACAAGACTATTACAAACTAATTTGACTCAGTTATGAATGGATCACAAGAAAGTGATGTGATTTGTAATTGTAAATTCTATATATTGTGGATCTCTTATTATGTTGTCGTATGATGTAAATTATATATGCTATGTCATGCTATGTTGTAAATTCTCTTATGCTATGTCGTGCTATGTTGAGAATCATGTCAAGCTATGTTATACTATCATACTATGCCATGTTATAAATCATGCTATATTATGTTGAAAAATCATGATGTTGGATCATGCTTAAAGTTATGTTTTTTTTCTTAATTTAAATGGATCTTGTTTATGGGAATTTGCCTATTAGGTTAGGTGTACCCATAAACTTGAAACTATAATTAAATAAAACTTGATTATGGGAATTTGCCTATTGAGTTAGGTGTACCCATATAAAACCATGTTGTTAAAAAAATTAGATGATGTTGATTCACACATGTTCATATGTAAGTTTATGAAAGTTGATTGAGATCATATTAGGTGAATTTTGAACAAGTTGACACCTTTAGATCCATGACATGTATAATCTATGCAAGTTGGACATATGCAAGTTTCACCCCTTATTATGATTCATTTGGTCACATATACATGTTGTTATTATGATAATCTCTTTTATGCTATGAGTTAGGCTATTCGAGTCTAACATATATTTTGCGAATAAACGTTCAAACGTGGGGTAGGGATAATATTAGGAATTAATAAATTGGGTGCAATTTTGTAAGATGTTGCATACCATGAATGAATGTCCATAATTGAGTCAATTATGGACATTGTTAAAAATTGGAAGTAATTAATAATTCAAGTAGGGAATTATTAAAATTGGGGGAAAGTGGATTATTATTAATAATTAATGCTTAGGACACGAGGTTGGACCCGTTTGTGATGTAAACCTGCCCGGACCCGCCCGGCAAATCCAGTAGTCACAAATGTCGGCCCAATGTGAGAGGTCCTAGGCCCAAACTAAAGCATAACAGTTGTAAAGACACGAGGTTAGACTCTTTTATGGTGTAAGACTGCCCGGACCCGCCCGGCAAATCCAGCTGCCATAAATGCCAGTCTAATGTGAGAGGTCTTTATGAGGTTATGGCCTTAATGAACTAAGAAATACTTAACCAGATAATCATGTAAGGTGGTACATGGGGGTTAAGTAGGTGCCTTGGGTGGCATGAGGAATCTGGTGGTTGCCTTTAGAGGCATTTGAAATACGATTAGACTTAACCAAACACACATGTAAATGAACATGACTAAGTGGGTTAAGTGGGATGGACTAATGGGGACAAGCTTAGGTGGAATGCTTGTGGTAAATAGTGGGGGCCCATTTCAACCAGTATCCCAAAACGTATCTTTGTGGGCTCGACCCAAGTCGAGGACGGGACACGCATACTGGGTTTGACTATAAGAGGCCAAAACAGGGAGCGGTGGCAACGCAAGTCCAACGGGTTTCATATGCGTGTGTGGACCCGGGCTGGTAGGTAAGACGTTGTTGCATCGTGTAGGTATAAGCCGTGCATGTCCGTTGTATCAGGTTGCCACTTTAGGGGAGTGATACACCCCACTGTGGGGCCAGCACGGGTATCTACGAGTTAGGGAGCCGATCGAATAATGGGAAGTAGGGTACACCTAGTGGAGATAAGGGCAGGCGGCACCTATGTAGTCAGCTAGGGGTACGTAAAGTCATTGGGAAAGTTTCTAAGTGAAGCTAAGTGGGATGAATCTTTAGGGTGACTGGTGTGGTGCAGTATAGTGTTTATCCTTTAGTATTTAGGAGCGCCTATAACGTTGCCTTTAGCGATTGTCTATGTCCTTAATCTGCTCTTCATAGACATTTTCTTGTTTTCCAGCTTATGCCTTAGTCCAGTTATTTTGGTAATAGTATTGTAGAATTATCATATTCACCAGACTTTATGTCTGACCCCCTCTTTTCGATCCTTTTTCTCCCTTCAGGTCCGCAGATTGGGCCAAGTTCTAGTGGAGTCTAGTTGGATCGCTTATCTTCTGGAAAGCTTGGACTGCTGAAGTAAAGTCCAGCTTGTTATCTTTCTTTTTTAATGGCTATTCATGTAATGGGATTATGTACTTGTTTTATCAAGATAGATATTGTACTTGACATTGAATATGGTGTTATGATGAAATCAAACATGTTTTGACTTCTGCTACAATGAAATAAAGTTTTTGAATTTCCAAATACTATTTTATATCTGTCTTATTGTAATTTTACTGTTCTATATTCACTTAAAACCTCCATGGAAGTTAATGCATTCCCTTTGTGAGTGACATTAATGGACGTGGGGTGTTACAGCTAGCATACGTCTGTATTTTAAAATATTATTTTATAATTAACAGGTTTGTCATGAATTCTGAATTTAAAAATATGATATTAATTTGCGTATTTAGACCTTATAGAAACCATGGTATGGTTTATGCGGTATAGTTTCTGATTTTTAAAGTAGTAATACCATCTTGTTTGAGCGAGCAGTAATTTCAGTAAAAACTAAAATGGCTTCTAAGGTTATAACTTGTGATTCTTAAATTCTGAGTGGCAAGACCAGATGTAGGCTTCTTATTTAGAGACAATCAATGTCTCATGCAGAACCACACTGTCTTTAATTCATAATGTATGCGTATGTACATATGTGTCCTGATTCAAAATACCTTTCTGCACATTATTTTCGGTCATTCCCTTTTAGTTTTGACAAAGGTTTGGAATGCAATATGGATGAATTCCAATCCCCGCTATAAAAAAAAAGAAAATAATAATAATATAAAGACAGCACAAATTTTATCATTAGTTCAGGTTTAAAATGTCGTGATAACTTGTTAAATGATAGCTAAATTTAACGTGTGGGCTTAATTTCCTAATGTAACATATGTACTACTTTTCTCAGTGTTTATCTACACATTCATATTCTAAACTACTTTTCAAACTAAATTTCAAAATGATAGTCGCTCCAAAATTCATTAACTATAATCATTGTTAGCATTCTTAAACATTGACATTTAGTTTAGCATGCTTAAGCATTAACATTCAACTTCACACGCTTAAGATATAAGTTATATGGGATATATGTTACTTGAATTTTGTAATTCCTATTATACATTTCATTCCCATCATGCTGGGACGTTGTTTTAAGGGTTTACATTGAATAGTTTGTTGAAGGCAATTCCATAGCATTTAACATTTCATTTGCACTATAAGGCATGCACATTGCAGAATTTGTAGAACATTTTATATACTGTGGTGGGTCTTTCATCTTGGCAATTAGCTAAAGTAACCCCTTTCATTTGAAGATATGATATACCATTTTATTTGTGTTAAATGAAACAAAAAACCTGTGTCCTGAATTTATGATATACCTACATTATGCTAATAGCTGTATAATTCTTTTTTTATTGACTTGCTTGTCATGTTTCTTAGGCCATTCAACTCTCAGTTTTGGTATTTCACAAACGAGTAGATGCAATGTGAAACTTTATTCATGAAAATTTATGTATTTTATTTTCCGTTGAATAAATATTATAAACTCTGATATTTGTATACTGCGATTCGGTGTTAAATTCCATTTTAAACCCTGTAAGCCAATAACAATCCGTTGTTTTGAACGCTTCGAGTTGGTTTAATCGCCGACTTGAGCAGTCAAAATGGCGGGTTGTTACAAAATGACTGATAAATTATTTATGAATTTCAATAACTGTCACTCCATGTTTTCAAAAGACGCTGGAACTGTTAAATTTTTTCTTTTATACCTAAGAAAAATGGAAGTTTGAGGATTTTTTTTGGGAGGAAAGAGGAGGGGAGAGTGACATTTGAAGTAACAAAGCTATATTATGCCAAATTGCAATAAATGATAACATACACATGCATAAAAGTAAAAAAACCCTACATGTTTACTATCATCGCTGTCAAGCAAAAATTAAACATGTAGTAATTTTTGTTTTGTATTTTGTGATTTTTTATTTATCTTCAATTACGGTTCTTGCACTAAAATACGTTACATGTCTATGAATTGAAAACTCTAGCAAGAGATATAACATCAAACTTGCTTTGAGTAGATCTGATTGCTGATGAAAATGATGTGGCCATGGATGATTTAAATAATCTAGTAGCTAAGTATATGTCTAGTTGTTTTGATAGCTTTGTCTTCTACCTTTTAACAAACATGTATGCCTTTGCCAGGGAGAGTCATCTACTATCCACAACAGCTTGTATTTCTTGGTTTTGATGTTTTATGCTTTATTATCTAATAATGGATTGGTGCCATGTAATGTTGTGCTACTATAAATACAAGAATCTTAATTTGATGCAGCATATTCAAATTCACTGACAAGCTAAGCTGAACATGAAAGATAAAGAAATTCCAAAAGTTTTATTATTGTTAAACTCGACTCTTTTATTAACCTTTTGATGCTCTTTTATGGAAAACATTAAAAGTTGTATAGTCTGAAAAATCATTATTACTTGAACTATGTTTACAAATTTACTATGCTTCAATCTTTTTATTATAATCTGTTGTAACACCCCACCTCCGCCAATGTCACTCTTGCAAGCGCACTAGCTTTGGAGGGGCGTTAAACGAGGTAAACATGCATGCAGATATCACAAGACAGAACATATAAGAAAAAGCAGAGTAAATAAAGCAGCGGATAAAACTAACATTTCAAAACCATAGTCAAGTTACATCAAAGTACTTAGTCATCATTTTCCAACAAAACAAAGTCTAGAAAACATAAACTGAAAACTGGAAATAACATAAAGTAAACTATCCCCAAAGTAGATGTGGTAAGCCATAGCGAGCTCAAGTCCAAACCGTACATGAGCTATCCAGAAAAGCAGTTAAAGATCCGAGCTAGGTGCTAGTATTCCCACCCTGAGAACCTGGGGGGGGGGGAACGGAAGAAAAGAGGCGAAAGAAAACGGGTCAGTCAAAAAGACTGGTAAGTCCTACCTACTATTAGTATAAAAACTAATAAAGTTAACCGGACATGTACAACAGAGATGAAACATAGGATGATAACTGGCATGGTGAAAAGTTAACAAGATAGATCAAGTGTGGCATCGCATATACAACGTTAAGTTGCACCAGGTGTACTACTATTCTAATCCATGTCAAGTATAAACAAGAAATGATCCCTTAGCCCAAAGCTGGCCCAACATCATGAGGTGACCTAAATCAAGGTCCAACTACTCGGTCTAGTCGATCGGCTCCCTATAAGCCTAACTCGTCGTGTATCGGTGTCATACGGCTTAATCATGGAATGTAGTTAACTGTGCAAGGTCCACCCCAGGGTGTATCCAGCCCTAAGGTGTAAACCACAGACACAATTCAAGCACGCACAGTCTAAACCTACTGGTGCCCATGTTCAACTCCGGACTTAATGTGCACGACCATGATCCGCCTGAACAACCGGTGCACCATTCAGCCGTCTCTTTTGGTCTCTTACAATCAGTCCAGTAATCGTGCCCCACCCTAGCCTAGTCCAAGGTATCCAGATACTCCCAAGTGGGTTACGGCTGAAAAGGACCTTGTAACTAGGATTTCAAGCGGGTTAAGTGTGGTTAACCCTATCCTAATCATGTATTGAGTCGGTCAAGTGTATTCAAGCAGTTTATGACTTAACCCTATCAATACATCATGTTTAATTGGTTAAGTATTCAAGTAGTTCATGACTTAACCCTACCAACCCATCGTGTTTAATTGGTTAAGTATTCAAGTGGTCCATGACTTAACCCTATCATGTGGCATTAATTAACTTAATGCACCCCAACCTCTCACATTAGACTTTGTTGTGGTTACTAGTTAAGCCGGGCGGGTCCGGGTAGCTTTACACCACAACCTAGTCTAACCTCGGGTTTTAAGTGCGATGTGACCAACTACTCACATTGGGTCCTATTGTTTGTAGCCACTAGTTAAGCCGGTCGGTTCCGGGTAGATTTATGCTACAAACTCAACCCAACCTCGAGTTGGCCACTTCCATGTTTTCTACATGTCATGTCCACGTTCATGTTTTCAAGCATAAACACATGTCAAACTTTCATGTCATATTTTCAAGTCATGTTTTCATGTTATTTAAGTTTGCCCAACTACCCATAACGTATTCCCATCGCACGTAAATTCGCATCAACGCAAATAGATCAAAGAGGGAACATAATAATATGACAAGGTGGGCATAAGATGGCAAAGTCTATCATAAGTTAAACATGGTGATATTTGAGGCCAAAAGGGGTTCAACATACTAGCATATGGCCTCAACATGTATGATAGCATAAAAGGTGACTTGGCCTCAAACATATCAAATAGCATAATGGTGATTTGGCCACTAGCATGCATAATAGCATAAGGGTGATTTGGCCACAAACATGCACAATAGCATAAGGGTGATTTGGTCACAAGCATGCATAATAGCATAAGGGTGATTTGGCCACAAGCATGCATAATAGCATAAGGGTGATTTGGCCACAAGCATGCATAATATCATTAGGGTGATTTGGCCACAAGCATATTAAGGAACATGAGGGGTTAAGGTTTGGCCACAAGTTAAACATGGTGGCATATGAGGCAAATGTGTTCATAAACTTGCATATTACATTATAAGCCTCAAAACATGCATGATATCAACTTTAGCATAATAGGTAAAACATGGCCATAAATGACATAGGATGATAGCTAGTGATTTGCATATAACATCATATGCAAGATAACATAAGGGTTATGAGAGTTTCTATGTTGCTTTATGCAACATTTCAAATCAAAGCTCATAGTTTTCTATGCACAAAGTCAAGGTGATAGCTTTACAAACATGCATAGAATAAATCTATGCATAACATGATAGAATCAAAGCTCATAGCTTTCTATGTACAAAGTCAAGGTGATAGCTTTACAAACATGCATAGAATAAATCTATGCATAACATGATAGAATCAAAGCACAAATCATACTTAGGCCCAAACTCAAACTTGCAACATGTCATATTTAACTTCATAGTTAGAATCTAAGAGTAGAATAGGGCTTACAATGCTATGAAGACCTATGAAATAAAATAAGATTGAGACGAAGCCACTAGCAACTCTAAAAAACCCCAATCGCATATAAGCTCCAAGTTGTTTTGAGAAACAATAAGCTCCTTTGATTTGTATGAAGAAAGATCCTTGTTTTGATGAAGAAAGGTGGCTCTTTTACTAGCTTAGGACACTCAAATTTTCATGAAGAGGATGGAGGCCATGTTATGAAGATGGAGGCCATGATCAAGAAACATTTTGGCATAGTTTAGTTGTAGGAATGATTAATGAGGGTTTAGGCTAGGTCTTAGGGTCTTTTTATAGAAGATTAGGTTAGTTTAGGCCATAGGATTAACCCTAGTTCAGATCTGAGCCATTAAAATCCGTCACCAGCCCTAAAGCATGTCTTGAGGAACAAGTCAGGTGCACCCAGGCCAAACTGGCCGACCACCCAAGTCGACAGGGGTGTCGACTAGGCAGTCGACACCACCTGGGGTGTGTCGACTCCCAAGTCGACTCCCCAGTCGACTTGGGGATGGCGGGAATTTTTCCCGCCTCTTCTGCTTGGCTGAATTTGAATTCTGAATTCAAATTTGAACTGTTTTTGAACTTGAAATTTTCTGAAAACTTTGACGGGCCATAACTTGGTCATACGGACTCCTATTTTCGAAAACTCGGACTCTATTTCGTGTATTTTTCCGAGACGAACGCAATGGCACAGCCCGTTTCCGTTGATTCAGATTTTATCATTTAATTCTGCCTTGGTTTATGTTGTAACATGTTATTTAAAAATACGGGTTGTTACATTGTCCCCTCCTTAAAGGATTTCGTCCCCGAAATCTTCAAGTTCGGAAGAACATATCCTACCATCCATCATCCATCTACTCAAAACATCATCCACGTGCAGTCATTGTCCTTAAAGGATTCTAAATGCTGTATGATCATATGCAAAGGTGTGTGTATATGTACTTATCTAATGCAAAAATCAAGTGGTTACTGATTCAGTAAACCTCCTTAATGCAAAGTATGTTAGTGAAATGAGTTCATATGTATGCAAATTCCTAGCATAATTCATAATCTCTATATGAGTGCACATATCATTCATCCATATGCAACATCCACGTGATAGCATAACACGTTTCAACCATGAATAAGCATAAACACTCATGCATATGCAATATGAAAGTGTGTGAGCCGATCTTAGTGCCTAATGTGTATCATGCATCCACGAGTATCCACTTGCAAACACTTGCAACCACTTGCAAACATCAAGCACAACATGTTTCAAATACATGTTTCATCCAAAGGGTTTCTACCTAAGGTTCTCATGACAAGATTAACGAGATAACAAGATAAACATGGATAGTGAAAGAAAGATATGCTGGCTAGGAAAAGAGATCGAGAATGTACCCTCAAAAAGAAATGGGTGAAGCGCGCGCATCTTCTCCTCGGTTTCCCAAGTTGCATCCTCTTCGGCTTCACTCCACTGAACCTTTACTAACTTGACTTCTCGATTCCTCAGCTTCTTGATCTCCGTTCCCAAGATACGAATCAGAGCTCGCCTCAAGGTCGCCTCTTTCTATACCTCCGTGTCTTCAAGAATACTTGGTTCAACTACCTTGGCTGACTCATGTAGGCACTTTCGGAGATGCGAGACATGAAAAACATTGTGAACTCCGGCCAGCTTCTCGGGCAACTCCACCTTATAAGTCATCTTCCCAACTCTTTCTATAATAGGGAAGGGTCCTACGAACCTTGGTGTCAGCTTCCCAACTACTCCAAAATGAACCACATTTCGCAAAGGAGAAATCTTCACAAAGACCATATCTCCAACTTTAAATTCTAAGTCTGTCCTTCGCTTGTCTGCATAGGATTTCTGTCTGTCTTGGGCCGTTTTCATCCGTCTTCGAATCAATTCAACCCTCTCGGATGTGTCCCTTATCATGTCGGGCCCAATTATAAGCTTATCCGTCGTCTCCCACCAACATGTTGGTGGCTTGCACGGCCTCCCATACAAAGCTTCGAATGGTGTCATTCCTATGCTTGCTTGGTAGCTGTTATTATAAGCAAACTCTACAAGAGGAAGGTGGCCTTCCCAAGTACCACCAAAGTCAAGAACACAAAGTCTCAAAATATCTTCTAGCACTCTATTCACCCTCTCGGTTTGGCCATCCGTCTGGGGGTGATAGGCTGTACTTAGATTCAATCGCGTACCCATCGCTTCTTGCAAAGTATTCTAGAACTGGATGGTGAAGATTGGGTCACGACCACTAACTATGCTGGAAGGAACTCCATGCAATCGCACTATCTCTCGAAGATAAACAGATGCTAAACCTGATACAGTCCTCTTGTTCTTTACTGGAATGAAATGGGTGCTCTTCGTAAGTCTATCAACTATGACCCATATCCCATAAAGCCCAAATAGTTTGGTCATCGTAATGGACATCTTCACCCCAACTATAAATCACAAACAGGCGAGTCATACTCCTTATGGGGTTTGCAACAGAACTAAGATTGAGAATAGGACCGAGAGGATATACTTAAAAGATAACATGCGAGTAAGCTCTACAGAATAATAGGGATCAAGGATATACTCTTAGAAAGAGATATAATGCGCGTATCTAGTCTTCAATCTTCTAAGCCGCATTTTCTTGTGCTTAATCCCATCGTTCCTTGACCGTCTTTTAACTTCAAAATTTCGTAGCTCTTAATTCTTATTTCCAAAATATGAGTTAGAACTCATTTCACCGTTGCCTCTCGTTCCACTTCCACTTATTCTTTTCCTAAAATACTTGGCTTAAACATAACTGTGTGCTCATGGTTTCATGCAAGTTTTCCAAAATTCGTTAGTGAATCCTGGATCTCGTTTACATACCATACGGTATTCCACGCAGAAGAACTATCTCTTGAAAACAAATGCCACTCCACGTTGCCAAATGTTCTTACTAGGGTGATTTCTATACATCATGCTTAAGCGAAATGGACCATCCGCCTTAGTGGCGAACACTACTCGATTGGATTACAAATTTCCAATAAAAGTGCCAAGGGATTCTAGATAACTAATCATGACGGAACCCTAAAGGTCACACGAGATTTCGAGGGTATTACCGAGGCGAGTCATGAGCCTCGCAACCCTATGTTCGAAGTCAAGAATGGCTCCATAACCGGACAACCAATCCACGCCCACAATCAACCCGTGTCTCATAAACCCGAGAACATAAGCATTACACATGAATTCTACGCTCAAGATAGAGATTTTCAAATCCATACAAGTCGCAGATAGATGGGCGGAACCCCCAATCGGATTTGAAATACTAACGGGATTTTCAACTAGACTAGTACTTAGGTGCAAACTTTCAACAAGATCAGAAATAAAACTATGCGATGCGCCAGAATCAAATAAGGTACGAACAGGGAAATCAGAAATGTAATCATGACTTTCTATAGAAACACTACCTCGATCAAAAGATGGAAGAGCGAGGGGAGCCTGCAACTGCCCTCCAGAGGGTCATGCTTGCTGAATTTGCCTTTTCCCTTGTCCTCGCTTTTTCGGGCAATCCTTACTATAGTGTCCAGACTCTCCACAATGAAAGCATTCTCCCAGCTTCCTTTTCTTCTTCCTACAGTCTTTGGCTATGTTCCCAGTAATCCCACAGAAGTTGCACTTCCTCCTTTCTCTTGACTTGTTGTCCTTGCTGTTGTTGTTCTTGCCTCCTTTTCCGGAATCTACCTTCTCGCCTTGAGACTCATTTGCCTTGACCTCCTTCTTGCCACCCTTATCTTCCTCTTGAAGCGGGGCCATATTCACCAAACTCTCGAAAGTCGCCCCCATGGGTATATGAGACATGGCCAAACCGCGCAATGGCTCATTCAATCCTAGAGCAAAGCGTAGGGCCTTTTTCTGAGCTGTGTTAATCAAGTCTAGACCGAACCGAGCAAGTTGATTAAACGTATCCACGTATTCCCTAACTGTCATGTCCCCTTGCTTTAGAGATAGGAACCTCTCCATCTGAAGGTTCTCTTCTGTCGATGATAGAAACCTCGGTCCAAACCTTCTCCTAAAGTCATCCCAAGTCTGAATTGGCCTAGTAGTGGTGGTGACTACCCACCAATATGCAGCTTCCTCTTTCAATAACCATACCGCTAACAGAACTTTCCTACGGTCTTCTATATCAAAGATAGCAAAGAGGTCTTCAGTTTCCTTTAACCAGTTTCTTGCCTCAACAAAAGTCTCCGTCCCAATAAAATTCTTGCCACCCATCGCCTTAAAGTCCTTGCAAATCTTCGCGAAATCCACTTGTGGATGCGGAGGAGGAGGAACCTCAGCTACGGGAGGGGGAGGAATGTTAGCCACGAGGGAAGGAGGAGGAATGTCCGCGGGTCCGGCTTCATTCGCCCTTGCCTCCATGTACCTTCTAAACCAAATAGGTACTGGTACGCCCTCCAGAATGGCAAAATTATTGGCCATACTGAAACGAAGAAAAAGATAGATTGAGAACGAGGAAACAAAGGATAGTGCTAATGGATTTTGGGAATAGCCTTTTAAAATAAACTAGACTTTTCTTGGAAAATACTTAATTGATTTTGAAAATAGTTTCTCAAAAGTGTAAGTTTTAAAAACCTTTTGCTCAGATCTTGTAAACCTTATGCTCTGATACCAAATGTAACACCCCACCTCCGCCAATGTCACTCTTGCAAGCGCACTAGCTTTGGAGGGGCGTTAAACGAGGTAAACATGCATGCAGATATCACAAGACAGAACATATAAGAAAAAGCAGAGTAAATAAAGCAGCGGATAAAACTAACATTTCAAAACCATAGTCAAGTTACATCAAAGTACTTAGTCATCATTTCCCAACAAAACAAAGTCTAGAAAACATAAACTAAAAACTGGAAATAACATAAAGTAAACTATCCCCAAAGTAGATGTGGTAAGCCATAGCGAGCTCAAGTCCAAACCGTACATGAGCTATCCAGAAAAGCAGTTAAAGATCCGAGCTAGGTGCTAGTATTCCCACCCTGAGAACCTGGGGGGGGGGGGGGGGGACGGAAGAAAAGAGGCGAAAGAAAACGGGTCAGTCAAAAAGACTGGTAAGTCCTACCTACTATTAGTATAAAAACTAATAAAGTTAACCGGACATGTACAACAGAGATGAAACATAGGATGATAACTGGCATGGTGAAAAGTTAACAAGATAGATCAAGTGTGGCATCGTATATACAAGGTTAAGTTGCACCAGGTGTACTACTATTCTAATCCATGTCAAGTATAAACAAGAAATGATCCCTTAGCCCAAAGCTGGCCCAACATCATGAGGTGACCTAAATCAAGGTCCAACTACTCGGTCTAGTCGATCGGCTCCCTATAAGCCTAACTCGTCGTGTATCGGTGTCATACGGCTTAATCATGGAATGTAGTTAACTGTGCAAGGTTCACCCCAGGGTGTATCCAACCCTAAGGTGTAAACCACAGACACAATTCAAGCACGCACAGTCTAAACCTACTGGTGCCCATGTTCAACTCCGGACTTAATGTGCACGACCATGGTCCGCCTGAACAACCGGTGCACCATTCAGCCGTCTCTTTTGGTCTCTTACAATCAGTCCAGTAATCGTGCCCCACCCTAGCCTAGTCCAGGGTATCCAGATACTCCCAAGTGGGTTACGGCTGAAAAGGACCTCGTAACTAGGATTTCAAGCGGGTTAAGTGTGGTTAACCCTATCCTAACCATGTATTGAGTCGGTCAAGTGTATTCAAGCAGTTTATGACTTAACCCTATCAATACATCGTGTTTAATTGGTTAAGTATTCAAGTAGTTCATGACTTAACCCTACCAACCCATCGTGTTTAATTGGTTAAGTATTCAATCGGTCCATGACTTAACCCTATCATGTGGCATTAATTAACTTAATGCACCCCAACCTCTCACATTAGACTTTGTTGTGGTTACTAGTTAAGCCGGGCGGGTCCGGGTAGCTTTACACCACAACCTAGTCTAACCTCGGGTTTTAAGTGCGATGTGACCAACTACTCACATTGGGTCCTATTGTTTGTAGCCACTAGTTAAGCCGGTCGGTTCCGGGTAGATTTATGCTACAAACTCAACCCAACCTCGAGTTGGCCACTTCCATGTTTTCTACATGTCATGTCCACGTTCATGTTTTCAAGCATAAACACATGTCAAACTTTCATGTCATATTTTCAAGTCATGTTTTCATGTTATTTAAGTTTGCCCAACTACCCATAACGTATTCCCATCGCACGTAAATTTGCATCAATGCAAATAGATCAAAGAGGGAACATAACAATATGACAAGGTGGGCATAAGATGGCAAAGTCTATCACAAGTTAAACATGGTGATATTTGAGGCCAAAAGGGGTTCAACATACTAGCATATGGCCTCAACATGTATGATAGCATAAAAGGTGACTTGGCCTCAAACATATCAAATAGCATAAGGGTGATTTGGCCACTAGCATACATAATAGCATAAGGGTGATTTGGCCACAAGCATGCACAATAGCATAAGGGTGATTTGGCCACAAGCATGCATAATAGCATAAGGGTGATTTGGCCACAAGCATACATAATAGCATAAGGGTGATTTGGCCACAAGCATGCATAATATCATTAGGGTGATTTGGCCACAAGCATATTAAGGAACATGAGGGGTTAAGGTTTGGCCACAAGTTAAACATGGTGGCATATGAGGCAAATGTGTTCATAAACTTGCATATTACATTATAAGCCTCAAAACATGCATGATATCAACTTTAGCATAATAGGTGAAACAAGGCCATAAATGACATAGGATGATAGCTAGTGATTCGCATATAACATCATATGCAAGATAACATAAGGGTTATGAGAGTTTCTATGTTGCTTTATGCAACATTTCAAATCAAAGCTCATAGCTTTCTATGCACAAAGTCAAGGTGATAGTTTTACAAACATGCATAGAATAAATCTATGCATAACATGATAGAATCAAAGCTCATAGCTTTCTATGCACAAAGTCAAGGTGATAGCTTTCCAAACATGCATAGAATAAATCTATGCATAACATGATAGAATCAAAACACAAATCATACTTAGGCCCAAACTCAAACTTGCAACATGTCATATTTAACTTCATAGTTAGAATCTAAGAGTAGAATAGGGCTTACAATGCTATGAAGACCTATGAAATAAAATAAGATTGAGACGAAGCCACTAGCAACTCTAAAAACCCCCAATCGTATATAAGCTCCAAGTTGTTTTGAGAAACAATAAGCTCCTTTGATTTGTATGAAGAAAGATCCTTGTTTTGATGAAGAAAGGTGGCTCTTTTACTAGCTTAGGACACTCAAATTTTCATGAAGAGGATGGAGGCCATGATCAAGAAACATTTTGGCATAGTTTAGTTGTAGGAATGATTAATGAGGGTTTAGGCTAGGTCTTAGGGTCTTTTTATAGAAGATTAGGTTAGTTTAGGCCATAGAATTAACCCTAGTTCAGATCTGAGCCATTAAAATCCGTCACCAGCCCTAAAGCATGTCTTGAGGAACAAGTCAGGTGCACCCAGACCAAACTGGCCGACCACCCAAGTCGACAGGGGTGTCGATTGGGCAGTCGACACCCCCTGGGGTGTGTCAACTCCCAAGTCGACTCCCCAGTCGACTTGGGGGTGGCGGGAATTTTTCCCGCCTCTTCTGCTTGGCTGAATTTGAATTCTGAATTCAAATTTGAACTGTTTTTGAACTTGAAATTTTCTGAAAACTTTGACGGGCCATAACTTGGTCATACGGACTACGATTTTCGAAAACTCGGACTCTATTTCGCGTATTTTTCCGAGACGAACGCAATGGCACAGCCCGTTTCCCTTGATTCAGATTTTATCATTTAATTCTGCCTTGGTTTATGTTGTAACATGTTATTTAAAAATACGGGTTGTTACATCTGTCGTTTTCCTCACAATTAGAAATTCTGCTATAGCTAAAATATTAACTACAATTATTACATGACATTATAAGGTGATGACTACTTCTAACTAAACAAAAGTTCAAGCACTTGCTTTAAGATGTTCATTTAGGATATATAGGCACCCTCAACTTATATAGCAGCCAAAATATTTTATTTTACGACTTAACTTAAAAACGCTCTCGGTGTATTAATTATGTTGGCAGTAAATTGAATTACAATAAATGTCATTATATATTGCCTGTGTTAATTGCAATATATATTGTCTGATTTGGGTATTTGATTTATATTTGGTATTGTATTATTATGATAAACCCAAATCTTATCTAGAATTATCTTTTGGATAAGGATGAAGCATGTATAAATAAAGCTATAAATTTGCAATGTGATAAGTCAAGTAAGCAATCAATAAATCCATAAAATTTGTCTTGCCCTAAACTTCCTCCACCTCTCTTCTTCAATATTCTACAAACTAGTATCAAAGCTTGTTCGATCAAAATGAACAATTTTTTAATTATTCCTTTTGTTCCTCAATTAGCCAAAGAAAATTATGATAAATGGAGTGTTCAAATGAAAGTTCATCTTGGATCTCAAGAAGCATGGGAGATTGTTGACAACGGGTATATCGAAGTTGAAGATAAGAATTAACACAAGCTGAAAAAGAGAAATTAATAAGATTGAAAATAAAAGACAAACAAGCTTTGTTTTATATCTTTCAGGGAATAGAAACATATGATGACGCTTTTGACAAAATACATCATGCCACTTTTGCAAAGCAAGCTTGGGAGATTTTGCAAAGCTCATTCATAGGAGAAGGAAATAAAAAAGTGGAAGAAGAGGAAGAAAAGAAGTTTCTTGACGAAGACAAGGAAGATGAAAATAAAGACAGTGAGAAGAAGGAAGATGAGGAAATACTATTAAAGTTAGAGAAATTAGAAGAGAAGAAGTTGGATGAAGAAATTTTAGAGAATAAAGAAGAAGAAGACAAAATTGCTGAAAAAAGCAAGAAGTTGTAGTGGAGAATACTGCTAACCATATTGATGTGGCACTAGCGGAGAATAAAAGTAAAGAAAAGGCTAAGACTTTCAATAAGGAAGCAAACCATGAAGAAGATTTTAAAGCTGGTCAAGAGAGTGCTGAAATCGTGATTAAAGAAATTAAAAGCAGAAAGTCATTAGTAATCGAAAAAGAAACCAAATGGAAATTTAAAAGTACAAAATTTGAAGAGTATACAAAAATCAATGATGAGAAAAAGATTTTTGTTAGGGAATTTAATTTGAAAGAAAATAAAGATGATGCCAATGATGAAAAGTGTGAATGGAAAGGTGATAAAAATGAAGAACATATGAAACAAGGAGAAGTTGAAGAGCTTGGTGGAGATTTGAAGCATAAGCATATTTGGGAAGAAATTATGAAAACAAATAAAGAAACTGAATGGGTTAAAGTCTGCAAAAGAGAGTTCTTAAAAAAATTAAAAGAAGTCATATCTGACTCATTCAAAATTCATAGCACGGGAACAAGATGGTAGATAAAGCATACACTTTTTGGAGTATTCTACGGCAGTAAAGAAAGACAAAATGAAAGGAGTTCAACAAAGATTTGTGTAATCACATTGAAGACTGTGATAATAACAAAGAACCAGAAAAGAAAAAAGAAAGCTTGCATGATTACTTTGTTCCTACCAAAGCATGTGAGACATAAAGGAATCAAAACCAAAATGTTCTCAAAGTAAGTGATCCGATGGTTGATGTTTTTTTTGACAAAGGCACTTAGCGCACAAGTCTTCAAAAGAATGCAGAAAGTTTGGGAATAAGAAGCAAGTGTAATTTAGGGGAAGCATTGTTGGTAATAAATTAAATTGCAATAAATGTCATTATATATTGCATGTGTTAATTGCGATATATATTGCCTGATTTGGGTATTTGATTTATATTTGGTATTATATTATTATGATAAACCCAAATCTAATATAGAATTATCTTTTGGATAAGGATGAAGCATGTATAAATAAAGCTATAGATTTGCAATGTAATAAATCAAGTAACTAATCAATAAAATTTCTCTTCCCCTAAACTTCCTCCATCTCTCTTCTTCAATATTTGACAAATTATCGGCATGCTAAAAAAGCCTTTGCGTGCTTGCATAAATGCCTTTGCATGCTTGCATTGTCAAAATAACCCATTAACCAAGTTGGGAATTGACTTACCATTGGAGAGTTGAGGAATTAAATTCATGGGTTATATGCCAAAATTTCAAGTTCTTTTCGTATCATTGCTGCAAATTTGCTCAAAGTTTCTCCAGCTAGTAGTCACATATCTTGTTTTAACATGTTCAGATTTCCTCTTTAAGTAGTAGAATCCACTTGTTTTTTTATATCTCCTCATACACTATCAATTGAATCTTTAAAGTGTTAGTCCACCTATTTTGTTTAGAGTTATCACTTGAATGAGTCAATTAGGCAAGGGTGCCTAACTAGAATTTTTTTATTATTAGACTAAATCGTTATGGCTTATTTCTTTATGATGTAATTTAGCTGAAATATTCTTACTGGATATATTTCTTGATTTGATTATGTTCTTTAGAATTAAAAAGGACGCATGCTATAAACAAATTATTTACTTCATATGGAAATTAATATACAAAATATTAAATTTACAAGCACAATTTGTACTATATGCCAATAATAGATTTGTTACTTTCATATTCATTTTAATTAGATGATGGATTGAAGGATTATAAAAGTCCATCGGTTATTAATCTAATGTGATGCTAAGGGCACCCAAATTTACTCTTCTTATTACCGTGACTAAAAAATATGACAAGAATTATCATTACACTCTTCTTAATACCACACGTAAAAAATAGGGGCTACCATACTACCGTTACCTTATTTCCCTCTCGTCTCTTATTCATTCCTCTTTCATTCCATTTTGAAACTCTAGTTCTTCAATCGATCGATTAACGATAAATTGTTCGACAACACAGCAACGCCGAGAAAGAAGAAAGATGCAGATACGTTGTTATCTCAACCCCAGTTAACTCAATCAAGTAAGTTTAGGGCTTCAAACAGTAAAAAATTGAATTTTCCCATTGGAAACATGAAGTATACAGTGATTGTTGTTGATTAGGTTTTCAGATTAGGGCTGACTACGAGATTAGTTCGGCAAATACTGGTTGAGTGACATATTATAATGGAGAGATAATGTGGTATTAGGAAGCCAACCGTTGTTTAAACTTCATGTATATCTTTTTCATACATAAGACAATAATTTTAATCAATCACGCTCCATGTATAAAAGTCCATAGTTGTATATGCTTTTCTTTTTGTGCCCTCATTAACTTAAATATTTGGATGGTGCTACAAATATTACACCATACACTAGTATTCTTGCACCAAAATTAAGCAGTTAAATAGATGATCGTTGGTGATAGAAGTGGAAATGAAGGTGAATTTGATCTTGGAGGAGGCTTATGGAGAGGAAAAAATTGGGTTCAATTAGGTCTGATTTTCTGAAACTGATCGCCAGTTGTATGATTTGGGTGTAGATGATTGATCGTAGTGAATACAAGGTAGCTGCAGATGATTGGACCGTTTTTTGAGGAGATGGTTGGTTGTGATCTAAAGTGGAAGTAGGTGATTGTGGATCGATTTAGGGTTTGTGTACGTGTAAGATAGTGTACGATGATGAGGTGTTTAACAGTTTTGGAAGCAATAGGCTTGGAAGCAGTGATAACACCTTGCTGTGTTGGATACTTGAGGAGGAAATGCTTGTTATTGTTGATCGATGATGGAGGGAGGGATGAGATTATGGGTGTTGGTTACAGATGTATTTTGATGGAGGCGGATATCATGGAGATGTATTGTAGTGAGATTGAGAAAATGTAACTAAGGCGGTGAGGTTGATGATAATGTCCGAGTTTGAATTGAAGGGCGTTGTGATGGGATTGAACATGAGGAAAGCTACGCGGGTGTTGCTGCAGTGGTTTTTTGTAGACATGATGAACATGGAAAAGGGAGATGGTCATTTGTTGTTGAAGGCCGGGGGTCAGTGAGTTTAGGGAGGTGGTCTTGATATTTACTGAGAGGAGCAGCATGGTTAGGGTTGTTCGTTTATCTGGGGTTGATGCAGGCGAAAGTGATATTGACGGAGAAGATGATTGGTTGGAGAAATGTGGATTGAAGTTGGGTTGCTGTTTGGGTGTAGGTGGAGATCATTCTACTGATGGCAGATGAAGCAGCTGATTGCTTGTTGTAGGTCGACTGATTTGAAGACGGCAGTTTTCAGGTTGATGTAGAGGGAAATGTTGAGTTATAGGGTTGATAATGGTCGTAGGCTGGCTGAAGAGGTGATGTAAAATGTAATGTAAAGACTGTAAATGGATGGAGATGTGAAAACTGTGTAAAATATAGTGGAGAATGAGATTGTGAACACCAGTGTGATGAAACACAAAGAAACGTAAATTAAGTCTTGGTCAAAGAATTGGGTACAAATATACTCCTACAAAATAATTCTAAAACTCCAACAAAATGATTCTACCCTGCTATATGGTCTTGGCAATAGGAAGGCAATGGGCTGTATCACCATTTTACAGTTATTTTGGTCATAAATTTTTATTCACACTAGTATTGTTTGTGATTGTTAAATATGTTCTGTGCTCATGCAATACGTCTTGTATGCGATCCTGAAACTGAATTCTAATGGTGATTGGTATTTTTTCTAAAAGAAAAAAAAATAAGGGAAAAAGGGAGTTACTGCCTATAAGGCAGTAGAGGGCTGCTGCAATGAGCACTGCACTACGCTGCGCAAGCTTCCGAGCTGTAGCACCATGCCGCTGCCATTTGCTACAACACACTTGAAAGTGCCAAAATAAATTGATAAACATAGGCTGGTGCAATGACATTAGAACGTGTGTACATCACATGACAAATCGTCGTGGTTCATCAAACTACATAGAGATACAAGTAGAATTTACTGGCATTCTAACCAACAAGGCCAGTGAAAATCCAGGTATATTTTCCCCTTTTTTGTCAGCACTACAGTTTTATGATGCACATTGGAAAACTTAATTTTAATTGAAGGTGGACTGTCATGCTTCTAGAATTTTTTAACTGGAATCGAGTTAAAGTTCGCTACTGTGATGGTACATCCTTTAGTGGTGAAGGTTATAACAAGGTTTGTCCAAATATTTTGTTGGTTAATTTCAAGTTATGGTTCATAGGTGAATGGCCCCTTATTTGGGTGTTTACCTTTTTGTTGTACTTTACTCAAGTAAAAGAGACTAAATATAAATCTGTGGACATATTTCGAGTAATGTGCTAAACAATATGTGTTTTTATCATGAATCTGATCTTCAATAATAGACATTATTCATGCAATCTGCTTGTTTTGTTGGCTGAGAATTGATTATGTTAGCAAATAAATAATCAAAGAAGCAAGCAAAAACAGTAGCACACACAGGATTTAACGTAGAAAACCCTTTTCGGGAAAAAATTACGGGCTAAAGACAAACTTTATTATTTTTACTAGAGTTTTACACGGTGCTTTTCATACAAAAATTAGCAGGAAACTATATTTGTAGTTCATGCAGCAGAAGAAGGAAAAATATCACCATGTGAGGTGGAAAATATCACAACATGAGGTGGCTAAAAATATCACAACGTGAGAATAAAATTAGGATCTACATGATCCTTTAGGTTTGCATCAGCTGTACTAGTTCTAATGAGAACTTCAAATCACAAATTAACAATCTCCACCTTGAGACGAATTCTCATCTTGAAGTAGAAAGATGAACTACAAAGACGAACTCCTTCAACAAATAAATATTTACGTTGCTTCAATAGTCCCTAAAGACTATACTGTAACACCAACCAAGCTTGAGCAAAGCTCAAACTTAGTAATTGGAATTGGCTTTGTCATCATATTGGCTGGATTGTCATGAGTACTTATCTTGCAAATTTAACACCACTTTTAGCAATAACATCTCGGATGTAGTGATACCTAACATCTATATGTTTAGTTCTCTCATGAAACATTTGATCCTTTGTAAGACATATAGCACTCTGGCTGTCAGAAAATATAGTAATGCAAGATGTATCTCCACAAAGCTAAAAGTATAAATCTCTCAGCCAAGTAGCTTCTTTACATGCTTCAGAAATAGCCATATATTCGACCTCAGTAGTAGATAATGCTACGGTAGTCTGTAAGGTTGCTTTCCAACTCACATCACAACCACCAATGGTGAAATAATAGCATGTAAATGTTCTCCTTCTATCCAAATCGGGGAAGTCAGAATCAACATAACCAACAAGTTCATCTTTAGATTTACCAAACTACAAACAAGCATTTGCAGTCCCATGAAGATATCTAAAAATCCATTAAACTGCTTTCCAATGCTTTTTTCCAGGATTGTCCATGAATATACTGACAACACTCAAAGCATGTGATAAATCAGGACGCGAACAAACCATGGCATACATAAGTGAACCGACTGCACTAGAATAAGGAACTCTAGACATGTACTCAATATCTTCATCTGATTGTGGACACATGGCATATGACAATTTGAAATGTGCAGCAAGAGGAGTACTTACTGGCTTGCCATTAAGCATATTAAAATGACGAAGAACTTTTCTAACATACCCACTCTGACTTAGGTATAATTTTCCAGAAGTTCTATCTCTTGATATCTCCATGCCAAGAATCTTCTTAGCATCCCCTAATTCTTTCATTTCAAACTATCTACTCAACCGCCCTTTCAAATTTTCAATTTCTACCTTGTCTTTTGAAGCAATCAACATATCATCGACATAAAGTAGCAAATAAATGGATTAATGAGTAGTAATTTTCAAATAGACACAACTATCATAATTGGACCTTTTAAAACCTTGAGATAGCATAAAAGTGTCAAATCTTTTATACCACTTCCTAGGTGACTGTTTCAATCTATAAAGAGATTTTTTAATTTACAGACAATATTTTCTTTTCCAGGTATGATAAAACCCTCAGGTTGATGCATATAAATATCCTCTTCTAATTCTTCATGTAAGAATGCAGTTTTTACATCTAACTGCTGAAGCTCAAAATCATGCATAGCAACAATACTGAGTAAAATGCGAATTGAGCTATGTTTCGCAACAGGGAAAAAAACTTCATTATAGTCAATAGTTGGAATCTGACTCTAACCTTTTGCAACTAATCTTGCTTTGTGCCTTGTCTCATCGTTTGGAGAAACACCTTCTTTTATCTTGAAACCCCATTTGCAGTGAATAGGTTTCTTCTCTTTAGGCAACTTGATTAAGTCCCAAGTGTCATTTCTTTCAAGTTACTTCATCTCATCATGCATAGCAGTCATCCACTTATCAGAATCAATAGAGATAATAGCTTCTAAATACGAAGAAGGCTCGGCAATACCTCATATTTCTTCTGCTACAGCACACGCATAAGCAACAACATTTGCTTCCTCAATAAACCTCCTTACTGGTTTTGGATTCCTTCTAGGTCTTCTTGTTACAATAGATTGCTGCGGATGGTTGCATAACTGCTGGAGGATCCTCAACAATGGGTGCTTCATCCTGTCCTTCAATATCTGCGTTTGATGTAACATCTGAATCAATAATATGCTCCACCTGGACATTTGATTTCTGCTCACTCTCAACAGGATTGTTAGTAGATGGAATATCATGTAGCATAGCAGATTCATTAAACACAACATTTGTACTAATTACAACCTTACTTGTTTCAGGATTCCACAATTTATAGCCTTTAACACCGAACTTATAACCAAGAAAAATGCACTTAACATCTCTTGTCTCTAGCTTTCCATTGTCAACATGAGCATAAGCAATGCAACCAGAAACTCTCAATTGAGAATAATTTGCTGGAGAACCATGCCATACCTCAATCGGTGCTTTCTTGCCAATAGTAACAGAGGGAGAGCGGTTGATGAGATAACATGATGTGGAAGCAGCTTTAGCCTGAAAACGCCAGTCCAAACCTGCGTTTGACAACATGCAATGAGCCTTAGAAATGATAGTCCCATTCATACGCTCGACAACCCTGTTTTGCTGAGGAGTATGAGGTACGGTGTAGTGCCTAACAATGCCTTCAGCCTTGCAAAATGAATTAAATTCATTTGAACAAAACTCTATCCCATTATCAGTCTGAAGCTTCTTTACCTTCCTTTCAGTTTGTCTCTCAACCATTGTCTTCCAATCTCTGAAAGATGAAAAAGCTTCAGATTTATTCCTCAAAAAATCAGGCCAAACTCTCCTGGAATAATCATCAATAATTGTCATCATGTAACAAGCACCACCAATGGATGCTTTCTTAGAGGGTCCCCATAAATCTGAATGCACATGATCCAGAATGCCTTATATTGTATGAACTGAAATGTTGAACTTCACCCTCTTATGCTTGCCAAAAATGCAATGCTCACAGAACTTCAGCTTGCCTCCGTTGTACTCGTCAAGAAGTTTTCTCTTGTTCAACTCTGACAGACCTAATTCACTCATATGCCTAAGACGCATATGCCAAAAGTTAGCAGTATCACAATCAAAAAAATTATTTGAGGTAACAGGGGCAGCATTACCTAAAACAGTAGTGCCTTGAAGATAATAAAGGCCATTTGTTTGCCTAACATTACCCTTCATTACAATAAGAGAACCATTTGTGACTTTCAGGACACCACCTCCACCTAAATATTTATACCCTTTATCATCAAGAGCACTTAAAGAAATCAGATTTCTCTTCATCTTGGGAATGAACCGAACATCTATTAAAGTTCTCGTTGTGATATCAAACATCTTGATCTGAATAGAACCAATTCCTGCTACTTTACATGCTGAATCATCACCCGTCAAAATTGACCCAGCATCATTTATGGGTTCTAAGGTTGTAAACCAATCTCTATTTGGACATATATGGAAAGTGCAAGCAGTGTCAAGTATCCTTTCATCCTTAATCTTAGCACATCTAGCAAACATAGTAACAACAATCACCTCATTATCAGAACTATTATTACGAGCACAATTGGCATTAACTTCATCTTCTTTTTATCCATTGGTTTGTATGTGTCATTTCTCTTTTCCTTGTTCTGCAGCTTATAACATTCGAATATTTCATGTCCATCCCTCTTACAATATTTGCAAGACTTGTATTTGCATTTAGATTTAGATCGACCTTTATAGGCATTTGAACCTTTATATCAAGATCCATTATTCAAATTTTTCTCCTTTGTCTGCCACGAACAGACAAGATTTCGGCTTGAGAGCATGATCCATTTGAAGACACCAGTTGTTTCATTTTCTCCTTCGTGTGCAAGGCTTCATAAACGTCATTTAGGGTGAGAGTATCATGACTATATAATATGGTTTCTCTGAAATTTGAGTAAGAGGTGGATAGAGAACACAACAAGATTAAACCCAAATCTTCATCATCATATTTGACTTCCACTGTAGCCAAGTCAGAAATAATATCTTTAAAATTAGAAATATGGTCCAGCAAATTACCTCCCTCTTGTAATTTGTGCAGGAATAATTTTGGTTTGAGATGCATCTTACTTATGAGATCCTTGGTCATGCAAATTGACTCTAATTTCAGCCAAAGAGAAGGAGTTGTCTTCTCGTTCAAAACTTCTTGCAAAATATTATTGTGTAGATGGAGCTAAATTTGAGACAAAGCCTTCTGATCCCTTCTCTTCTCATCATTGGCCCATATTTCAAATTTATTGTTCCCAAATCCATCCAATGCATCATCATAATCAGCTTGTGCGAGCAATGCCCGCATCTTCACTTGCCATAATTAGAATCGAGTGTTCCGATCCAATAACGGAAGATCATACTTTAACGACGCCAAGCTGAACGTACCCTAGACGGCAAAACGAACTGGCACTTTGATACCACTTATTAGCAAATAAATAATCAAAGTAGCAAGCAAAAACGGTAGCACACACAGAATTTAACGTGGAAAACCCTTTTCGGGAAAAAACCAATAGATAAAGGCAGACTTTATTAATTTTTACTAGAGTTTTACACGGTGCTTTTCATACAAAAATTAGCAGGAAACTATAATCGTAGTTCATGCAGCAGAAGAGGAAAAAATATCACCATGTGAGGTGGAAAATATCACAACATGAGGTGGTTGAAAATATCACAATGTGAGAGTAAAATTAGGATCTACATAATCCTTTAAGTGGCTGAAGATATCACAACATGAGAGTAAAATTAGGATCTACATAATCCTTTAGGTGGCTGCAAATATCACAACATAAGAGTAAAATTAGGATCTACATGATCCTTTAGGTGGCTGAAAATATCACAACGTGAGAGTAAAATTAGGATCTACATGATCCTTTAGGTTTGCATCAGCTGGACCAGTTCTAATGAGAACTTCGGATCACAAACTAACAGATTATGGGATCAACTTGCGTAGATAGGAAAGCATTTTTTTGATAGGTAAGTGCAAAATTTTTATTTCACTATATAAACTGATTACAATATTGTCTGTTACAATAAACAAAATACAAAAACAACTCATGAAAATTCAAATACATACACCATACATGATATAACAAGCCTAAAACTCCTAAGAAATACCAAGTGATCACTGATTTGCAAGATAAACTCCAATATAAACTGCAAAGATTACCTCCAGAAGAGTCGAATACCAACTGATCATTGAAAGCTGCAAACATAAATGTCCATGACTTCTACAATGAAACCACCCATACATATAGCGTGCATTACCAAATTCTAACTGAACTGTCAATTATATACCAGATAGGAAAGCATTTACCTTACTTTGTTGTGAGAAGGATATGATACAACTATATACAAGATGATTTCTAAATTATACTTCAATAAATGTGGTGTACTTGACCAATAATGGGTTGTTGTTGATATAGTATGTAAATCATTTATGAAGCAAATGGTGCACCTTGGATGGGAAAATCTTCTTATTTGGAGATGGTGTCACTGGGGTGATTAAGTTCTAGAATTTATCAAATTATCTCAAATATACGACGAGGGAGGCCTACACACATCATGTGTTTCTTGATCTACGTGTGTTTACATGCTTGTGAATCTTTAGTTCTTGCATGTTTTTTCTAAACGTACTTCTCATAAAAGATAACCCATATTGCTCATGCAAAAAAGATGTTTATGTTTGGCTTCTTAATAATAGTAATTGCCATAGAACAGTCCTTTATTCTTTTGGATATTAAGGTCTTTATTCCTGAAATGTTACTTGAATTGTTTTAAATTAAATGTTCTTTTGGATATTCAGATCTTTATTGTTGAATTATTAATTGAATTGTTTTAAATTAAATGTTGTTTTAAATATTCAGGCTTTAATAGAAGCTTCATAAGAGAGGCAAAGGTCAGAAGCTAGTGTTAATGGCAATGAAGGAGTCATTGGTTTGGAGGATTTCGAACGAGATGTCATTGCCAAAGTCTTTGAAAACGACAAAAAAGAAATTATTGTCGTGCTTTTAGCTCCACCTCTAATGCACTTCAAAAGGGTCATTAGACATTATCGGAGTTGGTTGATGGTGGTTTTGTGTTTTGGTTAGAAAGTCGCATTCGTTCTTTGTAAGCTTCTAGATATTTTGTACTAGAGTTGTCACAATGAATTTTGTAGAATTTGATGACTTATTTAGTATGTTTACTACCTTCTTTTCAGTTTGGTGAAATGCTAGTTTGAAATTTGATTTCATGTTTGGTATTGCTATAAATTTGATTTGTGCAGTTGAACAAAATGATATGATATTGTTGGTTACTGCAAGATGCTGAATGTAATATGGTTCAACAGTACAAAAGTAGTAGCACTAATAAGTGTTGGGATTTTTGCAGTTGTTGTAGAAAAGTCAACTTCTATCTTTTTGTTCTAGATATTTTGCTCCATCTCATATATATATATATATATATATATATATGTTGTTGTAGAAAAGTCAACTTCTATCTTTTTGTTGATTGCAGGGTTGAAGGTTGGTTACAGATCTTGAATCTTCTTTGTTAATCTAGACTTCAGCAGAGTCTCCCTATCTTATTATTTAGTTTAGAATATGTAATCGAGGCAGAGGGAAAGGTACAGAATTGTGTGTAGATAAAATGGGAGAGAGAGCCCCTTTATATAGATTAACAGAGGCAACCTTTAACCATTAGATCCTAGGATTTTAATCCAAGCCATACATGTAGTGCTCAGTCAGCGATGAACCTAGCTCATAAACAGACCAAATACAAAATTCAGAATCTGCCCTGGATCTGGGTTGGTCGACACACCGACTCTCTGGATCGACCCATAGGTCGACCCCACTTGACTTGAATCGACCCACAGGTCGGTCCAGGCTCATTGTGGGTCGTCCCCTAACGGTCTACATATGCGCATTTTTTCTGGTTCGAATTCATTTGAATTATATTTATATATAACCCCCTTATATGTAAACAAATTTCTAATGCTTACAACTTCTTCGTACATTATCTGATTCACACAAACTTGGAGTCTATTTGAACTAGAATTCCGAGTTGAATGCAACGATAAATATGGTTTTACTTAATTATAAATATTTAATTAAGTAATTCCAATTTTATTGTCCTTAAAGTATGGTTATAGTGTATTAAAATTTTAAGGTGTTACAAAAAGATTAGACATAGGGTCTGATAACACGTTTATGTGGTGTGTCTGGACCAGTCTGCACATACGAAGGTGAAGAACCCAACAGGGTAGATCATCTTGTGTTTGGAGACAAGAGAGGATCACGTCCAACTGATTATTCTGCTTGATATTCTTCCTGATTTCTCTGTGAGACTGGGAGGAAGCACGCGACTTCCTAGGAACGTAGTAGCGTACTCTGTGGCGGTCCTCTGTTGCGATGCATTCTCGGGCTTTACTCGCAGAGGTTAGGTCTACGCGGTACCACCCGTGAGCATACCTAGACTGCAACTGTTGCTTGGCAATCAGAAGGCTATGGAGGATGGCATTAGGTGATTCGGGGATTACCCCGGGAAGAGGCCGGGTCTGCAACAATACATGATAGTAATCGTCGGGTACCTATCATCGGTAGTCAGTGGGATATTGTAACACCCCGTATTTTCTGTTAACATTATAGTAACGAATTAAAAAATACTTAATTTAAAATGTGAGAATTAAGGGAAATGGGTTATTCCATTGTGTTCCTCTCGGAATTCTGGTTGAGATAGAGTCCGAGTTTGCGCAAATTGGACTTCGTATGAAGAAGTTATAGCTGTCGGAAGTATCCAGAAAATTCAAATAAATTCAAACAGCTCGAAAACAAATTCAAATTCGAATTAGAAGTCAGAAGCGGGCTGGGCGGGAAAATTCCCGCCCAAGACCCAGGTCGACCAGGGGGTCGACCCTAGTGTCGACCTCCCCCTACAGGTCGGCCTGCCCCCCCCCCCCCCCGGGGGGTAGATCTGAATGGTGACGATTTTGTGACTCAGTGTTGAGTCACTAGGGCTGAGGTGTCACCCTATCTTCACTAGATGGCTGTGGTTAAACCTAGGATCATCCGACGGCTTAAATTGAGTTGAAATTCTATATAAACGACCCCATGCTCAAACATGAAAATCACACAAAAATAATCCTAGAACTATCATGCTGTCAATGGAAAACTTGGAGTAGCCGTCACTAATACAAAGACAAGATAAGAACCTAAATCAAATTAAAAGTTATCAAATTCAACGATCTACATCAAAGGCGAGCTTACCAATTTAAGAATTCAGATTTCAGAACGCAAGAATTCCTTTTAGTTTGTAAGTTGGTTATTACGCAGATTTAAACTTTTCAAATGAATCATGACTTGTTGTAATTGGAATATAGAGTGATGCTCGTGTATACGATTTGATTCTCGTTTATCTTACGTATCATTGAAATTAATCATGTCTACATGCTTGTGGTGATGAACATGTTGTATATTAATCATGTCTATATGCTTGTGGTGGTGAACATATTGTATGTATTGGAATCTATTATGATTTGGTAATGGATTTATTTTGCCAATTAAATGGTGAAACATGTCATGTTATAAATTGGTGGTTATTTGCAAGTTTATGATCTAAAACACATGCTTATATGTTAGATCAACACTCATGTATATTCATGTTAGGTTGAATCTATTTATGTTGAAAAATTTGGAATTTGTAGTCCTCTTATGTTTTAACACATAAGTCATCATGTTAAGTTATGATCTGAATATGTTGATAATAGTTTTCTTATGTTTTGACATACATAAGTTAATATGCTAAGTTGCGATTTAAAAATGATTATAGTAGTTTTCTTAATTATGTTTTGACATACATAAGTTAATATGCTAAGTTGTGGGTTGAAACTGTGATTATCTGTTAAACCTTCGTGCTAGACCTTTGTCAAGTTTACATGACAATTAGACCCAACTTAGTCACAAGTTCACCTTTGCCCATTTAGTTAAAGTTAAATGATTACCTCTATGCCAAGTTACACATGACAAGTTGAAATTATGCTATTTTATGTTTATTTCATGTCTCTTGTTTATTACCCCTTTTCTTGTTTATGGGTTGGGCTAATTTACTAGCCCAACATTTTATGTGATTCATGCATACGTTCCACGGGGGTAGTGATGAGAAAATATGAAAATTCATGGTATGGATTTATTCATAAAATGGTATATTTGATATACCATTTGTGGTGAGCATAATCAAAGGATAATTATGGCATGATTAAATTATATTAAATTTACATAAAGAAATTAGACATATATAGAAAAATGTGAATTTAGAAAAGACGAATATGCCTACCGAGATTAGACTGAGTTGTGGTATAAATCTTCCCGAAACCGATCGGCATATCCAGTGACCACAACAAGACCTGTCTATTGTGGGTGGTTAGTGCATTAAGCCCAAAAAGAACCCGAGGTTAGATTGAGTTGTGGTGTAAACCTGCCCGGAACCGACCGGCACATCCAGTGACCACAACAAGACCTGTCTAATGTGAGTGGTTGGTGCTTTAATAAATTAAAGCTAAGTCAGGATTGGTAGGGTTAAGTCAATTAAGGAAACACTTAACCGATTCAACATGTTAACTAAACGAATGGGTAGGGATAAGTAAACTGGGACACTTAGCCAAATAAACATGCTGATTAGAAAACCCTAGTAACGGAGACCCATTTCAGCAGTAACCCTCATAGATGTATCATGGTACCCTGAAACTAGGCAGGGTGGGGCACGATTACTGGGCTGAGTATAAGTGGACAAAACGTTGGCGGTTGATGGGACAGTGTAGGTTCCAACGGAGTATGGGCGTGCACGTACCCCGGAGTGGAAAAATCAGGCACTGGGCATCAGTAGTATACACTGTGCATCCTGAATCGTGTCGGGTTGCCACAAGAGGGACTGATACACCCCATGGTGGGACCATCATAGGTATCTATAGTCAAGCGGGGCCGAATGATACAGGATATGAATGCATGCTCGTAGGATCCGATCATTAAGGGGATAATTTGTTATATACACGTAGGGCTGGTTGAACCAATGGTTAAGTAGGTGCAGAGACTATAGTAATGGGTGCGATCACATGTTCCTCTTATCTTATATTAGGGTATTGTCCTATGTTATGTTATTACTGTCATGATCCCTTTCCTTGTTTAAATACTAGTAATCACCAAACTTACCAGACTTATTGTCTGACTCGTTTTCTTTTGTCCTCTTTTCTTCCGTTCCCCCCCCCCCCGGTCCACAGGGAGGGAATACTGCAGCTTATTCAGACTCTTTGCAAGCTTCAAGATAGTAGATGTATGATTTGGACTCTCTCTCACCTTGGCTATGGCTCTTGGACATTATCCTTTGGGATTTATGCAGTTTTATTTATGATTTATGCTTCTTTATTAAATAATCAAGATAGAAATTATGTTGTAATGTTCTGGAAGTTGTTTTGAGACAACTTGAGGTAATGTTTTGTATTGAACCACGTATTCAATAAATAATTTGAATTCCGCTGCTTATGCTTATCTGCCTTGTAAAAAAATTTGTGTTTTGTACCTATAACCCTCCACCAAAGTTAAGGCATTCCCTTTGTGAGTGACCTTAACTGAGGTGGGGTGTTTCAGATATAGAAAGACTAGAGCTAAATCAAGAGAACATCGATCTTTCACTATCAAGACGTTGGTTGCGGGACACGCCAAATTGGATGTTGGATTGTTTTCTAGGAGCCTGACACGACCCAAACTCGCCCTTACGGGAAAGCCGGATTGAGTTGAGAACACAACAAATCAGAACACAAATAGAAGAACATTTCATTGCTTATTACAACAATTACATCAGAGTACAAGAATATAACAGAGTATGAATAATTTATACATCAGAAATTTTAAATACGTTACATAGCAGCGGAAAAATAATACATAACACAGCTTAAAGAAATACACGAATACAGAGCGTTCCGAATATAGCTCCAGTTGTAAACCAGGATCCTATATAAATAAATCTGCAAAACCAAAACTACTGGCTGCCCATGTGGAAAATAGGGGCTCCCAGAGTTTAGGTTAAAACAATAAACTTCAGGTCAGTCATGTTACTGATGTGAGAATTAAATCAGTTATTAATTTGATTTTAAATTTAAGAAAATCAAGGGACCACGCCGTATAACACGGGACGGGTTTCCTCCCAAGGATACCAGTGCATAAAACAAACAACGCAATGCTAATTAAAAAAAATGAAGCTATTGTAAGATCCATGTCCCATCACACAATGCAACGCAAGCCGGAGGATAGGGTTTTACCTTATAATAGCCAACTAATGCTTGATACGCGAAATTTAATCTTTTATTATTACTAAAAGTGAAGAAAACAACTTCAAATATAAATGTATCAATCATAGACGACATGGGCACCATATATCATGTCGCCATACTAGTTCTACAATTAAAACCGCACAATGTCATATTGGAAATTGGATTCCATCTATGAACTGAGGCAAGGGATCGTCCTCACTGAATTCTAGACTCTCTTGCCCGAGTCTCATGATACAGCCGCAACTGCACCCTAGGTAACATGCGGGGCCGGTCCACACCAAGTGCAAGGTGGATTCATAATTCCTGAACATGCGCTTCCCTGCCATATGAGGCGTAAATCTAGTCAATATGTCAACCAGAACACCCATCGGCACCGTAGTGACCGATATAACCAAGTCGCCTCGCTTTCCATCATCCACATAAGTAAAAATGTCTGGGGCCCTTACCATGACACCACTCCTAGCTAGAAGGAACGCACTGCCCTCCCTGTTGTCCTCTCCCGTTTCTGGTTCATACCGGGGTGTGAGGCTCGCGAATTAATGCTACACAAAGCTATGCTATATTAAAGCCATGCTTTGATCTTCAACCACAAGAATCTTCTTTTCAACAGAAGCCTTGATCATTTGCATCTCAGCATGCCACACAGGCAATTCACGCTATGCGACTGATGTCTATCGATATATAACCTCTGAGCTCATACGTCTCAGAGAAGGGCGTTAAGCAAGAGAATAAATTCTCCGCCGCCAAACAGATATATATTTAATAGAGATCAATCAACACAGAGTAAAATACAATGTTAGACACACATCCATTTACTAGTTCTTTTTGGGTCTGAACAAAACCGAAGGCACCTTATTCCTCGTCCCATATGTCAAATACAGGAGAGAGGTCCTCGCATATCCGGTCGATCTCCAAGTACGTCTGGACGATCACCACTTATTACCTTGTCTTGGGTGTATAGCCAAATCAAGACATCAGTAATCATCCAAACGATGTGAAGACCTCCAGTCTTCAACCACCGTCTTCATCGTCGACTTATCGTCGAATCAGTTATTCAGATTGAGTATAAACCCGGCCTTTCCGAATAACTTGCGTATATAATAAACAAGTGCTATAAAAACACAACATACACCTCATCCTAATCCAGAATATTCTTTTATTCAAATATACCATTAATTTTATCAAAGATAAGTTCTTTTAAATTTATTCTTTAATCTTCTTTTGGACATCAATTTTAAACCAAATTAAGGTTTATCAACTAGTCTGGATTAGCGAACCTTACCGAAGAAATCATTTGTTTAATTTCTCAATCCCAACCTATTCATCCCACGGAGCAAAACTAGTAACACTCCATATCTAACACCACGGTGTTATCGGTAAATTTAATTACCATTTCACGTTCAAATCTAATTAAAGATTTAACCTGGTGATACTCGATTCTCGATCATTTCCAAAATTTGATAATTTAAATTATCACATTCCCATTTTAATCTAAGTAAAGATTCATTAAAAGTCCACTTAGTTTTAATCTTCCCAAAAATCAATATTAATGATTATTTAACTTTGGGAAACCAAACATGTCGCATCAACAATCTACACCATACTATTGATTTCTGCCTATATACAACCTCTAAGCTCGTACGTCTTAGAGAAGGGTGTTAAGCAAGAGAATAAATTCTCCGCCAACAAACAGATATATATTTAGCAGAGATCAACCATACAGTTCGAAATACAATGTTAGATACGTAACTATCTTTAACTGGGTTAAAGAACTAATGTCATTTAAAACACTGTTCACGATAAACCCAAATCACATTCCATTAATTATGGGATCTTCACGGAAAACAGATCAATATATAATCGATATCAATTTCTGTATCCGACTAATAATATAAATGGAATAACGACAAAGCCTTTTAAATTCCATATATATTAACAGTCTTCCTCCACAGAAGCTCATTTCGATTATTATCAAATCGAATTCCATTCAATTCCAATTTAATATATTAAATTGGAAAACTTTACTTTGGAAAATACCCGTTAAATCTTAATAAAAAGATTTATAAATTCCAAATCACATTTTCACTGTAAATCGGGTTAAAGAACGAATATCGTTAAAAACACAGTTCACAATAAACCCAATTCACATTCCATTTTAATTCCAATTAAATGTTAATTAATTGGTAAAACTTCTCTAAATCTTATTTAGAAGATTTACTCTTTTCTCAACTAGGTTTAAGAATAGTGTTAATGAAGACACCATTCACGACAAACCCAAAATCCAATTTCAACTCAATTCCAATTAAATATTAATTAATTTGTAAACTTCATTAAATCTTAATTAAAATATTTAATCTTTTCTCAATTGGGTTTAAGAACAGTGTTAATGAAGAAACCATTCACGACAAACCCAAAAATCCAATTTCAACTCAATTCCAATTAAATATTAATTAATTGGTAAACTTCGTTAAATCTTAATTAAAAGATTTAATCTTTTCTCAATTGGGTTTAAGAACAGTGTTAATGAAGACATCGTTCACGACGAACCCAAAAATCCAATTTCAACTAAATTCCAATTAAATATTAATTAATTAGTAAACTTCATTAAATCTTAATTAAAGGATTTAATCTTTTCTCAATTGGGTTTAAGAACAGTGTTAATGAAGACACCGTTCACGACAAACCCAAAAATCCAATTTCAACTCAATTCCAATTAAATATTAATTAATTGGTAAACTTCATTAAATCTTAATTAAAAGATTTAATCTTCTCTCAATTCGGTTTAAGAACAATTTTAATGAAGACACCGTTCACGACAAACCCAATCCAATTTGATATTAAATACAAGGCTCTAAATAGAAAATATATCGACTTATTTCCAATATCAAATTATGAAACCAACGGATGTCATATTGGGAATAACGATATCTGTGTCTTCCAAATTCCCATAACAATATCCATATAATCACGAAATCCAATACCAAAATATTCCGAAGATTATTTCCATTCCAATTTATTTATTGGAAAATTCTGGTTATTTTAAAACCATTTCAAATCCAATTTATTTCATTTAAAAATATTGGATTATTATTTCTAGTTAATAACTAGTTCATTTTGATAAAAATATATTTTTATCTTTCCAGTTATGGAATTTTTCATCCAAATTCTTTCCAATCATTTGTTATGATTTTACACAAATTATTGATATTTTTAATAATTTTATTAAGGCCCTTTCAGTCGATTTCCATTAACGGTCATGAACTGCACTTACAACGACCTTTTCCAAAATTTATTTGGACATATCTCCAAATCCGTTAGATTTCAAATCTCTTATGTTCGTTGGAAAACTCTTTTCGATGCGAACCTAACAACTCCGGTTTTAGGAGAATTCGACGGTCGGATTATCCCGTAATATCAATTCGAAGTCAATGGTCGAAATTCGCGAACGGTCGTGGCGCGGCGCGTTCTATTCAGGCCATTATATTATATATATAATATATATTTGGTCGATTTCCATTTAAAACGTATTTTATAAATCGTTTATAAATTCGTTTTAAAACGATTCTAACTTCATTTCAAATTTCAAATCAAATTTGAATATTCCTTAATAAATTCATTTTAAAACGATTTCAATTTCATTTCAAATTTCAAATCAAATTTGAATATTCCTTAATAAATTCATTTAAATTCATTTTAAAACGATTTCAATTTCATTTCAAATTTCAAATCAAAATTGAATATTCCTTAATAAATTTGTTTTAAATTCATTTTAAAATGATTTCAATTTCCCTTCAAAATTCAAATCAAATTTGAATATTCCTTATCGTTATAATATTAAAATGATAATATTTACAAAATATCTGATTTTGATTATACACTGAGTATTATTCAAAAATATTTGTTAATTCTGAATTGGAATCAGACTCAATCAATTACCATATAATTTCAGTTAAATGGACTTCAACATCACATGTATACAACAATAATGATAAACAATAATTAAAAATCGATACAACATCCAAAGTGCGCATTTTACAACTGTATAAGCATTAAAATAAATAAATAACGCTTATACAGTCTGTCAACCCATCGATTGATATACCACTAATTATTGAGATCAGTGTATGTCAAATATTATCCCAATACCCATGTAGGGTTTTCTAATAACAAACATAGATTATTATTTGTGTAGATGGCCGATGTGTAAAATATTATCGTCCCAATCAATGTTAGTTAAATGGGTGTACATAAACAAATCATCTGATTTGTAAATGAATATTTATTTTCAACACATGACCATTTTATATGGTTCATATATTAAATAAAAACTATATTTTCATTGTTCAAATATTTTATTCCATACATGAATATTTTATATATTCTATTCATTCAATTGTTCAAATATTTTATTCCATATATGAATACAATACTGTCAATCCAATCCAAACAAACATCAATGGTTTGTACAAGCAATGGTGTCGGGTGCTACTAAGCACCGTTTGCATCCTAGTATATACTTAACTGCAAATAATTAGAGTGAGAAGGAGTTCTCACCTTGGTTTCCACTACGTCAGTCTTTAACTGACGATTCTAGTACCGTTCAGGTTTGAATTTGCCTAAATTTCTGATTGACCCCATTCTCGTTTTGGTCAGTTTCATCGCGAAGTTCTCGTTGAGACGGTTCCAACGCAAGTTGTTTTGTTCCATTCTGATTTAAAATGAATGAGTTAAGGAATTTCAAACATTAACACACTTTAATAACATAATTAATAAATTAATTAAACGAATCACCTAATTAACTAAATTAACAATGGTTAAAATATATGCTGTCGTATCTTCTCTGTTTCCCCAATTTGGGAATCGTCGATGTGAAGAATCGACCGCCGCCGTTGATCTGCGCCTTGGACATCGATCGAAGGGCACTACGTTGAAGAGCATCGCGCCGCGGTCCTTCCCCCTGAACATCGTTGAACTCGACGTGATCGTCAGCCTCGAAAACCACCACAAACCGTCGCACTTTGCAAGCCAATTTCTTCCAAAATACAACTTGAAACCATATGAACCTTGTATGGATTCCAAGCCCCTGGATTTCTCTGCGAATTTGCCTTCATAACCATAATCTAATTTGGTGTATTTTGATTGCGTTTGAAGAATTAAAATTGAGCAGTTCCGTCCGTTATTTCTAAGGGTGGCGGCGATCGTTGAATGATAAGGGTTAGGCAATTTTTTAGGGTTTTATATAAATTCATTTATATTATTTTATTCCTTAATTTATAAATTTTGCAATTTAACGTTCCAAACTCCAAATCAATCCCCAACGACTATCACCTCTAACTAAATACCCCATTCCGGACACAATGGGATATGTCCGGTAAGCTAATTCGACTGTTACGATCAGTTTTTATCAAAATTAAAATATAAATCAATATATATTAAATTTGAACGTACATTTTAATTTACCGGGGCCACATACTGACTTCAAAAATTCCAGAAAAGTAAATCTAGCTATGTTTTAATGATACAGTCCTAACAAAATTAATTTCGTCAAATTTGGAGACCATTTGAAAAATGGTCATTTTCTGGTCGATCCAATTCAAATTTAATTTACCAAACACATTTAAATTTACTACACTCACGTATTAATTCCAAAAATTATTAAAATTAGAATCTAGCAATAATTTGACAATCCGAATCCAATAAAAGTGGTCTCGTCGAAAACGGAGGTCGTTTGGAAAATCGCTATTTTTAAGGGCTATATATTATATTAAATCCCATAGCGACTATTCTAAATTTTCAACTGGACATAACTTTTTATTCCCATCATGAAATCTGGATTTTTCACATTCTTGGAAAGATATTTTCATACAGATTCAAATATTTCTGATTTTCCAAAAATCCGGTTTATTTTGAATCATGTACATTCATTTGAAATTTAAAATCGAATTTTCAAACTACTGCGCCATTTCAGGCTCATTATATAATTAAAATAAATTTATTCATTCTAACTTTGATTAAAATGAATTTTTAGTTGTTATTATTTAAAATAAGTCATTTTAAATATTCAAAATTCATTAAAATTACCAAAATAAAAAATATAAATTGGTTTTGATTTCTCGTGTTGTTACAGTCTCCCCCACTTAAAAACTTTTCGTCCTCGAAAAGGAACAAAGCTGAAAGTTGTTTAACTAATTAACTCAACTTTCGTTCTTCAATTTTTCAGTTTCTAAGAATTTTCAAATTTTTCAAAAATTTGGCTAACACCCTAAATTTTCGAAAAATTTCACCATAACCTCCTTTGTACGGGGAGACATTTAAAACCTCAACTAGCCACGCAAGGCCTTCATCATCCAAAAAGAAAAAGAAAAAGCCAATCGGCTCATAAAATCATCGAAACTCAATAAATTAGTAAACATGTACCTATTTGTCGGGCACACAATTTTATTTCTCTACTTAGCTTTCCTGTTATGACCTATTCAGTGTATATACATGTTTATGTGTTGATGGGCCTTTCGGACCACCCATCAAGGTAGGATAACACGATAGACCTGTACCTGAAGTCCTCGAAGCAGATAAGAAAGAGACGCTCAATATGTTTGTCCATTCTGTCTATCAAACGCGGCCCGGAAGGAACATGAGATGACCAAACTTAATCAATTGCGATGTGTTCATTTAAAAGCCCGAAATGCCAGCCTGAAGAATAGCTCATTCCAGATTCTTTTTGTTCAAATTGCCCAAGGCAGCTGAATCACAGGCTATTTCGCGTTAGATATTTGGGATGGAATACCTATTCTCCAGCAGATATTGATTCATTCAGCCGCAACTATTCTCCGGGATCCAATGACACGTGTTGATAACGGCTAAGTATTGCATCACCTATAAATACTTATGTTTCAGTACGGAAAGGGGTATGTAAGAAAAGGAAAAGAAGTTTTGTAACCATTCTACACAATCTCAATCTAAATTATAAAGTGGACGTAGGCTCATTAACGCCGAAACACTATAAATTTGTGTGTGATTCCGTCTTAATTTTTTGCATTGTTTGTGATTGTTCATACTCACTTTTTTCTCTACAAAATTCTTCTTTTTTGGTGTTGAACCAATTTTTGGTGTCAACATTTTGGAGTTTTCATTGAGAGCTGACTTTCTCAGATCAATCCAGGTTTTCGCTCTACTTTTGGATCATTAAGTCCAAGACGGAAATCTCGTTTTTATCACTGCGTTGATTTAGCAATGGCTGGAAAAACAGCTCGCAATACCGAAAAAATCCACAGGAGCAGCTGGCAGGACGATTGTCCCTGAAGCTGCATCAGATCAGCCTACACTACCCCCTGGAGGAGATTTAGCTCCATCTTCTGCCTTCGCCACTCGAGACGAGTTCATGGCTGTGGTAGATCGGCTTAAGGAAACCACCGATGCCCTAAAGGTCCATTCTCAAGAGAGCGCTGATATGCATGAAGACCTGACTCGCATAGCAAGGCAATGAGAGGAATTCAGTAATCAAGCTCAGGCGGCCCGGGGCCGTCGACCCCCTTCTCCTCAGCTGGACCGAGCGTCAAAACGCTGATCTTCATTGAAGGAAGGCAGAGATCCACGCCGACCTCAACGTCCATTAGAGAGAGCTGAAAATGTCCGGCAATTACGCACAGAGGAACATTAGAATCCACCAGGTGAACGCGACCAAGGGCGTGCTGATCAGGTCGAGTTAGAAATCGTCGATCCCATAGCCCCGCGCCATCAGGAGGCATCCCCTCTTGCAAATAAAAATGCTGGTCGAAGAAATCGGGCCCCTGTACATCCTCCTCGGAATCTTGTGATCGACCAAGAAAACTGGAGGAGAAGAAATGCTCAGACGGCATTTCCTGATGGAGGGGCTAAAAGAAGTCCATCGATTGATGAGGTCGACCCGGACACGGTCGTTCCACCAAATTTAGCCGCTATAGTATGACAAATTATGAACGATAGTCGTGGGCATAGGAACAAAGATTGGGGAGTCGACTGAAGCCATACACCATTCACTGATGACATTTTGCAAGCAAAGTTTCCCAGGAGATTTAATATGCCCCAAATGAATCAGTACGATGGAACTTCAGATCCACAACAGCATCCGATGAGATATTCTTGGCACATGGAAGTAGGGTTGCCCCTGACACAATCAAATGCAAAGCTTTTCCATTTTTTTTAAGCGGGATAGCCCTCATGTGGTTTGCACGCAAAATCAATTCCCGGCTTTAAAGACCTGAGCGAAAAAATCCTAACTCAATTCATTCTTCACGCTACCAAATCAAAACATGTCATGGCCTTGTCAGTAGTTAAGCAGGGAAGAGGCGAGTCCCTGAGGAACTATCTTAATAGGTTCAATTGGGCGGCAACTAAAGTTAGCAACCCCAACAACGAAATCGTCTGATGGCCGTGGTCGATGGAATTGACAAACGAATAGAGTTCGGAAAATACTTGATCGGAAAACCGCCGACCATGATTGAGGCTTTCTATGAAAAGGCCCACATATGATTGAGATAAGAAGATGCACGACTAGAAGAGGAAGACGGCCCGAAAGACAACTTCAATCCGTCAACTCGAAATAATATCACGGTTAAACAATATGGGGATAACTCGGGGAAAGTCGAAGTAAATGCTGAAAACTGTGGCAAACGAAGTGGCGAGGGGTCAAGAGAGAACAGTGGGGGTTCGAAGCAAAGAGGAAGCTCCTGGAAGCGCCCCCATTTCCTGGTGTTTGACACATATATTGGCTTAAATGACACATTAGAGAATATATATCTCGATACCTGCAACACAATGCAATATAAGAAACTGCCCCCACGAGAGCCTACGAAGAAGGAACGAGCGACTGGGAAGTATTGCCTATTCCATGACATTTATGAGCATACGACCAACGAGTGCCGACATCTTAGGGACATCATTGAAAAACTAATTTGAGAAGGTAAACTTGACGAATATAAAACAACTCCAAGGGACAGGGGGCAAGGAACTTCGATGCTCAAACCAAATCAACCTGCACCTCGCGCCACCCCTCAGGAAAAGGGGAAAGAGATTGTTATCAACACCATTGTGGGAGGACTGCATCCGGCGGGCCATAACATCAGGGCCATGGAACAATATGTTAACGCCGCAAAACACCTCGATGTTGAAGAAATGAATCCCCAGGAGGCCGCAAGTCCCATCAAATAAAGAAGGACGATGGGCGAGGATATTGTCTTCCGTGACCGCGAGCCAATTGGTCTAGAAACCCCAACGGTCGACTCTTTGGTGATAACCGCTGTCATTAGCCCGGCTACTGTCCGTAATATTTTGGTTAACAACGGAAGTTCAGTGAACATCCTATTTAAACAAAACTACGACCAAACGAAACTAGAGACAAAGGACTTAGAGCTATATGAGGGTCAAATATGTGGTTTCAATGGAGCTTCAACCGACCCCATAGGCCAGGTCAGGCTATTAGTGGAATTAGGAGATGGAGATCGAAGAAGAGTTAGGATCCTACCGTTTGTTGTAATGAATATCAAATCACACTATAGTGGTTTCTTGGGACGACCTGCCTTGGCTGTCTTCCGAGCATGTATCGCCCCCTGGTGCTTGCTCCTGAAGTTTACCACTAATAGTGGAATTGGAACGGTACGAGGGGACCAAGTAACAACTCGAGCATGCTATTTGGCAGAATGGAAGGAGTTGAAAAGAAGTGGTAACAAGGAGCCTGAAAAACCCTCTCCCCTTGGGGATGGAAGGAAGCATAGCAATTACAGAAAACACCTCGGCTAGGACCGTCACCCTGTGAGATCGAAGACATCGATCCACGAGATGATGATGTGCCGAGGTACAGAAAGGCGGCCCCGAATAAGGCCACCAGAGAGGTTCCAATCGATGATAATGATCCCACCAAGGTTCTAAAGATTGGGTCTCATCTTGCTCCCTCCGGACGAGGGAGCTAAGTGAATTCCTTCGGGCGAATTTAGGTGTATTTGCCTGGACCCACGCTGACATGTGTAGGATACCTCCATCTATTATAACCCATTCCCTCAGCATTGACCCAAAATACACTCCTGCTAAACAAAAAAGGAGAATGCTAGGCCCTAAAAGGTCGAAAGCCTTGAAGGAAAAAATTGGGAAGCTACAAGCCAATGGATTCATCCGGGATTCAACCTATCCCGACTGGATAGCCAGCCCGGTACTTGTGAAGAAGGCTAATGGGAAGTGGAGAACCTGCATTGACTTCTCCGATCTAAATTAGGCATGCCTTAAGGACAACTTCCCATTTCCCAGGATTGATCAGTTAGTCGATTCGACTGCCGGGCACGAGTTACTTTCGTTCATGGATGCATATTCCAAGTACAATCAAATTGCCATGCACGTCCCTAACCAAGAACATACCAGTTTCATTACCGAACTCGGATTGTACTGTTATGTAGTGATGCCTTTCGATCTAAAAAATGCAAGAGCAACCTATCAAAGGCTAGTCAACCGGATGTTTCATGATCAAATAGCGAAGTCAATGGAGGTATATGTAGATGATGTGTTGGTAAAGTCGAAACTATCATCCAAGCATGTAGGCGACCTATCGAGGATGTTTAGCATCCTCCGGAAATATGGTATGAAACTGAACCCATTAAAATGTTCTTTTGGGGTAGCTTCGGGCAAGTTCCTTGGATTTATCGTAAGTTCCCGTGGGTTTGAAATCAACCCTGATAAAATCGCAGCCCTTAAGGGGATTCAGGAACCTCGCCGGATAAGGGATGTTCAAAGTTTAGCAGAAAAGGTAGCAGCCATGGGACGATTCATTTCGAAAGCTACCGATAAATGCTTGCCCTTCTTTGAATTAATAAAAAAAGGGAAACGAAACTTTACCTGGACACCCGACTGTGTCGAGGCTTTCCACAATCTGCTCGACCATCTCGAAAAACCTCTTATTCTCTCTAAGCCACTCGACCGTGAAGACCTGTTTGTTTATCTAGCAATCTCTGCACATGCAATTAGCTCGGTCCTGATCCGCGAAGAAGATCGAGTACAACAGCCGGTTTATTATGTGAGTAAGAAATTAACTAGAGCTGAGTGTAATTACTCCAAGATTGAAAAACTGGCTTATAGCTTGTTAACTGCATTGAGGAAACTTCGGCACTATTTCCAAGCTCACCCAATTAAAGTATTCACTGATCAACCTCTCCGTCAAATCTTGCAACAACCAGAAGCAAGCGAGAGGCTGCTGAAATGGAACATTGAATTGAGCCAGTTCGACCTAACATTCGTTCCCCGAAAATCAATCTGAGGACAGGCTTTAGCTGATTTCATAGAAGAATTTACAACCCCAGAAGATGAATATCAAGAAGGCAACCCCGAGCCTATGAAGGCTGATCAGGAGCCAATCGCCTGGAAGCTTTACATAGATGGAGCCCGAAATAACCAACGCTCGGGAGCTGGCATAGTACTTCTATCCCCTCAAGGGCGCTCGGTTTATTATGCTTTGAGACTAGAATTTTTGGCCACCAACAATGATTCCGAGTATGAAGTCCTAATTGCTGGGCTCAAACTAGCGAAAGATCTGAAAATAACGACACTCGATATCTTTTGTGACTCGCAGGTTGTAGTATGTCAAGTTCAAAAGGAATTCATTACCCGGGGAGAACGACTGACCTCTTACCTTAAGGAGTTTGAGAAATTACTAAGGAACTTCGACCAATATAACATTTCTCATATTCCTCAAAAGGAGAATCAAAAAGCGGATAGGCTAGCAAAACTGGCTAGCTCGGACCACCCGGGCGAAACAGAGATAGTTCCCATAGAAAGCTTGAATATACCAAGCATCGATCAAATGGAGGTCGACTAGACAAATGTTGAGCCCGAAGAAGAATCATGGATGACTCCCATTAAAAATTTCCTTCTCCATGGGCAGCTGCCCGAAAAGAAAAATGAGAAGCGAGCGTTAATACGGCAGGCTTCCAGGTACCTTATTCAGCAAGGCCAGCTCTACAAAAGAGGATTTTCTGTTACAATGTGTAGCCAACGATGACATCAAGAGGATACTGCGAGAAGTACATGAGGGAGACTGTAGGGCGCACACCAGGGTGCAAACCCTGGCCCGGAAAATACTACGCTATGGATACTTTTGGCCGACCGTCAATAAAGACGCTGCTAATTACGCCAAAAGATGCGATAGCTGCTAGAAGTTCGCACAAATCCCACAGGCGCCCCCAACAAAGATTACTCAAATGACGAGTCCTTGGCCGTTCACTGTATGGGGAATTGACATCATTGGAACCTTGCTCATTTCGAAAGGAGGAGCCAGGTATGCAATTGTGGCCGTAGATTACTTCACAAAGGGGGTCGAAGCCGAACAAATAACTACCATTACAACAAAGAAGGTCATCAACTTTATTGTCCGGAACATTATATGTCGATATGGAGTACCTCGAACCATTGTTACAGATAACAGGACTCAGTTCGATTGTCTGGAATCCGAGATTTTTGTGAGAAATATCATATTGAGAAGAAATACACTGCAGTAGCACATCCCCAATCTAATGGTCAAGTTGAAGTGGTCAATAAGATCATTAAAACCATTTTGAAGAAACGGCTGGAACGCGCTAAAGGAAAATGGGTCGACGAATTGCCTCTGGCTTTATGGGCGTATCGTACTACCCATAATACCGCAACAGGACATACTCCCTTCGCTTTGTCATACGGTTTCGAGGCAGTTCTCTCAATCGAGCTTGAGAACCTGACTCACCGGACAACCTACTACGATCCCCTGACTAATAAGGTACTTCTTCTGACATCATTGGATATGGTTGACGAAAAAAGAGAAGAGGCGAACCTTCGTGTCGTGGCCCATAGGCAACGAGTCGTTCGGTATTACAACAAAAAGGTCCGACCAAAGACTTTCGAAGTAGGAGATTTGGTTCTGAAACGAATCTTCCCGGTCCCCGTACACCTAGGCCCGAGATGGGAAGGACCTTACGTAATTCAAAGAAAGCTCGACAATGGGAGTTTTAGACTGATAACTGTGGACGGTGAGCCGTTTCAAAGAGCATGGAACACGGAGCATTTGCGACCTTATCTTTCTTAGAATATATTTTAATGTTTATGCTTTCTGTCAACATTTAGATTGTTAATTTGTTAATTTATTTTAGCATTGAAATAAGTGACCCTCATTGGTCACGATAACGTACTAATAAGAATCTTTGTTCCTGCTCTTTCATGTTGTGATTGTAAAGAGCTAATGATTGAAATCGACTGACTGATTTTTTGATTTCTGCCTTGATTGATTCATGAGTAAAGTTGATGCCTATCAAGGTATACTAATCGACTATCAGGATTAAATCCCAACCTCATTGACTTGAGGTCGAGTATAAATGAAAATAGAGTGTGAATGGTGCACCTTGACAAAAGACCGCTCAAACAATAAAACTTTGCCCTTTAGTGACTAAAGAATAAGTATAAAAGCCTAGAGGCACTCCCGCTCGACTGCATCCAACCCTTGATTAAGGATGGGTCTGCTCCAGCTCGACAGAGGAGATCGCCACTCAAACATTCACCCTGACACTGGAGGCAAAAGAAATAGTTAGCACCTCCGACAAAGGTGAAGTGCGATTCACTATTGACATTGAAAACAAAACATAAGACTCACATGACATCTTTGTTACACGCGTTATCGTTATATATAGATTTCTATTTAAAATATCCTGACATCATTACAAAATATTGCTGCATGACAAGTACCATTCAGACAATGTCATAGGGGATACATTATCATAAAATTACAAAGAAAGGAAAGGTCCTAAAAAGGAGGGCGCATCATCCCTTGTTCTACCATTTCGGCCATCTCTTTTTGCTTGATCATCTCCTGCATCTCTTCAGTGGTCATCCCGCGTCTCGACCCTCCTAACGTGCTGCCAAAAGGACGAGGAGCTGAGGTTGAAGCCTGTGGAATAGTGGGGGCAGCAGGACCTGAGGCTGAAGAAAGAATGGTCGGAGGAAGGAACAGGAGAGGTTTGATGTTCAGAGGATCTTAAGCAGGCTCGGGCTTTATGGCAGAAATTTCTTTGTCCTTCTGATCTTCGATCTCGGCCATGGAAGGGTGATCCTCTCTCTTGGACTCCTTAACAACCTCAACGTCCCTATCTTCAGGAGATACCAACTTGATCCTCTCTACTCCTGCAGCCTTGTTTGCTTCTTCGGTGGCACCCTTCTCCTCGACAGCAGGTCCTTCATCCACTCTATCAGCAACAAAAGAGATCCCTGCAAAAGAAAAGAAATGCATGCAAATTAGGAGAGGATAAGGGACTCGAACCTAACAAAAAAAGCTTACCTTCAACATTGGGACTGATCACCTGCCCTTCCGCGGCCCTGATTGAATCGGATGGAAGGGCAGAAGTTGAGCCCCTTTCCATAACCAGTGCGCAGAAGATACATTAACATAAGGCCGACTATCACCTACTTTGGTTTGGGGAACCGATTTTCCCTTCGCCCTGCGACGTTCTGCCTATGCTATTTTCTTCTCCTGGTTTTGCGCTTCTACCACGATGGCTCGTTCTTTATCATTCAAGATGTAAGACATTAACGACGCCTCATCCAAGGGATGACCCTATGCTATTTTCTTCTCCTCCCATAAAACTACCTTCCATATGTCAGCTAGCGACTTGGGATATCCAGGCATCCAAGATAGATCCCTGTGATGAAGGAAATTCGCGCAAAACAAAAGAACCTGACGAGTGTGTCCTATTTTCAATTCAGATTTCTCTCGGGCATGCTCAACATTAATGGTCTCAATCTCAATATCATGCTGAAGCTTCAGATTACTAGCAGACTCGACTGCTGCAGCGATATTCTTTTCAGGTTGATTCTTGGCTAGCTCGGACGAATGAAGTGTAGCCTTTAAATTCTGAATTTCAAGATCGAATTGGGCTCTATCCCTCTTCAAAGATCCAATCTCTTCCCTTATTAAATCACACTCCCGGCCTTTCTGTTGAACCTAACTGTTCAGGTCCTCGACCTCTCTCACATACTTTTCTTTATCTGTCGCCGCCTGTAACTCTTGATTTTTGATTTTCTTTTCTAGAAACCCAAAGGTTTTCTTACCACTATCGATGTCTCTTTTTAAGCCAGCAAATTCGGCTATCTTTCCCTTTAACGCCCCACTCACTTGCCCGGCATATTCTCGCATGGTGTCATATTGAGATTAGGGCATACTCAAGATTATTGCGCATGTGACAATGAAAGCTATGAGTTAATAGTTGTATTTCGGGGGCTGGTTCAATTTCTAAAAAAATGAGATCGGGGAAATCTCGTTCCAATTCTCGGAATCGGTCGGCAGAAGAAGTTCCTACTGCAGGACTGGAACGATGTACTACTGTTCAAGAGAGCTCGACTCCTTCTCCATATTTGGTCTTGGGAAATTATCCCCCTTCCTTTTCTTGGGCACGCTGCCCGATTCTTCAGTATCCCCTATCATTCGACCATGTTTTCTCAAGCGTCTCTTTTCCTTCCCATTTTTATCCTCGGGAAGATTGCTTTTTTCCTTCTTTCTCCATTTCTCTATCTTTCTCCTCGCCTTTCCTCTCATCCTCTGCTTCTTTCCCTCCATTATCATTGTCTTTGCCATTGACTTCTTTTTCAGTATGTGGCAAAATATAATCTCCCGACCCAAGGTCCGTTGGGAAGGAGGCGAACAAATTTCCGTAAAACTCTTCATCAACACCTACAAGGAAAGTGAAATGAAACAAGCAATCTTCAATTTATGAACAGAAAATTTGGTGTTGTGACATGCAGTAAGCCTCATAATCATGATGAAATCATACCTTCAATACCATCATGTCTATCTGGGAAGGACATTCCTTCAGATTGGTTGGCAAAGAATCGATTTGGATCTAAGCTTTGCGGTGAGAGAATAATATTAGGCATTTGTAGATTTTCCAATCCTGGAAGAGGGGAGGTACCACACCTCTCCTTTTGACCATGAGTCGAAGGAGAATCTTCCTTAACTCCCTAACCTTTCGGGTGAACCTCAGTAGGTTCTTCTTCGTCCGTTTTCTCTTGCACCACCTTGGAAGCTCTCTTGGCAGGAACCTTCTCCCTTTGTCAATGTCCAACCTCTTCATGAGGGACTTCCAGAAGTTTGACCTTCCGAACCCGCCTTTTACAAACAGGTTTCCTTGGACCAGATTTCTCTTTCTTCCCAAGCAGGGGATGGGTAGAGGACCCTCCGATCGAGTGATTCGTCTGTTCATCTCCCGATTTCTTCATGATTGGGGGCACCTCATCCTGAATCGTTGTTGCAGGATCAAGTCCTTCTTTAACTGAGCTCCTCGTCCTACTTCAGTCGAGGAGGGCATATTGGTGCAAGTTTTCATCGGTCAAACAGTTCCAAAATGCTCGTCGCTTCTTTTTTAACTCGATCAATCGCTTATGACGCTGTTTAAAAACTTATTCCTCAGGCTTACAGGCTCGCTTTCTATAAAATATAATAATAATAATAATAATAATAATAAGGTAATCAGGGCAAGAGATTCTAATGGAAAAAGAGTATATAAAGAAAGGAGAGTAACCCACCACACTTAAGCCAATATTGGGCACACCAGGATGCTTCTTAATCCAAAACCAGTCTCGCTTGGGATCACCTGCCTTGCTTGGAACTTCCTTAATAATCTTCCAGCCCCGAACTGCTTCAAAGTAGAGCAAGGACGGGGACTGTTTCTCATTATGTCTAAAATTGCAGAGAAAGGCTATATCATCAAAGGTCGGAGGATAACCCAGGTATTTCAGGTATAGATAGCAGATCGACAGCAAGTTTCCATAAGCTATCGGATGAAACTGCATCGGAGCTAAATTCATCCAGCGCAAAAAGTCGGCAATGACAGAAGGGAAAGGGGGAATGGCCCCCACATTGCACATTGGAAGAGAAACTGCCATATAACCATTTGGAGGATTATGGGGTCCAGCAGTTTCCTCAGGGACAAGAACGTCGTCAAAGGGAATATTGTGCTTTGCTATTAGATGTTGTAGTCGTTTTAGAGTAATGTTGGATTTTTCTGCTTCTGGAGGGTTCCTTAAAATTTCTGCGCCTGGGAGCAAGTCAGGTGCCAGAGGAATAGGCATTGCTTCAGTTAGCTGGACTGCTATTATAGGAACAGGCAACGGATCTACCGACCAACTTCGAGGATCGTTGTCGAAGGTGGGTTCTGAATGACTCGAGGACTCTGAAGAACTGTCCACTCTAATGGAAAAAGTTATCTCTCCACCAAACTCTTGCTGACGGTTGTCGCGCGTTCTGACCATTGGTGTACAAATGACTTGTCACACTAAAAAAAGGGAAAGAAGCGCAGAAGAAGATAAAGAATCAGAACTATTTACAAGCATGACCCCAATAAAAAATGGATGAGTAATAGTATAATTTAAGTTATACAGAAATTGTTATCCATTTCATCGCCCCTTTGGGTATTGTCACGTGCCTTAGGGTTCAAAGACACCCTAATTCACGAAATGCTTGGGGAAGGCGGGATATTTTTATAATGTCATCAGGATTAGGGATTCAGTATCAACAGGTCTTACCCAAAGGGTGGTGGTTTCACCTTGGGAAACCGCATCGCCGCTGACTCCGGTAGTCTGATGCGGAAGACCTCTATCGATTGGAACAAACTAAACCCTAGACTATGGTGAGAAAAAGGAAGACCCCATACAAGAATGGTGCTTTAATGTAGGGAACGATACATACCTGAAAAAAGTCGATCTTAGGAGGAGATGATGATCGCCAGTCGTCTCTCTTTTGGAATAGTGGTAAAAAGTAAAAAGAGAAGGGTAAAAGGAATTCTATTTTCATAATGAAAAAGAAGAATGGCTACTCAAATTCGGCTGATGTGATTGGACCAAGCGGACGTGTAAAGAAGTTGGAAGGTTAAGGACCAGCTGATGAGATGGGAAGATAGGGAGCCGTCATCATTATCTGGACTCATTTTGAAGCAATTGATGGGACCTTACGCGGTTTGCGACGCCTATTGAATGAAAGTCAAAGCAACTGTTAGGACAAGCAGTTTGTAGAATTTGATCCAAGATATGCGACAACAAAGCATGCTTCTTATTAAGCGAATCATACTTTGGTGGCAAAGTGTTGATGGGCCTTTCGGACCACCCATCAAGGTAGGATAACACGATAGACTCGTACCTGAAGTCCTCGAAGTGGATAAGAAAGAGACGCTCAACATGTTAGTCCATTCCGTCCATCAAACGCGGCCCAGAAGGAACATGAGACGACCAAACTTAATCAACTGCGATGTGTTCGTTTAAAAGCCCGAAATGCCCGCCTGAAGAATAGCTCATTCTAGATTCTTTTCGTTCAAATTGCCCAAGGCAGCTAAATCACAGGCTATTAAGCGTTAGATATTTGGGATGGAATACCTATTCTCCAGCAAATATTGATTCATTCAGCCGCAACTATTCTCCTGGATCCAATGATACGTGTTGATAACGGCTAAGCATTGTATCACCTATAAACACTTATGTTTCAGTACAAAAAGGGGTATGTAAGATTTCTAAATTGGAATGTGAATGGAAATACGAGCCAATTTAAAAAAATTAAATTGGTTATTTCAAAGAAATTTGAACAATTGAAATAGAATATTTCAATAAAATAGTGAAATAGAAATAGTGGGGCAGTATGAAAATTTGAATTCAAACTTTGACTGACTGCACCGAGTGCAAAATATAATGGATTTTGGTGAAACCAAAAATATTTAAATCTGTTTATAAATACCTTTCTAACGAATCTGAAAAATCGAAGTTTCATAGCGGGAATCAAAAGTTATGGCCAAATGAATTTTCAGAAAGGTCGCTATATAGAAGATATAGCCCTTGAAAATAGCCATTTTTCAAACGATCTCAGAATTCGACGAAACTAGTTTTGTTAGGACCGTATCGTCAAAACATAGCTAGATTCATTTTTTTGGAATTTTTCGAATCAGTTTGTGGCCCTGGCAAATTGGAATGTACGTTCAAATTGAATATAAAATGTTTTATACTTTAATTTGAAAAATAACTGACTGTAACAGTCGAATTGGCCAACGAAACATATCCCATTGTGTCCGGGATGGGGGTATTTAGCTAGGGGCGACAGTCATTGGGTTTGAATTGGTGTCCGTGTGGAATAACACTATTTAAAAATTCAATAAAATCATGGGCCAATGAAAATTCTCCTTTCATAATTTAGAAAATATAAAAACTTTAAAAGAAAACCCCGCCTCCTTTTCTAACCAACGGAAGCCGTGCTTCGTCGTTCCCGACCCGATTCAGACCGCCTCAGCCCCCTACCGCCTCCGCCACCACCTGCAATTGACGCCGCCGCCTGCCCTCTTCAAATCCGACCCACCCTCGTCTTCTCCCTCCTCCCCATCGACGAGAACGAGGCCCACGAAGTTCGAACCTTCCCAATGCTGCCCCGACCAGCTCCGACCACCGAACACCCTCCTCCGACCATCGATCCAAGCGCCTCACCCCCCTCTACGTCACGGTGTATCCCGATCTTGACCACAAGCCACGAATTTGCCGCAAAATCCAAACCCTAGTTCGAACAAATTGGAAAGGTATCGGCTTTGTTTTCTTTGAACTGAAAATAACACTTTTAAGTGTTGCAAACTTTGAAAAATCATATCTTTTTTGTTGTATTGACGAAATTCGATGAAACAGGAAACATCGGGACCGCAAAGAGGCTCTCTACCACATAGAAGAGACCGCGGATTTTTCTGATCTATCTACGATTTTTAGCACTTCGAAAACCAATGTGAGATTTCTAAATTGGAATGTGAATGGAAATGTCATGTATAAATTATATAAGCGAAATATAAATTATACACGTGTTGTATACCTCCTGTACATGCGTTGTGTAAGCTATATGAGCGAAGTATGAATTATACATGCATTGTATAAATGATATGTGTGTTGAAATGCAAGTGAAATATAGAAATAATATATATATATATATATACTCCCCTCGTCCACAAACCATGGACGATATTTATTGTTTGTGAATTGGTGTGAAAAATTGGGTGAAAAATGCGAATGGTTGAATAATTGTTTGTGGTTGATATTGATTGGTTGTGGTTGAAAAATACCCATTGGTGATTGAAAAAATTGGAAATAATTGTGGAAATGAAAATAAAACATGCCGCCTGCGTGCGAATTAGATGCATGAAATCCCCATTGTCAAAAACCGCGAGGTTTTAAGGTAGAGCGAGGAGCCGTACTCGGGACGGTGCTGGTTTTAACTACCCTGCCGAAATTTTGAATAATATTCAGGTGTTAGAATTATTTTCATATGTTCAAATTATTTTCAAGCGTTGAAATTAAAGTCATGTGTTGAAACTATATCCATGTGTGGAAATGCTCATGTGTTGAGAAGTGATGAGTGAAAATTAAATTCATATGTGAATCAATAAAATGTTTAATCAATAAAAATCACATTTTTATAATATATATGAAGTATGTAAAATATTCGTCTTATATATATAAATAGTTTCAACAATAAAAATTTCATCTTTCTTATATGAACAAACTATATAAAATATCCATGTGTGGAAATGCTCATGTGTTGAGAAGTGTGTGTTGGAAAGGTTCATGTGTTGAATAAAAGATCGAACAATAAAAATTACATTTTATTGAAATTATGATGTGATAAAAACATTCATGTGTTGAATAAATATTTTAGATGATAAAAATACCATTTTTATCATATATGTGATTTGCTAAAAATATGCGAGCGTTGAAATAAATATTTGTGAAAGGAATATTATTTTTAACATGCATAGGAACTAAATAAAATGGCCATGTGTTGAAATATATTTTAGTTCGCCAAAATTATCATTTTTGAAATGAAGGTTGAAAATAACCACTTGTTCAAATAAATATGCATGAGTTGAAATATTCATTAATTAGCTAATGATATGATTTTTGCTTGTGTATGCAACATGGGAATGAATGGTGTCTTTAAACCAAATTGAATCAAATATGAAGTTGAATGGAAAATAATAAGTGATAAAAATTGCACATATGTACATGCATATTTATTGAACATGTTATAGCAAAGAGGCTAGAGAAGCGGATTAAAATTATTTGCCCGACAAATAGGTACATGTTTACTGTTTTGCTTGGGTGATGATTTTATGAGCCTGTTGGCTAGCCGCTTGGCTTTTTCTTTTTCTTTTTGAGATGAGACGCCCGTGTGGCTACTTGGGAATTTTCCCAGCCCCTCCCGTACAAAGGAGGTTTTGGCGAAATTTTCCAAAATTTAAAGGCGTTAGTGAAATTTTTGAAGTGAAAACGATATAGAAATTTTCGAATGAACTATATTTATATAAATATATAAATATAAATAAAATTAAAACGAATCATGGCCATGCAGTTCGTGTTTTGAAACCGTGATTTCAAACGATTAGTGCGGGAAATTCGACCATCGGATTTTCCCGAAACCGCAACCGTTAGGTTCGCCTTGGAAATATCTTTCCAACAGCACCAACTTTGTAAAGATCCGACGGTTGGATTCTGTGGAATGTTTAATTCAAATCTGAAGAAAAACAGCGCTAGAATCGATTATATTTATATATAAATATAAATATAATTAAATTAAATCGAACAACGACGCTGCAGTTCGTATTTTGAAATCGTAACTTCAAACGACTAGTGTGGGAAATCCGACCGTCGGATTTTCCCAAAACTGAAACCGTTGGGTTCGTTTTGAAAAGATCTTTCTAATGGAATAAAAATTGTGAAGATCCAACGATTAGATTTTCAGATATGTGTAAAACAAATTTAGTGAAAAACGGCGCCAGTGCCTCGGCACGACCTGAAACGTCGTTTAATTAAATATGGCCATTTTAAATAAATAAAAATGGCGATATATCGTTATAAAATACTATAAACGATATAGAGTGGAAATTAACCAATTTTGCTGTTTTTGCTTGATATGTGATGGATGAATGTATTTAACATGAAAATATACTAAGGAACTGAAATGTGAATGTTCAGTAATTTAACCATGCGAAGAATTGATTTGAAAATCTAAATATTACATGGATTATTTGAAAAGGCCGAGTTAATTCTCATTTCAAATAATCGATCGGCGGTGAGAAGTCGAAGGGATGAAGACGGTTCAAGACCGACGATCTTCACATTGGATGGACGGGCGCTACTGATGCTCGTGATTGGAGTAGCTACCTTGAAGGAGCTGAAGTAGTAGCCGTCTGGACGTATTGTTGATTGTGCGGATATGCGAGGAATTTGGTGCCTCCGGTTTCGTTCAAACCTAGAACGAACTTGTAAATGGACTGTGTGTCTGACATTGGATTTTGTTCTGTGCTGATTGATCTCTGTTAAGTATATATCTATTTGGCGGCGGAGAATTTATTCTCTTGCTTAACGCCCTTCTCTGAGACGTACGAGCTCAGAGGTTACATATTGATAGAAATCAGTCGCATGGAGTGGATTGCCTATGTGGCACGCCTAAGTGGCATATGATCAAGGCTTCTGTTGCAAAGCAAAGTCTTGTGGTTGATGATCAAAGCATGGTCTACGTGACATAGCTTTGTGTATAACGTGGATTCGCGAGCCTCACACCCCGGTATGAGTCAAAAACGGGAGAAGGACCCAAGGAGTGCACGACATTTCTTTCTAGCTATGGTGGTGTCAGTGACCTACCAGCCCTGACATTTATATCTACTTTTCACCTATGTGGTTGTTGGAATGCGAGGCGCCTCGATTATAGGTCTGTAAGGACCGGGAAACGTGTGTTCAGGAATTGCCAATCCTCAAAAGTAAGAGAGGACCGGCCTTGGAGGATCCAGGGATTGCTGTGTGCGGTCCCGAGGCATTTGCTAGAGTGTCTCGAATGGAGAGGAGCTTGACCCTTGCCTCGACTCATGATGGAATCCAATTTCCAATACGAAATTGCGGATGTGATTGTATTACTAGTATGGCGACATGATATATGGTACCCATGCCGTCTAGGATTGATAGTTATGATTGAAATCGCTTTTGAAACATATATGCACTAGTAATAATATCAAACACTTTTGTTTTATACGTATGAAGCATTTTTGGCCATGATAAGGTAAAACTCTATCCTCCGGCTTGCGTTGCATTGTGTGATGGGACCTGAGTCTTATAATGGCTTCATTTTTATAAAAAGCATTGCGATGATTTAATCGTTTACTTTATTTCATGCACAAGCACTCATTGGAGTAAACCCATTCCGCGAAAGTGGCGTGGTCCTTTGATTTGCCTCATTATTGTTGTTTAATAAGTTAAGTAGATTTCTCATACCAGTCCCATGACTGACTCGTAGTTTGTTTCACCTTGCAAACTCGGGTGCCCTTATTTTCACACGGGCAGCCTAGTTACAAGTAGCTGATAGATTTTGGCTTGGCACCGTAATAGAGGTGCACTTTTGGACTCATGGCGAAGCTTGACTACATCGTGATGTTTGTGACTTTTCCGCCTTTATTTTATATGTATTATGATTCCGCCACTGGCAATGTAGACTGATGTTTAGTTTATGTATTCTCTATGTATGATTTCGCCACCGGCGATGTAGACTGATTATGTACTGTTATGCACTAAGTAGTATCCTGCACTGTGCTCTCTGATGTGGTGATATATATATGATTCCGCTGTCATATGTATGTAAATTATTCTATTTCTTGTTTATGCTATTATCTGTGATCTGCTAATGATGATTAATGTGTTATATTCCAATGATTATCCTTAACACCGTGTCATGGTGTTTTGGGGTCGTCACAAGCTCTGTAAACCAAAGCTCTGATACCAAGCTGACACGACCCAAACCCATCCTTACGGGAAAGCCCGGATTGAGTTGAGAACACGACAAATCAGAACACAAACAGAAGAACATTTCATTGCTTATTACAACAATTACATCAGATTACAAGAATATAACAGAGTATGAATAATTAATACATCAGAAAAATATCAGAGATTTAAAATACATTACATAGCAGCGGAAAAATAATACATAACACAACTTAAAGACAAACACGGATACAGAGCGTTCCGAATATAGCTCCAGCTGTAAACCAGGATCCTGTATAAATAAATCTGCAAAACCAAAACTACTAGCTGTACATGTGGAAAATAGGGGCACCCAAAGTTTAGGTTAAAACAATAAACTCCAGTTTAGTCATGTGACTGGTATGAGAACTAAAACAGTTATTAATTTGATTTCAAAGTTAGGTAAATCAAGGGACCACGCCATATAACACAGAACGACTTTCGTCCCAAGGTTACCAGTGCATAAAACAAATAGCGCAATGCTAATTAAAGAAAATGAAGTTATTATAAGACCCAGGTCCATCACACAATGCAATGCAAGCCGGAGGATAGGGTTTTACCTTATAATAGCCAAATAATGCTTGATACGCGAAATTTAATCTTTTATTATTACTAAAAGTGAAGAAAACAACTTCAAATATAAATGTATCAATCATAGACGGCATGGGTACCATATATCATGTCGCCATACTAGTTCTACAATTAAAATCGCATAATCTCGTATTGGAAATTGGATTCCATCTATGAACCGAGGCAAGGGATCGTCCTCACCGAATTCTAGACTCTCTAGCCCGAGTCTCAAGATACACCCGCAACTGCACCCTAGGTAACATGCAGGGCCAGTCCACACCAAGTGCAAGGTGGATTTATAATTCCTGAACATGTGTTTCCCCACCCTATGGGTGAAAATCTGGTCAGTATGTCGACCAGAACATCCATCGGCCCCGTAGCGACCGATATAACTGAGGCGCCTCGCTTCCCGTCATTCACATAAGTAAAAATGTCTGGGCTCCGTACCATGACACCACCCCTATCTAGAATGAAACGCACTGCCCTCCATGCTGTCCTCTCCCGTTTCTGGTTCATACCAGGGTGTGAGGCTCGCGAATTAACGCTACATAAAGCTAAGCCATGCTTTGATCTTCAACCACAAGAATCTGCTTTTCAACGGAAGCCTTGATCATTTGCATCTCAGCATGCCACACTGGCAATTCACGCCATGCGGCTGATGTCTATCGATATATAACCTCTGAGCTCGTACGTCTCAGAGAAGGGCGTTAAGCAAGAGAATAAATTCTCCACCGCCAAACAGATATATATTTAATAGAGATCAATCAACACAGAGTAAAATCCAATGTCAGACACACATCCATTTGCAAGTTCGTTCTGGATCTGAACGAAACCGGAGGCACCTTTTCCTTGTCCCATATGTTCAATACAGGAGAGAGGTCCTCGCATATCCGGTCGATCTCCAAGTACGTCTGGACTATCACCACTTATTACCTTGTCTTGGGTGTACAACCCAATCAAGACATCAGTAATCATCCAAACGATGTGAAGACCTCCGGTCTTCAACCACCGTCTTCATCGTCGACTTATCGTCGAATCAGTTATCCAAAATGAGTATAAACCTGGCCTTTCCGAACAACTCGCGTATAAAATAAACAAGTGCTATAAAAACACAACATACGCCTCATTCCAATCTAGAATATTCTTTTATTTAAATATTCTTATACTTTGGGAAAGGTTTCCATTAATTTTATCAAAGATAAATTCTTTTAAATTTATTCTTTAATCTTCTTTTGGATATTAATTTTAAACCAAATTAAGGTTTATCAACTAGTCAGGATTAGCAAACCTTACCGAAGTAATCATTTGTTTAATTTCCCAATTCCAACCTATTCATCCCATGGCGCAAAACCGGTAATACTCCATATCTAACACCACGGTATTATCAGTAAATTTAATTACCATTTCACGTTCAAATCTAATTAAAGATTTAACTATCGCTTGGAGCAAAACTGGTGATACTCCTTTCTCGATCATTTCCCAAATTTGATAATTTAAATTATCACATTCCCATTTTAATCTAATTAAAGATTCATTAAAACTCCACTTAGTTTTAATCTTCCCAAAAATCAATATTAATGATTATTTAACTTTGGGAAATCAAACATGCTGCATCAACAATCTAACCGTACTATTGATTTCTGCTATATATAACCTCTAAGATCGTACGTCTTAGAGAAGGGTGTTAAGCAAGAGAATAAATTCTCCGCCACCAAACAGATATATATTTAGTAGAGATACAACCATAAAGTTCGAAATACAATGTTAGACATGTAATCCTATCTTTAATTGGATTAAAGAACTAATGTCATTTAAAACACAGTTCACGATAAACCCAAATCACATTCCATTAATTATGGAATCTTCACGGAAAACAGATCAATATATAATCGATATTAATTTCCGTATCCGACTAATAATATAAATGGAAAAACGACAAAGCCTTATAAATTCCATATATATTAACAATCTTCCTTCATAGAAGTTCATTTCGATTATTATCAAATCAAATTCCATTCAATTCCAATTTAATATATTAAATTGGAAAACTTTACTTTGGAAAATTCCCAATAAATCTTAATAAAAAGATTTATAAATTTCAAATCACATTTTCATTGTAAATCGGGTTAAAGAACGAATGTCGTTAAAAACACAGTTCACAATAAACCCGATTCACATTCCATTTTAGTTCCAATTAAATGTTAATTAATTGGTAAAACTTCTCTAAATCTTATTTAAAAGAATTACTCTTTTCTCAACTGGGTTTAAGAACAGTGTTAATGAAGACACCTTTCACGACAACCCCAAAATCCAATTTCAACTCAATTCCAATTAAATATTAACTAATTGGTAAACTTCATTAAATCTTAATTAAATGATTTAATCTTTTATCAATTGGGTTTAAGAACAGTGTTAATGAAGACACCGTTCACGACAAACCCAAAAATACAATTTCAACTCAATTCCAATTAAATATTAATTAATTGGTAAACTTCATTAAATCATAATTAAAAGATTTAATCTTTTCTCAGTTGGGTTTAAGAACAGTGTTAATGAAGACACTGTTCACGAAAACCCAAAAACCCAATTTCAACTCAATTCCAATTAAATATTAATTAATTGGTAAACTTCATTAAATCTTAATTAAAAGATTTAATCTATTCTCAATTGGGTTTAAGAACAGTGTTAATGAAGACACTGTTCACGACAAACCCAAAAATCCAATTTCAACTCAATTCCAATTATACATTAATTAATTGGTAAACTTCATTAAATCATAATTAAAAGATTTAATCTTTTCTAAATTGGGTTTAAGAAAGTGTTAATGAAGACACCGTTCACGACAAACCCAAAATCTAATTTGATATTAAATACAAGGCTCTGAATAGAAAATATATCGACTTATTTCCAATATCAAATTCTGAAACCAATGGATATCGTATTAGGAATAACGATATCTATATCTTCCAAATTCACATAACAATATCTATATAATCACAGAATCCAATACCAAAATATTTCGAAGATTATTTCCATTGCAAACCATTCTAATTATTTATAGAAAAATTCTGGTTATTTTAAAACAATTTCAAATCCAATTTATTTTATTTCAAAATATTGGATTATTATTTTTAGTTAATAACTAGTTCATTTTGATAAAAATATATTTCTATCTTTCCAACTATGGAATTTTTCATCCAAATTCTTTCCCATCATTAGTTATGATTTTACACGAATTATTGATATTTTTAATAATTTTATTAAGGTCCTTTCAGTCGATTTCCAGTAACGGTCATCGAACTACACTTACAGCGACCTTTTCTAAATTTTATTTGGACATATCTCCAAATCTAGACTTGAAATCTCTTATATTGTTGAAAAGCTCTTTTCGTTATGAACCCAACGGTTCCGGTTTTAGGAGAATCTGACGGTCGGATCTCTCGTAATATCAATTCGAAGTCAATGGTCGAAATTCGCGAACAGCAGCGGCGCGGCGTGTTCTATTCAGGCCATTATATTATATATATAATATATATTTCGTCGATTTCCATTTAAAACGTATTTTATAAATTGTTTATAAATTCGTTTTAAAATGATTCTAAATTCATTTCAAATTTCAAATCAAATTTGAATATTCCTTAATAAATTCGTTTTAAATTTATTTTAAACGATTTCAATTTCATTTCAAATCAAATTTGAATATTCATTAATAAATTCGTTTTAAATTCATTTTAAAATGATTTCAATTTCATTTTAAATCAAATTTGAATATTCCTAATCATTATAATATTAAAATGATAATATTTTCAAAATATATGATTTTGATTATACACTGAATTTTATTCAAAAATATTTTTTAATTCTGAATTGGAATCAGACTCAATCAATTACCGTTTAATTTCAGTTATTTGGATTTCAACATCACATGTATACAACAATAATGATAAACAATCATTAAAAATCCACACAACATCCAAAAGTGCATTTTACAACTGTATAAGCATTAAAATAAATAAGTAACGCTTATACAGTTTGTCAACCATCGATTGACATACCACTCATTATTGAGATCAGTGTATGTCAAATATTATCCCAATACCCTTGTGGTGTTTTCAAACAACAAACGCAGATTATTATTTGTGTAGTTAGGCGATGTGTAAAATATTATCGTCCCAATCAATGTCAGTTAAATGGGTGTACATAAATAAATCGTCTGATTTGTAAATGAATATTTATTTTCAACACATGACCATTTTATATGGTTCATATATTCAATAAAAATTGTATTTTTATTATTCAAATATTTTATTCCATACATGAATTTTTTATATATTTTATTCATTAAATAAAAATGATATTTTTGTTGTTCAAATATTTTATTCCATACATGAATACAATACAGTCAATCCAATCCAAACAAACATCAATGGTTTGTACAATCAATGGTGTCGGGTGCTACTAAGCACCGTCTGCATCCTAGTATATATTTAATTATAAATAATTAGAGTGAGAAGGAGTTCTCACCTTGGTTTCCACTCTGTCAGTCTTTAAATAGCGATTCTAGTATCGTTCGGGTTTGAATTTGCCTAAATTTCTGATTGACTCCATTCTTGTTCTGGTCAGTTCCATCGCGAAGTTCTCGTTCAAACGGTTCCAACGCAAGTTGTTTCATTCCATTCTGATTTAAAATGAATGAGTTATGGATTTTTAAACATTAACACTACTACAAAACAGATTAGTTGCTTCGCCTCATTTGCTTCGGTTGTCTATAAAACTGAAGCAAATAAAGATTGTTGCTTCGAATTGGTTGTTACAACTGAAGCAATTAATTCATGGGAAGCAGCAGAAATTTTAATTACAGAAAATTGCTTATGTTGTCATAGAAACCAAAGCAACAGTTTGGAAGCAACAGAGCTATTTGCTTCTGATCAACTTTATGCCCGACGTTATAAACACCCACGTCATAAGCACATGTCCTTCCTGCCTCTTTTTGGGCCGTACCCAAAATCCCGCCGGTATAACATTTAATCCTAAAGCATCTTTTTTGGGCCATACCCTAAAGCCCGCCCGTTTATCCTTTAACCCGTAAAACAGGAATTCATCTTTTTTTTTCTTTTTCCAAATCAATAATCGTTTTCCGCCTCTTAGATCCAAACTCTCAGATAATCCACGCCTCTTCAATCCAGAACGAAACTTGTAAAAGCCCCCTTCGCTGACTCTATTGATGCCCAACCTCGGATCATCGAGGCAATCGATCGTTTCTCAGGTATTAACCTTCATTTGTGTATTAATCGATTAACGATTTTGTCCATGAATTTATTGTTTCGATCGATTGGTATTTTTTCTTGTAGAAAACGTTGACGTTTTGTTCGTGATTTCCAATTCTTTGCGATTTTTATTCTTCCACTTTGACTGATTTTTGGCGTGCTGTTTAATTTGATGATTTTTGGCATGCTGTTCAGTTTCCAATTCTTCAACTTTGCAGTGTTTCTGTGTAATTCTCAAAACGATTTTGTTTGTCGACATTTTATTTTTTACCTGATATATAATTTTCGTTAATGTATCTCGTGTGGATTGAACGTTTGGCTTGGTCATCTCAATTGGAACTATTTTATTTGTTTTCATATTTTGGCGAAAGAATTACCAATCTGGTACAGGTATTCATGATGTTTTAAATTTGCGGGTGGATCACGTCATAGGATTTTGTTATTTTAATTATTATAGAGTTGAGACAGCAAATATTTTGGAGGAAGAAACTAATGAGATAAACGATACTTAAAGAAGCAATTAACAAGTCGATGTATATTAGGGTGAATAGGGAAAGGACAGGTTCAGCAATTTCATAATGCAGCAGTAATCTCCATTCCTTTTAATATATGTTGATGTCTTTATTTGTAACTTTTATTGTAAATTATGGTATGTTTTTTTTGGATAAATTAGCGATGTTGCTATCAAAATTTGTGGAATCAGCAATTGGAAAATGAAGTTTATCTGATGATATATTTTAGTTAACTGATTATTTGGATTAAGTATTATTTTCTTATAACTAATGAATTGCATTGAACTTTAAGAGTTTGTGAAAGAAATTTATATGTTTCCAAATGTGATGATAGCATATAAGATATTGTTGACGATTCTATTTTTGGTCTGCCGAAAAATGTTTCTCAAAACTGGAATTACTAAAGTCACATTTGCGCGCTTTTATGTCACAATATAGATAGAATGAAATAGCAATATTATGCATTGATAAGGACATATTGAAAAATATTGATCTAGATGGTATAATTAATGATTTTCCTTCAGAATATACATTGAGAGATATTTTTAAATCAGATTTGTTGCTGAGTAATAATATTATTTAATTAGGCTACATTTGAACAAGATTGTAATAATTCTTTATGAAAAGATTAAATTTGTGAACGCAAATATTGCATTTTTATGCGTATGTTTGTTGTAGTTATACTAAGTGGTCATAGTTATTTGGAAAGGGCCCAAATTATTATTTTGCACAAGGCCCAAAAAGACATTGGACCGGCCCTGTCCACTACAATAATGATGCAGCTTCTATTTTCGTTTTTTCTTGTACCTATCAATCCATTGTATTGATTTTGTTGTGTAGCTTGTCTCTAGTATTCTCACATGGATCGCAGTTGGATGTACAACGTAAAGCGTAGTGATGACGAGTTTCTCAATAAAATTGAAGAGTTCATCAATTGTGCATTAATCAACCAATCAAGAATAGGGGATGACTATATTTTTTGTCCTTGTAGACACTGTAAAAATATAAGAAGATCCTGTAACATAGATCAAATTCGGGATCACATAATTCGTAATGGGTTCAAGCAAAATTATATGCAGTGGATATGGCATGGTGAAAGCATACTTAGTAGACCTAGTTCTAATAATCATGAGATTGATGAGAATGAACAGGAGAATACGGTGAATAATGAGGTAAATGAAGATAATGATTGTATTCATGAGATGATTCATGATGTTGAAGATCATTTGATGGAAGAGCCAAAGTTATACGAAAAGTATTAATAGATGCCGAAAAGCATTTGTTTGATGGTAGTTCTTTTACGGTATTGTCTACGGTGCACAAGCTTTTTAATTTGAAATCAAAGCATGGGTGGAGTGATACAAGTTTTACTTCTTTGTTGAAACTTTTGAAAGACATGCTTCCGAAAGGTAATGAGCTTCCTACTTCTAACTACGAGGCGAAGAAAGTTATGTGCCCCATTGACATAGGATACAAAAAGATACATGCATGTTCAAATGATTGTATATTGTATCAAAACGAATATGAGAACTTAAATGAGTGTCCCAAATTTGGATTATCCCGTTACAAGTCTCGAGGGAATGCTCATAACAATCCAGATAAAAAACGGCCTCCGACAAAGGTCCTATGGTATTTGCCAATTATTCCAAGGTTTAAACGCTTGTTTGCAAATGAAGAAAACGCAAAAAATTTAAGATGGCATGCAGATGTAAGGAAAAACGATGGGTTACTTAGGCATCCATCATATTCTCCGCAGTGGAGAAACATTGATGCAACGTATCCCGATTTAGGTGAAGAAAGTAGAAATATTAGACTTGGTCTTTGCACAGATGGCATAAACCCATTCGGAAATCTAAGTAGTCAACATAGTACTTGGCCTGTTCTTTTGGTGATTTACAATCTGCCACCTTACTTGACTTCGAAGCGCAAGTACATCATGTTGTCTCTTCTAATCTCTAGACCACGACAACTAGGAAACGACATCGATGTTTATCTAGATCCTCTTATCGATGATCTGAAACTTTTATGGGATGAAGGTGTGCGTGTGTTTGATGCATACAGTAAAAGTGATTTTACATTGCGTGCCTTGATTTTTTGTACCATAAATGATTTTCCTGCTTATGGTAACTTGTCTGGATATAGTACTAAAGGCTCCAGAGCATGTCCGATTTGTGAAGATGATATGGTTGTTGAGCGTTTGCATTATTGCAAGAAGAATGTGTATATGCATCATCGTAGATTTCTTCCTGTTAATCATCATTATCGTAGAAAAAAAAGTCTTTCAATGGAGAGATAGAAAATGGAGTTGCTTGTTTATCGTTAACGAGAAATGATGTTTATGAACGAGTCATGAATATTGAAAATGCATTTGGCAAAGTCTTTCTTCTTCTTGAAGGCTCGTGGAAGAAGAAATCTATATTTTGGGAGCTTCAGACATCTAGATGTTAGACATTGCTTAGATGTAATGCATATAGAAAAAATGTTTGTGACAGTATCATTGGGACACTCTTGAATATACCCGGTAAGACAAAGGATGGTGAGAAAGATAGACGAGATATGTTGAAAATGGGTATTCGGAAGGAGTTAGCACCGGTGCAGAGAGGTAAACATACTTATTTGCCCCTGCATGTTATACATTGTCCAAAGGAGAGAGAACCAGTTTATGTGAGTGCCTTCATGGTGTGAAGGTTCCATTAGGTTATTCTTCAAACATTAGTAGTCGTGTATCAATGAAGGATTTGAAATTGACCGGTATGAAATCTCATGATTGTCATGTGTTAATGCAACATTTGTTACCTGTTGCAATTCGAGGCATATTGCCTAAACATGTTAGACATGTTATTACGAAGTTGTGTATCTTTTTTAATGCAATTTGTAGCAAAGTGATTGATCCTGATATGTTAGATGCTCAGCAAACTGATGTTATTGTCACCTTATGCCAGTTTGAGATGTATTTTCCTCCTTCATTTTTTGACATTATAGTGCATTTGATTGTTCATCTCGTAAGAGAAATCAAAATTTGTGGTCCTGTGTTCATGAGATATATGTATCCATTTGAAATGCACATGGGATCTTTAAAAAGAAAAACAAAAAACATATATAGACCCAAAGCTAGTATTGTAGAAGGTGTTGTGGCTGAGGAGGTTATTGAATTTATCACTCAATACGTACCTAGTGTTGAACCTATTGGTCTTCAAAAATCTCGACATGAAGACCGACTTGACGGTCATGGCATAATTGGGTTGAAATCGACTTCTATTGGTGATGAAATGTTTCAGAAAGCTCACTTACTTGTTTTACAACACCTTAGTGAGGTTCATCCTTACTTGGAGGAGCACGTGACATTTCTAGAGTCTCAGAATCCTTCCAAAAACGAAAGATGGTTGATAAATGAACATAACAACACTTTTTCCGAATGGTTTAGCAAAACGGTAATGACTCGGGTGGATGAACCAAATCATAATATTTCCGATACATTAAGATGGTTGGCATATGCGCCTCGATTTCAAGTAACTCTTATGAAGGGTATGATATTAATGGTTATGTCTTTTATACAAAACGTCAGGATGAGAAAAATAAAATGCAAAATAGCGGAGTTAGTGTCATGGCTTCTTCTTGAGAATTCGCAAGCGCTAAAGATAACAAACCAATAAATGCGACAATGACATATTATGGGATAATTGAGGATATTTAGGAGCTTGAGTATAAGGGCTTCACGATTCCATTATTTCGATGGGCTGACAATCATCGTGTTGTACGAGTAGATGACCATGGATTCACACTTGTTGACTTTGGTCGAGCGAGTCATGATAATGATCCACTCATATTGGCATCTCAAGCAAAACAAGTTTTTTATGTGACTGATCCAGCTACCAACAAGTGGTCTGTTTTTCTTCCTAGCAAAAGACGTATTGTTGGGCTTAGTGATGTGGTAGACGAAGAAGAATATGATCATTTTGATGAGAATCCACCTTTCTCCGTTGGCATAAGTTTACAAGAAGAGGAAGTTGAGTTCAATTCAAATTATGCACGCTCTGACTATAAGGAAGGAGTTTGGTTAGCGGGGTAATTTTTCCTATGTTTCATGCTTTTAGTTTTTCTTTTAATTTTCATGCTTTTAATTCTGCAATACTTTTTTTTAAGAATAATTAGTAGAAATTGAGTTAAATATATAGCTTAAAGAAAAAAATTGTTGTCAAACTGATGTGATTCTTGTTATTTCTTGGGGACGTTGTATGATAGTAGAGTGCACACTTTTTGTCTAGTGTCTTATAAAATAAAATTGCATCTGATATTAAATACTAGTATATTTGTGTCTTGTTAGTTACATAATGTTTGATTACATTACTCAATAATTAATAATTTTATGTTTGCAGGGATAGAGAAATGGATCTGTGATATTAACCATCCCTCGAGGTAACCAATTCAATCGTAGAGTATTATACTATATGAAAATCTAGATTTGAGTATCATACACTATTTTTTTTCCATACTTCTCTGCCTAAAAAATGAAAATGATGATTACTTTTGCGCATGCTGCTTCTGTAGTTGAACCCCAATTTGTTTGAAGTATGTCTATTAAAACATGTTATGTGATTCGATACAATGGAAAAACTAGATGAATTAAAACTAGAAGTACCTATCGCGATTCAGATATGCTTATTTCTACATCTAAAGTTAGGTGATTTTGTAAAATCATAGGTGAGAAGCTGAAGATAGCTTTTATTTTTAGAAGTGTGACAAAGAGATGAGTCAATTAACATACATAAGTCTTGTTTTAACGGATGGTGCTACTCATTAGATTTGAAATTCAAGACTCATGAAGCACGTAAGACATCAAAGCATTCAATTTCAAAATGTTAAACTAATTAGCATCTAAAATTTGTATTAATTTTGTATTGTTAAGTAGTTTTACAAACTTGTATCTATACAAGTATGCACACAACTTTGCTATACCTTGGTCTAATACATTGGGTAATTAATGATTTTGTCAAGAGCTGACACTTTTTTTTTTACAGTTTATCAAATTTCTTTTACATTGGACCCCGATAATCAACTCAAGGGTCAGATCTGCCATTAATCTCTTTCTGGTAATAAATTGTTTCGGTGCTTTATTTCTATTGATAATTATATGTAATACACACACACATACAGTCTGAAGTTAATAAATTGTTCAAAATCAATGTTGATACAACAATAATAAAAACAGAACCATATGGACACAATGAAGTGCAGACAAATTCTTCTACCTAGTCTTCATCTAAGAAGAGCCGAAGAGGTCCAATAACCAGGAAGATATATAAAACACACGAGCCGAAATTTATTGAGTGGGGCGATAATAGCAAACCCGTTGGGAAATGGGCGAAGTGTTACAAGGCGTATGTGGGCGACATAGCTCGATCCAAGATTGATATCACTATTAAGAGTTGGGATGACGTTATCCAAGGGCTTAAGGACACTATATGGGAAGATGTTAAGGTATTATAATTTCATTTATATTTGTTTGTTCACCGTAAGCTTTCCACGTAATTATTCGTTTTTTTAATTAATATTGACATCCAATATCGACATATATGTCATGAAATGGTTGTTGTGTACTAATTGTGGTGAACATCAACAGTTAAGAGTTCAGCTATGCAAGTTTACATTAACACCAAGCTAAACGCAAGTTTACATCAACAGTTAGGAGTTCAACTATGGTTATTGTGTATTTATTTCATTTATTATTATGGTTTTGAGTGCGTCATACATAATTTATACCTAAATGTATTCCAAATATTATGGTTTTGATTTTCACTATACTGTTTATCTGGATCTAATGTGAATAAAATTACTCATTGTCCCCTTTTTAATGGCTACCGGTACACGATATCTAAAATAAAAATAAGAAAACACATCTAGAATTGCTATAATCTAGAAGATCAAGTCTACTCTTGTTCGGAACTGATTATAGACCTCAGAACGATAAATTATTTTTCTGATCTGGTTGATCTAATCATTCAGCTCCGACTCTACTAATTTATGTTGTTTTTCAGATTTACTTGTTTATTTTGATATGTTTTTAAAGAACTAAGGAGTGATTTCTTATGAGGAAATAATTTGGATTTTAGATATATAATTTTTTTATTTGTGTTTATGAGTTATGTTACACATATCTACATAATTTTGAATCATTCGCATAAAAGACTGCAAATGCTTGGTTCTACGATTATATTGTTTTACATAATTTTTGATTGCGTATGTCTTAGAAATTTTAATTATTAAGAAGTACAATACATCTTTAAAGTGTTTATTTCATTGGTTAATATTGTAAATAGATCTGTAATGAAGTTCGATTCACATATTTGTAAAAGCATCATTTTTTTACAATAGTTTACATTATCATGTAATAGTAAATTGCATCCAATTTTACAGTAAATTGCATCCATTATTTCATTGATCCATTTTTACAGTAAATCCATTGTAATAAATTAAGGTCATATATTTATTTGTCACTCATATTTTACAATCAATTATTTCTTATATCTGTAATGAAGTCCACCAAAGTTTGCTTATATTTTACAATCAATTATTTCTTGTCGCGGCATATAGAAATTTCTATGCACGTAGGAAACATATTAATATGCCGGTTCATTTGTTTTGTCTTGCATGTACCAGCACTGTCCATTGTTTAACTAATAGTTTTGATAAATGCATTTCACGTGTATGAATCAGGCTATACATATATTCTGAGCTTTGCGTAGGACTATATAGGGTCTATGTGGACTAAAATTCCATGTGTATGAATCAGACTATATTTGTTACAGTTTTAATAAATGTAATATATTGATTTTAATGCTATGTCCAAGCTGAAAAATAACAGTAGGTGGAGGAAGCATATTTTTGTAGAGACGTAACATATTGATGATAAACTTGTTCATTTTTAATTATTACAGAGCAAGTTCCATATTGATGATAAAATGAGAAAATTGTGCTAAAGAATATGTGGGAACGATGAAAGGGTTTCAAAACTAAATTAGTTAGTTGTTGGGTTACAAAGAGAAGAAATCTTCCAGAGAACCATAAGGAGCCGTACGAGTTATATGACGGCATTACACAAGCACAATGGGAAATCTTTAAGAAGAATTGCGAAACCGATGAATTTATGGTTGTTATGAAAATTGAGCATATGCGGAAGCGCAATAAATAGGATCTAGATTCGCCAATTGAGCATCAATCTAATCTGATAGCAATTATTCTATTATATCAACAAAATAGTAAATAACTATAGCAGAGAAACAAAGAGACACAATATTTATACTGGTTCCACTATCCTCGAGATAGTGTACGTCTAGTCCAATAGAGAGAGATTTTATTCCACATGAGAGAATTACAAGAGATTACAAAATAAGAGTTTACATATCCAAACCTCAATCAGGTTTAACAAGAAGAGACACCATTGGCGATCACTGGCTTCAGGCCAGGATGGGTTTACATTAATGTCTACCCCTCAATATATAGCCAGTGCAAATCTATGTGAGTCATCAATTAAATTACCAACATATGGTAATAATATAATGGAGGCAAATTACCATAACAACAAATGTGCAAACATAGGAAGTAAATCAATTCTTTCTTTAGCATAGATGGAAGAAATTAATCCCTTCATTTATTTCCCTACCATCTCATCAAATGCAATCAATGCATTCCCACTATAAAAATATTAACTTTCCATTCTTTGCAAATTTGTTCCAATTAATTTGTGATTTTGTATCACCAAATTTAACACTCCACCTTGATGCAAAATCACATATCTCCAGCACCCCACCTTGAGTCAAATTCTCTTCTCATCATAAAATTCTTCAACGAAACTCCACCTTCAATCAAAATCTCACAACAAGATACACCAAAAAATGAATATTTACCAAATGGGTTCCAGCAAAGCCACCCCCCATCACACAATTGTTAACGAGCTCAGACTACGTCCCCACCCGCCAACAAAATGTTGCAAATATCCAAAATAAAAAAAGTCAGATTCCAAAGTAATCTCAACACCACCAAGACCAAAAAATTATTCTCTCAATTAAAACCAACCTCGATTTCAGGGCAACGAGATACACCCAGTCGATTTGAAAGGACTACGACCACACCTCAATTACAAACACAACCCACCGCCTGCAAAAGATGCATCTACCACCTGAGCCGCACCGTGCATCAACCAACAGTCTAAAAAATGCTTACAATGCCACAAGATCTCCATCATCTTTGTGGATTTCAAAACTCGACATCTGTCTTCCGTTTGACATGATCTCTTCATCTCCGGGATCCCTCGAGCATCATCAACATCTAGACCCTTGTCGATACCATGATCCTCCACCTTAGGACCATAAGCAGTGACCATATTAATCTCTACATCTTGCTGTGGGCTAGGTTCTTCAACCATCACCTGCCTTCTTCTTTGTCTTCTTCCATCTTCCCTCATCCATATCAGAGGGCTTCTTCACAATAAACTTCATGTCACGTCAAAGTTCCTATATTGGAATGCTCTTCACTCTCGACATAATCTCCTCCACCAAAGTCTCCTTTTCTCCAAAATAGTAATAGCATAATCACCACTGAATCTACCAACCTTTGTAGAAATAAGTGATGCACAATTTAAAACAAATCGCCTCGATCTGATACCAATCTGTTATGAAAATTGAGCATATGTGGAAGCGCAATAAATAGGGTCTAGATTTGCCAATTGAATACCAATCTAATCTGATAGCAATTATTCTGTTACATCAACAAAATAGTAAATAACTATAGCAGAGAAACAAAGAGACACAATATTTATACTGGTTCCACTATCCTCAAAATAGTGTACGTCCAGTCCAATAGAGAGAGATTTTATTCCACATGAGAGAATTACAAGAGATTACAAAATAAGAGTTTACATATCCAAACCTCAATCAGGTTTAACAAGAAGAGACACCATTGGGGATCACTGGCTTCAGGCCAGGATGGGTTTACATTAATGTCTACCCCTCAATATATAGCCAGTGCAAATCTATGTGAGTCATCAATTAAATTACCAACATATGGTAATAATATAATGGAGGCAAATTACCATAACAACAAATGTGCAAACATAGGAAGTAAATCAATCCGTTTCTTTAGCATAGATGGAAGAAATTAATCCCTTCATTTATTTCTCTACCATCTCATCAAATGCAATCAATGCATTCCAATTATAAAAATATTTACTTTCCATTCTTTGCAAATTTGTTCCGATCAATTTGTGATTTTGTATCACCAAATTTAACAAAGCTATGTCTTTTACTAATTTTAGAAACAAGGCCATTTCAGCTATAAGTTTTGACATGGTACTGCAAATATTATGGTGATTATCTTCAGCATTAATTAGATTGGCAATTAAACTAAAAGTCTATTTATGGTGATTATATCTATGCATCAGACAAATTCTTGGTTGTTTGTCTAAATATGCATATGCTTCCATATACTAGTAATCCTTGATACATTAAGCAAATTTTACACACTTTCATGGATTCTAAGGATACATTGTTTAAAGCGGCCGTAAGTAAATTTATAAACAGTCTGAAATGGTTTAAGAACGTTTTTACTAGATATGGGCATACTTTCATACAATTACATATTGCTATTTTTATCTAATAACCGTGACCATATTACTAAAGCATAATTTTCAACCTTCGTTAATTTTGCACATGCTATGTTGAAATTTCCCAGTCAAATTTATAAGGCAGCACATCATAATTTTCTACCGTAGACAATATGTAAATCAATAAAAATATACACAATACACTGTAAATTAGGTAAAAAAACAAAATGTACGAAAATTTACATTACCAAAAGAATGTAACATACGGATATCAAAAGTCACCTACATATAAGAAAAGGTACATAATCAACAACAAATATTGGCATGCACGCTAGTTAAGAGAAATGCTGGCATGTAAGAAAGCAGGTTATTTTCTTGGCAGACCTACTGGTGTATTAATGTGTAAAATCTCACACATATCGGTTTTATTTCTTGGTTTTATCAAGTACCTCAATGTATTTCTTTGGGATGCCATGATGTTCAACAAAGTATTTCGCAAGGTTTTCAATTACGCCACCCAGAACAAAAACCTCATGCTGCACTTTTTTTACCTAAAAACCAAAAATGGACAAATAAGCAAGTGTTTTTGCAAGTTTCTACTCTAATTCGTGCTTGATATCCATCATAAATGGAACGAAAATAAGGACAGACTATAAAAGGAAACCATTCTACTGCAGAAAAATACAATCAACGGTTGCATTTGATGAACATTTATTTTGTTACTAATATTTTTATTGATAGTTTACTGATTTAATTCCAATATTTAATTCATAGAATACTATTTTCAAAGCAAGCAAACTTATTTTTCTTTAAGAAAAGAAGGAAAGAAAAAAAGAAAAAGAAAAAACACTCTGCACAAATATGACATGATAAACAGGTGCAATACACTTTCTTTCGTCGTCGCTCAAATCACATACCTGCCATATTTTACAATGGAAAACTGCAAAAGGGAAATTTTAAAAGCAATTACGCACATATCTACCTTCAAATTAGATTTTTTTTACACGCTTTTACTCCTCTATCCCTGATATTCCTCTTACTTTTAATCGTTGGATCAAAACATTTCATCTCTCACAACTTCAATTAACAAAAACCAGACCATTCAACCACACGCTCCGATAAATTAAAACAACCCCAACAATTAGATCATCCACAGACAACCCTGGTACTCCTCTTCCACTGACGATTTGACAGCATATCATTAGGTGACACAACATAGTCGACAACAAACAATTCAACTTCTTTTTTGATAGACGGCTGGACAGGCAACAACTACGGAAGCTCCACGCACGACATCATATCCAGACTTGTTCGAAGATTCAGGCAACAACTCTAGTACAAGCATCAACCCATGATCGTTAACAAACCCAAGTGCGCTTCCATATCCAGAACCACAACGTTGCAAGCATGGAATGAAATCATGCATGGGCATACTTACATGATAAATGCAAAAAGAGAATGAAAGCATGAAATGGGAAACCATGAATTTTACTGAAGCGGTTAGGGGATTGTCCTCAACTTATATGCTTAAATCAATTATAATGCAGCTGAAAGTAAAAAAAAAACTGAAGAATAAAACACATCTGTCACAAGTGCTGATCAGCAGTCCTTTGTTGATTAAATGATGAAAAGTTTGAATAACAAATGATGAAAGTTATACATTTAAAACAATAAAAAAAATTGTCACATGCTGAGCACATGAGCATCCTCATTTAAGCCAAAGTGTTATTAGTTATCTTATTTTTTCATAATTTTTTTCATAAATGTTGAATCATAATTTTGTATGTGTACTTGTGTTATTAAAGGAAAAAAATGTGAGAAAGCTAGACAAAGTCAGAAGTGCAATGAGCATCCTCGTTATTTAGGACAAGCCGGATATGTAGGAAAAAAAGCTAAATGGATAATTGAAGGTCATAATCCCTTGGTGACATTACCAAGTGGATCTTTTGTGGATCAAAGTATGACATGGGTTTTGGCAAGATCCAAAAAGGGGGTTGATGGAAATTATACAATCCCGAATGAGAAAACTAGGCGAGTTGCAGAAAAAGTGGTACGATTAGTTTTCATACATTCATTTTATCCCTTTAGCTTAATCTTTTGCAATACATAATAATACATTATTATGTAATTATGTTTTTATTTACAGAATGATTGGAGAGAAAAAGCCGTAGAAGGAGCTTGGGTTCCAAATAGACACGATGATGTCCTAAATCGTGCTCCTGAAAAAAAAAGAGCATCCAGGTCGAGTCAGATGGGTTGGTGGGTTGATCGGTATCAAAGACGTATTTGGGAAGGTACAAAGAAATAAAGTTCCAAGTGGCGTAGTATCGGTAGATGGCCTATATGTTATCACTCAGGAGATGGAAGCTAAATTCAATCAAAGATTTGAATCTATGGTGGATACAATTGTTCAGCAGAAGGTTACTAATATTTTGAACATGATGGGTATGAAGGTGCCAAATGATATAGGGGTCAACAGCACACCTTCAGTTGGTATTCGTAGTAGCTGTCATTCAGCACACTTGGATAAATTACAATCTACAAGCAAAACTCAAGATATGGATCCTTTTGAAGACTTGCAGGCAAACAATTCAAACGTTTACTTTTGTATATATATATATATCATATTATGCATTTAATATGTGTGTGACAAATGTTTGTTTTGATATTGTCATTCTAGAAACCAACCAAATGTCGTCTAGTTGTGAATTTGGACTTCAAAATTATTGTAGTGGGTCGTGGTAGGGTACATCCTGCTTCAAGGAATGGAGATCAATGCCACAATCAACAACTGTTGGTCGATCATGTAAAGGTTGGGATCGACGCAGTGGAGTCTATTCATGCGGGAGTCCCACTTCCAGTTCCAACTCAATATCTCACGACAATAGGAGAAGCGGTCGGTAGTTTTGCTCAATGGCCTAAAAGTCTTGTGCTTTTAGGAGAAAACGATGCAGTAAAATCTCTTGTGCATGTGCATTATTATGCTTATCAAATATATTGATATGATGATATGTGATCATAATTATGTGATAAATTCACATGAATAAGGCAGATTAATATTAGCATGACCTGTTAATATGTGCATTATTAGCATGACCTGATAATATTAGCATTGAAATTTCAATGATAATATTAGCAACACCTGATAATAATAATCTTGTGCTTTCAAAGTCTTGTGCATTATTAGCATGTGTAAATTTATGCACAAAGTTAGAAAATGGCATGACCTGAAAGTAAAAAATTTACATCCTTTAATAATTTTGAGAAATTATATTTGTTTATGTGAGGGCATTCATACCCCTAATATTCCAGGATATATTCATCATTACGTGGTAAGGTATTAAGAGTTTCTAGTTCTCATACCTAGGCCAATGTTTTTTTTAAAACATTCGGATCATTTTGTTTTCAGCATTTTTGAAAGATTACCCCATTCTTAGTTGTCTGATTATTTTTGAAGCTACTTGGTTCTTTTCGTTTTCCTTCCACCTTTATGTAAAAACTCTTTGAATGTAGCACTTTTGCCTTTTGATCAATGGATAGATGTTCACCTTTTGATCAATGGATAGATGTTCAAAGCTACGAGGCATGTCACTGTTGGTGTTGAGATTCCTAGCATTATTTGATACTGCACCAGCCTTAAAAATCGACGTCTATTTCTACCATTGCCCCATCTCAGCCAAGTCCACACTAAAAACCATTATGAATTTTAGATTGTATCAGGTCCGTTTTTCACTTGCATATAAGTACTGGTATATGCTTATTCTTAAATCAATTATAATGCAACTGAAAGTAAAAAATGTTATGCAAAAATTGCTCTGATACAAACTGTTATGCAAAAATTGGATCTTTATCACCTAATCACTTGAATATGCATTTGATTGAAAAATAAAGAAAAAACAACACAAATAATATTGGAAATATGAGCACACAATATTCCACCCAACCTCCCTCTTTATTGATTCACTAATAAAAAAAATGTTTACAATCGATCTCAACTATCGTTACAAACAATTACAACTTGAATCAATAACCTTATTGAGAAATAGGTAGAGAATATCTAACGGCTAATAAATTTGAAGGAGAACACTCAATTTGGAATAGCTAGAATGATCACTCTTGGTGGCTCTCACCCACCACTCTTGGTGGCTCTCACCCACACCTAATGAAGATGTCAGCTGGCCCTTTTTATAGAGAGAATTGCTTAATGCCCAAGAAAACTTGGCATCCAAATTATCTTCATATTTGTTATAAAACTATTTGGATAAGTACTAAATATCCTTGTAATAAATGTCCACAAATATAACAATCAATATCTCTCCATAAAATCTAGCACCAAATCTCTTCATCAAATCTAGCACCAAATCTAGCAACAAATCTCTCCACAAAATATGTAAGATTATTTGTTGCCCAAAATTGTGATTTGTATATCATCGATTTCAACACTCCACCTTGATACCAAATCACAACATCACCTCCACTCAAACAGTAGTACCTTAGTTCTCACTTTCAGCCTCTTCTTTCTCAATTAACACCATCTCGATTTTAACGGCTACGAGATAAAATCATCTTGTCTTCTCTTCAAGTCTAGGCTCAACTGATTTACAGGCTCAATTACACCTTCTTGATTTCATCAGGCCACAAGATTACCTAATTGATTTCCAGGCTCAATCACACCTCCTCTTTATCAATATACGCCTACCACTTGATCCCTCTTCATCTATATGGATCCCTCGAGAATTATCAACGTGAAGACAATAATCGATAACATGATCCTCAACGGATCCTCAGCAGTGATCAAAACCAACCTCTCCACCTTTCTACGGACTAGATTATTCATTCCAAATTCTCAAAATCTCCTACTCCGCAATAGCCATCCATGAAAGCAACATCATCTCCGACATCTACAATCTTCAATCCAAAATCACTCCAAGCTATGCGATGAACAGACTCTAATACCAAACTGTTATGCAAAAATTGCTCTGATACCAAAATGTTATGCAAAAATTGGATCTTTATCACCCAATCACTTGAAGATGAATTTGATTGAAAAATAAAAAAACAGCACAAATAATATCGGAAATATGAGCACACGATATTCCACCCAACCACCCTCTTTATTGATTCACTAATAAAAAATTGTTTACAATCGATCTCAACTATCGTTACAAACAATTACAACTTGAATCAATAACCTTATTGAGAAATAGGTAGAGAATATCTAATGGCTAACAAATTTGAAGGAGAACACTCAATTTGGAATAGCTAGAATGATCACTCTTAGTGGCTCTCACTCACCACTCTTGGTGGCTCTCACCCACACCTAATGAAGATGTCAGCTGGCCCTTTTTATAGAGAGAATTGCTTCATGCCCAAGAAAACTTGGCATCCAAATTATCTTCATATTTGTTATAAAACTTATGAATAAATACCAAATATCCTTGCAATAAATGTCCATAAGTATAGCAATTAATATATCTCCATAAAATCTAGCACCAAATCTCTTCATCAAATCTAGCACCAAATCTCTTCATCAAATCTAGCAACAAATCTCTCCACAAAATATGTAAGATTATTTGTTGCCAAAAATTGTGATTTGCGTATCACCGATTTCAACAAAAAAAACTTGAAGAATAAAACACATCTGTCACAAGTGCTGATCAGCAGTCCTTTGTTGATTAAATGATGAAAAGTTTGAATAACAAATGATGAAAATCTATGTGTTGTGTTTGGATTTTATAATATGTTTTTCACTTCAACACAGGTTCAACCATGCAGATTAAGTTATACATTTAAAACAATAAAAAAAATTGGCACACGCTGATCAGCGGACTATTTCTACCTGAATCTAGTATAATCTACTTATGCACTTGCAACTGAAAAGATGAAACACGGTATTTGCAACATAATGAAATATGCAGTGTATACATGTGAAAATTTCAGATGACTTGCGAATATAAATTTCGTGAACATTAAACTTGAACATGGAACTAAATAAATATAGAGTTTAAACATGAAATTAAACTAAACATTAAATGGAACTAAACTTACACGTGTATTTAACCTCTATAGCTTTAGTTCCTCAAAATACAGCCAATATAACTTTAAATTACTCGTGAAACTATAGTTTACACATTAAATGTAAATGTAAATAGACTTACAAAATATGGCTATTATAACTTTACAATGGCTTCAAATGGATATGTATATCACTTTATATTTGGTTGAGTTGAGTTTACAGTTTTTCTATGATTTTTCTTGTGAAGTTTTCAATAAAAAATTGCTTTGGCTTTATTTCTGATGGTTTCGAATGAAAACTGCTTTGGGAAAGAGTTGGGCATATATGATATATGTATTCATGTGTTGCTGTGATTTTAAGTTTAGTTTCGACTGAAAGATTTACGAAAAGAGACAAAGTATTTTAATAATATCATTGTCAGGTAATTAGTTCGAGGACAACAGCTGTACACATTTTTATTTATTTCTTTATATGGTCAAACATGTCAGCCACGGTATAAGATCGTGATATGAAATCACAGATGGTAAATTTAATTTTTTGCCTTAATTGGAATTAAGGCTTGTATGATGTTGAGTCTGCATGGACGTCGTATAAAAATGGGTCTGCCATCTCTCCCTGTGCAAATGGAAGCTTGATGTTAATCCTGTGCTGTGATATGAAAACACAGACTGTAAATTTAAATTTCTGCCTTAATAGGAATTAAGGCTTGTATGATGTTGAGTTTGCATGGACGTCGTATAAAAAATGGGTCTTCCATCTCTCCCTGTGCAAATGGAAGCTTGATGTTAATCCTGTGCTTTGAAATTTCAATGATAATATTAGCATTGAAATTTCAATGATAATATTAGCATTGAAATTTCAATGATAATATTAGCATTGAAATTTCAATGATAATATTAGCATTGAAATTTCAATGATAATATTAGCATTGAAATTTCAATTATAATATTAGCATGATCTGATAATATTAATCTTGTGCTTTCAAAGTCTTGTGCATTATTAGCATGTGTAAATTTATGCACAAAGTTAGAAAATGGCAGGTTAATATTAGCAGTCATTTTGAGGGGAATATTAGCATTCTTAATATATTAGCATGGGTAATATTGGCAGGTTAATATTAGCAGGTTAATGTGAGTATGGCAGGTTAATATAAGAATATTAGCATGGGTAATAGCATTCTTAATATATGAAATTTCATAGCTGTGTTGAGGGAAGCAATATAAATGGCAGGTTAATTGTTTCACTGGCTCCTATATCAAGTCCTAACAGTCATTTTGCAGGCTTCTTATAGTAACTTTTTATGTCTATGTTATATATACGAATGTGCAATATAGTAACAACAGTTTAAAAGGAATATGCAAATGAATATGGTGCAGGCTGCACCTATAGTGAGCACAAACAAAGTGAAAGAATGTCGTGCTAAGGTCATGAATACAAATGAAAAGGTCTTGAATACATCGTCCAATCAATTTGTGAAGTGTAAGGCAATCGTTGACGAAGTTATTTACGGATTCACCATATATATATATATATATATATATATATATATATATATATAGGTTAAACCTGGAAAAGTTTCTTAATAATAGCAGGTACCATGAGATACCACCTTCTTAAACAGCAATATACTTATTTTGAACTGTTATAGTAATAGTCGCTCAAAGAATCACTCGTGCGAGTACTGTTGATAGGTTTAATTGAAGACTGAAATAATGTTGAGCCAATCACATTCAATAGTCGGTCCACTCGGAACTATTGATAGTTTTCTGTACTATAGTTTTTCACTATGGTTTGCATTTTGTTAATTTGTTTTCCGTTTGAGATATTTACAATGCTGCAGATTTATATACTACGCATATACATACTCAGTATTAAAATATTGCATTGTAATGTCTATTTAGCGTCTGTAGATCTATATATATATATATATATATATATATATATATATATATATAACTGCATACACACACACACATATATATATATATATAGTCTTAAAATACTGCATCAGATTTTAATGTCTGTTTACATTAAAATTTTGCAGGTACTCACAGCAGATATATTCAGTGAGGCGCTTGGTGTATCGTTGAAAGTTTGCCTTTTGAGAGAAAAAGTTGCATTTTGTAATACTGCATTTATCACATCTTTCTGAAGCCGTGATTTAGTTAGTAAGTTAAAATTTGTAGTTTGGGCATATTGTTCATTCTTGTAGAAAGACCAGATTATATTGTATTTGGCTCTTTCTTGTAGAAACTGGATTATTAACACTATGTACGAATTATTTGTTTTCTAATTACTATGTTGTTGCTATTAAATGTATGGATTCACTTTATCAGTGAAATTATTTGTGAACTGCTCAATTTGTGTTGTTGTATAGTATGAATATCAATAATTATCTGTTAATTTGATATATTGAGAGAATAATGATGATTCATATATAAGGGGTGATATTATTTGCAAGTGGTTGCTTTGCTTCGGTTGTAGTTACAACCAAACTGAAGCAACAACAAGAGCCATTTCATGCTTGTGCACTTTGTTACATCGGTTATAGAATTCGAAGCAAGAAATAATTTTTTGCTTCGGTTATTTATTAGAAGCAAAAAGTAAAAAAACCGAAGCAATAATTTACTGTTTGCTTCGGTTTCTTGTCCAAAGCAACAAATTTCTGGCCTGTTGCGTCTGTTGCAGTTGCTTCGGTTGCAGAACTGAAGCAATAGGGGGTAAATAACCAAAGCAACTGACCTGATTTGTAGTAGTGTAACACGCTTTAATAACATAATTAATAAATTAATTAAACTAATCACCCAATTAACTAAATTAACAACGGTTAAAAAATACGCTGTCGTATCTTCTCTGTTTCCCCAATCTAGAAATTGTCGATTTGAAGAATCGACCGCCGCCATTGATTCGCGCCTCCGGACATCGATCAAAGGGCACTACGTTGAAGAGCATCGCGCCGCCATCCTTTCACCCAGAACGTCGTCAAACTCGACGTGACCGTTAGCCTCGAAAACCACCACAAAACGCCGCACTTTACAAGCCAATTTCTCCCAAAATACAACTCGAAACCATATGAACCTAGTATGGATTCAAAGCCCTTGGATTTCTCTACGAATTTCCCTTCATAACCATAATCTAATTCGGTGTATTTTGATTGCGATTTGAAGAATTAAAATTGAGCAGTTCCGTCCGTTATTTCTATGGGTGGCGGCGCTCATTGAATGATAAGGGTTAGGGCAATTTTTTAGGGTTTTATATAAATTTATTTATATTATTTTATTCCTTTATTTATAAATTTTGCAATTTAACGTTCCAAACTCCAAATAAATCCCAAACGACTATCAGCCCCAGCTAAATACCCAGATTTCGAACACATAAGGATATGTCTAGAAAACCAATTCGACTGTTATAATCAGTTTTTATTAAAATTAAAATATAAATCAATATATTTTAAATTTGAACGTACATTTTAATTTACCGGGGCCACATACTGACTCCAAAATTTCCAAAAAATAAATCTAGCTATTTTTTAACAATATGGTCCTAACAAAATTAATTTCGTCGAATTTGGAGATTGTTTGAAAAATGGTAATTTTCTGGTCGATCCAATTCATATTTAAATTACGGAACACATTTAAATTTACTGCGCTCATATATTAATTTCAAAAATTATGAAAATTGGACTCTAGCAATAATTTTACATTCCGAATCCAATAAAAGTGGTATCATCGAAAACGGAGGTGTTTGCAAAATTTCTATTTTTAAGGGCTACATATTATATTAAATTCCATAGCGACTATTCTGAATTTTCAACTAGACATGACTTTTTATTCCCGTTATGAAATCTGGATTTTTCACATTCGTTGAAAAGATATTTTCAAAAAGATTCAAATATTTCTGGTTTTCTAAAATCCGATTTATTTTGAATCATGTACATTCACTTGAAATTTGAAATCGAATTTTCAAACTACCACATCATTTCAGGCTCGTTATATAATTAAAATAAATTTACTCGTTCTAACTTTTAAATATTCAAAATTCATTAAAATTGCCAAAATAAAAATTTTAAATTGGTTCTGATTTCCCGGGTTGTTACAGAGCACGTCATTTAGCTCTTGATGTAGTCTTTCACTCGTTAAGGGAGGGGCCTGGATGGGGCCATAACCACCATGAAAATGCAGACCATACTTGGATATCTGTATTGTAGGCCTCATGAGGTGGACCTTTACAGGTATCAGCGCATTGGATGCAGCCCTATTACGGGACTCGGGGTACAATAGAAAGTACGCACGTGTGAGGGACTAGGTACACACACTGGGTGGTGTACAGTAGGGCATTACTTTGCGTTAAGACTTGACTTGACCAAGGAGTTTTGGCATGACAATCTGTTCTCTTGTATGGCATAGCGATGGCGGTTATGTGTGATTATGTGGCATATTGATATAAATTTATGTAGGTCGTTCGACGTTGGATGGAGGTCGTATAAGCTTCCATGTATGACGGTGGAGACCGTGCGAGGAGGGTACTATGGGAATACCTTGGGATGTTGGGTATAGCTACATATATACTATATTAGGTTAATCTACTAGGGAGTAGATGGGTACGACGTGAGTTCAGATCCTTGAGTGCTATTAACCCAAATAACTTAATAAATTAAGGAAACATAACTGAATGGTATATGTAGAGTTATTTCAAAATGTATAATTTTTCCAGTCACTAGACTTTGTGTTTTGACCCCCTCCTCATAACATACTTGCAGGTTAGAGATCTATGACAGAGATTTGATAGCTTTGGATATTTATTAGACAGTATTATTACTTCGGTAAGGCTAAATTTGATTATGTTATATTTTATCCATTCCATTGTGAGATGTCTACCGAGCTCTGATACATTTATTATCTCTGTCTTTTCTGGAGGATACCAGACAAGCCGAATCGAGCTTCGAAAGATTGGTATTTTTGAAAAAAAATTGATTTGTCGAAATTCGGGTTGCTACATTTAGGCTATGTTTTGTCAATTTATAAACCAACGATTAACGTTCTCAAAACTAGATGATGTTATTAACTTATTTTAACTTCTCAAATAATTATTTATCTTTATTTATCTATATTTAAAATAAATTTATTTAACTAGAAAAGATTACAACTAAAAATAGTTTTGTAAGTACGTATTTGGAAAATTCATTGTAACAAAACCCAATAAATTCTTACCAAAATTATACCATTATATTTTGACAAAATTGAACATTTATTTTGTCACTTAAACATATTTATATTGAAATTAAATCAAAATTTTATTTCATAACTAACACAAATTCATATTTAAACCAAATTAAATTTATTTTATATTCAAAAATCCCGGTTTAAATTAGTTACAAAATATGGATCTTACATTCATCCCCTTTAAAACTTTCGTCCTCGAAAAGGAGTCTAGGTTAATTAAGATTTTCTCTTCTTTATTTAATAACTCACAAATTTTCAAATTAAAATTTAAATAAAATCTTTGTTTATAGAAAAGAAATTCCATCCTCTCAATGGAAATGTCGAGTAGAATACTCTAACACACATAAATCCAAACAACCATATACGCAATATCTATAATATCCCCAAAATAATGACCTCCAGTTAGCTTCAACCGTCTATCCGACTCATCATCTACTGGGCCAAATACTGCCTACCAGTCAATGATTTACCGCCCTTATAATTATCAACAAAATTTTTGAGTTAGAAATCGCTTCCTTAAGTCTTAATCTTAATGTTCTAATTATTCTAAATTCAAAAGTTTTGTGAAAACCTATACTTTAAATTTCCAAAATTACTATTAAGCTTTACATGGAAAATCAGATTATCTTATAACTTAGCTTACCTAAATATTTTAGTTTCGATAATATCTTATTTCTATTTATTCCTGTCTGCCAAATGCCTTTCAGTAAAATTGTAAAACTTAACTCATAGGTATTCGTAACTACTTAAACGTTTCATTTTCTTACCTAGTAAGTTTTCAGAACTTATTAACTGTCCAAAATTGAAAAATTCTGATCCTTAACCAAGTATTTAAGGAAGTTTACTGTTATTGTTTCTAGTGGTCGTACAATTATTCCTTATACTTAGTATTTAACCTTTCAACTAACCCTTGGGTTACTCAACCTTTGTTCTATCCAAATTATTATTTTTCGACCTTTTCTGATAATAAGGAAATCTTTGTTGGAAAATCTGGATCCCCACCTACTAAATATCCCTTAATTATTGATTTAGTTATTACAATCTTATCAATATTTCAAAATCTCATTTATTTCATATCATCAGATACCTTACAGTCAAATTGTAAAGTTTAATTCACAAGGTGTCACAACACCAGAATTGTCATTTTGTAACAATTATAGCTGTTACAAATCAAATTACCAACGATTACAACTGTTGGTAGAAGGTACGTGGTATATTCTGTAACGTATTTCCCAACGGTTATAACTTTTGGAAATTCTTTAGTTCCAATTGCTATAACCATTGGAAAATTTTGTACATCTAATAGTTATAAATGTTGGGAAATTCTTTAGTTTCAACTATTATAACAGCTGGACAATTCCAGACATCTAGTGGTTACCTGTTGGAAATTTTATTTTTCCCAACATCTATAACCATTGGAAATTTTTTCAGTTCAAACGATTGTAAACATTCAACAATTTTGTACTTCCAACGATTAGGAATGCCTGCTAATTTGGTATATTGATCCTTATCTTATTCTGCATCTTATAGTACAATCAAATTTTATTTCATTTAACTATACTAATATGATAGTAAAAATCTAGTAATCAAATTGTAAAACTAAATTATCACCAAATTGCAAAAAAGAAAAAACATCGAACATATTAGATATTTAATACCAAATCCGACAATATTCAATATGCGACAACATCAAATTTTGCTACTGCAAAATATCTACAAGCATACAAACAACGAATGCGACATTCCATCCAATAACAAAACCTCCATCAACCAACTTTAGTAATGTATATTAATCATTATTGTGTTGCATCTCCATTCTTTATCTTCATTCTCTTTGTGCTGCGGCTTCTATTAAAGCCTAAATGTTCAAAAATGCACAAACTTAAAATAATTTTTTTAAGAATATAATAAAAACACAGAGAAGTAGCCAAGATCGCATGATCCATTTCAAAGCTGGCTCAGTTTCGACACTAAGGCGGGTTCTATTTGGTAAAACTAATCCTTGCTTAATTTGTACAAAGTAATATTGGTAAAACTAATCCCCGCTTAATTTGTACAAAATTTTATTGGTAAGCCTAATCCCTGCTTATTGTGTACAAATTTTGGTAAAACCAATTGTGAAATTCAGCTAGGTTTAGTTTGTACAAGACCGAGTCAGACTCAGTTTTGAAACTCAGTTCTAGAAGAAGCTGCAAAACATATTTAGGATCAGTTAGGATTGTTTGAGTTTTATTAGGTACCTGTATAGATAACAATCTTTGACATGCCAGGCAAACATACTGAACAGCATGCTAATGTAAAGCCTAAGATAAGTCATTCCCTACAACTTAGGATGAAATTAATAAAAGATAGAATTGGTTTATTATGGGATTATATCATATATATAGTGGATAATTATGTTTTTTATCATCATCACTACAACTTAGGAAAATGCTCGCTAAGAGGACAAACAAATTAATTATTTCTACCTTTAAGATCGAATTATTTATCCCTAGGTCATCAGTTTTGGAAGATGAAAAGCATCTCTCATCAATATCACATTCATACTCAACAGTTTCAATCTTGCCATACGCAACTACATGCCAAAATTCCTGTACCATGTATTTATCAAGTAGACATCCAACACATGAATATCTTCGAGCAAAAGCCTTATGTGCCATCATCTTAAACTCTCGAAGAGCGTAGTTCCTAGACAGATATACTAGTAATCACAAATTACATTATATTAAGTTATATCAACTTGACCTACAATTGTTAATTAGAATCGAACCTCCCACTCATAAAAAAAAAGTGTATTTGCCATCTTTACCACATTCAGAAAGTCAAAAAGGATTCAATCTGGTTGAAAATTTAAGCTATGGTTTTTTCTTCATCAAACAAACACCAACAGGAACTGAATCACTTAATGGAGAAATGAACTTGCATAGGCCTGATCCAAGATTAAAATGTTAAAAAACATATATAGTAGAGTTATCAAAAGTGTTTCTATCTTTGCATAACAACATTATTCAACATGTAAATAGTATTCAATCTTGGTTGAATGTGTTTCACAACTATTGATTGCATTATACCCACATAAACAGCAATATTATGTCATGAGAAAAAAAAAACATGAGCAGTAGTCTGTTATGAGAAAACATACGGAGAAATATCATCAAATAAAAACATAAAAGATAGCTTAAACTATATACACATGTAAGGAAAAGAGTGTGCATTAGTTTAACACAAAAAAAAAGAATGGGAATTACAATAATGACCTTGACACCTTATCTCATTGATGCCTATTAATCCGAGAGAGAGTATACAATAAACAAGTAGCCGTTGTGGAGATGAAACGTTTATGCACACATCTAGGCATGGCAATGGGGCGGGGCGGGCATGGGTAGTATTCCCCATCACCCGCCCCATTTGGTAATTTTTTGCCCTGTGTCCGCCCCATACCCGCACGGGTATCCATTAAACGAGTTTTAAAAAAGTTGCGGGTATCCGTGCGTACCCGCGGGTATCCATAATATTTTATTCAGTTCCTTTTTTAACCGTCTATTGAAATTGTTTAAAAATACATCAAATAAAAAAACAAATTAGACCTGGCTTATAGTTTGACAACGCATTGCATGGATTTGGCGACGTATTGATATAAACTAGTGAGGATGATTCAAGCAAGAACTTTCGCAAGATGAGTTAAATTATTCGATAAAAACATGCGCACAAATACGCAAAAGCCAACAACAATGATTTATGCATTGAAAAAAATACGCAATACGGGCACAGGTACCCACACATGGATATCTTATTATTCGTATCCGCCCCATAATTAACGTATATAAAAAAACCCGTTTATTTTATCCATGGGTACTCATTTAGCTATCTGTTTCATACCCATGACGGATTTTATCCGCGGGTAGTCGTGGGTACGTATTTTTTTGCCATCCCTACACACTTCCATTCAATAGCTAGGCCAACTTGAAATTCGCATAGAGCCCAAAATCATCCACTATACGTTAATATGAAAACCCTTCCCATGTTCAAGCAATAAATAAGTCCAAATGACATTAACTTATAAGTATTGAGAACAATTGTTAACAAGTGTTACTTACATTATAGTTAACTGTCACGTAGTGCGGGAACTTCCCACTTTGAGTAAATTGTGTACACTGCACTTATACTGGTGCAAGCATAACAATTCACTTTGATTGGGCAATAGGAAATAGAAACTTGTGGTGGTCTCATCTACTATTTTGATATGACAGATCATAGATGTTATTCTAACGCATATAAAAAACAGTGAGAATTCACGGAGTGTGAGTTTGTTCACATTTTGTAAGGAAAGTGAACAAAACACTCGACTCCTATTGGTGGAAATCGAAGGGATCCATATGGGTCCTCCTGATTTCCACGAATAGAGGATGAGTGTTTTGTTCACATCTTAAAAAAAGATGTGAACAAACTCGTATCAGAATTTCTCTCTTTGAGTAAATTGTGTACACTGCAATTTTACTAATGCAAGGCTGCAAGCATAACACTTCACTTTGGTTAGTCAATACGAAATAGAAAATTGTAGTGGAGATCATCTACTGTTTTGATATGACCGATCATAGATGTTCTTCTAAAACATATAAAAAGTACTGCATACAAAATCATACTCCCTTCTTCTACTTCTCTTGCCCTTTGTTATCCCACCATGTAATAAAAAATATCTTTAGTTTGGTCCACTTGACCATATTCTATTTTTTTGCTAAATACATTCTAACAAATTTGTAGACATGACATATGGAGCAAAATCTATTATAGTCAGAACTTCTAATACCCTTTACCTTAATTCTGCAAAACTGCGATCCCTCGGTGTTGTGAGAAAAACAATGTTTTTACTCTATTTTTTCACAATATTCTGCTTGATCAACCACTAACAATATCATCAATCATCGTTATAAACTACGTGCAAGTGTTTCTAACTACACAAATATTCATCCAACATTACACATATAATTACCATCCACAACTAATGATTTTTAACTAATTAAACTAAATAAACTATTCCAAATAAAATCGAAAGTGTTCTAACTAATATAAATATTCTAAATTAAATTAATAGAGTTCTCACTCGCATAACTCCTTATATTTTCACTATAGGGCTTTGACTGAACCGTTTTGCAGCGTCACCGCATTACACACTATTTTTCTTCTCTCTACCCAAATATATATATATATATATATATATATATATATATATATATATAATAGTGAAAATTAGGCACACATCCCTAAAACAAAATTTAATTAGTTTTACATCCGGTCTAACTTTTCATGTAAATTAGATCCCTATTTTTCAAAAACATATAAAAAAATATAAAAAAATCACGAAAATTCATTATTAAATAAAACATGTTCACGCCAAAAAAATCAGGTGGAAAAACAATCGATAAACAAGTCAAAATCAAAAAAATATACAAAACAGCGGAATATGTTGTAAAATGCATAAAAACATGCACATATTTCAAATATTTGCATACATGTATGCACATATTATCATGCCCTCTGCCTTTCAACGCATTACTGCATACAAGTATGCAGCTATTCTAAATAGCAGCATATTTGTATGCAAATATTCAGAAGATTTGCGGTTTTTTTTTTTTTTTTTTTTGCATGTGTATTTAAATAGTTGCAAACATGTATACAACTTTTTTTTTATTTGCGTAGACTGAGGGGAATATTTCCAGATTTTAGAATATTTTTTTAATGCAAGAGCGCATTTTTTTTTGTAAAAAAATGGAAAAGGCGAAGTGGAAGGAGGTGGAAGGCGGAAGGGACAAAAATTATTAGGGGCAGCTCAAAAAGAGGGGGCGGAAACGAATGGGAAACTTTGTCCCTTTTTTTTATTCCGCCTTTTCTTTATATTTAAAAAAAAAGCACTACAATGTTAAAAAAAATAATCTAAAATATGGAAATATTAACAGAAGTTCACGGAAATTAAAAAAAAAAAACTTGCATATATGTATGCAACTATTTGAAATACTTGCACCTATGTATGCAAGTATTGCATGTAAAAATATGGAGCGAAAATTTTGTCTGAAAATTGTTGAACACTTGTATGCAAGAATCTGTTTACCTTGTATACATGTATGCAAAAAAACAAACGCAAATTCAACATATGAAATACTTGCACAGATGAATGCAAGTCTTGCAAATATGTGCATGATTTGATGCTAATTATTGCATTTTTCGCTGTTTTATTGTATTTTTTTATTTTGATGCATTTTTTGATTTTTTTACAAGCTATTTTTTTGGGTGAGTACATGTTTGATTTAAATACGAATTTTCGTGATTTTTTTTTGTTTTTAGTGTATTTTTGGAAAATAGGGACTAAATTTACATGAAAAATTGGACTGGATGTGAGCCTAATTTTGAAACTTAATAGGGACCTATGCCAAACGGACCCTATATAATAATATATTTATAATTTCTTTTTAATATAAAAAAGGAGGGAAGAGGGCCGAGTCTTGGTAGGGTCTACGACCGGACTTTTGGAGGTGGGAGGCAAGCATGGAAAGGCCAGAAGATGGGCTGGCGTATGACAGTGGAGAGGGAGGCCGAGCATGGGGAGAGGTGTAGGACAAGAATGGGGAGGGGAAGTGGAAGCAGATGACGCCGAAAATAGGGAGGTAGTGGTGCGTCGATGGTGGACGATGTTGGGGACGGAGGCCGTTGGTGCTATGGCCAAGGTTTTAAATCTCGGATATCGGTCGTGTTTCATCTCGGGGATTTTATAGACTCAGTCTCGTACCGGGGGAGATCTCGGACGAGATGAGTCTAACTTAGGAGTTCGTCTCGGATTTTTGTCTCGGGTCTGAAAGTTCATATCGGAACAATCTCGGGGTACATGATATGTTAAAAATGATATTTTAACAAAATAATTTTTGTGAATGCTATTAAAAACATGGTAACTTAAACTTAAAATGCAAAATAGTTTTATTATTCTTTATTTTGCGAAAGATCATTCATACTCTAAATCATAATATGCTTAAAACAGAAATATTGTTAGACAGGAAACATTAAAAGGATCCAAAACATTAAAAAAATTAGCATAAATAGACCATAAAATACATAATTTCATAAATAATATGTACATAAAAAAACAAATATGAAAATCATAAGCATTGTAAAACGTATACGAACATACAATATAGTCATTAACGTGCAAAATGTAAAATAACAAAAGATCAATATGGCTAGATTTGAGTTTTTTTAATTATAGTTCTAGTTCAGACACAAATTTAAATTTTAACCAAAAAACTAAGATCTTGGACGATATTCCAGTATTTCGTCTCGATCGATATTGCAATATCTCGGGCTACATATTCGAAAGGAGATTTAGAGTGATATTTGTTGTTTTGTTTCGGAAGGAGCCCAAAACGAGAACTCGGGCGATATTTGTGAGATTTGAAACAGTGGCTATAGCTGATGGGAGCAAAGGGAAAGAGGGGAGAAATGGAGCTTAGGGAGGGAGGGAGGAGAGAAGTGAGAATATGATGGGAGAAGATGGCAAAGGGGGCGCACTTATATAGGCTTCATCTAAGGGCATTTAGGTAATTTGTCTATAGGACATATGGCACCTTCCTTAAGCCTCTTAACATGCATGCTTACACATAACAATACCACCTATGAAAGCCATTTTCCTTCTTTACAAAGACATGGACCATGACATGGTTTATATTATAAACACTCTTACAACACTTTAGGGATGTTTCAAATTAGTTACGCCAATAAATGTTGCGAAAACATTCACTTTTAGGCTATTTTTTGTCAATTTATAAACCAACGGTTAACGTTATCAAAACTAGATGATGTTATTAACTTTTTTAACTTCTCAAATAATTATTTGGCTTTATTTATCTATATTTAAGATATATTTATTTAACTAGAAAAGATTACGTTTAAAAATAGTTTTATAGATATGTATTTGGAAAATTCGTTGTAACAAAACCTAATAAATTCTTACCAAAATTGTACCATTGTATTTTGACAAAACTGAATATCTACTTTGTTACTTAAACATATTTATATTAAAACTAAATCAAAAATTTATTTTATAATTAATCCAAATTCATATTTAAACTAAATTACATTCATTTTATATTCGAAAATCCCGATTTAAATTAGATAATAATTCTGGATTTTCACATTGAAAGTAACGACGACCTACATTATTTCTATGTCACATGGCCAAAATCGAAGTTTCAAAACCACGTAAGCATGTAACATTTCAAGACTATACCTCATGTACTTTAGTTGTAGTCTGGATTTGAGGTACTACTTGTTGTTCTTTTTGAGCCATGGTTAATGTTTTCACACTTGGAGTTGCTGCATTCTCATTTCCAGCTATCGTTGTCACATATCTTCGTAATTTCGTTGTTCCATTTCCACATACCATGCAATAAATGTTCTAGATGGAGATGGATTAGGATTGGGTAGGCCTGACAAAATATCGGTATATTCATAGGTCAAGGGATAATAAATTGGCATTGTTATGAGTTATTTCTATTAATTTGAGTGATGGTTCATTCTCTATTTATGAATTTTAATTATTGTCACTGTGGCGAGATAAGTCACATGGGAACGTTCAAACGGGAATCTTTTCAAAGTGAATTTGAAGCCTTTGCCAAATTTATTCGAAAACATAACAGAATGAACTAATAATTTATCAATTTAATGAAGTTTTAATGAATGAATCAAATTTGATTAATTCGAGCTTGTTGCATAGTAGTAGTTCGTAATTTTCCGATTTGAAGTTCAAAGTGATGTATAAAATCGTATATAAGTCAGAGTTCTTTAAGACAAGATTCATTCGGATCAATATGATTATTATTTTCAAATAAAAGTGAAAAATCTAGATTTTATCTTATAGATTATGAAATATGTAAAAATCAAATTGTCAAAAAAAAATCAGGGTATGATCATTTATAAACCAAAACTAAACAATTTATTAAACAAAAAAATTTTATACTAAGATTTTCTTTATTTCAAAACGAACACTCCATTATTTATAACAAGCATAAACAATGCAAATGCATACCATAGAAGCTACTATGAATATCTAATTTGCAAACAAAATACATACATATCAAAAACAAACGACTTACAATAAATGGATAAAAAGGTAGTGCAAAGATGAATATTAAAGCCTATTCAGAGCCTAGACGCACAAACCAACTATTACAAAGTTCATAAGCTTCGTGATCAACGAATTTTGTTCCATATTCTAGTATGTACCCCGAATCGAAAGTTGAACAACTTGATTGAAAAACATTTTCTTCTTTATTCTCCTCGATAATGTCACGATAACGATAACAAATTATTATAAAAATGTTATAGTTTTTCAAGATTTCCAAATAAGATCGCCACGTTAGGCAGTCAGTATGATTGTTGTAAGCTTTAGTCATGAGGTTCAAAAGCATTTCATCGTTTACAACTGCATCTGTATGCAACATAATTTCATGCCTGCTATCAATCTCAATATGCACGAGTACGAGTAACTCCGAAGAAGAGAAACTAATGGAAGACTTTTTTGTTTAGAAGCTTATGTTCAAAGTTACGAAAACAGAAGGAAACAATTTGTAAGCAGTGGTATACAATAGAAACAAAAAGAGTCATCTCAACAAACATATGGCAACACACACTAAAATACAACATGAACATAATCTGTGCCAACATCATAATCAACACAACAACATGTACTAATAAGACAACATGAACATAACCATAGTTAAGAACTACTCAGCACTACAACATGTTCTGATAATATGACAATAGCATACATATAACAAATAAGACAAAGATAATACAGTACTGTATGAAGATAATACATCAACAACATAATCATCACCAACGTCATACATAACTACAGGTCATCAAGTCAACATCATCAAGACCACAATATCCTCATCATCATGTACTCGAGGTGTATGATGGTACCGCTCCTCGTCGGCAATAGTAAGCTAGTTAACACGGGCTATCAGATCATCTTTGCTAGATCAAAGCTCGACATACATAATGTGTTGCAACCCCAACTACATCTAATATAAATCCTCGTATGAAAAAGCAGTTGGATCTGGGTACTGAGTAACCTACACACAAGGAATATCAACATATCTATTACCACCCATTGATGTAGGAATACCCATCATCCAACTATAATCTACTGCTTGCGATGAAGATGGAGCGTGATATATTTGTGTGCTCTTCATGAATTACAAAAGCACCAGAGGAGCAATACCAGATCAGATAGTTGAGAGTCCAAATAAATCAACTGCTGTAGCTTGAATGAAAAGAGCCATATGCGACTGAGTGTAGAATCTAATCCAAAAAGCTGCATAGTCCAAACCGGCGATGATGAAGTAATCACTGCTCATGATATCGAGATATATGCAAATCATCACTATCATACACTCTCAAATAAGGTGTATATAGATGTGGAATATCAGGAACAAAATCACCATCTAATATTTGCCTCCAATTATGTTTAATGTTGTACCAATAACAACCACCAATGGCCGGAAATGCCACCAAAGAAAAACATCTAGCTGAAAGCAATCCAGCGTGGACTCTATACTCATCTGTCATATAAGGCAAACTGTAACACCTCGAAAAACATACATAATTTAGACATAAGTTAATTTAATTTAAAATAAACAATAATAATTAATAATAAGTTAATGGGATGAAAATGGAATTTCGTACAACTAGTAGTAAGGCTACAAAAGTAGGGTAGTTAGGTTCATGGTGAGACTCTGATCCGTTTTCATATTTTATTTACTGAAAATGGAGTCCATATGCAATAGATATTAATAAATCAAGTTGTACGTTTAAATTAAAGTATAAAATTTGAATTTCAAGTAAATAAATATGCAAATGTGAAATATATTAATAGGATAAGCATGAAAAGAATATTCCTTTTTATTTCAAACTTATGTACATATATTCATATACAATAGGGACAAGAATAATTAACATAAGGAAAGAAATCAATCAAATTTAATAAGGAATTAATAAAAAGGTATGTACAGGAGACGTTGTCTCCTAGGCTCGACCCCAAAAGGGGCTCGACCACCCCTCTAGGAGGGGTGTCGGCTGTCCCGGTCGACCGCCCTCCTGTAGGGGAGCCAAGCGAATGTTGATTTATGTATGGTCTTTTTATAATTCTTATCAAAAGGGCCACTTGGATTTAATTAATTAAACATAACGGAATGTATACATGATAAAAACTATAAATAGAGCCTCAAACCTGCAATCAAAACCCTATAACCATTCTCTTCCCCACCTTCATGATGCCTTTCTGCCATTGCTCATTTTCGGAAAAGAAAAAGGGTTTAAGTTCTTCTTCAATCTTTTTAACATATTCCATCTCTTCTATTATAATTAAGATTTATACATGTAAGAGTCTTATATATGTGATTCTTATATATATATATATATATATATATATATATATATAAATTATATATATTTGAAAGGTTGAAGCATGATTGTTCATGAAAGCCAAACCCAAACTTTATTCCACTCAATTCTGTTATTTCTCATTCTTATAGCCTTATGACTGGAATTCACCTAAGTTACTATTTTCTATAATTTGATTGATTAAAGTTGGATTATTGTGCCTAGGAAGATATCACGAAAAGAAAACATGATTAAACCCCTTTAATCTTTGGTTATTATTTGTTCATAGAAATGGACAATCCAATTGTATATGGGGTTTGGATTTTTGTAAATATAAAAGAGAAGCATTATTCTTGTTGTATAATTTTTTATATTGTTCGGATTCCTTTTGTTCTACTTCATATAAATCCATATGTTTAATTTTGTGCAAAATGTTAAGATTTGGATAGAATTGTAAATCTAAATAAGTTTAAATCTTTACTTTTCTAAATGGAATACTTGAACGTATTATTTGCAAGATATCTAAATATTTAGGTTTTGCGTATTAAGAAAGGGATACATTCAAAATAGGAATTTTAAATATATATATATATATATATATATATATATATTAGATATACGATGTTGTGTTTATCTTTTATTGTTGCAATAATCAAGTAAAAATTTGGGTTGCAAGTTTATATGTTTATATTGTTGTTCTTTCCCATTTTATTGTCACATGCTAATATGTACATTTATGTTTTGGTTAAAGAAAATATGGAAAATAACCTGTACACCTTTAATTTTAATAGGGATTGACATTTCAAAAATGTGGCAAGGACATTAATCTCGTTTGCTTAATTTACGTCACACACACATACATATATATCTATAATGTAAACAACGTAATATTAATAGGTATAAGTTCGAAATAAATACGATTAAATTAGGAAAAGAATTCAAATGTCCCTATAGAAATTTGTATGTTTGTATGTGTATGAGTTAATGGATTAATTAGAATTTATGACACATAGACACGAGGTTAACTATTACTTGTAATAGAAGCCTGCCCTGAGCCGACCGACATATCTAGCTTCTACAAGTAAATCTGGTTAATGTGAGAGGTCTAAGTGACATGGGTCATTATAATTAGTACACTATAGTACGAGGTTAGGCCCAACTTATTGTAGAAACCTGCATGGAACTGCCTAGCAAATCCATAATCTACAAGTGGTCTGCTTAATTGGGGATGTCTAGTGTATATATATTGTGTTTAAAGTAGGCCTGCCTTGGTAGAAAGGTATTAAGTGGTTGACCTATCTCTTGTGGGGGTATTAAGTGGTTAGGACTAAGTTCATTCCTAAGGTTCACCCCTTGGTTCAAAACAGTCATCGGGACCACCTATCGAGGATTTAAATGGTTATTGGACCCGCCTTTCTCCTATAAGGTATTAAATGGTCCTAATGAACGATAACTTGTGTAGGGTATTTCTCCAAGTAATGCCCACTTATTATCTAAGGGCTAGTGAGGATTAAGCTAGGTGTAGATTAAATATGTATATATGGCCTAAGGAACCACCATCTAAGGGAAGTATTAAGTGGCTAGGAGTTCACTTGTAGGAACGGCTAGATAGAAATAAGAGGGTTCTCTAGGAAGGTTCTTCTTAAATGAAGTTGTGTTCCTGATCTAATCCTGGTAGTAGTAGTCGTTACTTTTTCTTGACCTACATTGACATTTATTATTTAAGACCTTGACGTTAGAGTGACCTTGACGTTAGAGTGTGGTCTTAAGTGGTTAGAGGTCCGCCATATGGTATTAAGTGACTATAGGGAAGTCCACCCTAAATAAATTAAAGTATGGCCTTAAGTGACTAGAAATAGCCCACTCATAGGGTATTAAGTGACCATAAGAACATCTGCCCTTAAATTACCTTTTTGGGGGTATTAAGTGTATGTATGCACGTTCGCCCTTAGATGTACATATAGGCCCTAAGTGACTTCTAGGAAGTCCGCCTCGTATGTTTATTTTGTGTGTGCATGTTGCATAGACATAACCTGAAAAGTTTTAACTGCCAAATGTAGGAAATAGTCCTTCTTAACTTATATACATTTCATTCACCGGAACATAAGTTCTGACCTCCATCCTCTTAACATTAACAGGTTAGTAGGTGAGACTATAGATTAAGGATGAGGAACGATTGCTTGGAGGAGGAGCCTCTCGAAGATTTAGTTATTATGCCAGTTGCTTTATTACTATTACTGTTATGTAATTGGGATTATAATTGACATACCTTTTTATCTATGACGCATGTTGTAACTGACAATCTGGTTTTTAATTATGGTACATCTACTTTATGCTATTATATTTTGTCCCTTCCATTGTGTGAGATTCTGAATTTCGTTTTAGACTGCTCTATATATGTTTATTAGTTAATCCTTATTAGAATCAACAATCCGTTTAAAGTGGCTTTAAGTTCCGATAATGCTTTTCTGGGTCGGAATTTAGGCCCACTCCGGGCGGGTTGTGACATTTAGTATCAGAGCATAGGTTACCCAATTATGGGAAATCTACGTATGAGAAAAGTATTTGTTATCTGGAAAGGTTTTCAAAACTATATATATATATATATAAGTACTATACCCATAAAAATATGAAATTATACTAGGCACCTTCATCCTTCTTTATTTTCAGCCTTAGTACCATCGTAGGAACTCCACTGAAGGGTTTTTCCTTTTTCAGATAGTACAAATAGCTGACAACCATCCCGAGTAGGGGAATTCGGCAAGGCCTCGTTACTTGCCAAAATGGTTCCAATAGTACCTTAGGACCGTGGAACAGGTCCCTACTACCAATCCATTACCTGTGGAACCAGCAACTCAACATGCAGAAGGGGCCCTCAACTTCCCTTATCTTTGCAAAGATTTTCTTAGTTTAGGAGGTAACTCATTTTCAGGAACTAAGAACTTTGTTGAAGCGAAAGCGTGGATCTTCGAGTATGAAAGGATCTTTGAAGCTACCCGATGGGATGATCAACTTAAGCATAGGGTAGCAGCTTGGCATTTGAAGTAGGGCCCTCGAATGGCCTGATTTCTTAGGAGAACATGGGCAGAGTGTTTACATGGGAAAAGTTTAGAACCCATTATGAGACCAAGTTCTTAACTAATGTAGAGAAGGCTTTGCAACTTGAAAAGTTAATCCAATTGAGATAAGGAGAGATGAAGTTGAAAGAATACATGGGGAAGTTTACAGAATTATCCAAGTTTGGTAGAGGGTTAGTGGGCACCCTAATGGATAAAGCCCTTAGGTTTATTAAAAGATTGAATTCTCTATTAAAGGAGATACTTTTGCCCCAAGTTACGTTTGGAGCTATATTTGAAGCCCTCATTGAGGCGACTATTCTATATTCAGTTAAGAGTGTTAAGAAAGTTAAGACAAAAATGGGATAGGTACTTCTAATGATAGGAAAGACAAGAAGAAGAATTTTTGGCTTAAGAAGAAGAAGGGAGACAAGTTCTTTAAGAATGCCAAGACATGTTCTAGGTGACACAAGAAAGGGATGAGGCAAAGGAATACAAAGTGAACTTGATAAAGGCATAATTCAAAAGAAAATGGTTTAACTGTCATAAAGATGGGCACTTGGCGAGAAACCGCCTTAAGCCGAAAGTAGTGCAGAATGGTCAAAACTATGCCTTGGAAGTAGCACCGATTCATAGTCTGCCCCCTAGGGATCAGGGACAACCATCATTGGAAGGTATAATTTCTACCATAGGAATTTCTTTGTGTACCCTATTCGATTCGGGAGTCACCCACTCCTTCATTGCTAGAAACACGGTTGATTCCTTGAAACTTCCCTTATACTTTGCTAATAATTCGATAGAGGTATCTAACCCTATCTGACGGACTATGCTACTTTCTGTTGTTTGTAAAGACCTGTGCAGTTAAAGCACTTAGCAGTTCTAAAGCAGTAGAGGTGTAAAAAACTATAGTGGGGATATAGCGGATGTCCAAAAATGTTAATTAGATGTCAAATTATGTAACTAAAATTAGCTAATTATCATTCTTACATCACTATGCAGTTAAAACGAATAATAATTAATATTAAATAATATAATCAAAGAATATCATGGTTTTGCACACTTGATTCAAGGATTACTACATATTTCTATCTTATATAAGGCATTTATGACTTAAAATTAGCCTTTAACATTAACTTTTTTGATTCATTTTAAAAGAGAACTAGTCAAATCATCCTTTGTATATTAATATTGCTAAAGCAGATGCTAAAAAACGTTGATTTAGCGGGTGCAGTGGAAAATAGCGTGGCTTAAAGTGGAACTACTATTCATCGGTGCTAAATTGAAATAGCATAGCGGCCGGAGAGCGCTACAGGCTGCAGCAGGGATTTTGCGGCATAGGTAAAGACCTAGTATTAGACATCGGTGATGTCATCTTCTTTTGTGATGCATATGTACTTGAATTTGAGGGGTATGGTCCTATTTTGGGTATGGATTGGCTATTATTTTATGAGGTCATCCTTGACTACGATAGGAGAGTAGTTTGTTTAAGAAGCCATGGAGCGCAGCTTAGAAATTCCTTGTAAGACAAGGAATGGGGATTCGACCTTATTTACCTTATCTTATGATTTTGAAGGACCATCTTCAATACCAATTGTACGTGAGTTTCCTGATGCCTTCGAGGAGGTCGTAGGATTTCTACCCCATCGAGAAATATCATTTAGGATAGACCTCGAAAACGACGTGAGGCCTGCAACATTACCTTTAAGACACATGGCTCCTAAGGAAAGGAGAGAACCAGACAAACCAATCTCAGAATTATTGCATAAGGGTTTATTATTAGGAATACCTCAGAGTGGGGTGCACTAGTAGTGTTTGCCACAAAGTCTGATGGATCTTTACGATTATGTATTGATTATATGGAACTTAACAAGCTCACCAAAAAGATTAGATATCCCTTACCAATGATTTACGACTTGTTTAACCATTTGGGATGAGCCAAAATATTTTTCTAGTTAGACTTAGCTATAGGATTTCATCAATTAATGATTTCATACGAGAGTAAGTCGAAGACATCGTTTAGGACGCCTGTTGGGTTGTTTGAGTGGGTGGTTATGCCTTTTGGTTTGTTGAATGTCCCCTCTTTCTTCGTAGACCTTACGTGTAGGGTATTTTGGGGGAAACTCAATATTGTGGTAGTGTTTGTGGATGAGATCCTTATCTTTTCCAAGTCCACAAGGAATATGAGGATCGCTTGAGAAGAGTCGTAGGAATTCTGAGGGAAACCTAACTTAAAGCCAAATTTTGAAATGCCACTTTTGGAGGAATGAGGTCAAGTTTCTAGGACATATTATTTCGGGGAAAGGATTAGTAGTAGGCCCTACTAAGGTAGAAGCTGTCCAAGAGTGGATGATACCTTGCAATGCGACCGAGGTTAGGAGTTTCCTTGGGATATGTAACGACCTGTCATTTTGACCGCTTCAAGTCGGTATTTAAACCAACTCGACGACGTTCAAAACGATAGGTTGTTATTTGGCTTATAGGGTTTAAACAGAATTAACACAAAATCACAAAGTACAAATATTTGTAACGGAATAAAATTTCATATAAATATCAGAGTTGATACAATAATTTGTACAGCGGAAGAAATATAAATGTATACATAAATTTTCAATGAATAAAAATTTACACTTTATTGTTGAGCTTAGCGCGTGCACGTGCGTCTTCATGTTCCTCTCCAATTTGTGAGCTGAAATCTTCAAGATCTAGAACACTTCGGACCTGACCCAAGCATTCCATGAAAAAACACAAAACACTCGAGTCGGAACTAAACTTATTTCAAGTCCACTTTGAGGTAAACATGTAAATATATTTGCTTAATCCCAAAATTCTTTTTTTTTTTAATGGTGAACCATGCGAATTGCCAAAAATATGAACCGTAGAAGGTTGACATGTTTCTATGCAAAACCATATGATGTGGCCGGTTACAAATAAGAAAAAGTGGAAATTTCCTGAGTTGGTTGCAAGAAGACATGGTAGAACATGCATGCACATATGTAAGGAAAGACAGGAAAAAATTTGTTTAAAACAAGGGTACATGCATGAAAATGTTAAACAAGATGCGGCAGACATATGTTCGGGTCCTTACAAAAAAATAGTGCAGTATATGTATGTAAACAGCAATGCACGCAACGTTTCAACATAGCAATACTTAACGATTGCCCAGAATATTAAAACTGAACGCCAATGTGACATAAGGTAAATGCAGTGACCAGATTTATTCAAGTAGAGCAGTTTGAAGCATTCAAAAATAACAGGGCAGCGTGTTCACGGGTTTATACGTGTGCCATAATACGTATATACACATACAAAGTAAATATAAATAAATAAATATATATATATATACACACACACACACACGTATATGAACGACCACCGGTATATCCCCATTAACACCCCAATGACATATTCAAGCGGTCAGGGCCGGTCCTAGGACTTTTGGTGCCTAAAGCGAAAAATCAAAAAGAGGCCCTTGTACAGACGATAATGCATGACATCAAAACAATTTATAATATTTAAAAATAACGAAAAGATTAAAAAAAACAAATAACTTTACTCGTGATAATAATCCAAGTTACATAATAAAAATATACTAGTTACTTATGAACATTTTTCTAGCCTTCTGACTTGCAAAATTGCTAATAATATTATCATATTCAAGTTCATTGACCATATCTTGTTCAATCGATAAAAGCGCCAAACCATTTAGCCTTTCTTGTGACATAGTGGAACGAAGATAAGACTTTATCAACTTTAGCTTTGAAAAACTTCTTTCGGCCGAGGCAACTGTAACTGGTATAGTCAGAATTATTCTATATGCAATCCAAGCATTAGGAAAATTCAACTCTCTAGATTCAGAATTAATGAAATTCAACAATTCAATTGCTTTTGTTTTTTCCTTTGGAAAGATAACTTTCAACACTTTTAATTCTGAGAACAACTCTCTTCCATCAATATCAGAGCGCAAATCATGTCTTAGATATTCCTCAAGTTGCAAACAATTCCCCTTCAATTTCTCATCATCTAAAGAAGTGAATTTTTTTAAATCAAATAAAAAGCCAAATCTATCATCATATTCTTTGAATTGCTCAAATCGAGTCTTTAACGAAACACGAGCTTTATCCACAATTTGTAAAAAATAATTGATTCGGAAAGAATCTTCTGGTGTTTGCATTAGTTCTTCAATATTCACATCTTCATCGAACTGTTTCTTTCTGTGAATAATTCTTTTTTGTACAAAAACTGGTTCGACATCCAACGTTTGGGCTATCTCTTTAGCATCAACCATCGTAGAATCAAAACCCGTGTTCCTGAAATCCTCAAAAAAATCAATAAGCTCCTGTAATCTAGTGATTGCAACATCAATTTGCATATCTTCAGTTTGAAGAATTTTGCTAACGGTGTTTACATTTTTCAAAATTTCATACCAAATGCACAATCCAAATAAGAATTCAAAATTTTCAATTTCATTTGTTACAAGACTTCTTGCTTCACTCTTCGCCATAGAATCCTTGGTGCTATTTGATAAAGAAATTAAAGCATCTCTTATCTCTACAGTTTGATATCTTATAGATTTTACTGCTTCAACGTGACTTTCCCAACGTGTGTCTGATAATGGTTTAACCGTACAACCTGATACATGATCTTTAAAAACTTGCCATCTCTGTGTAGATGAAGAAAATATATTAAATATCCGTTGAATAACCCCAAAAAAGTTTGATGCCTTTGGACATGATTTGGCCATATCACATATCACAAGATTAAGACTATGGCAACCACAAGGTGTGTAGAAAGCTCTCGGATTAATTTCTAATAATCTTTGTTGCACTCCTTTGTGTTTTCCTTTCATGTTTGATCCATTATCATAACCTTGTCCTCTAATATCGTAGATATCAAGCTTAATATCTTCTAACACTTCTTCAAGCTTGTTAAAAAGTCCAAGCCCAGTGGTATCATCTACTTTCAAAAATTCAATAAAAAATTCTTCCACCTTTGCAGGATTAGTTGAAACATCGACACATCTTATTACAAGAGACATTTGTTCAATACGACTAATATCTGGAGTGCAGTCCAATATAACTGAAAAATACTTGGCTTTTTTTATTTTTTTAAGAATTTCATTTTTAATTTCATTCGCCAAAGTAAGTATTAGCTCATTTTGAATTTTATGCCCAAGGTAATGTATATGAATTTCTTTTTGTTCAACTCGTCGAACATGTTCCTGCATTATTGGATCAAATTCTGCTATCATTTCAATTAATTTGCAAAAAAGGCCATTACTTTTTTCGTAAAGCCTTTCATTCGTTCCACGAAAGGCTAAATTATTCGAAGCAAGCGTTTTCACAACAGCAATTATCCTTACCAAGACTTCCTTCCAACGTTGTTTTTCTTTATTTATTTGATCTAATACACTCTGATCTATGGTTGTTTTGACTTTCAATCTTGTTTCCAACTCAATCCAGCTGTTCATATTCAAATGATGATCTTTACTACTTTCATGTTGTTTCAACTTAGTACTAAGATTGCGCCAATCATTAATTCCTTCAGTAGCAAGATGACTAGCTGTCATTTGATTCATGAATAACTTGCAGCAAAAGCAAAATACTCGGTCAAGCGAATCTGAATATACCAACCATTTTCTGTCTTGTTTATCCCCGTTAGGCAAATGTCTGACATATAATGTGGAGGAAAAATGTCAATTAATAGCATCTTTTGGAAAATCACAATCACTATTCTTTATTACTCGAAAAGGACCTCTTTCAACAAGCAAATCTCTTAAATTTTGATCAATTTTTTTCCATGTACCAGGGTCATTTAAAACCACATTAACATTCTCCACATGTGATGAAGAATCAATATTTGCTTCATTTGTACTTATATTTTCAATGTCATGTTCGCTCATTAAAATATCATCATCAATCTTATCATCATTCTCATCAGTAATAGGGGCATTATCCACATTCAAACTCGAACCTTCTTCTGGACTACTTTTGATGAAAAATTTATTAAGAGCACCTTTCTGTGAATTAGTGAGTTCCTCAAGCCTTCTTTTTCTAGTCCTTTTAGCGTGTCCAGATTCTTGTTTACGCATTTTTTAATACTACAAAATTAACATTGAATGTTAACATATATTAATGATCATTATAAGAACAAAAATTTATTTACAACAGACTTTCACTAAGTTTTACAATTTTGCTCAAACTATATCCAGATTATTAGCTTGCCTCAACTCATAGAAACCAACTTTAAAATCACGAATTCTAGCTGAACAATAGATAAAGTCGCTGATCAATAAAATATGTTAGAAAATAAGATATCTAACAAAAATATAATTTATTTACAATAGACTTTCACTAAGTTTTACAATTTGTGCTCAAACTAATGAACTATATCCATATTATTTGCTTGCCTCAACTCATAGAAACCAATTTTAAAATCATGAATTCACTAGATTGTACGCAATCACAAATAACATCAACTCAGGTCCTCAACTTAATAACACTGTCACTTGCTTACAACGGCTACACAAACAAACAACATTTCCAGTACAATCCATAAAATGTAAAGAAAGGATTAATGGAAACAGATCTACAATCAAGAACATAAAAAACCAACAAATATGCTCATTAGGAATAAGATGCTTGATTATTTGATAGCATAATGAATGGAATTGAGTTCTTTAGGGAAATTTTCTTTGATAGGATAAAATAAAGGAACCAATATACAAACAGGTCTGAAGCATAGCTGATAGCACGGTCTGTTTTTTTATAACAATCACTGATTATTTTTCCTGCCAGAATATATACTAAACATTGATAGGATACAATAAAAGGCTATTTTTTTTTTCAAAGATCAGCTCTAAAACGACCTGGAAACAATTCAATTTATCGCTTGCTTCATTGCTAACTAATATTATAAGCACAACAGGCCAACAGCCAACAGGGGATTTGGGTAAAAAAAAGGAAAAATAGCATACTTGGAATTGCCGAATTGGGAACTGGGAAGAACCGAAGAAGTCAAGATCGAAGTCGAAGAAGAAGATCAGGGTGGAATTCGCCGGAGTAGCTCTCAAGTCGCGATTTAATCCTTCGGATTCTGCATCGCGATCGTATTTTTTTTTTTTTTTTTTTTTTGTTCTTCGGCAGCGAAGCGCGATATGGTGCCCTAGGGATTTTGGTGCCCTAAGCCGCTGCTTTAGCAGCTTCGGGCAAGGGCCGGGCTTGCAAGCGGTGCCAACCAAACAATACTCTTACATACAGATGTCCTGCTTCAGGTTCAACAATGACAAACAATGGTGAAGCCGGTTATCAGTAGCTTAACATAGCAAAGCATAAAGGAATTAAATAATCAGTAATGATAGATAAACTGATTGTAATGTTTGCTGATTACACAAGAATAAAGATGTAAAGTTAGAAACCGTTTCTTTCTACCATCCATGTAGATGTCTTTGTGAAATCATACACGCAAACCAATGTTGGCAACAGTTTGTATGTGTGTATGTCAAAAGAATAGTATCAATCCCATATATATTTGCCAAACCAAGTATAGTTTCTGTTCTTAGACTTTGTGAAGATCCCATACAACATTAGTTTATATGATATGCTAAGATTAAAGCTTGTCATGGGTAAAATCAACATACTAAATTGTACATGCAGGGTGGAATAATAGCAGCAATTTATTTAAGTCATCAAGGAGTCAATCTATGACCCAAAAGGGGAATCATACGTGCATTTGATGAGGCACAGCGGGGATCTATTAGTTCAAGTGCATCAGGACATACATACATACATACATACATACATACATACATATATGTATGTATATACATACATATATGTATGTATATACATACATATATGTATGTATATATATATATACATGCAACAGGAGCTAGCAAGCGTGGGGCTTAAGGCCAATAGCGACCACTCCGGTAAATACCAAACTGTCGTACTATATAGCAACATGTAAAACGAGGTAAGACGCTTTGAAGTATTGCAAGTGAATGGGACAACGGACCTATGGTCAAGACTGCAAGCGTATGGCCAGAGAATAACGGCGTTGTCACAATGATCGAGACCGGGAAATGAACACAAGGCAAGTGCCAAATGGACGCGTCGAATATGTAAGCCTAAGTCATGGCCCCCAACATGACAAACGCAGTAGCAAATAGTCTACTAGCAATTATGCTCAGTGCCAAAACAAAGCTGAAAACTTGAAATAATTTAATTGGAAGAAAACTTACCTCTGGTCAACAACATAGGCAATGGATTGGCGACTAACGACGGAGAGGGGCTGCTACTGTTGGAAGATACGACAGCGATCACAGGTTTTAACGCGGACTGGGAAACTTGGTTTTTGGCTTACTGGAATTGCCAGAGCTCCACCTGGACGCGGGAAGGGAAGGCTTACGGCAGCTGCGTTCGAGGGGTGTTGGTGACGCCAGTCTCGAGTGGCTCTGCAGCTTCTAGAGGAGGGACAAAGTCCAATACGGTGGCCATAATCTGGTTTTGGGGAAGGCATCTGCGCTTATAAACGGTGGCGGCAGCGCACCTAAACTTGACATGGCAAGTGACGTAAAAGTGAGGATCGGAGCGGTGGTCGGTGGTAGGTGCGAGACCGGCTGGTGACGGAGATGGAAGATTTGATTTTCGGTGGCCATGATTTGCTCGATTTTTGGGGAAGAAATCAATTTTGATTTTTAAAGTGGAAAGCCTAACTGACGGTAGGAAATAACAAGAGGAAAAGAGGAATGTTTTGTGTGAACAAAGGAAAGGGAGTACGCTACTTTATAACGAAACTATGGGAACCACACATAGAAGAGTGTACAACATGCAAAGAAGGATGGACATGTGTTAGAACTGATAGAGAGGTGGAAACAATTGGCAAATTTTTCCAGCACACCAAATATTCCAATGCTCAGACCAAATCCTAGAGTATATTTTCTCAGATATCGTTTTTGAATTCAAACGTTGGTTTAACTATGAAACTATAAAGATGGATTGAACCTAGATTAGGCCAGAGCACGATTCGTCAAAATGACGTTGTTTTGCTCATTTTAAATTTTAACACAAACCGAGTATTACCGAACGTTACCAGCAACCAGAATACCAGTGAAATGAATGACGTTATTTACTTATTTTATCACGATACAACTTCCAACAATTTTCGAAACAATCAAATTAAATCAATCATATTAAAATAAATCATTTCTTCATTAAATCACGAAATATATTTTTCCAAGTTTATTTCAGTTTAAAAGTTAAATTTCAATTCAAAATTTTCTAATATTGTTTGCTCTAATAACCGCTCATATTGAAATCAAGTTTACAATAACAATGGATAATATTCCTATTACTTAAATAAAAATAACGGTCAAGTAGAAATAGATATTTTTGGTATAAAATCAGTAAATACAATAGTTTACAAAAGAAATAAATTTGGGTTGAAATGGATAAGTAGGTTAAATAAGACACAAAAATTAATATACTATAAATTGTCAACTATAAGTAATGTAGTCAAAAGTAAGATGTTAGGCGTAATATAAAGGAGCAAGAACAAACGAAGAATATAATATATATAAAAGCTAAATACAAATAATTCAGTTCTGGATAAAAGAGTTAAGTAAAAGTTTAAACACTATGTTTGAAATAAAATGGTTAAGTACAAATAGTCGAAATAAAATTAAATAGCTAAATACAAAAATTAAAAAGCTAAAATCTTATATAAATTTGTTAAATACAAAATAATTCATAAAGTCATAAAACTTTAGTACAATTAGAAAATAGAAAATAGCTAAATACCAATAAAATCATAAACAGTTTAACTTAAAAAAAAAATCCAAACTTTAAATTTCGACAAACGTGCATATTAAAATTAAATGAAAAGAATTAAGGCTATATGTATTGATGTGTTAACAATGTCAAACCGTCTATAGATTTACAAATTAGAAGTAAACTCAAATTATGTTCAAATAGATAAATTCCAAATCCAAGTATAAATATTTACTTCAACATTAAACCTTAATTTAATCTAAAATTTAAATATTCTAATAAATTCAAATTATCTAACAAATGTTAATAAAGCTTCTTTTTAGCAAACATTCATATTAAAATTAAATCTACAAAAAGGAATCTTCATAAGTTTATTCAAATATGTTCAACAAAATTTAAAGCCCTAATTTTAAATTGAAATCCAAATATAAATATATTCCACTTTGTTCAAAATGAATAAAATTTCAAACTCTATACCGAAACCCACTATAAATATTTGTTTTAACGATAAATTTTGCATAAATTTATATTTCAAATGTCGAAAATTCTGGGTTGTTACAATCTCCCCCACTTAAATCTTTTCGTCCTCGAAAAGGAGAGTTGTAAAATTTTATGCTTAAGTAAAATAAGTCTTACTTATAAAATTTATTGAAACCAAATATATAAATAAAATAAACTTATTAAATCAAAATACTTCCAGTTTCTACTAAGTCAGAAAATAAGTACTAATTTTTTTACTAAGCTTGAAAATCACAATTAATTCATAGAATTTTAAACACACAATTTCCACATAATCAAAAACCTTTATTAAATCAATTAGTCATAAAATTTTAAATTTATAAGTTTGTCAGATTAAATAGCCAAAGATTACTCGTTCCAACGAGCCGTCCGCACATGATAACTGGATATAACTAAGGACAGCTGGCTACAAATAGTTCATAGGAATTCAAATACATATTTTATGTAATTAAATTTGTAAAACTTATCTTATCAAAATTATTATTTAAGCAACTTAAATCATTATATAAAACTAAATCGAAAAATCTGATATATAATGCAAAAGAAACTACATTTAAGGTACAAAATAATTTAAGTAAAAGTAGAAAAAATAGTATAGTTATTTTGAAATAAGTCGGTTTGATTAAAAGTAGGTTCAATAAAATTCAGAGAGTTTAATATAAGATAGACTTATAAAGTAAAAATAAGACGGTTAAATATAAGCAACTAAAAAAACTGGTAGAAAATAGATAATGCAAATAAATAGTAAAAACATAAAAAAAACTGGAAATTGATAAATCATAGGTACAAATGCAAAATATAATAGTTTAGTGAGATGATAAGTTAAATAAAATGAATAAATTAGATAAGTTAAATCAAAATACTATATAAATTACTATATTTCAATATCATAAATTCCAAAACATTTGAAAGCCTCGAAATGATTTCTCCAAACATAAAATCTTTTTCATTTCAAACCATTGAAGTACTATTCATTACTTTCATATAGAACCATACTTCACTTCGGGATTTCAAAACCAAATCGTTTTCAAAACTTCAAACATATTATGAAAAAATCATATCAATATATATGTTCCATCTCCTCGAGCAGTTCCCCTATGGCAAGGCCTAGGGACTGGCCTATCACATGCAATAATAGATAAATGAGGTCGCTCCGGACACCTAAAGCAGACCATCATCGGGGGTTCTCAAGCGAAGTGTATCTCACGATTTTCATCCAGACTCTGACACCAAGTACAAATCGCGAGGTATATATATCTCCCGGTTTTCATCCAGACGCGGACACCGTATATACCCACCTAGGTTTCTTAACCCTAAATACCATCATCGAGGGATCTCAAGCGAAGTGTATCACACGGTTTTCATCCAGACTCGGACACCAAGTACAAATTGCGAAGTATATATCCCTCATTTTCATACAGACACGGACACTATATATACCTTCTCAGGTTTAACAACCCAAAATCACACACCCTTCCTTTAGTCACGGTTACCCGAATCAATGGAAACATATCAAATCCTTTTATATCCCGAAGTCATAAATCATTTCACAACAATAATTCGCAAATACTTTCAATCATAGTACTGTTGTCTTTCGAAAATTTCAAATATCAAGATTCAAGTCATCGAAATTTTCTTAGATCATAAATAAATTTATAAACTATTTATCATATCCAAAATAATTTGGAAAAACAATTTCGAACATTTTAAAATACAGTATCAACTTCCAAACATACGACTTATGTTTTCACATTTCGAAATCAATAATCTTATTCGAGCATTTCAAGTCTTTCAACTTTTTAAATTAGAGACTTTAAGGCTCATTATATAGTTGAATAACCTTTTCTTTCAACTTCATTCAAAATCCTTTTTCACAAAATATAGGACTTTATTTCATTCTCTCATATTTCAAATATCAAAATTTGTTGAAAAGGTTACACTATTCAATTAGCTGGAAAATCTCTTGAAACCTTTCTTATTCAAAAATACCATCACACTCCTGCTACGCACTCCGATTTAGTACGTACATGTTCAAACTTGTATTGCTCCACAAAAACATTGATTTCAAAATCTTCGGGACCAAAACCTTATAATTAATATTTCCAAATCCAAATTTTGTTGTATAAGTTGGATTCTATGTTTCAAACACTTTCAAATCTCATTTATAGAGGTTTCATAATATCTTGAACAAATTAAAGATCTAGTTTGAATTCAATCTTACTTTCATTCGATCAATGGCACAAAGAGGTATATACATGGGTCAAGTCAAATTCAATGTGCTCATGTAAAGCGGAGACGTATACATAAAAATTCAAGATCAAAATGAGCACCAAAAGGTATGATGGTTCGAATCAAACCACTTGGCAAAATTCATAAGATACAAGGGATATGAATGCCGCTACATAAGAACAACGGTATGAATCTAAATGATTAGCGTAAGCCAAGATAGGGAAGTCAAATGCCTACAAGGCTACACATATCAGCAGTTCAATCATGGGATACTCGATATTTTCATTAATTTCCTCTTGAGTAAATTGTATTCCATTTTTATTCATAAGTGATTACCTATCAAGTAATTTCCATTCAATTCATTCTTAAAGTTTTAACGGTATTCTCCCCACTTAGACATTTATTATCACTTGATTAAACACCACTGTCAAAATCTGAAATGTGGGGTTTTATTCTCTAAAATATGATTTCTCAAACATTTATTGAAACAGCTTAAGTATTTCCCGACGTCTTAACTGGAATCATACATCTTCCTCACTTTCGAAACTTGAAAATAAACACTGATGATGTTCAGATCATCAACATAATCATTCTCAAGTGACTAGAGTGTGAATCTATATTTATTTAGTACACGAAGGGTTTAGCACATACGTTAGCTAGGCGTACGTCCAAAAATCTTCATGTACTTAATTGTACAACTTTGACGTCAGATAAGTACTCAAAACTATTTTTATTACAAGTTGATTATTCTTTCAAAACGGCATGCTTTTATAAGTTTTCATATATATGTTTCAAAGCTTTCTTATCCAATACCCATAAGTTTTTTTTCTTTCAAACCATGTTTCCAACATCTCATTCTTATATATATTTTCTTATATAAGATTCCACTTCATATCAATTTCCTCCTAAGACAATAGTTTTCGGATAAATCGTCTTCTTATAAGTTCATGTATAAGTTTCGAAACTTTCATATCAAATATCTTAAATTTTCATTCCAGTCTCAAAATCATTTTGATTCCAAATAGATTCGATATTCATCGTAAATTTAAAAATCTGAATTCATATTCTCAATAAACCTTGTTATCAAAACATCGCCTTTGATTTGGATTTATGCATCACGCATATCGATGTTCAATCGAATCTTCATATCCAATTACTCGGTCCAAAATTGTTTAGATCGAAATGCAAACCTTTCTAAAATAGTAAAATAAAATAGGTTGGAATAAAAAAGTTGTATAAAGATAAGGTAAAAGCTTCATAAATTATAACCCAATTAAAACAGTTAAGTACAAGATAATTTAGGTAAAATAGTTTAAGAAAAACAATAAGACAAAATAGATATTCTTGGTATAAAATAGGAGAATTCAATAATTTACAATGAAATACATTTAAATTAAAACAATTAAGTAAGTTAAATTAGATAGAAAATTAAGGTATTATAAATTGTTAAATACAAATAATTTAGACAAAATCGAGACTAAATAACTAAATGCAATTCAAAATGATTAAGACAAAAGCTAAAATATTATCAAAATACAAATAATTTAGACAAAAGTACTAAGCTAGGTATATATACAAAATGAATAATTTTAGTAAAGTAATTTAAGTAAAACAATAAATAAATAGCTAAGTAGTATTAGCTTGAAATAATTGGAAAAACAAGATTACTTTTAAAATAAAGATAGAACATATTAAAAGTAATTAACACCAACTTCACTCTGATCCGAGTCAATTTTGGTACTGTTTAAGCTCTCCCAACTATCATTTTCTCAAGTCGAGTACCGTCAAATTTAAATTTTATCACGTTTCACGTTTCCATCGTACATTCAAAAAATCCATATTTATTACTCGCCTTGATTTTCTCTACAAAATCCTTTTAAAAATCACTTGGAAGATTAAAAAATACTTAGAAAAACCCAATTCATTAGTTGCTTATCTTCTTTGAAAATTTCGAACAACTTAACAATGGATTTCCAAAATTTTACCGCAAAAAGCTTTTACGTAAGAATTTGAAAAGGAACTTTTATTTCCGATTATATTTTCTTTAAAATATTTTATTTTTGAAATCTCTTCCAAAAAATTATTTTTCAAAATTCGCCGATTCTAGCATCAATTCTGCTTATTCTAAGGTATTTCTACCTTATCTCTAATGAGTTTTTAAAACCGAATAAGCTAAGCTTTTTATGAACCTAAGCTCTGATTCCAAATATAACGACCTGACATTTTGACTGCTTCAATTTGGTATTTAAACCAACTCGACGACGTTCAAAATGGCAGGTTGTTATTTGGCTTACAGGGTTTAAACAGAATTAACACAGAGTCACAAAGTACAAATATTTGCAGTGGAGTAAAATTTCATATAAATATCATCGTTGATACAACAATTTGTACAGCAGAAGAATTATAAATGTATATATAAATTTTCAGTGAATAAGAATTTGCACTTTATTGTTGAGCTTAGCGCACGCATGTGCATCTTCATGTTCCTCTCTAATTTGCAAGCTGAAATCTTTAGACCTGGAACACTTAAGGGCCTGACCCGAGTGTTCCATGCAAAAACACAAAACACTCGAGTCTGGATTAAACTTATTTCAAGTCAGTCACTTTGAAATAAAAACGTAAATATAATTGCTTAATCCCGAAATTCTTTTTTTTTTTTTAAATGGTGAACCATGCGAACTGCCAAAATATGAACCGTAGAAGGTTGACATGTTTCTATGCAAAACCATACGATGTGGCCAGTTACAAATAGTAAAGAGGGGGGATTTTCTAAGTTGGTTGCAAGAAGACATATGGTAGAACATGCATGCGCAGATGTAAGAAAAGACAGGAAGCAATTTGGTCAAAACAAGGGTACATGCATGCAAATGTTTAACAAGGTGCGGCAGACATATGCTCGGGCCCTTATAAATAAATAGTGCAGTATATGTATGTAAACAGCTATGCGCGCAATGTTTCAGCATAGCAAGACTTAACGATTGCGCAGATTATTAAGCCTGAACGCCAATGTGACATAAGGTAAATGCAGTGACTAGGTTTATTCAACTAGAGTAGTTTGAAGCGTTCAACAATAACTGGGTAGCTTATGCACGGGTATATATGTGTGCCATAATACATATATACACATACAAAGTAAATATATATATATATATATATATACATATATGAATGGCCACCGCGTATATCTCCATTAACACCCCAATGACATATTCAAGCGGTGCCAACCAAACAATACTCTTATATACGGATGTCGTACTTCAGGTTCAACAATGACAAACAATGGTGAAGCCGGTTATCAGTAGCATAACATAACAAAGCATACAGGAATAAATAATCAGTAATGAAAGATAAACTTGTTGTAATGTTTAATTCTTACACAAGAATAAAGATGTAAAGTTAGAACCCGTTTCTTTCTACCATCCATGTAGATGTCTTCGTGAAATCATACACGCAAACCAATGGTGGCATCAGTTCGTATGTGTGTATTTTAAAAGAATAGTATCCGTCCCATATATATATATATATATATTTGCCAAACCTAGTATAATTTCTATTCTTAGACTTTGTGAAGATCCCGTACAATTTTATTTATAGGATATGCTAAGATTAAAACTTGTTGTAGGTAAAATCAACATACTAAATTGTACATGCAGGGTGGAATAATAGCCGCCATTTCTTTGAGTCATCAAGGAATCAATCTATGACCCAAAAGGGGAATCATACGTGCAGTTTGATGAGGCACAGTGGGGATCTATTAGTTCAAGTGTATCAGGCCATCATTAATACTATGAAACTATATATATTGGTCAAACATATATCCATGCAATAGGAGCTATCAAGGGTGGGGATTAAGGCCAATAATGACGAATCCGATAAATACAAGACTGTCGTACTATATAGCAACATGTAAAACGAGGTAAGACACTTTGTAGTATCACAGGTGAATGGGACGATGGACCAATGGTTGAGACAACAAGCGTATGGCCAGAGAATAACGGCGATGTCACAATGACCGAGACTGGGAAATGAACACAACGCAAGTGCTGAATGGATGAGACAAATATGTAAGACCAACATGACAAACGTTGTAGCAAATAGTCTACTCACAATTATGCTCAGTGCCGAAACAAAGCGGAAAACTTGAAATAATTTAATCGTAAGACAACTTACCTCTAGTCAATGACATAGGCAATGACTTGGCGACTAACGACGGAGAGGGTTGCTAGTGTTGGAAGACACAATAACGGTCACAAGTTTTAAAGCGAACTGGGCAACTTTGTTTTTGGCTTACTGGAATTGCCAGAGCTCAACCTGGACGCGGGAAGGGAAGGCTCACTACAGTTGCCTCCGAGAGGTGTTGGTGATGTCGTTCTTGAGTGGCGCGACAATTTCCATAGGAGGGACAAAGTCCAATACGGTGGCCACAATTTGGTTTTGGGGAAGGCATTTGCGGTTGTAAACGGTTGTGCAGTGCACCTAAACTTGACAGGGCAGGCGACGTCAAAGTGAGAATCGGAGCGGTGGTCGGTGGCAGGTGCGAGACCGACTGGTGACGGAGATGGAAGAATTTATTTTCGGTGGCCATGATTTGCTCGATTTTTGGGGAAGAAATCAATTTTGATTTTTAATGAGGAAAGCTTAACTGACGACAGGAAATAATAAGAGGTAAAAAGGAATGTTTTGTGTGAACAGAGGAAAGGGAGTGCACTACTTTATAACGAAATTAAGGGAACCACACATAGAAGAAAATATCAACGTGTACAACATGCGAAGAGGGATGGACATGTGTTAGAACTGACAGAGAGGTGGAAACAATTGGCAAATTTTTCCCGCCGCTAATGTTGTTTCAACCGGTGTTTTATCAACCGGGATACAGCGGAAGCTATGTGAACCGCACGATTAAAAATCATTCCATGGTTTAATTACCGTTTTGCCCCTTGAATTGTGTGAATTTGTACTGCCCCGGTGATTTCCACCGCTTTCTTCCCCGGTTGAACAAGCAATGTCCTTTTCCAGCATACAAAATATTCCAATGTTCAGACCAAATCCTAGAGTAGATTTTCACGGATATCATTTTTGAATTCAAACCTGAACTATGAAACTATGAAGATGGTTTGAACGTAGATTAGGCCAAAGCACGGTTCGTCTAAATGACGTTGAACTCATATTAAAATAAATCGTTTCTTCATTAAATTACAAATATTTTTTTTTCCAAGTTTATTTTAGTTTAAAAGCTAAATTTCAAATATTTCAACTCAAAATTTTCTAACATTATTTGCTCTAATAATCACTCATATTGAAATCAAGTTTACAATAGCAATGGATAATATTCCTATTACTTAAATAAAAATAATGGTCAAGTAGAAATAGATATTTCTAGTATAAATTCGGTAAATACAATAGTTTACAAAAGAAATAAATTTGGGTTGAAATGGTTAAGTAGGTTAAATAAGACAGAAAAATTAAAATACTATAAATTGTCAACTACAAGTAATGTAGTCAAAAGTAGGATGTTAGGCGTAAAAATAAAGGAATAAGAATAAAGAACGAATATAATAAATATAAAAGCTAAATACAAATAATTCAGTTCTGGATAAAAGAGTTAGGTAAAAGTTTAAGCACTGCGTTTGAAATAAAATGGTTAAGTACAAATAGTCGAAATAAAACTAAATAGCTAAATATAAAAATTAAAAAGCCAAAATCTTATATAAATTTGTTAAATACAAAATAATTTGGAAAGTTAGAAAACTTTAATACAATTAGAAAGTAGAAAATAGCTAAATACCAATAAAACCGTAAATAGTTTAAATTGAAAAAAAAAATCCAAACTTTAAACTTCAACAAACGTGCATATTAAAATTAAATGAAAAGAATTCAAGGCTACATGTACTGATTTGTTAATAATGTCAAATCGTCTATAAATTTACAAATTAGAAGTAAACTCATATTACGTTCAAATAGATAAATTCCAAATCCAAGTATAAGTATTTACTACAACATTAAACCTTAATTTAATTTAAAATTTAAATATTCTAATAAATTCAAATTATCTAGCAAATGTTAATAACACATCTTTTTAACAAACATTCATATTAAAATTAAATGTACAAAAAGGTATTTTCTTCTATAAGTTTATTCAAATACATTCATCAAAATTTAAATCCCAAATTTTAAATTGAAATCCAAATATAAATATATTCACTTCGTTCAAAATGAATAAAATTTCAAATTCTATACCGAAACCCACTATAAATATTTGTTATAACGATAAACTCTGCATAAATTTATATTTTAAATGTCAAAAATTCTAGGTCGTTACAAGTTACCAGGCTACTATTGGAAATTTATTAAGGACTTCGCGAAGATTACAACCCCTGTAATCCAATTAACAAAAAAAGATCATAAGTTTGTGTGGATTGAGAAATGTGGAATTGCCTTTGAGAGGCTGAAGGTATCTCTCACAAGTGCACCTGTCCTTATCACCCAGATGCAATCAATATGCTTACAATTTTTATAGATGCATGTGGGACCGATTTGGTAATGGTACTCATGAAAGAGGGTAGAATAGTTGACTATGCAAGTAGACAACTCAAGGATCACGAGAAAAGGTACCCTTCGCATGATTTAGAGCTAGCGGCAACGATTTTCCCTCTTAAGATGTGGAGGCATTATCTTTTTGGAGAGAAGTTCGAGTTATTCACTGATCATAAGTCTCTTAGATATTTTTTTCTCAATGAGATCTGAACCTTAGACAACAGAGAAGGATGAAATATTTTGCAACTTTTGATTTCTCCATTCAGTATACCCCTGGGAAGGATAACGTTGAGGCTGACACTTTAAGTTGGAAGCTCGTTATCCTTATTGCTATTATCGAGTGGAGAGAGTTTCTCTCTATTTTCAATTTGAAACCACCATATAAGGTAGCTCAAGGATTTCTTGGAGCTATGGAGATAATACCATGATGATAAGTTGAGGGAGTTAAAGGGAAAAGTTTCTAAGGGAGAATCTTTCCCTCATTCTAGTAGATAATCTGTTGATGATAGTGGTATCTTGAGGAGAGATGGATGAATTTGTGTTCCTAGGAGTGTGGATCTTAAAAGGGAAATTCTTGAGGAATGTCATATGTCAAGGATGACCATTCACCCCGGAGGTGATAAAATGTTTAGGGACATGAACAAAAGATTTTATTAGGAAGGAACGGAAATAGACGTGGCAGAGTTCTTTTATAAATTCTTAATTTGTCAGAAAGTGAAGGCAGAACTTGGAAAGCCTGGACGACTTATGTTAACCTTGGAAATTCCCACTTAAAAATGGAAACACATTTCTATGGATTTTATTGATGGGCTTCCTAGGAGTAAGAAGGGGAATGAAGTTATTTGGGTTATAGTAGACTGATTAACGAAGAGCACCGATTTGATTCTAATCAAGAAGAATAGAACCACTTCTTTATTAGTCCAGTTGTATGTAAAGGAGATCATTAGGATACATGGGGTTCTGACAACTATCATTAGTGAAGAAGACATGTTATTTACTAGCGAATTATAAAAGAGTCTTTAAGAAGCATTGGGAACGACCCTAAGTTTGAGCACAACCTACCATCCGCAAATAGACGACCAGATAGAAAGAGTCAATAAAGTTTTAGAGGATCTACTTGGAGCTTGTATAGTTGACTTCGGAGGAGCATGGGAGCAACACTTACCTTTGGTAGAGTTCTGGTACAGTAAATCTTATCAATCGATGATTGGTATGGCCACATATGAAGCTTTGTATGGGCGACCATGCAAATCGCCAACGTGTTAGTGGGAAACTACCGACAAGGTTTTACTCAGACCAGACATTATCCGTGAGTCCATGGAGATTATCACTTTGATTTGGTAGAGAATAAAAGCTTTCCTAGATCAAAAGAATTCATATGCGGATAGGAGGAGAAAAAAATTAGAATTGGTGTTGGAGATTTGGTATTTGATAAGTTTTCTCCTCTTAAGAAGACAGTTCGGTTTGGGAAGACTAGGAAGTTGGCTCCCAGATTTATTGGGCCTTTTCGGATCTTAGATAGGATTGGGAAAATGGCTTATCGTGTGGAGCTTTCCGAGCATTTATTGGGGGTCAACAACGTTTTCCATGTTTCGCACCTTCACAAATGCCTTCATGATTCAGCCGAAAGACTCGAGCTTAATGGTTTTGGGAATATAGGGAGCTTCGAGTTGGAGTCTAGGGTGCCTCGTTCCACCGCAAAAATCGTGGAGCACAGAAGCAAACAATTCTGTAACAAATCTATTCGCCAAGTCCAAGTTCAGTAGGGGAATAACCCTTTGGAGAGCACCTGGGAGACCAAGAAGAAGAATAGACTTACTCATTCAGAGCTTTTCTCTAGTAATTATTCTCCTTAAATTTTCTCATTTTGATTGCATCGTGGGTTCCAGATTGGATGGTAGGATTTGGATGCAACATAGATGCATCATGCATTCTTATAGAATTAATACATATTAGGATGTTTCACATACATACTGCACCACTTGTTACACATACACACTAGGACTGAGCCCATTATTAGCAAGTCTACAATTCGTAATCACTATGAATTATGGATGTATATGGATGTTTATAAAATAACATGTTGTTTAGAGCGAGTTGTGTTCTTTGCCAGTTCAAAAGATTTCGGGATGAAATCTCTAATAAGGGGGAGAATGTAACAACCCGAAAAACATACTTAATTTAGACATAAGTTAATTTAATTTAAAATTAACAATAATAATTACTAATTGGTTAGTGGGATGAAAATGGAATTTTGGACAATTAGAAATTGGACCACGAAAGTAATGTAGTTGCATTTGTGGCGAGATGCTAATTCATATTTTATTTACTGGAAACGGAGTCCGTATGAAAAAGATATTAATAATCAAGTTGTGCGTATATTTTAATGCAGAAAGTTTGAATTTGAAGTAAAAAAATTGTTAACTGACCTTTTCGTCTGGTTCCAAAAAGTATGAAAGCCATGCTCGACTCAACATATCGTGTGATGTTATAGCTCTAGGTGTTGCCAAAGACTTGTGGGAACGAGTCGGGATGGGTTACGCAGACAGAAACCTCACCGCTCCTCAAAACATTGCCAAACCAATGCCTCGAACTCCAAAAAGCCTCGAGTCCCGCTAACCTTGACTCCTCCAAACTCGTTCCAGAATCCCTCGTACCCTCTGGGTTATGAAATTCGTACTCCACTGACAGGTACGAGTTTTCGAGAAGGGATGAGGGGGTCCGAGCTTTTGGTGGCTTGCACTATGGGATACGAGGTTTGCTGTTGTGGTCCCCTACTCCTACCTACTCCTACCCAACCACCCCACTATAAATACCCCCAAGCTTACACTTCAAAGGGATTGGATTTTGAGTTGATTTGACATCTCTTGAGAGCTCCAAGAGACCATTTTAATAACATCCATGCTTTGAGGAAGAAGAAGGGAAAAAGTATCTTTTTTCTAATATTCATATATGACAATTATGACCTCAAATTACTTAGAAATGTGTGTAAAGCGATGTCATGTGGTAGTGTCAAGCTTGTAACTCCTTATTGACAATAAAATACCAGCGACTCTTCCAAAGTGGACATAGTCCCCTCATGGACCGAACCACTATAAATCTCGTGTTATTTACTTCTTTCTGCACTTATATTTCCATGCGAAACTATAATTCTTAAGTAATTAGGAATTTTGGTTGTTTACGACATATTTTGTCATCAACATTCTGGTGCTTTCACTGAGAAAACTTGGATTCGCTTCTTTGTCGCACATCATCATCTCGACTTAGACATGCTTTAGGTTCCTTCTCTAACCTGTCGCCAAGTCTGCTTATGATGGCAAAGAGACCACAGAATGCAATGATCAGCTCTTTTACTGCAGCCGAAGCTAGAACGTCTCAACAACCTCAATCGGAGGATATCCCAGCCGCAACCATGACTCTTCCTCCTGTGGACCCCAAAGCTCCCGCAACACAAGCGTTGATTCACGTGTTTAATGAGAAATATGACAATACAGCTATCGAGCTCAATCAAGCACTTAGAAATAATATCGACCTTATGCACCAACTCTAAGAAAGTCGGCGCATTATCGCTCTACTTCAGCTCGCTCAGAACAATGCCCGACCATGACATACTATCTCGAAAACCTCCTCTTCTGAGTCAAGGGGCCCACATCAAAGAAGAAGGTTTATCCTCATCAACAATGTCGCCGTTTGTTCCAACGCTCGTACCAACGGCAATGGCCACGACAACGACAATGGAATTGGCGACCGAACTACCGTCACTTATAGCAGGAGAGCACGGTACTGCGATCGTTCCCGGTTAATTATCAATGACGAGCCATGTTAGAGTAACTGAAACCCTCCTCGACGAAACTTAACGGTCGCCACTCAGAATCAAGGGCCTACTATCCTGCATCCCCGTTGGCTCAAGTACTTCCGGACCAAGATGCACACTAACCTGCTCAGCTTAAACACCCATACCAAAATCGAACTATAGATGTTGATGACATGGAAGAGGATGACCTGGATGTGTATCATAGAAGACGACCGCGGGGCAGAACTCTAGAAGTTCGTCAAAAACAATGGATTACATCGGAAGACCTGAATCCAACATATCTCCCCACATGGTCTGAAGGATCATGAGAGAAATGCTAGGGAATGCCAAAGACTCATGGGAAACCCACATAAGGTGCAATCCCTTCACTAGGATTATGGACGAAGCCGAATGGTCGTGATGCTTCAACATGCCACAAATGGCACTCTATGACGGCATGACTGACCCTTGTGCCTTCCTAAAATGCTACGAATGGAAAATGGACTCTAGTCGGGGCACCGACCTGGTCAAATGCAAGTGCTTACCGGTTTTCCTGTCAAGCACAACTTTACTTTGGTTCTCTCACCTTCCACTTCACTCCGTCAACAATTTCAGCCAACTGGCCACAGAATTGATTAAACAATTCAGAGTGTACGTCTCGACTCTGAAAACACCATCACTCTGTCTAACCTTTACCAAGGACCCATCGAGTCACTTAAGAGCTACCTCTCGTGGTTTAGTACCGCCTATGCCTAGGTCAACGACCCAAAGCCAAATACCGTGCTTTTCCAACTTGCAAAAGGCATCCTCCCCACTTCCGAATTCGTGGCCTGGATGCAGAAAGCAGCCTAAGAGTCTCGACGCTTTCTACAAAAAGGTCGGACAACTCTTGTGTCAAGAGGAAGCGAGGCATAACCAAATTTTCCGGACCAACCATTCCAACAACCTCATGACGACACCATCGACGACAACATCAAAGGGAACAGGTTAGAGAACCCTTCGGTAAGGATAAGGGGGCAGGTCCCAAGAAACCAAAGCCGAACAACAGCAGGCAAGGCGACTGCAACAACAACCAGGTTCCAATGGATCCTAAGAAGCCCTTCCACTACCAAGCTTATGAGACTTACACCCCGATAAATGAAGACTTAAAGACGATCTACTTGGAAACGTGTAACACCCTCTAATATAAGAAGCCAAATTCTTGGGAGTTCACTGAACGCGAGAAGAACTCTGGCAGGTGCTGTCAATACCACGACAAGTGTGGGCACAATACTAATTATTGTCGCTAACTCAAGGATGCGATCGAAAATCTCATCCGCGAGAAGCGCCTTGAGTCGTATGTTCAAGACCCTTTTCCTCCCGATGAAACCCTTGGTCCTCCTACAACCGCGCCTCCAACGCTTGCCAAAGCGACTCCAAGTCCGTCCAATCAAAGGCGGGGCATTGTAATCAACACTATCAGTGGCGGGCCTTACCCCACGCACGAAAGCTTCTAAAAAAAAAAAGAGGAGTACGTGAACTCTATTAAGCATGCCACCTTTGAAGCTTGCTCCACTCTGGAAGAATCTGTCCCCGCCAAACTTCAAAAAACAATGGGGGACGACATTGTCTTCCACGAAAGAGAGTCTATAGGAATCGAGATCCCAACCACAGAGCCTCTCGTGATCACAACTCAGATCGGCTCTGCTTCTGTCCGAAGAGTATGATTGACTCGGGAAGTTCAGTCAACATCATCTTCAAAGCTACTTACGATCATATGAGGTTGGAGACCAAGGACTTGAAACCATGCCACGTTCCATAGCTTTAACAGATCTTCCAATCATCCAGTAGGCATGGTTGACCTACCTGTTGAACTAGGAGATGGGGATCGGAGCCGGGTCCGGATCCTCACTTTCGTGGTTATCTACATCATCTCTCCCTACAATGTCTTCTTTGGACGTCCCTTCCTTACAGAATTCCGAGTCTGCATGTCACCATGGTCTCTCCTAATGAAGCTCCTGACATAGAATGGGATCGGCACGGTTAAAGGTGACCAAGCAACTTCTTAAGATTGTTACGCAATAAAATGGAAGAATGCATGCAATAAGGACAAAGGAAAGACCGTTCCTCTGCCTTCCTGTGCCAAGACCGCCTCCACATAGCAATCAAAGGCGTCTGAGCCTTAACTCAGGAGCCACTGCCGTCTTTTTTACGATCTTGATCCAAGGGAGGACGAAGAGCTCGACTAAGAGAGGGCTACCCTAGTTGAAACTACTGTGGATGTTCCGATCAGCCCCGATAACCCGTTAAAGGTCTTGAAAATCGGATCACAACTTCATACCGCAATAAAAGAAGATATTGGGGATTTCTTAAGGGCCAACCTAGATGTGTTCGCTTTGACGCGCTCGGACATGTGGGGCATCAACCCCGCATTCGCTTTCCACCACTTAACTCTCGACCCCTCACTACCTCCGATCAAACAGAAACGCTGATTCTTAGGAACCGAAAGATCCAACACACTCACAAACGGCAAGTGGCGAACGTGCGTCGACTTCTCCGACTTGAACAAGGCATTCCCCAAAGATAGCTTACCGCTTTCGAAGATCGATTGACCTGTTGACTCAACCGTTGGATGCCAGCTCTTATCCTTCATCGATGATTTTTCAGGCTACAATCAAATTCTAGTGAATCTTCCCGACACACCTCTTTCATAACCAACCTTGGGCTCTACTGCTACCGCGTCATGCCTTTTGGTTTCAAGAATGCGGGTGCCACTTATCAATGAATAGTTAACTACCTCTTTAAGAACCAGATTGTAAAATCCATAGAGGTATACGTGGACGATATGCTGGTAAGTCTAAAATGTCAAGCAACCACGTTCAAGACCCCTCCGAAATGTTCAATGTCCTCCGCCAGTACGACATGAAACTTAATCCCTTGAAATGCTCCTTTAGAGTTGCCTCAGGAAAATTCTTGGGTTTCATTGTCAATTCCCGAGGCATCGAAGTCAATCCAGACAATATCAAAGCATCCGAGATAATCAAGCCCCTCAAAACATCAAGGATGTTCAAAGTTTAAACGGAAAGGTCGCCTCTTTAAGTTGATTCATCTCCAAAGCCATTGATAAATGCATTGCCTTTTTCGGTTTGCTTCGGAAAGGGAAGCGCAACTTCAAATAGACCCCAGAATGCATCGCTGCATTCAAGGACTTTTTTAATCACTTAGAGCGACCACCACCTATCTTGTCCAAATCTATGGACCACGAGGACTAATATGTTTATTTAGCTGTTTCTATGTAGGCAATTAGCTCGACGTTGGTACGCATTGAAGAACGTGTCCAGCAACTCGTTTACTACATCAGCAAAAGACTAATAGGGGCAGAAAAGAGCTACCCAAAGCTAGAGAAACTAGCCTACTGCTTGTTGATCTCTTCCCAGAAGCTGCGACCATACTTTCAGTCTTACCCCATAAAGTTTTATACTGACCAACCACTGCGATACGTCCTGCTACAACATGAGGCATCTGGACAACTGCTAAAGTGGAACATAGAGCTGAGTCAATTCGAGATAACATTCATCCCCCGTCGAGCCATCCTCGGGAAAGCTCTCGCTGACTTCATAGTGGAATTCACCGCCCCCGAGGAGTCTCCTCCAGAAAGCATCGAGGCTCAAAACATTCAATGTAGACTGTTTGAAGATGGATCTTCCAATGACAAATACTATGGCGCCGGAGTCGTGCTCATCACTTCAGAGGAGCACCGAGTATGCTACGCTTTAAATCTCAATTTCCCTGCTACCAACAATGATGCAGAATATGAGGTCTTGATAGATGGACTTAGAATCATGGTTGAACTTGACATTAAGGCCATCCGTATCTTCTCTGACTCACAGTTCATTATGCGCCAGGTGTAGGGGGAATACCAAGCCAAGGAAGCACGGCTCGCTCCCTATCTTGCCCAGGTTCAGGAGTTGCTAACCAACTTTGACCACTTTATCATAACGCACATCCCCCAAGAAGAAAATGAGAAAGCGGACTCGTTGGCCAAGATGGCAAGCTCCGAGAATGCACAACTCATAGGGGTCGCCCCAATCGAAGTAATCGATTTACCAAGCATTGCCGGATGTAGGTTGATTCGGTAATGGATACCAAAGCCGAACCTAAGTCTTGGATGACACCGATCAAGAACTATTTGCAACACAGAACCCTCCGGGGATGTAACAAGGAAAGAAGAGCACTCACTCGCCAATCATCTCACTACTTCATTTTGGATGGAGTGCTATACCGCTAAGGTTTCTATATCTCACTACTTCGATGCGTAGCCCACGATGACGCCAACCGATGCTGACAGACGTGCACGAGGGCGAGTATGGCGATCACACTGGGGGGCAAACCTTAGTAAGAAAAATCATCAGGCATGACTATTCTGATCCACACTCGATCAAGATGTCGCGAACTATGCCCGCAAGTACGACAAATGCCAGCGCTTCCTAAAGATCCCAAGAGCCCTGCCTACCGAGTTGACACAAATGGTCAGTCCTTGGCTGTTAGCCATGTGGGGAGTAGACATCATTGAGACTCTTCCAATGGCTATAGGCTGGGAACGTCATGCCATCATCGTGGTTGATTACTTTACCAAATGGGTGAAAGACGAAGCTCTCGCTATGATCACCACTAAGATGGTAATCAATTTTGTCGTCCGCAATATCATTACCCGCTACGGAGTCCCCCAGGCTATCATCTCCAACAATGGAAACCAATTTGAGAGCGCGGAGTTCAAGACTTTCTATCAGCGGCACAACATCGAAAAGATATAGTCAGCGGTGGCTCACCCTCAAGTTATTGGGCGAGTCAAGGCTGTCGATAAAGTGATTAAGTCCATCATCCAGAAGCGTATGGAAAAATTCGAAGGCTTATGGGCAGATGAACCCCCTCTGGCTCTATGGGACTACCGAACCACCCATAAGTCAGCAATCGGCCACACTCCATTCGCCCTTGCCTATGGATCCGAAACCATCATCCCCATTGAACTAAAGCTTCAATCTCATCGAGTTACCTACTATGATCCATAAACCAATCAAGATTTACTTCTAGAATCGCTCGATTGCTCGAATAGAAAAGGAATGAGGCTAAACTAAGGGCTGCCGCCCATCGTCAATGAGTAGCCCAATACTTCAACTCTAGAGTCCACCACAAGGATCTCAATATTGGGGACCTCGTCCTGAAATAGGTCTTTCCCCCACTGACTGGTCTCAGTCCTCGCTAGGAAGGCCCGTATGTCATACAACGGAAGCTCATTGATGAGACTTTCAAGCAAGCAACTTTAGGCGGAGCCGCGCTGCCAAGGGTCTGGAATAACGAATATCCGCTGCTACTTCACATAACTTAGCATACAATTTTCCTTCTTTCCAAGATGTTTTGTTTTCTTGAAATTTAAGGCATTGTAAAGGTTGTTACTACCGAAGTTATTAGTAAAGATGATATTCAATTTCCTATGTCCCATTATGTTTACTTCCTGCATGATATGTTTGATTGACCACCGCAACTGACTTGCATACACAAACACTCCAACGTCGGATCGGCACCGCGAGCACGGGAACCGATGCCGCCATTCGAGCCTTGAACCAACATCGGGGATAAACACAAATAGCCCCGATTTGGCATCCCGAGAACATGAGCCGGCACCGCTACTCGAGTCCCGAGCCCGTGACGCGATCGGGTATAAACAACTCTACTTGAATCTCGGCCCAGCACCGAGACCGAATATAAATCGTTCTTCTCCCAAGTCCCTAGACTTAGGGGCAGCCCACCAGCCAACCTAGTGTGATACCAACTACTTGCACAGCTCCATCCGACCCACTGGGTCAGGATCCGGGTACCCCTCGGATCTTGGCCCAGTATCGACACTTAGCTTAAATTGTTTCTGCTCCTAAGCCCCAAATCTTAGAGGCTGCCCCTCGACCACAATCCGACCCCTGGGTCTGGATCTGGGCATTCTTTGGCGAATTAATGACGCCCTCGTGCTCTAAACTCGAAAGAATGACGGGAGAGCCAAAAGTCGGAAGAATTGCAACGTCGACACCTTCACTCTACTTAGGACTAAGGAACTCTAGGTGGTTCAAGGAAAAAGGCACCTAGACTGGATTCCATTCCCCTCAGGATTCCCGAACGCAGGAAACCCCTCGAATGGAACCGACGCTTGGTCTCTGCATGACCAGGGACACCCCTAAAGCAGAGGCTCCCAATCGCATTTCGGTCAGTGTAACAATAAGTACACTTGTGCAAGTACAAGACGCGGGAAAACATAAGACGAACATTTGAACTCTTAACACGAAATGTAATTTAAATAACTCCTTTCACACACACCCAAAGAAAACTACATATCCAATAGCTTTCCTTTCTAATGACATTGTGTACATGAAAACCACACCGTACCTTTAAAGACCAAAAATGAGGGCCATACTCGCATATAGTATCGACCTACGTAACCAAAACATTGGTAACAACTATGGTAATTACTGATGCTACTAATCTTTCTTCTTCCTTTTCTTTTTATGAACAGATTCAACACTAGATAGGTCACCACCCGTGATCGACCTCTTCCTCCTGGAACCACTTCCACTCTTTCCACCTCTATCTTTCATAAGAGTAGCTGACTCGAGAGTAACTGAGGTGCGCATTCCACCGTCATCTTCCCCACTCATAATCTCTATAACATCTCTAGGGACTATGCACTATAACGGTTTGGGGGCGATGTTCAAAGAAAGAGCCAACATGGTGCCACCTCCTCCCAAATCTTTCTTGGCTTCAGACTTGGCCTTCTTCTTAGCATCCCTAGTGGCCTTCCGATCAGCCAGTTTCTTAGACTTGAGTTTGGCCACATCATCCGCCTTGATCTTATTGAAGGCTTCCTCGGCTCTCTTGTTGGCATCATTGTCAGTCCTCTTCTTCCTTGCCTCCTCATCAGCTATCTCCTTTTCAGCTTCGGCGTCGGCTTTCTTCTTCGCTACCGTAGCGTCGACCTTCCCCTCGGCATCCTGCCTAGCCTTTGCCCGAGCCTCCTGCCAAACAGCTTCGTCCCGCCTCCTCTTTTCTTCCTACTCTTCATACTCAGCCACCATCTGGGCTTTTGGGCCTCTACCATGGCTTGCATTGATGGCACGTAGGCTTCCACCGGACTTGTCATAGGAGCACTCTGGCCGTCCACAATCTCTCCTTCCTCTAAAGGCCCTTATAAATGTTGGACTCTAGCTCGACATCCGAGAATGCATCCACCTGATCGCTTCCCTCTTCAAACTGCATCCCTTGCAGTCCTGACCCAGGTACCATTGTTTGGGGAAGCATAGGTGCAAAACTCGGTGTCATAGTAGCTCCAAGAAGGGATGCACAGCAAAAACACAACCTTTTAGTCCATAAATTCGGTAATCACATCATCTTCAGATATTCGTAGTAACAAAAATTTACCTTCGAAAAGAAATGGGGTAGGTATGATGGGGAGTGTGCTCCCTATAACAATCAAAGTAGATCTAGTCACTCCCAATCCTAGGTGCTCGGGATCATATTCAGTTGAGGCTTGGACTGGGACAATGGGACCACTTGTTATGGCGGATTCAGAAGTTAGTGGCCGATATGAGCTTCCCTCCGTAAATGTCTCGGTGATGACCACGCTCTTCGCATGAACGAACTTTCCTATTTCGGCAGCACGCATTGCCAATATTTCCCTCTTGGCATCCTCCTACAACAGTCTCGTCCCTTCCTCCAGTTTTTCATGCTCCTTGCCTATCAGGAGCTCTATCATCAGTTGATGTTCATTTAAGGTTCCTGCGTCCACTTGGCACAGCCAAGCCTCATACGACACCAATCTTTCCCAAGTTTGGGCCAACATCCGAGGGTAATCCCCAACTCATGAAATTCTGCGAAACTTTAGGTCCTTGACATACATGTTTCGAATGTGCTCCTCTAGGGATGCCTCCACTTGGACCTCTGCCTCCAAGATCTCCTCCCTTAAGTTCTCCACTTCCCTCAGATGTTCAACCTTTAACCATCCACCGAGCTCAATATATCCTTACTACTGGCCTCGGCTCCCTCCTTCTCCTTCTTGGCCACCTCTAGTTGCCTCCCTTGCTCAGCAACTTCCTCTTGGAGTTTCTGAGTCCCCTTATTCCCAGCCTTTAACCTCTTGTTCTCCACCCTTAGGGACCCATAATCGGTCTTAAGCTGAGATACCCGTTTATTGTTGTAACGACCCAGATTTTGACGGACCGATTATTTTTCAAAAATCCCAGTCCATCGAAACCCGAGTTGGTTTGTTCTGGTATCCTGCAGAAAAGACAGAGATATGAAACATGTCAGTGTTCAAAAAACATCTCACAGCGGAAGGAATAAAATATAATGTAATTAAAACATAGTTTTACCTTAATAATAATATTACTAAACCAGTATCCAAAGCTATACAGTCTCTGTCATGAACCTAACATGCGAATGTTGTGAGGAGGGGGTCAGAACATAAGTCCTGTGTGACTGGATTTAAATTATACTTCTGGATAATCCCACATATACCATTCAATTACATTTTCTAATTTATTGGATTATCTGTGTTATTAGCATTCAAGGCTTACACACGTCGCACCCATCTACTCCCTAGTAGATTAATATAATAAAGTGTATATGTAGTTACCCCCAACTAAGGTACACCCCATGGCACCCTACTCGCACGGTCTCCACCGTATCATCACAGGAATATAGCAGTCCCTAATCCTACGCCTGAATGTCGTGTGGGTTTCTGTATATATGTCAACGCTACGTCTGCAAAGAACCACTACTTGTATATTACTTAAGCGCTCGGACTGCAATCATTGAACCATTTGATCGAATAAGGTTCCATCCTCGAATAATGCCCTCTAGTCTTATGATACACCACCCAAAGCGACATGAGTGTACCTAGACTTTCCCACATACGTATCGCCAATCGTTCTCGATGTCTATTGCATATGTTCTCTATATGTGCGCCCAAGTCCCATGGCAGGGCTAATCAAGAAACACAGAATTCGGTCAGGAGCTTTCAGATATCTGCCGATTGCAGATGCTAAGGTCTGCTTTTACAGTGGCTATGGTCCCACTAGACCCCTCCCTCAACTAATGAAAGGCACTCAAGAATATCAAGAATGAGAACTTAACCCGGCCCCTTATGCCCTTCAAACCTATTGGCCAACCTCACCCTTAACTTGATAGCAAAGTGTATGGTCTTTTGGAGTTCTCCGCCTTTCCGCTTTACATTCTGACTGAAGATGGTAGGTAGACGACGAGTTGCTATCACAGGACACTAACTGGTCTCGCCGAGTCACGCTGGTCCATCTTAGTCTTTTGATTGCCCCTTATTATTACAATCAAGGCATACTCATTGGTTCACCTACGCAGACCTAACCTCTGTGAGTACATGTGGATCATCTGCCACACACAGGGGAATACCAAGAGTACCCTACATCCCCGGAAGCCGCGTGCTTCTTAACCCAATTCGTTGGAGCCTACAAGAATATCTAGATGGACATGCGCTTCTCTTTGTGTCTTTTGACACCCCGACGATCTACCCTTATGGTTATTCATCCTCTAACGTATGGACTGGTCCAAGTGCCTCAGTTTTATATGTCATTAAACCCTACATCTAACCATTAATCACGCGCTTGCGCCACCTCATGAGTTTTCTCATTCAACTTGGTTATTCTCCTTCACGTTAACTTCCTTTTCAAGTTTACCAAGTTATCCTCGCTTATTAATTCAATTTATAATTTAACCCATTTAAGTTCATTAATAAGCCTACAACATGTTATTCTCATAATCTATTCATTACTCCATCCCATGGTTACCATAACATGTTCTACTTAATTTATAATTAAGCACATCTTAATTCACAGATACATTGGTAAGAGAATAATTTCATTTTTCCCTATCATTCCTTATAACTTATCTTATTTCATAAGTTATAATTCCAACTTGTCCCTAGGACAAACCTATCTATTATCTTTTTTATTCAAGTTCATTCATAATGGGTTACTATCATCATTCCCCATTTTGGCATTAATTAAGATTAACTTAACCTTTCTCATTTCTTTAGCAAATTTACTTAACCCCTACTCAATTCAACTGGTTCGTAACACCACTACAGATTTAATTAGGTTAAGTATTCCAATTCAACAAATTAACATGCTACCCATGTTACCCACTTGACCCCTTTTATTATATCCATGTCAACCCTACATGTGTCGTCTTGGTTAAGTGTTCATTATTATTTATTATGTCCGTAAACATGCAAGACCTCTCACATTAAATTGCCGATTGCGGTTGCTGGATATGCCGGGCAGTTCCGGGCAGACTTCTACCGCATCTGAATCTAACCTTGTGTCTTGACACCATTACGGTCCAATTTCCACCTAAGACCTCTCACATTAGATTACCGTTTGCGGTTGCTGGGTATGTCGGGCGGTTCCGGGAAGACTTCTATCGCAGACCAAATCTAACCTCGTGTCTTAGGCATATAAGTTCTTATTATAACTTATACTCATAATTCAAATCTTAGATTATAATATATGTCAATTACCCATAAGCCCTCAATTCACATTTATGCTTATAATCTATCAACATATTATGCCTATAATCCCAGTTCAACTTATAATCCCAATTTCATGTTCATAATTCCAATTTGATTTGTGTACATAAATCCCACCCTAATTATATTCATAATTCCAAGCATAGTTATGCCCAATTCCCCATATATGTCACATTTCTTCTTACATTTAATTAACTTCAATAAAAAAGTGAAATTATTCCAATTCTACCAATTGTTCATATTCATTAAAGATATGCTCCAAAATTCCAACCTATCAGTTTTGCCCCAAATTACCCAACCTTAAGTTGCGCTCAAATTACAGTCTTGCTTATTCATGTCCATTATTAATCCACGCACTTCCCAATTATCCAAACATACTTAATTGTTCCAACTTAATTTGCACATGTTTTCATGAATGTCCTAGATTAATATATATAATTTTGCGCCAAATTATCATCATTCCCAATTTCCAGCATTTTATGAGTTATACAACAATTCCTCAATCATAGGTTTTGCCCAAAATCCATCATGCATGTTATTTCAATTTCCCAAACATCCTTCCACTATTACAATATTGTTCGTATGTATTGCTTTCAACGAGATCTAGACTAGGCTCGAAGTTAGCCTAGTCTATCAAAATAAAAAGGAATGGGAAGAAGAACAGAATAGGCATTAAGTAAAAGCTATAAGATTTTAATTGAATTAAACATTTTAATTTGGGGAATTGCTAAACGATATGCATACAATTATTCATAAGGGAAATTTAAACCCAGTCACCTTGCCAGGATTAGAAAAGAAATAAACCATTGTTGTAACAGTTTGATGTTGATTAACCTTCTAAATTGATTGTTGATGAAGAACTTGTCTCTAAAAATATCAACTTTAATTTATGTTGAAGGTGAAGGCTAGGTTAGTTGGTAATTTAGCAGCATGGAGGCTAGGGTTAAAGAGATAGATGAGATTAGGGTTGAGTTTGATGTTTATTTATAGCTGTAGTAGGTGAATTAGGGCCTTAGGATTAAAATAGAATCCATCTAAACCTTTCACCTCGCTAAAAAAAGAAGGTTCTAGAGTATGCTAAACCAACCCAGGTGCGTTGCACCCGTACGCATGCGTGGACACTGATGGTGTTGACACCTTCCTATATGCGGTTTCTTTTCTTTTTATACAAGCAAAATCATAAATGCTCCTTAATATATGCAAAGTACGTTTCTTTTCCATTAGTGCATCCTTCCATGTGTCATTATTTTATATATAATATGAATTGTATTAATTCTTTTGACATTAGCTTGCTTTAATTGAATCAATTTATGTTTATTTTCCAACTTCTTTCCATGCATTAAACTTTCCCATGTGACATTATTTCTTTGTTGCATATATTTCTAATATTCTTATTTAAATGCGTTAATGCTTCCCCGTTTCATGCACTTGATATGTTACTTCTTTTTAACGCATTAAATTGCTTGGTTCATCTTTCTAAACCTTTTTTTTCTATGCATGCTTTAATTGCATAATTGATATGTTTGCATTCTATATCCTTTTTTCTCTTATTTGCATGACATTAATTCATTTTTATTTAGGTTCATGCATCTACACATTTCTATTATTTTTATTTAGGTTCGCACCTACACATTCAAATATTTTTAGTGCATGCATTATCTTCCTACAAAATTTTGAATTTCAAATAACATGTATACACATATGCCCCTTTTCATTTATTTTTGGATGCAATTTTATTAATTCACCTTTTTACCATTTACGTTAATTACATTAATGTTTCTCTTTATTAATTGTTTTCTCTATCATAATTATGTGCATGTACTTCCTTTTCCTTTTTAACATTATTACATGCGCAATTGTATTGCATACTTTTTTCTTTCATTAACTTCTTTTTAACTTATACACACACACACAGATATATATATATATATATATATATATATATATATATTGCATGCAATTCATTTTCCTTCATTTCAGTGCACTTATTTTTTTTATAACTTTCCTTTATATTTATCTATGCATATAATATATACATATATGCATATTTTTAATTATCACTAAAAACGCGGGTTGTTACATTCTCCCACCCTTAAGAAATTTCATCCTTTAAATTTGGTAAGGGAAAAATCAAATGATCCGTTGCATATTATACATCCATTATGTGTGCATCCAATTTTTGCAAACATTGTGCACATGTGCAAAGTGAAATACATCATAGTAGTGCATGTATGCCTAATTTGGTACCACCTATATGTATGCAAACATTCTAAAACTCTTTCAAAATATGATGCTCACATCCTAAATATACTTACAGCTCTATATGAATACAATATTTTTGAAAATCAGAATACTTTTTCATCCAAATTTTCCTACACTCTTACAGAATAAGAGCATAGTTCATCCTATTGTTGCATCCAAAGTCCTACCAACCATCTTTAAATTTCGAATTATAGGAAAAATCTTATTTCTAAATTCGATTTCTTATGTCACAAAAAGGTATAAAACGGAAAATTTTACATCTTCCGTTTTTCTTTTATGTTCCTTGTCTAATTGCACTTGGATTTCACATAACTACTCTATACAAAGTTTCCTATTTTCCTATCCAAGCACAACTACATAAGAAATTTTCTTTTCTTTTCCCGTCATGTTTTGTTGCTTCTCTGAATTTATTGTTTTCTTTTTACTTAGGCTATTTTATTTCTTAGCTTACTTTACTTAATCCAAGGATTTAAGTTTTTTCTTTTCAAATAAGCCTTTCCATACTACACAGCTACTACTAAGGGCCAAAAACCAATGACTATTTCACTAATGAAAAGTCCAACCACAAACTCTTAACGCTCACTTGCACTTCACTGTCTAGGAGTCACTACTAGTCCTTGTTGTGCTTTAATAGCCTATACTTTTTATTTTTCGAGCAACAGTTCTAGTCTTTACAATGCCTATGCATTCTACGTGAATTTTCTACTATTCCAAGATAACCTTCACTATTTACTTTATAGCCTCAAATTTCTCCGTTCTTTCTGGGCACTAAGCCATACCTACTCCCTTAATTTTAAAACATGGTTTGGCCTCTTTTTTTTTCAAACATCAAAAATACTTTTAAGATTAAAACTTGAAAACATCATAAACTCTTTTACCAATACTTTTACAATTTTAAGTTCTTAAAGTTTAACAAGGGTTAGACTCATAGTGGGCTTCCAAATTACCTAGGCTTTCCTAGACACCTCCACAAGGTCAATTCTCTCAACCATATATATTCCTAATCCATTTTCCTTTTTCTATTTAGTGGTCTCCTCTATGGATCTAGGTTTACATACATATATATATATAACATATTTATATTCTAAAATACAAATACGCTCACTCATTATCTAAATAAGGAATCCTAAACCTAAGCTATGAAACCAGATGTAACAACCCGGATTCTAACGGACCGATTTTTTTTTCAAAAATCCCAATCCATCGAAACCCGAGTTGGTTTGCTCTGGTATCATGCAGAAAAGACAGAGAAATGAAACATGTCAGTGTTCGAAAAACATCTCACAGCGGAAGAAATAAAACATAATGTAATTAAAACATAGTTTTACCTTAATAATAATACTATTAAACCAGTATCCAAAGCTATACAGTCTCTGCCATCAACCTAACCTGCGAATGTTGTGAGGAGGGGTGTCAGAACATAAGTCCTGTATGACTGGATTTAAATTATACTTCTGGATAATTCTACATATACCGTTCAATTATATTTTATAATTTATTGGGTTATTTGTGTTAATAACATTCAAGGTTTACACGCGTCGCACCCATCTACTCCCTAGTAGATTAACCTAATACAGTGTACATGTAGTTACCCACTACTAAGGTACACCCTATGGTACCATACTCGCACGGTCTCCACCGTATCGTCGCAGGAATATAACAGTCCCTTATCCTATGCCCGAATGTCGTACGGATTTCTGTATATATGTCAACCCTACGTCTGCAAAGAACCACTACTTCTATATTACGTAAGCGTTCGGACTACCATCTTTGAACCATTCGACCGAATTAGGTTCCATCCTCGGATAATGCCCTCTAGTCTTATGATACACCACCCAGAGCGACATGAGTGTACCTAGACTTTCCCACATACATATCGTCAATCGTTCTCGATGTCTGTTGCACATGTTCTCTATATGTGCGCCTGAGTCCCGTTGCAGGGCTAATCAAGAAACACGGAACTCGGTCGGGAACTTTCAGATATCTGCCGATTGCAGATGCTAATGTCTGCTTTTACAGTGGCAATGGTCCCACTAGACTCCTCCCCCAACTAATGAAAGGCACCCAAGAATATCAAGAATGAGAACTTAACCCCAGCCCCCTATGCCCTTAAAACCTATTGGCCAACCTCGCCCATAACTAGATAGAAAAGTATATGGTCTTTTGGAGTTCTCCGCCTTTCCGCTTTACGTACTGACAGAAGATAGTAGGTAAACGACAAGTTGTAATCACGGGGCACTAACTGGTCTCGCCGAATCACGCTGGTCCATCTTAGTCTTTTGATTGCCCCTTATTATTGCAATCAAGGCATACTCATTGGTTCACCTACGCAGACCTAACCTCTGTGAGTGCAGGCGGATCATCTGCCACTCACAGAGGAATACCAAGAGTACCCTATGTCCCCGGAAGCCGCGTGCTTCTTAAACCAGTTCGTCAGAGCCTACAAGAATATCTAGATGGATATGCGCTCCTCTTTGTGTCTTTTGTCACCCCGATGATCTATCCCTTATGGTTATTCATCCTCTAACGTATGGACTGGTCCAAGCGCCTTAGTTTTATATGTCGTTAGACCATACGTCTAACCATTAATCATGCGCTTGCGCCACCTCGTGAGTTTTCTCATTTAACTTGGTTAGTCTCCTTCACGTTGACTTCCTTTTCAAGTTTACCAAGTTACCCTTGCTTATTAATTCAATTTATAATTTAACCCATTTAAGTTCATTAATAATCCTACAACATGTTTCTCTCATAATCTATTCATTATTCCATCTCATGATTACCATAACATGTTCTACTTAATTTATAATTAAGCACATCTTAATTCACAGATACATTGGTAAAAGAATAATTTCATTTTTCCCTATCATTCCTTGTAACTTATCTTATTTCATAAGTTATAATTCCCACTTATCCCTAGGAAAAGCCTACCTATTATCTTTCTTATTCAAATTCATTCATAACAGGTTATTATCATCATTCCCCATTTTGGCATTAATTAAGATTAACTTAACCTTTCTCATTTCTTTAGCAAATTTACTTAACCCCTACTCAATTCAATTGGTTCGTAACACCACTACAGATTTAATTATGTTAAGTATTCCAATTTAACAAATTACGATGCTACCCATGTTACCCATTTAACCCCTTTTATTATATCTATGTCAACCCTACATGTGTCATCTTGGTTAAGTGTTCATTATTATTCATTATGTCCATAAACACGCAAGACCTCTCACATTAAATTGCCTTTTGCGGTTGCTGGATATGCCGGGCGGTCCAGGGCAGACTTCTACCGCATCTGAATCTAACATCGTGTCTTGACACCATTACGGGTCCAATTTCCACCTAAGACATCTCGCATTAGTTTACATTTGCGATTGCTGGATATGTCAAGCGGTTCCGGGCAGACTTCTACCGCAGACCAAATCTAACCTCGTGTCTTAGGCATATAAGTTCTTATTATAACTTATACTCATAATTCAAATCTTGGATTATAATATATGTCATTTACCCATAAACCCTCAATTCACATTTATGCTTATATCCTATCAACAGATTATGCCTATAATCCCAATTCAACCTATAATCACAATTTCATGTTCATAATTCCAATTTGATTTATATACATAAATCCCACCCTAATTATATTCATAATTCCAAGCATAGTTATGCCCAATTCCCCATATATGTCGCATTTCTTCTTACATTTAATTAACTTCAATAAAGTGAAATTATTCCAATTCTACCAATTGTTCATATTCATTGAAGTTATGCTCCAAAATTCCAACCTGTTAGTTTTGCCCCAAATTACCCAACCTTAAGTTGCGCTCAAATTACAGTCTTGCTTATTCATGTCCATTATTAATCCATGCACTTCCCAATTATCCCAACATACTTAATTGTTCCAGCTTAATTTGTACATATTTTCACTAATGTCCCAGATTAATATTTATAGTTATGTGCCAAATTATCATAATTCCCAATTTCCAGTATTTTATGAGTTATACAACAATTCCCCAATCACAGATTTTGCCCAAAATCCATCAAGGAGATATTTCAGTTTCCCAAACATCCTTCCACTATTACAATATTTTTCATACGTATGCCTTTCAAGGAGATCTGGACTAGGCTCGAAGTTAGCCTAGAATATAAAAATAAAAAGGAACGGGAAGAAGAACAGAATAGGCATTAAGTAAAAGCTATAAGATTTTAATTGAATTAAACATTTTAATTTGGGGAATTTCTAAACGATATGCATACAATTACTCATAAGGGTAATTTAAACCCACTCACCTTGCCAGGATTAGAAAAGAGATAAATCGTTGTTGTAACAGTTTGATGTTGATTAACCATCTAAATTGATTGTTGATGAAGAACTTGTCTCTAAAAATCTCTATTTTAATTTATGTTGAAGGTGGAGGCTAGGTTAGTTGAGAATTTAGTAGCATGGAGGCTAGGATTAAAGAGATAGATGGGAGTAGGGTTGGGTTTGATGTTTATTTATAGCTGTAGTAGGCGAATTAGGGCCTTAGGATTAAAATAGAATCCATCTAAACCTTCCACTTCGCTAAAAAAAGAAGGTTCTAGAGTAGGCTAAACCAACCCAGGTGCGTTGCACCCCATACGTACGCGTGGACACTGACGGTGTTGACATCTTCCTATATGCGGCTTCTTTTTGTACATGCGAAATCTTAAATGCTCCTTAAAATATGCAAAGTACGTTTCTTTTCCATTAGTGCATCCTTCCATGTGTCATTATTTAATATATAATATGAGTTGTATTAATTCTTTTGACATTAGCTTGCTTTAAATGAATCAATTTATGTTTCCATGAATTAAACTTTCCCATGTGACATTATTTTTTTATTGCATATATTTCTAATATTCTTATTTAAATGCGTTAATGCTTTCTCGTTTCATGCACTTGATATGTTACTTCTTTTTAATGCATTAAATTGCTTGGTTCATCTTTCTAAACCTTTTTTTCTATGCATGCTTTAATTGCATAATTGACATGTTTGCATTCTGCATGACATTAATTCGTTTTTATTTAGGTTCATGCATCTACACATTTCTATTATTGTTTATTTAGGTTCATGCATCTACACATTCATATTATTTTTAGTGCATGCATTATCTTCCTACAAAATTTTGAATTTAAAATAACATGTATACACATATGCCCCTTCTCATTTATTGTTGCATGCAATTTTATTAATTCACCTTTTTACCATTTACGTTAATTACATTAACGTTCCTCTTTATTAATTGTTTTTTCTATCATAATTATGTGCATGTACTTCCTTTTCCTTTTTAACATTATTACATGCGCAATTGTATTGCATACTTTTTTTTCTTTCTTTCACTAACTTCATTTTAATTTATATATATACATATATATATATATTGCATGCAATTCATTTTCCTTCATTTCAATGCACTTATATTTTTTTTAATTTTCCTTTAAATATATCTATGCATATAATATATACATATATGCATATTTTTAATTATCACTAAAAACGCGGGGTGTTACATTCTCCCACCCTTAAGAAACTTCGTCCCCAAAATTTGGTATGGGTAAAATCAAATGATCCCTCGCATATTATACATCCATTATGTGTGCATCCAATTTTTGCAAACATTGTGCACATGTGCAAAGTGAAATACATCATAATAGTGCACGTATGCCTAATTTGGTATGACCTATATGTATGCAAACTTTCAAAAACTCTTTCAAAACATTATGCTCACATCCTAAATATACTTACAACTGTACATGAATGCAATATTTTTGAAAATCAAAACACTTTTTCATCCAAATTTTCCCATACTCTTACTGAATAAGAGCATAGTTCATCCAATTGTTGCATCCAAAATCCTATCATCCATCTTTAAATTTTGAATTATAGGAAAAAACTTATTTTCTGAATTCGATTTCTTATGTCACAAAATGTTATAAAACGGAAAAATTTACATCTTCCATTTTTCTTTTATGTTCCTTTTCTATTTGCACTTGGATTTCACGTAACTACTCTATACAAAGTCACCTATTTTCCTATCCAAGCACGACTACATAAGAAAACTTCTTCTTTTTACCATCATGTTTTGTTGCTTCTCTGAATTTATTGTTTTCTTTTTAGTTAGGCTATTTTCTTTCTTAGCTTACTTTACTTAATCCAAGGATTTATTATTATTCTTTTCAGATAAGCCTGTCCATACTACACAGCTACTAACTAAGTCTAAGAACCAATGACTATTTCACTAATGGAAAGTCCATTCACAAACTCTCAACGCTCACTTACCCTTCACTATCTAGTAGTCACTACTAGTCCTTGCTGTGCTTTACTAGCCTATACTTTTTCTTTTTCGAGCAACAGTTCTAGTCTTTACAATGCCTATGCATTCTACGTGAATTTTCCACTGTTCCAAGATAACATTCGCTATTTATTTTATAGCCTCAAATTTCTCCGTTCTTTCTAGGCACTAACGCTTACCAACTCCCTTAATTTTAAAACATGGTCTGGCCTCTTTTTTTTTTTTAAACATCAAAAATACTTTTAAGATTAAAACTTGAAAACATCATAAATTCTTTTGCCAAAACTTTTACAATTTCAAGTTCTTAAAAATTAACAAGGGTTAGCCTCGTAGTGGGCTTCCGACTTACCTAGGCTTTCCTAGACACTCCCACAAGGTCAATTCTCTCAACTATATATATTCCTAATCCATTTTCCTTTTCCTATTTAGTGGGCACCTCTATGGATCTAGGTTTATATATATAACATATTTATATTCTAAAATACAAATACGCTCACTTATTATCTAAATAAGGAAACCTAAACCTAAGCTCTGATACCAGATGTAACAACCTGGATTCTGACGGACCGATTTTTTTTTTCAAAAATCTCAGTCCATCGAAACCCGACATGGTTTGCTCTGGTATCATGCAGAAAAGACAGAGACATGAAACATGTCAGTATTCGAAAAACATCGCACAGCGAAAGGAATAAAATATAATGTAATTAAAACATAGTTTTACCTTAATAATAATAATACTAAACCAGTATCCAGAGCTATACAGTCTTTGCCATGAACCTAACCTGCAAATGTTGTGAGGAGAGGGGTCAGAACATAAGTCCTGTATGACTGGATTTAAATTATACTTCTGGGTAATCCTACATATACCGTTCAATTACATTTTCTAATTTATTGGGTTATTTGTGTTATTAGCATTCAAGGCTTACACGCGTCGCACCCATCTACTCCCTTGTAGATTAACCTAATATAGTGTATATGTAGTTACCCCCAGCTAAGGTACACCCTATGGTACCCTGCTCGCACGGTCTCCACCGTATCATCACAGGAATATAGCAGTCCCTAATCCTACGCCCGAATGTCGTACGGATTTCTATATGTATGTCAACTCTACGTCTGCAAAGAACCACTACTTCTATATTACATAAGCGTTCGGACTGCCATATTTGAACCATTCGATCGAATTAGGTTCCATCCTCGAATAATGCCCGCTAGTATTATGATACACCACCCAGAGCGACATGAGTGTACCTAGACTTTCCCACATACGTATCGCCAATCGTTCTCGATGTTTGTCGCACGTGTTCTCTATATGTGTGCCTGAGTCCCGTGGCAGGGCTAATCAAGAAACACGGAACTCGGTCGGGAGCTTTCAGATATCTGCCGATTGCAGATGCTAAGATCTGCTTTTACAGTGGCTATAGTCCCACTAGACCCCTCTCTCAACTAATGAAAGGCACCCAAGAATATCAAGAATGAGAACTTAACCCCAGCCCCTTATGCCCTTCAAACCTATTGGCCAACCTCACCTGTAACTAGATAGCAAAGTATATGGTCTTTTGGAGTTCTCCGCCTTTCCTCTTTACATACTGACTGAAGATGGTAGGTAGACGACGAGTTTCTATCACAGGGCACTAACTGGTCTCACCGAATCACGCTGGTCCATCTTTGTCTTTTGATTGCCCCTTATTATTGAAATCAAGGCATACTCATTGGTTCTCCTGCGCAGACTTAACCTCTGTGAGTACAAGCGGATCACCTGCCACTCATAAAGGAATACCAAGAGTACCCCATCCCCGGAAACCACGTGCTTCTTAACCCAATCCGTTGGAGCCTTCAAGAATGTCTAGATGGACATGCACTCCTCTTTGTATCTTTTGACACCCCGATTGTAACACCCCACCTCCACTAATGTCACTCACAAAGGGAATGCATTAACTTCAGTGAAGCATTATAGGTAAAAGATCCAAATAAATTACAAGACAGACAAATAAAGCAGCGAAAAAGAATAAAAACTTTACTTCATTGATAAAACAATAGCTTGGTAAAACAGCTTGTACAAAGATTGTTTTCTAACACAAAAACACCAATACCCAGTACAACAAAGTATCTGTCTTGTTTAATAAAATAAAGAAGCCTAAAATGACAATGATATTCCCCAATAAAGCATGAGCCAGCCATAGCAGTGGAAAAGAGAGTCCAAAGCAATACGTCGACTATCTTTGAGCATGGAAAGAGAAACATTCCAAACTAAGCTGAGTTATTCCCTCCCTGACTACCCTGGGGAACGGAAGAAAAGAGGCGAAATAAAACTAGGTCAAACATAAGTCTGGTAAGTCCAGTGATTTTCAGTATGTAAACAAGTAATAGTAAAATGACATGAATAAACTGAATATAAGACAATACCGTGATAACACGGATAACAAGATAACCTAAGATTAGCACAAGTAATAGTAAAATGACATGAATAAACTGAATATAAGACAATACCGTGCCTGCTTTTCCACTCCGGAGCACGTGCACGCTCAAACTTCGTCGGAACTACACTGCTGCATCCACTGCCGCTATTTTGATCGCTTATAATCAGCCCAGTAATCGTGCCCCATCCTGCCTAGTTCAGGGTACCGTGATACATCTATGTGGGTTACTATTGAAATGGGTCCCCGTTACTAGGGTTTCCTACTGGTTAAGTTTGTGGGCCTATATATACAAATATGACCCACCTGCACGAGATGTACATAAACCTCCCACTGATTCAAACATGTTTATTTAACGATTAAGTTTGTGGGCCTATATATACTAATATTACCCACCCACCCAAAGTTTACTTAACCCTCCTACTTATCGAGTTAATCTGTATTATTAGTTAATCTTGCCTTAACCCTATCCACTTTATTCATGTAATATTGGTTAAGTGTTGTCCATTCATGTTAATTTAACCTCCCCACAAAACATGTTGTATTGTTTAAGTGTTTCATGTTAACTTAACCCTATTCATTCATCATGTTATATTGGTTAAGTGTTTCCCCTTAACTTAACCCCACTCGTTCATCATGTTATAATGGTTAATTATTCTAAATTTACATAACCCCACCTTATTGTCTAATTAACATGTTATAATGGTTAAGTGTTCTAAATTTACTTAACCCCATCTTCTTGTCTAATTAACATGTTATAACGGTTAAGTGTTCTAAATTTACTTAACCCCACCTTCTTGTCTAATTAACATGTTATAATGGTTAAGTGTTCTAAATTTACTTAACCCCACCTTCTTGTCTAATTAACATGTTGTATTGGTTAAGTGTCGCCTATTCATATGTTACTTAACCTTACCATTCTTAGAATGTCTGTTTGTTGGCATTAGTTAATTTATTAATGCCCCAACCTCTCACATTAGAACTGTTGTTTGCGGTTGTTGGATGTGCCGGGCAGTTCTGGGTAGACTTTTACCGCAAACTCATTCTAACCTCGGGTTTTGGACAAAATGTGCTAACCTCTCACATTAGATCTGTGTTGTTGCGGTTACTGGATGTGCCGAGCGGTTCCGGGCAGTTTTACACCCCAACTCAATCTAACATCGGGTTAGGCATGTTCATCTTTTAGCCACTTTACATATTTAAAATTTATGTTCATATGTAAATTATCCACAAGTGTTGTCAATTCAAGTCATGCCCCATTTACCCTTTAAATTATGTCCATAATTCTATGTATACAAATTCTACCATTTCATGCTACTAATCATTTACATGATTATGAGCCAATTTATCCAATAGTATGTAGTTTAATATTTTTCCCCAACGTCTCCCCCCTTATTCGTTCGCATAATTCACATAGAACGTTAGGCTCGCAAATTAGCCTAACTTATAAAAAAAGGGAAAAGAAAGGGACATGTAACATTCCAACAGGCATAAACAATATAGATCAACATGCGTAGTATAAATTTGGGATAGAATGACATAGACTTAATTAAGCATATAGGCGTGATCTTGCATTTAAATTAGATCCAATTAACATGCGAACAAGCATAAGTTTGATTGTATAAACATGAACTTATATAGATCTCAAACATGGGTACTAGCTTGGATCTAACATATAACATGTATGAACATAACTTAGCATGTAACTTACATACATAAAAGAACCACAAATTTAATACAACATGATAGGTTCAATGGTATCTGTCCCCAATAGTCTCGTAGTCATAATAGGTTTTACTATATCAGTCACAACCGTCTAATAGGCATGCTATGCTTTACTATGTCAGCCATAACAGTCCAATATGCATAAGCAATTCAGAATTGACAAAAGGATAGGCACGAATAGAATTAGGCATAGTTCTAGATCCAGTTATTATAGTCATGATTTCTTATTAGGTGTTCACATCTAAACAATAACTGTACTTACAGAAAAAAGGACGGATCTTGATTTATGGGATCTGATTTCTGAATTTGAAAAGTTGTCCTTCGATGTAGACGTTTGATTCTCTAGTTCTTCTAATTAATTCCTAGTTTGAATTTGATTCTCTAGTTTGGGGTAGATAAATGGAGGCTAGGTCAGTTTGTAGACGAACAACATGACGACTTCATAGAATGAGTTCTAGGGTTGAGGTTTGGGGTGATTATATAGAAGTCTAGGTTTAATTCTAGCCTTTAGATTAGTCTAGGGGAAATTAGAGCCATCAAACCAAAGAGATGTGTCATCCAGCCAACCGTAGCATGACACATATGCCCTAATACCTCAGAAATCAATCATTGGCCAACCAAAGAAGGCCACGTTAAAAAAAACAATCCTTAACCAACAAAAATGCCCCACGTGCGCCACATGATGCGTACATGTCTTATATATATTCTATATATATATATATATATATATATATATATATATTCCCAATTAACCATTTTCACACTAAACCACTTTTTGAATTGCGTTCACACTAAGCCACTTTTTAGCCATTCCCCTAAAACGAAAATATGGCCCTGGCGGGGATCGAACTATGTACCACTTGTATGCAAGTCACATGTTCTAACCAAATGAGCTACTGAGTCTTTTTCTTATAAACCTTAGGAAAATGCTAAACATTATTCTTTTCTCATTCCTCTTTTTCATGTTTTGCTGCAATATTTAATTTAAAGATATCTTCTTCATTTTAAATCGGTTTTCTGCAAACCATATGTCTAAATTGACTAGAAAATCGCCATGAACGCAATGACGCTAATTTGTTGACTAAATTACTGAAGCTCTTCAAAATTTCTTTTTAATTGTTCGTATGCGTTTCTTCCCATTTCATGTATTGCACTTAATTAACTTGTTACATGAAATATTTATTGTCATTATTTAATTTTTCTCTTAAATATATCTATGTATATAATATATATGCATATTTCCACTTTTAAAATTAAGTATTTTTTAATTTGTTACTTTAACATTCACAGTAAATACGGGGTGTTACATTCTCCCCTCCTTTAAAGGATTTCGTCCCCGAAATCTAGAAGAATGTATCCTGACATTCAATATCCATCTAATCAACCATCAATCACAGGCATCCATTATCCTTAAAAAGATTTCTAATGCTTTCATGATCATATGCATAGTGTGTGTACATGCCCTTATCTAATGCAAAATCAGGCGGTCTACTGATTCAGTTGACCTCCTTAATGCAAATTATGTCAGTGCTATGAGTCCATCATGCATGTAATTATTCCTAATCGTACTTTATAACTTGTTCATGAGTGCTCAATCATTCATACAAATGAAACATCCATATGAAAACACATCAAGTTTCAATCCATATATACACACATATATGCATATGCAATATGAAAGTGACTGAGCCGATCTAGTACCTAGTGTATGTGTATATGCATCCACGAGCAACCACTAGCAACCACTTGCAACCATCAATCATAACATGTTTCAAATACATGTTTACATCCATTGGTTTCTACCTAAGGATCGAGGATTGGACCGAGTGGATATACTTAAAAGGTAAAGACTAGCAAATAAACTTTACAGAAAAAGAGAAATCAAGGATATACCCTCAAAAAGGGTATGATGCGCGTATCTAGTCTTTAGTCTTCTAAGTCGCATCTTCTTGAGCTTCACTCCATATTGCTCTGATTGTTTTAACTTCACGATTGCATAGCTTCTTAATTACTATTCCCAGATTATGCGTCGGAACTCATTTCACTGTCGCCTCTCGTTCCACCTTTTCTTCTTATAGTATACTTGGCATTACAACTTCTGCCGTGTCATGCTAACATTTCCTCAAAAGGTCTTCCAAAATCCTATTCACCCTTTCTGTCAGAGGATGATAAGCGGTGCTCAAACATAACTGTGTGGCTTTCTTGCAAGCTTATTTATTAAGGTGACTAGAGGTCTCTTCTCTACTTAATTTATCCATTGCGTAAGCTATCTGAGAGTCTTTTCTTTATGAAGTCCCAATTTAATTCAAAAGCGTAGGTCTTACTCCTAGCGATGCTGACTACTAACTCAACCGAAGGTTTTAAAATCAAGGTTTGATATGTATTCTGAACTTTTCCTTTTCACATAAAGAGGACTTGAGGTCAACCTTTTTCTTTTTATGGCATCCGCTATGACCTGACCCTTACATCAAAATGGTTCCTAGTCTGTGCTGCATGCATCCGTGTGTCCCGTAAGCCTTTTACTACCATAAGGTAAAAGTCAAAACTGGGTCTGTTGTAAGAGCCCTCTTCGATTGTTGGAAAGCGATATCACAACCAATATCCCGAGCAAAGGTTAGATTTTTCTTCATCAATCTGGTAAGCGGGGTTAATACCTTCACAAAGTCCTTAATGAACTTCCTATATTAGCCCGCCAGTCCAAGAAAGCTTCTTACTTCTGTTGCATTCCTTGGGACCTTCCAGTCTTGCACTGCAACTACTTTTGCGGGATCTACTGTTATCCCTTCTTTGGACACCATATGTCCTGGAAACGTTACTTCTTCTCTCCAAAAATGGCATTTTTGGAGAACTTCGCCTTAAGTTGATGCGCTAGGAGGGTATCCGAGACTTCCCTTAGATGCAAAGCATGTTCTTCCTCATTCCAAAATATCATCTATGCACAAGCGAAGTGAACCATCCGCCTTTGTAACGAAAACGACTGGAGCACCCCATTCAGAAATACTTCGCCTTATGAACCATTTTTCAAGTAACTCTTTTACTTGTTTATTGAGCCCTTCCTTTCCCTTGGATTCATGTGTCGTACAGGTAATGCAACTGGTTTTGCATTGTAAACTAGATATATGCGGAAGTCTATCTCGCGTTTTAGGGGACAAACCCCTAACCTAATCAAAAACATCTGTGTACTCATGGACTACTCCAACGGATCGCAAATCGTCGATAGATGCATCAAGTGATTCTAGGTAGCTAAGACAAACTGATCCCTTAGGATCGCACGAAATCTCGAGGGTATTCTCGAGGCAAGTCGAAAGTCTAACTACCCTCCTTTCACAATTACTAACTAACCAATACATACGTAGAATCAACCCATAGCCCATGAAACCAAAAACATAAGCATTACACTTAGACTCAATACTTAATATAGCTATTCTCAAATCCTATAAACCGAAAATAAATGAGCCGAACCACCAATTGGATTCGAGACAATAATGGCATCTTCTACTATACAAGCACTAAGGTGCAGAGACTCAACTATGGAAGCAGATATAAACGAATGTGAAGCGCTAAAATCAAAAAGAGTACTAACAGGGTGATCAAAAAAAGAAAAACTAGACTTTTTCAACAGAAACTCTACTACCTCTCTCTCAGGTACGCTGGCGGTGAGAGCATGCACTTGCCCTCCTGAAAATCCTGTCCTTTGTTCTTGCCCTAATCCTTAATTATATGACCCGTTATACCATAATAATGACACTTTCTATTGTCTTAGATTTTTCTATTCTTTCCTACTTCGCGAACCAAGTCCATATCCATGAGTTTCTCATCCTTGGGTTGTGTTCCTTCGCCAAACTCCCTTATTCTCATCTTTGCCATCTTTGTGTAACTTGTTAACAAGTTTCTTGAAAGCTGTCTCCGTCGCACGGAAAACCCTACAAAGCTTGAAAGAAAATTAGCCGCAGGTGAAACTACAACGGCTATTGATGGAAGTTGGGAAATTCTTCGCCCTTTGACAGGTTCCGTACTCTCATCAAGCCTATGGAACCATGCCGCGATGAGGTTACTTCCGAGAGAGCCAGGAGCCCCAGAGACTCAAGAAAGAAGGAAACAAGGATTCAAACAGAGGATCAAAAGATAGTACATATGGCTTTGGGGAATATGCCTTTAAAAAAACTATTTTTTTGAAAATGCTTCTTTTAAGACCATTTTGAAAATAATTTTTCAAATCTTTTATCTGATCCGGTAACCTTCAGCTCTGACCAAGTGTGACACCCCACCTCCATTAATGTCACTCACAAAGGGAATGCATTAACTTCAGTGAAGCGTTATAGGTAAAAGATGCAGATAAATTACAAGACAGACAAATAAAGCAGCGAAAAAGAATAAAAACTTTACATTATTGATAAAACAACAGCTTGGTAAAATAGCTTGTACAAAGATTGTTTTCTAACACCAAAACACCAATACCCAGTACAACAAAGTATCTATCTTATTTAATAAAATAAAGAAGTCTAAAATGACAATGATATTCCCCAATAAAGCATGATCCAGCCATAGCAGTGGAAAAGAGAGTCCAAAGCAATAAGTCGACTATCTTCGAGCTTGGAAAGAGAAACGGTCCAAACTAAGTTGAGCTATTCCCTCCTTGACTACTTGGGGGAGGGGAAACAGATGAAAAGAGGCGAACTAGGTCAGACATAAGTCTGGTAAGTCCAGTGATTTTCAGTATGTAAACAGGTAATAGTAACATGACTTGAATAAACTGAATATAAGACAATACCATGATAACATGGATAACAAGATAACCTAAGATTAGCATAAGATATGATAAGGCAAGATAAATCGAATGTGCTTCTACTCTTTCTCTGCTTCGCTACTACCCCGTTATTTTGATTTTTATATCTCTGATCTCCTATTTTCTCTGCACCAACTAACCAGTATCCTAACTAGCATCTTTTATAGAATGATCCATATCCCCTACTAGTGTCCCAACTAGTATCCTGTGAAAAAGGATCTGTATCCCCTACTAGTGTCCCAACTAGTATCCTGTGTTATATAATAAGGTGATCCCACCCCCGTAATTATGGTAGCCTTCAGGTGTACATCTAGTATGAGGATCTTACTCAATCAGCCTAATTGCCATGAAAATGTTAGATGTACCCTTACTACCCTATCGATCGGCTCCCTACTTGTATTAATTTTCCTTGTGTCTATGTCAATCGGCCCTCTCTTGCATGTAGATACCCTGTGATGGTCCCACCAAAAGGTGTATCAATCCCTATGATAACAACTCGACATGATTCAAGAAGCACAGTATATACTATTGATGCCCAGTGCCTACTTTTCCACTCCGGAGTACATGCACGCCCATACTCCACCGGAACTACACTGCTGCACCCCCGCTGCTATTTTGACCGCTTATAATCAGCCCAGTAATCGTGCCCCACCCTGCCTAGTTCAGGGTACCGTGATACATCTATGTAGGTTACTGCTGAAATGGGTCCCCATTACTAGTGTTTCCTACTGGTTAAGTTTATGGGCCTATATATACAAATATTACCCACCTACACGAAATGTACTTAACCCTCCCACTGATTCTAACATGTTTATTTAACGGTTAAGTTTGTGGACTTATTTATACTAATATTACCCACATACCCAAAGTTTACTTAACCCTCCTACTTATCAAGTCAATCTGTATTATTGGTTAAGTGTTGTCCATTCATGTTAACTTAACCTCCCCACACATCATGTTGCATTGGTTAAGTGTTTCCTGTCATTTTAACCTTGTTCATTCATCATGTTATATTGGTTAAGTGTTTCTCCTTAACTTAACCCCACTCGTTCATCATGGTATAACGGTTAAGTGTTCTAAATTTACTTAACCCCACCTTCTTGTCTAATTAACATGTTATAACGGTTAAGTGTTCTAAATTTACTTAACCCCACCTTCTTGTCTAATTAACATGTTATAACGGTTAAGCATTCTAAATTTACTTAACCCCACCTTCTTGTCTAATTAACATGTTATAACGGTTAAGTGTTCTAAATTTACTTAACCCCACCTTCTTGTCTAATTAACATGTTGTATTGGTTAAGTGTCGCCTATTCATATATTATTTAACCTTACCATTCTTAGCATGTCTGTTTATTGGCATTAATTAATTTATTAATGCCCCAACCTCTCACATTAGAACTGTTGTTTGCGGTTGCTGGATGTGCCGGGTGGTTTCGGGAAGACTTCTACCGCAAACTCATTCAAACCTCGGGTTTTGGGCTAAATGCGCTAACCTCTCACATTAGATCTGTGTTGTTGCGGTTACTGGATGTGCCGAGCGGTTCCGGGCAGTTTTACACCACAACTCAATCTAACATCGGGTTAGGCATGTTCATCTTTTAGCCACTTTACATATTTACAATTTATGTTCATATGTAAATTATCCACAAGTGTTGTCAATTCAAGTCATGCCCCATTTACCCTTTAAATTATGTCCATAATTCTATGTATACAAATTCTACCATTTCATGCTACTAATCATTTACATGATTATGAGCCAATTTATCCAATAGTATGTAGTTTAATATTTTTCCCCAACGTCTCCCCCCTTATTCGTTCGCATAATTCACATATAATGTTAGGCTCGCAAATTAGCCTAACTTATAAAAAAAGGGAAAAGAAAGGGACATGTAACATTCCAACAGGCATAAACAATATAGATCAACATGCGTAGTATAAATTTGGGATAGAATGACATAGACTTAATTAAGCATATAGGTGTGATCTTGCATTTAAATTAGATCCAATTAACATGCGAACAAGCATAAGTTTGATTGTATAAACATGAACTTATATAGATCTCAAACATGGGTACTAGCTTGGATCTAACATATAACATGTATGAACATAACTTAGCATGTAACTTACATACATAAAAGAACCACAAATTTAATACAACATGATAGGTTCATTGGTATCTGTCCCCAATAGTCTCGTAGTCATAATAGGTTTTACTATATCAGTCACAACCGTCTAATAGGCATGATATGCTTTACTATGTCAGCCACAACAGTCCAATATGCATAAGCAATTCAGAATTGACAAAAGGATAGGCACAAATAGAATTAGGCATAGTTCTAGATCCAGTTATTATAGTCATGATTTCTTATTAGGTGTTCACATCTAAACAATAACTGTACTTACAGAAAAAAGGACGGATCTTGATTTCTGGGATCTGATTTCTGAATTTGAAAAGCTATCCTTTAATGTAGATGTTTGATTCTCTAGTTCTTATAATTGATTCCTAGTTTGAATTTGATTCTCTAGTTTGGGGGTAGATGAATGGAGGCTAGGCCAGTTTGTAGACAAACAACATGACGACTTCATAGAATGAGTTCTAGGGTTGAGGTTTGGGGTGATTATATAGAAGTCTAGGTTTAATTCTAGCCTTTAGATTAGTCTAGGAGAAATCAGAGCCATCAAACCAAAGAGATGTGTCATCCAACCAACCGTAGCATGACACATATGCCCTAATACCTCAGAAATCAATCATTGGCCAATCAGAGAAGGCCACGTTCAAAAAAACCAATCCTTGACTAACAAAAATGCACCACATGCGCCACATGATGCGTACACGTCATATATATACATATATGTATATATATTTTCTATATTTTTTTTATCTATCTTCCCAATTAACCATTTTCACACTAAACCACTTTTTGAACTGCATTCACACTAAGCCACTTTTTAGCCATTCCCCTAAAACAAAAATATGGCGCTGACGGGGATCGAACTCTGTACCTCTTGTATGCAAGTAACATGTTCTAACCAAATGAGCTACTAAGTCTTTTCCTTACAAATCTTAGGACAATGCTAAACATTATTCTTTTCTCATTCCTCTTTTTCATGTTTTGCTGCAATATTTAATTTGAAGATATTTTCTTCATTTTAAATCGGTTTTCTGCAAACCATAGGTCTAAATTGACTAGAAAATCGCCACGAACGCAATGACGTTAATTTCGTGACTAAATTCTTGAAGCTCTTCAAATTTTTCTATTTAATTATTCGCATGCGTTTCTTCCCATTTCATGTATTGCACTTAATTAACTTATTACATGAAATATTTATTGTCATTATTTAATTTTTCTCTTAAATATATCTATGTATATGATATATATATATATATGCATATTTCCACTTTTAAAATTAAGTATTCTTTAATTCGTTACTTTAACATCATAGTAAATACGGGTGTCACATATGATCTACCCCTTATGGTTATTCATCCTCTAACGTATGGACTAGTCCAAGCGCCTTAGTTTTATATGTCATTAGACCCTACGTCTAACCATTAATCACGCGCTTGCGCCACCTCGTGAGTTTTCTCATTTAACTTAGTTATTCTCCTTCACGTTCACTTCCTTTTCAAGTTTACCAAGTTACCCTCGCTTATTAATTCAATTTATAACTTAACCCATTTAAGTTCATTAATAAGCCTACAACATGTTATTCTCATAATCTATTTATTATTCCATCCCATGGTTACCATAACATGTTCTTCTTAATTTATAATTAAGCACATCTTATTTCATAGATACATTGGCAAAAGAATAATTTCATTTTCCCTATCATTCCTTATAACTTATCTTATTTCATAAGTTATAATTCACACTTGTCCTTAGGACAAGCCTACCTATTATCTTTCTTATTCAAGTTCATTCATAATAGGTTATTATCATCATTCCCCATTTTGTCATTAATTAAGATTAACTTAACCTTTCTCATTTCTTTAGCAAATTTACTTAACTTCTACTCAATTCAACTGGTCCTTAACACCACTACAGATTTAATTAGGTTAAGTACTCCAATTTAACAAATTACCATGCTACCCATGTTACCCACTTAACCCCTTTTATTACATCCATGTCAACCCTACATGTGTCTTCTTGGTTAAGTGTTCATTATTATTTATGTCCGTAAACACGCAAGACCTCTCACATTAAATTGCCGTTTGCGGTGCTGGATATGCCGGGCGGTTCCGGGCAGACTTCTACTACATCCGAATCTAACCTCGTGTCTTGACACCATTACAAGTCCAATTTCCACCTAAGACCTCTCACATTAGATTACAGTTTGCGGTTGCTGGATATGCCGGGCAGTTCCGGACAGACTTCTACAGCAGACCAATTCTAATCTCGTATCTTAGGCATATAAGTTCTTATAATAACTTATACTCATAATTCAAATCTTGGATAATAATATATGTCAATTACCCACAAAACCCTCAATTCACGTTTATGCATATAATCCTATCAACAGATTATGCCTATAATCCTAATTCAACTTATAATCCCAATTTCATGTTCATAATTTCAATTTGATTTATATACACAAATCCCACCCTAATTATATTCATTATTCCAAGCATAGTTATGCCCAATTCCCCATATATGTCGCATTTCTTCTTACATTTAATTAACTTCAGTAAAGTGAAATTATTCCAATTCTACCAATTGTTCAAATTCATTGAAGTTATGCTCCAAAATTCCAACCTATCAGTTTTGCCCCAAATTACCCAATCTTAAGTTGCGCTCAAATTACAGTCTTGCTTATTCATTTCCATTATTAATCCACGCACTTCCCAATTATCCCAACATACTTAATTGTTCCAACTTAATTTGCACATATTTTCACTAATGTCCCAGATTAATATTTATAGTTATGCGCCAAATTATCATCATCCCCAATTTCCAATATTTTACGAGTTATACAATAATTCCCCAATCATAGGTTTTGCCCAAAATCCATCATGCAAGTTATTTAAATTTCCCAAACAACCTTCCAATATTACGATATTGTTCGTACGTATGCCTTTCAATGAGATTTGGGCTAGGCTCGAAGTTAGCCTGGTCTATAAAAATAAATTGGAACGGGAAGAAGAACAAAATAGGCATTAAGTAAAAGCTATAAGATTTTAACTGAATTTAACATTTTAATTTGGGGAATTGCTAAACGATATGCCTACAATTATTCATAAGGGCAATTTAAACCCATTCACCTTGCCAGGATTAGAAAAGAGATAAATCGTTATTGTAACACTTTGATGTTGATTAACCTTCTAAGTTGATTGTTGATGAGAACTTGTCTCTAAAAATCTATATTTTAATTTATGTTGAAGGTGGAGGCTAGGTTAGTTGATAATTTAGCAGAATGAAGGCTAGGATTAAAGAGATAGATGAGATTAGGGTTGGGTTTGATGTTTATTTATAGCTGTAGTAGGTGAATTAGAGCCTTAGGATTAAAATAGAATCCATTTAAACCTTCCACCTCACCAAAAAAAAGAAGGTTCTAGAGTAGGCTAAACCAACCTAGGTGCGTTGCACCCATACGCACGCGTGGACACTGATGGTGTTGACACCTTCCTATATGCGGTTTCTTTTCTTTTTGTACAAGCAATCTTAAACGCTCCTTAATATATGCAAAGTACGTTTCTTTTCAATTAGTGCATTCTTCCATGTGTCATTATTTTATACATAATATGAATTGTATTAATTCTTTTGACATTAGCTTGCTTTAATTGAATCAATTTATGTTTATTTTCTGTGATAACCCCAAACTTCCATGGAGTGAAAGTAAGGAATAATCATTTGGAATACAACATAAATACAATAATACAAATCACAGATATAACATAGCATAGGAAATTCATAGAGTAACAACATCATAGCAGCGGAAATATAATGTCATCAACCATAGAAAGTCCACAGTCACAGAATTCTAAATTATTACATCAAGTTTGCAGAAAATGAAATAAGTTCCAACTCCAACTTAAACAACGTGAAATGAAACAAGTTTGATGTCTGGAATTAAAAAGAGAAAAATGCAATAGTAGCAAATGATAGATGTCTTCAAGCTCCAAGTCATCACCTCTCCATGAAAGCTAATCCAAGAAAGATAATAAGCAACTCCAAAGAAAAGACTCCAAGCAAAGAATGAACCTGTTTACTTGGCTGCCGTGTAGAAAGGAGGGCACCCGAATTTGCAAAAAGGTGGAAACAAACAACGGGTCAGTCAGGGGACTGGTGTGAGAATTCTTAACTAATTTATCACTATTAATAAGGCAAATCCAAAGACCACGCCGCTAACGTGGAACGGGTTTACTCTAATGGATTGCCGTGCATAATTTAAAGTGACATAATAAATAATAAGTGAATCATAAAACAACGCTATGCTTTTGAGAAAAATGGAATCACCATAAGACCCAAGTCCCATCACACAATGCAACACAAACCAGAGGATAGGGTTTTACCTTATGGTGATTAAACATGCTAAATACGGCAAATACGAGTTTAATATTATTATTAGTATATATGGAAAACATTTCAAAGTAAATGTATCAATCCTAGGACACATAGATACCATAATACTATGCTTCCATACTAGTAATACAATCAAATCCGTAGGTTCGTATTGGAAGTTTGGATTTCCATCATGAGTCAAGGCTAGGGAGGAGCTCCTTACCGATCCGAGACACTCTAGCTAATGTCTCAGGATCCCCCGCAGTGAACCCTTGGATAGCTGCAGGGCCGGTCCACACATACAACTTCGTGGATGGGCAATTCCTAAACACACATTTCCCGATCCTATAGGACCTATCATCCGAGGCGCCTCATTCCATCATCCACATAAGTAAAATGTCGGGCCGTGTTAAAGCCCAATCACCACTTCTAGCTAGAAAGAAACGTGTTGCTCTCCCTGCGTTCCCTTCTCCCGTTTTAGACTCCGCCGGTGTGTGAGGCTCGCGAAGTCACGCTATACTCAAAGCTATGCCTAAACAGGCTATGCTTTGATCATCCCACAAGGCCTGCTTTTCAACAAAGCCTTGATCATATACATCTTAGCATGCCACATCGTCACTCCGTATCGCACTACCAATCCTTTGCCGAAATATATGAAAGGGTGTTAAGCAAGAGAATAAATTCTCCGCCACCAAACATCCATACATTCGACAGAAGATTAATAACAAGATATTTAATGGAGTACGATGTCAGCACACAATCCATTTATTAGCTTATGCTCTGGGTCTGAGCGAAAACCAAACCCGTGAAATCAACGCGTATGTTTGGGCAATGACCATGACCCTTGAATTGGGAGCAAGTCGAATCAGGGCCTCGATCGTTGTCCATTCGAGGGAAGATTTACGGTCTTCATACGCCATCTTCATACTTCCATTAACGTCGTTTGATTATTTGGAATGAGAGAACTCGGACTTTCCAAAGAATCCTCGTATATATATATTTAAAATCCTTCGTACTTGCTGATATCATTTTATAATGATTACTTCCTATTTTAATTATTTAAAATAATTAAATTTTATATAACGACGCCTTGAGTCAATGGGCGACTATGGCGCTGCATTCAACCAATTTTGATTTTTACATTTCTCAGAATCTAACCATTGGATCTTAACGTAATATATATCATTGGAAAGATTTTTCCAAGACGGTCCTAATAGTTTCAGTTTCAAGGAAATCTGACGGTCGGATCTTCTTGTATAGTCGTTTAAATGTACGATTTCAAAATGTGAACTACTGCGCTCCATTCGTTTAATTTTAATTATATATATATATATATATAATCGTCTAATCGTGATAACATCATTTGATTTAAACAACGCTCTAAACCACTACCGGTCCTTATTAATTTTAGTTCATTTGAAAATGAAGATAATATTACCGCATCCTAAATTCATTCTTCACTTACATTAAAAATGTGAATTCCATTCTTTTCATTTACATGTAAAAATGTAAATTTAATTCCTATGTAAATTCCTATTTTCTATTTACATGTAAAAATGTAAATTTTGATACATAGCAAAATCCTACTTTTGAATTACATATAAAAATGTAGATTTCAACTTCAATGTACATTCTCATCTTAGTTACATAAAAAAAATGTAACTTATATTTGCAGTGAATCCTATCCTAAATTTACATATAAAAATGTAAATTTAATTACAGTGCAAATTCTACTTCTTATTTACATTGTAAAAATATGATTTTTATTTCAATGTAAACTCTACCTCTTATTTACATTGTAAAAATATGATTTTTAATTACAATGCAAACTCTACTTCTTATTTACATTGTAAAAATACGATTTTTAATTACAATGCAAACTCTACTTCTTATTTACATTGTAAAAATATGATTTTTTTAATTACAATGCAAACTCTACTTCTTATTTACATTGTAAAAATATGATTTTTATTTCAATGTAAACTCTACTTCTTATTTACATTGTAAAAATATGATTTTTAATTACAATGCAAACTCTACTTCTTATTTACATTGTAAAAATATGATTTTTAATTACAATACAAACTCTACTTCTTATTTACATTGTAAAAATATGATTTTTAATTACAATGCAAACTCTACTTCTTATTTACATTGTAAAAATATGATTTTTAATTACAATGCAAACTCTACTTCTTATTTACATTATAAAAATATGATTTTTAATTACAACGCAAACTCTACTTCTTATTTACATTGTAAAAATATGATTTTTAATTACAATGCAAACTCTACTTCTTATTTACATTGTAAAAATATGATTTTTAATTACAAAGCAAACTCTACTTCTTATTTACATTGTAAAAATATGATTTTTAATTACAATGTAAACTCTACTTCTTATTTACATTGTAAAAATATGATTTTTAATTACAATGCAAACTCTACTTCTTATTTACATTGTAAAAATATGATTTTTAATTACAATTCAAACTCTACTTCTTATTTACATTGTAAAAATATGATTTTTAATTACAATGCAAACTCTACTTCTTATTTACATTGTAAAAAATGATTTTTATCCTACAGGGTAAATTCACATTTCAATTACATAGAAAAAGGTAATTTTTATCATACGGTGTAAATTCACATTTCAATTTCATAGAAAAAGTTAATTTTTATCATACGGGGTAAATTCCTACATTATTATTTATAATGTAACAATTTCATCTTTAATATTTACAATGGAAAAAAAATCACATCTTTTAATATTTACATATACTTTCCAAAGTAAAATCCAAACTTTCACTTACAATGTAAAGGTTCGTGTTTTGATTTACAATGTAAAAATTTATGTCCAAATTTCATGTCAATATCATGTTCGATGTCCTATCCAATATCTTGTGTTCAATATTTCATGCCCAATATTTCATGTCCAATCCAACCACAACCAATATTTTAATAAATAAAAGGGATCAAATCGAATCAATAACATGTAGTTAATCTCGAGTTGAAAGTTCTAGTTCAATCCGAGAATAACCAAGGGTGTGTTCTTACATGTATACATAAGGTTCGTAAATATCAACAAAACATAATTGATAAAATTAACAAATAAATGATCCTAATGAATCACCAACTCAGATCTAGTATTTAAATTTTCAGATCTAATATCACAACATCACAAACAGTTCAGATCCATACTTTAGAATATCATCCATTGCAGATCTATTTATATTTGCCATTCAAACTTTAAATAATGAAAGAATAATAGTTAAATTAATTAAATTTAATTAAAAATAAATTCGCACATTGCTTGGGACTGAAATGAAGGTCCAAACTCGATCAGATCTCGTGTACGAAGTCACGGTGGTTTCGGATCTGAAAGATTTCAATTTGAAGTTCATATGTATAAATTAGAAAACAGCCTTTAACAACTGCAGTTGCCACATCTAAAAGCGTGGCAAATTCTGAAATGAAATTTCATACCTACAGCGTTCAAAACTTTGATTTTGATTTTCTAGAGCTACAGGCCACGGTTTGCAAAACGGTTTGTTGGAGGTTGGAGTGCAACGAAAGGGGAATCGGCGCCGGGAAGGGGGAAGGGTGCGCATGCCTATGGTGGGGTCGAGGGGGTGCGATGGCGGCGGCTTTGGGTGGATGGTGCGGCGATTACGGTTGATGAGAGGTGATCATTTGGGTATGGAATCGATCAGCTCGGAATTCTCTTCAAAACGTGTATTTGTATGAATATTTTCGTTGAGAAACGAGGGAGAAATCAAAGTTCAAAATTTTGATGTATTCATGGGTTCGGCGGCTTTGAAATGAGGAAGAAGAAGACGTACAGAGGCCTGTATTTATACTAGTATGTAGACGTATTTTCTTTTTTTATTTTTAATTAATTAAATCGAAAATTAGGGTTTTTCCGTTCGATCACTAAACGGAGCCTAACGACTGTCGAACAATTGGTTTTGACGTCTTCTGAACGCAATGGCGCTAGTGTCGAGGTCTAATTCTGAAGTTTACAGTATGTTTTCTTTATTTTCAAATTAATTCTTTAATATTAAATTCGAACGTACTTTCTAATTTTACCGGGGTCACATACGAAGTCAGAAAAATCCGGAAAAAATATTTTTGGTTATGTTTTGATGATACGGTCCTAACAAAATTTATTTCGTCGAATTCTGAGACTGTTTGAAAAATGGCTATTTTTCAGTCAATTAATTTTGACCAAAATTGACAAAACACAGTTTCTTTTGCCACGCTCACATACTAGCTTCAAAAATCATGAAATTTGAAACCTAGCAATAATTTTACATCCTGGATCCAACAAAAGTGGTTTCGTCGAATTCCGAGGTCGTATGCAAAATGTCTATTTTCAAGGGCGATATATTCTCTATAGCAACCTTTGTGAAAATTCATTTGGCCATAACTTTTGATTCCCGCTATGAAACTTTGATTTTTCAGATTCGTTAGAAAGATATTCATCAACAGATTTAAATATTTTTCATTTCACCAAAATCTGGTTTATTCTGCATCCTGTGTGGTCAGTCAAAGTTCAGGTTTGACTTTTCTAACTACCGTCCTTTTCTAATTCCTTTTATGATTAAATTAAATATATTCGCCTTAAATTCAATCAAAATAAATTTCTAGTCATTTTTATTTAAAATAATTCATTTCAACTATTTAAACACCTTTAAAATCTCTAAAATGAAAATTTTAAATTGGCCCCAAATTCCAGGTTGTTACATTTTCCAACTTCTTTCCATGCATTAAACTTTCCCATGTGACATTATTTCTTTGTTATTTAAATGCATTAATGCTTTCTCGTTTCATGCACTTGATATGTTACTTCCTTTTAATGCATTAAATTGCTTGGTTCCTCTTTCTAAACCCTTTTTTTTTCTATGCATGCTTTAATTGCATAATTGACATGTTTGCATTCTATGTTCTTTTTGTTTTATTTGCATGACATTAATTCATTTTTATTTAGGTTCATGCATCTACACATTTTTATTGTTTTTATTTAGGTTTATGCATCTACATATTCATATTATTTTTAGTGCATGCATTATCTTCCTACAAAATTTTGAATTTCAAATAACATGTATACACATATGCCCCTTCTCATTTATTGTTGCATGCAATTTTATTAATTCACCTTTTTACCATTTACATTAATTACATTAACATTTCTCTTTATTAATTGTTTTCTCTATCATAATTACATGCATGTGCTTCCTTTTCCTTTTTAACATTATTACATGCGCAATTGTATTGCATACTTTTTTTTCCTTGCATTAACTTCTTTTTAATATATATATATATATATATATATATATATATATATATTGCATGCAATTCATTTTCCTTTATTTCAATGCATTTATATATATATTTTAAATTTTCCTTTAAATATATATATATGCATATAATATGTACATATATGCATATTTTTAATTATCACTAAAAATGCGGGGTGTTACAATTGTATTTCTCTAATTCAGCGTTCACTTTATCCAGCTCTTCTTTATCCCTTTTGAGGGTCATGTTCTGAGTTGTTAATGAGGCCGCTGTATCTTTGAAAATTGAGTGGGCATGATCCACCTCCTTCTTCCGTCTCTTGTATGTTTCCGTCAACTCCGCTGCGGCAACGATAATAACAGGTTAGCATTCAAGAATATAAATGCGAACAAACGGATGTTTACGACACAGGAAGTAGATTTACCTATCTCCTTCTCCAAATTACGGATGGTGGTCCGTTCGGCGTCAATGGTCAATCCCTGATTTTGGATCTCCACATTCTTCTTTCTGATCAATTTTGAGAGTCGGATGGAATACTTGTGTTCTTTAGCTTGGAAATACGCAGCCTTCACTTGCACCATACCTATTTGGTGTTCGCTTAGGGAATCGGACTGATATCAGGAATTAACAACAGTTCGTCAAAATAATGTTAGGGGAACTTCTGCTTCAACAACGCTTTCCTTCCACAACGGAAAGCACTCGAGTCTCGGGCACTGCCGGATCCTACTTCTTCTTCCTCACCAACTCCTTTTCCGGACAACTCGACCTCAACTCCTTCCCTTTAGGGGCATAAGTGGGAGCCAGAGCTGTAGTGTGAAGGGTGCTATCGACAAAGAATGCCCGGTGCCCGCCACGTCAGGCCAAGGATCTGAACCAGATGCATGAATAGGAGGTGAAGGAGTCATGGATCATTGGGATCGATCCCTACGACGATGTTCGCTGCCGCAGTCATGCAGAGGAGGGGAGTCAACAAACAAGCTAGTCTCCCTTCTGAAGCTATCAAGAAAAGTGTTTCTCGGGAATAGGCGACCTCCGTACCTATAGCCTCGGCCACCTCATCCTCTTGCAATATCACATGCCAAAGAAATAGCTTAAAATTAGATACTCTACACGTACAAGAAAACGTTGTGTCATGTGGTGTTCATGAGTGTGTGTCCCAAGTGTTCTCTCAATAGACCAGATAGCGGTCCTTCGGAAGGAGTGAACTCCCCTGCAGCCAAAGCTCGTTCTTCCATACTTGTTGTACCTAGCCAGAGAGACAAGTCTAGCGGGAGTTTATTAAGATCGTCGAATTGGCGCTCTCTCTCGCATGAGATGGCGTTCTCTGAAGGAGTCGCTAGAGACTGCGACCTTGTCAACGCTCATGCTCCAGCATCGTCTGTCAAAGGCAGAGCAGGGGCGTTCGATGGGCCCTCGTGCCTAGCAACTACTTCCTCGCCACTAGTCTCACCCCCACCGGTTCCTGAATCTTAGCAGCTTTGTGCGATTTATGTCTGGCAGAAGGCATCTTCCTCTTCCGACTCGGGAAATATGCTTCCTTCCCAGTCTCCATTTCCCTTCCACCACAAGCGATGGTTGGTTTAATTATCGCTTGATCATCATGAAACAATCCTGCACGACAGGGGCGGTCTTGAGTTAGGACCTTCTCGGTAGAATGTGACTCAGATAGTATCGCCAATAAAGCCTCAAGGCGTCGTTGGTACTCAAACGTTTGTGGGCGCCTCAGGATTCCCTGCCATATGAAAGAAAAGTCAAACATAAATCACCAAATCTGCCAGCTTTACAATAAAAGCAAGACACGAAGGATAAAGCTTACTTCGTTCCAACCACCTCCTTGCAAATCCTGGAGGACAACACGCAAAGAACGAGTCATACTTGTATACGGTTAGCTTGGGCCACGCTCGATAATAAACTTAGTGGCGGGAGAAGCCTCCAAGAAATACTGAGACAGCGAGATATTAGCTCTCCACTTCAACTGAAACATATACCGCATGTCCTCTCCGGTAGGTTCTCACTACAAATACTACTTGTAGAGAATATAGGTACCTAGGAGAGAAGCGTACACATTCGGATGGAGCTGTGATGGAGCAAGGCGAAAGCAGTACAACATATCCCGAATAATGTTGTTAGCCGGAGGCACGCACCCAGTGATATAGACCTGCCTATTCCAGGCAGTATACCCCTCCGGTGATGCGTGGGCCCTACCTTTTGTCCTGAAAGCGCGAACGTCTCCCTCAAGTATACACAAAGAAATGTGTGAACCTAGATACGACGTCATATCAACGATGACTCGTTTATGACTACTAAGTAAATAGGCTCAACCACTGTAATTCATTTTTGTGAATTCACAGGAAAATCGATGAGTCAACAATTACTTCTACCAACTCAAAGCACATCACGTCAAGAAAAGACATACTTTGGGGGGAAATGTTAACTGGCCTTTTGGTCTGGTTCCCAAAAGTACGCAAGCCACGCTCGACTCAATATATCGCGTGATGTTATAGCTCGAAGTGTTTTCAAAGACTTGCGCGGACTAGTCAGCAAGGGGTTACGCAGACAGGAACCTGACCACTCCTCAAAACATTGCCAAACAAATGCCTCGAACTCCAAAAAGCCTCAAACCCGCTAACCTTGACTCCTTCAACTCGTTCCAGAATCCCTCGTACCCCTCGGGACATGAATTTCGTACCCTTTGGGTTATTAAATTTGTACCCCACTGAGGGGTACGAGTTTCGAAGAAGGGATGAGGGGGTTCGAGCTTTTGTTGGCCTGCACTGTGGGATCCGAGGTTTGCGGTTACTGTCCCCTACTCTTACCAACTCCTACCTAACCACTCCACTATAAATACTCCCAATCTCACACCTCAAAGGGATTGGATTTTGAGTTGATTTGACATCTCTTGAGAGCTCCAAGAAACCTCTTTAATGGAATCCATGCTTTGAGGAAGAAGAAGGGAAAAAGTGTTCTTTTTTCCTAATATTCATATATGAAAATTGTGACCTCAAATTACTTAGAAATGTATGTAAAGGGATGTAATGTGATAGTCTCAAGCTTGTAACTCCTTATCGTCAATAAAATACTAGCGACTCTTCTAAAGTGGACGTAGGCCCCTCACGGGACCGAACACTATAAATCTCTTCTGTTATTTACTGCTTTCCGCACTTATATTTCCACGCGAAACTATAATTCTTATGTAATTAGAAATCTTAGGTGTTTATGATATATTTTGCGGTCAACATAAATATACAAACGTGGAGTATACAAATTGAATAAGCATGAAAAAGAATATTCCTTTTTAATTCAAACTTGTGTGTGTATATATATGTATATATTCATATACAATGGGGACAAGAATAATTAAAATAAAAAAAGTAATCAAACAAAATTAATAAAAAGAAACGTAAAGATGAAGTTGTCTCCTGGCTCGACATCAGAAGGGGGGTTGGCTGCCCCTCTAAGAGGGGAGTTGACCTCCCCGATCGATCGCCCTCCTAAAGGAAGAGTCGACCGCTCTCCTATAGGGGACCCAGTGAAGGTTTTTTATATAAGGACTTATTTATAATTCTTATTAAATGACTGCTCGGCTTTAATCAATTGAATCTAATGGTCTATATACACGATAACAACTGTAGATAGAACCCTAAACCCTCATTCAAAACCCTACGACCATTCTCTTCCCCCAGCTCCATGATGACTTTCTGCGCCATTGCTAATTTTCGAAAAATAAAAAGGGTTTAGGTGCTTCTTCAAACTTCTTATCCTATTATATCTATTCTATTATATTCTAATTTTGATTTAGATTTATATATATATATAAGATTCTAGTATATGCGATTATTATAAAAATAGAGTTGAAAGGTTGGAGCAGGGTTGTTCACGAAGGTCAAATCTAAACTTTATTCCACTCAATTCTACTATTGCTCATTCTTATAGACTTATGAGTGGAATTCACCTAAGCTACCAATAATTTTATAGTTTAAAGTTGGATTGTTGTGTCTTATAAGATTTTAGATATTACGAAAAGAAAACATGATCAAACCACTCAAATCTTCTGTTTATTTTATATTTGTTCATAAAAATGGTCAATAATTGTATATAGGGTTTTGGATTGTTGTAAATATAAAAGCGAGGCATGATTCTTGTAGTATAATTTTCTATATTGTTTGTATTCCTTTTCTTCTACTTCATATAAATCCATGTGTTTAGTTTTGTGCAAAAGGTTAAGATTTGGATAGAATTGTAAATCTAAATAGGTTTAAATCTCTATTTTTCTAAATACAGTATTTGAATGTATTATTTACAAGATATCTAAATATTAAGGTTTTGTGTATTAAGCAAGGGATATATTCACAATTATAAATATATAAGTATATGTATGTATACAGAGATATTAGATGTATGTGGGGAAAAACTTGTTAACGGAGACAAGCGTTTCTCTTAGCCAGATTTCATCATGCGTGAGTTTTCCCCCAACCATAGTATAATCCTTACTTTCGATTTCTTTCAGCTTAACCATAATCAATCAACCTATAATGAAAGTTTATCCACTCTGTTGATAAGCCAATAGAAATTCTTTTTTAGTACGATATTAGAAATACCAGATCTAAGTTATACCCTCAACTGATTAGTGAAAACCCTCGTTTCATGTTCTTGTCACACCAACACCGCATCATTAGAGCGATTGGCTTCGCGATTCTTATTTCCAGATCCAGTACCGCTGAATTTCGACTTGGATATGCCAGTTTGATTGGTGAAGGATCAAGCCTTTGGAGATTTGGGTTTTGGCATGGCCGGCGTAAGTGAAGATTTCACTTCCAATTTTTCTCAACCGATCCTTCTTGTTGTTCAAAATAGCAATATTGTTCTTTCTAAATTCACGGTGAATTGGTATGATTTAAAACATTCAGATTTGGATGATTTATATTATTTAGGGGTTGCGCTTATGGTATCATTTTGGTTTAATGTATGGTGAATCCAGATTTTGATAATTGCGATCTGAAAGTTAATTTAGTCAGTTTTTCGGATTAACTGTTGATATGTTGTTGGTGAATCTAGTACGTGTATGATTTTCATGGTGATTTGCATGTGCTACTTAGTTCCTATCAACGCTGCTAGTCATTGTAATCATGTGTATCCATTTAATCAAAATGGGTATTGGAATTTTTGTATCTGTGATGATTATGTGGTGTAGTTACTGGGAATTAGACATGGTTAGATCCATATTCAATGTGATAAATGTAGTGACAATTTTGTTAGCAACAGAGCAAAGTAACCTCTTAAATTCTTGGTTGGGTTCTGTTTGGTTTTCACATGAGTTTCATCAGTGATCTGTAAATGAATTTTCAAGCCGAAATGCTTTGGATTTGGCTAGAAAGTACCAGAGCATGTTGTGTCCATGATCTTCCATCATGAATTCAGATATTTCATTTATTTTTGCAATATAAGTTGATGATTTATTTCTATGTTCATCGTGCTAAAGTTCATGGTTCGACATTTAGCATATGGAAGAAGGGCTTGTTGCATAAGCTGTGGAGTGTTAGTGGCACATGCTACAATTATTCTGGGCAGTTAGGTGCAAATAATATGTGGTGTGGAGTTGCATTGGAAACTATGGAGATACCGGCCTCATCATGGGCAGAATTAGTTTTTATTCAATAATTTACTTTGAACTGTATCTTTTTTTTCTTTTTTTATATTTTTTTTGCATGTAATTCGATTAGTATGCTAACCTGTATTATGTACTATTATTTTAATAGTTAATATGAGCATACCAATTTTCAAAAAACAATGTATGTATATTGGATATACGATGTTGTGTTTGTCTTTTATTGTTGCAATAATCAAGTCAAAACCTAGGTTGCAAGTTTATATGTTGATATCGTTGTTCTTTCCCATTTTATCGTCACATATTAATATGTACATTTATGCTATGTTGAAAATATGTGGGAAATGACTTGTACACCTTTAATTTTGAATAGGGATTGACGTTTCAAAAACACGGTAAGGACGTTAGTCTCGTTCGCTTAATTTACGTCACACACACATACGCATATATATATATATAACTTAAACATTGTAATAATAATATGTATTAAGTGTGTAATAAATAGGATTAAATTAGGAATATAATTCGAATGTACAAATATAAATTTGTATGTTTGTATGTGTGAGTTAATGGCTTAATTAGAATTATGACACATACACGAGGTTAACTATTACTTGTATTAGAAGCCTGCCCGGAACCTACTGGTATATCTAGTGTCTATAAGTAAATCTGGTTCATGTGATCGTTCTAGGTGTCATGAGCCATTATAATTAGTATACTATGATATGAGGTTAGGCCCAACTTCTATTAGAAGCTTCCCGGAACCGCCCTGCAAATCCAACATCTACAAGTGGTCGACCTAATGTGGGATGTCTAGTATGTGTATATTGTGTAAAAAGTAGGACTGCCTTGGTAAAAAATTATTAAGTAGTCGACCCATCTTTTGTGGGGTATTAAGGGGTTAGGACTAGGTTCGTTCCTAAGGTTCACTCCTTAGTTCAGAACCCAAGTCATAGGGCCTGCCCTTCGAGAATTTAAATGGTTTTTAGGTCCGCCTTTCTTCTATAAGGTACTAAATAGTCCTAATAAACAATTAGGTGTGTAAGGTAGTTCTCCAAGTAATGTTTGCTTCTTATCTAGGGGAAAGTGAGGGCTCCGAGTTCACCTGTAAGAATAACTAGGTAGTAACAAGAGGGTTCGCCAGAAAGGTTCTTCTTAAATGAAGTTGTGCTCCTAACCCAATCCTGGTAGTATGTAGCTGTTACTATTTCTTGACCTACAAGGAGAGTTATTGTTTATGACTTTGACGTTAGAACAAGGTCTTAAGTGGTTAGGGTCCACCGTAGGGTAGTAAGTGACAGTAGGGAAGTCCACCCTAAATAAATTAAAGTATAACCTTAAGTGATTGGGAATATCCCACCACATGGGGTATTAAGTGGCCATAAGAACGTATGCCCTTAAATTACCTTTTTAGGGTATTAAGTGACTATAAGCACGTCCTCCCTTAGATTTAAATATAGGCCCTACGTGACTTCTACGACGTTCGCTTCATATGTTTATATTGTGTATGTATGTTGCATAGACATGACCTGAAAAGTTTATAACTGCCAATTATAGGAAATAGCCCTTCTTAACTTATATGCATGTCATTCACCAGAACTTTATGTTCTGACCTCCTTTCTCTTAACATTAACATTTTGCAGGTAAGACTGTTGATTAAGGATGAGGAAACGATTGCTCGGATGAGTAGCCTCTCGAAGATTTAGTTATTATGGAAGTTGCTTTATTGCTATTATTGTTATGTAATTAGGATGATAATTGATGTACCTTTTTATCTATGAGACATGTTGTAATTAACAATCTGGTTTTTAGTAATGGTACATCTACTTTATGCTATTATATTTTGTCCCTTCCACTATGTGAGATTCTGATTTTTGTTTTAGACTGCATTGTATATCTGTTTTAGTTAATCCTTATAGGAACCAATGATCTGTTTAGAGTGGCTCTAAGTTTCGATGGGCCTCTCCAAGGTCGGAATTTAGGCCCAACCTAGGAGGGTTTTGACACATATTGTCGTAAGGATGTCAAACAATACTCTTCTTGTGTTGTGCATAACTTGATTTTATTATGAGACACTACAAATATGTGATGGGCATGACCTCCTTCCATGGGTTTTTAGTTTTTACAAGCACATGCCTTGACTCGAGGAAAGAATGGAGTTAAGGTAGGGCTAAAGTGGTGTAAGTCAAATTATGAAAGTGCCTATTGTACCGGTACTATAAAATCTACCAAAAATCTATAACAGACGTGGCTCTTTTCCTAACAACGCATTGATGGTTTAAAGAGAAATACAGATATGCTAATACAATAGTCCCTAAATCATATCTTATTGAACGATCAATTATCGAATCTGCAACTATTGCTACATGTCCACCCAACAATGTGTTTGACATCTTGAAATTAATAAGTTTCCGATTAAAAATAGAATAAATAGTTGTGTCATCTCCAACCAGTGGTTTACTTGGCCATGTACATGGGTTAAATCTTGGATTGTCTGTCAAATTCAACTAACTGGCAACTGCACTTCGAAAGACAATCTATTGCGTAAGTCAAAATGAGGCAATATTGTTGATAAAAAGTTAGAGTGTTGAGACTCTGCTCATCATAAAGTAAGTAACGCGTCCCCCACTCCTACAACTAATCTAACATGCATGGTTAGGTCTCAAGGGGTGAAACCTAACTGTCTAAAACCAAAATGAAACACATTGGTGGTCTTTCACTAACAAACGGCTAACACGCTAGTCAACTCAACATCCGAATTTAAAAGGTTTTTAATGCCTAACAAACGAATTTACAGTTACATGAAGATGTTATATTGTTTGAAATAAATTAATGATAGTTAAGTAAACATGTACTTGTGAAATCACCAAGTCCAATTTCAACAAGATACGTGTGGATAATGCATTGTGCATCATAACTGATAGTAGTTACATATAAACGAATAACGTTTGTCCAATAGCCACACCTTCGATCTCGACGTCCCTATTTATAAATGTGTTGATATTTATATTTTTAATACAAAAATTATACCCGATCTTGAGAAACATTTAGACAACTTACAGAATTTTTGGAAGCACGCGTTTATGTTTTGTTCATCATCGGGTAGCGTACAGAAATTGCTCAATACTTTGTTGGGTCCTAAACTCTGATTAACATGCAAAACCAAACATTCTTCTCATTTAGCTCGCCATCGCCCTACCACATCTCTTTTAGTGGGAGTGCAACATTTATATTTTCTTTAAATTGAACGGTCGAATCTTCTTCAATCGGAACATTTTGTTCGTCGGCTCGTACATTTGCCACACTTCGACTTCCACTGCCTTGCAATGAACTCCAAGATCACATTGTTTTTTCTGGAAAACGGTGGTTGAAATTGCGAAAAAAGGAAGGGATAGAAGACGAAGAAGAAGAGAGGAGGTAGGAAAAATAGGGGCTATAGCCGGCTATAGTTCGTTCGTTTAGCTGGCTAAACAAAAGCCATATAATTGACTGGTGTGGTTTGCTTTCCACACCTATGTGGATAATGATCCATGGGCTGTGGATTGTAATCCACACCATCTGCCTTAGCCTGCTTTTATTTAGCCAACTAAGGTAAACACAATACCACCTGTTGGGGGTTTGTTTTTTCTCCCACTAAGGGGGTCATGGGTCAACATGAGTATATTTGACCCGTAGAGACCCTCCATTGGGAATGGCGTAGCAGAATGCAGAAGAATTAAATGTTTAATAGTATAATTAAAAAATTTGTTATTATCCAATTGATTTCAACTGAAAATGAAACGACTAATTTGTTGAATAGAAAATAATGACATTGGCAGTGAAACTCCAAAAATTATTTTTGATTTTTTTTTTTAAAAGTATCATGAGGGTAAATAAAAATTTAGCTCTCTCATAAAAATTTTGTTGTGTTTTTGTGCAATGTTTAGTGGATCATCATCATTTTCTTATTTGGTGATGTTGTACAGATTTTGTGTAATTTTGCATGTACTCGGTTTTTTTATTTATTTATGCTAGGTGACACCAAATTTGTTTGAAAAAGGTAAAAAGATAATTGTTGGGTTGGAACATGTTTTGTCTCTATTATTGTTAACCGGCCTTTTGGTCTGGTTGCCAAAAGTACGCAAGACACGCTCGACTCAGCATATCGCGTAATATTACGGCCCAGAGGCGTTGCCAGTACCAGAAGACATGAGTCTTGCCACCAGCAGGATGTTGCATCCCTCGAACGCGACCTCCATCAGTATCCGTTCGCAGTCGAGCCGAAGGCGAGCCATCCAACGGGTCTGGGCATAGCACTGATGGGGGTCCGGGGCCCCACAGTCCCGGCGGCGATCGACTTAACCGTGTGTTGCCCGGAATCACCAGATCGACTCAAAGTCAGGATTCAGCCAACAACTTCCATGAACCTTGCCGCTCTTCCAAGCATTGCCAAATAAAGGCCTCGTAGTCTGAACCATTCCCGAGCCAAGGCCTCAAATCCTAAAGGAAACATGAGTCTCGAAGCGCCCGAACTTGCGGTCCACACGCACCTCGAATAGACTTCGCACCCAGCGAGTGAGAAATTTTGCACCCATGCCCCTATGCGAAATTTCACACCCATGCCTGGGTGCGAAATTTTGCACCCAAACCTGGGTTCCAAATTTTGAACCCATGCCCGGGTTCAAAATTTCGAGGCGTGCAGGTGGTGAGCTCGAATTTCCTGCATGTGGTCCCTATTTCTACCTAATCCTACCTACTCCTACGTATTCTCACTCCTATAAATAGTCCATGGCCTTACACTTCAAAGGGGTTGGATTTTCTTCAGTTGAGACCTTCCTAGAACTTCATGAGCCTCATTAATGGCATCTCTTATTTGAGGAAGAAGGAGAATTAAATATTCTTTTTCCCAAATACCTAGCATATGACAATTATAAAAGTGAATGTAATGAGCATGGCTCTACCTTGTAATTCTTAAGTGATTAATAAAAGTTTAACATCTTTCCAAAGTAGACGTAGGCCTAATCCGCGGTCGAACCACTATAAACTCTCGTGTCATTTATCGCTTTCTCTTACTTAGTCTTGCGACCAAATTAACTATTCCTAGTAATTGGAATCTAGTGGTGTTTACGACATTTTTTGCCGTCAAGAATTATAGTTTATTAATATTATCTATCTATTAACAATTTTTATGGACATATTAACAATGCTAAAATTATTTATGTAGTAATTAGAAGATAAATATAGAGATATCGAGCAGATCATGCAATATAATACATAATGCATTAAAAAAAGATTGAACGTATTATTTTGGTTTTATACTCTTTGTTGATAAAGCTACAATAAGACAAACCTTCGAAATGGTCAAACCATAACAAAATTCAATAATTTGCAGCAAATAAGTAAATAATGATCATTAAAATCTTAATTACATCATTTGGGCACTTCATTAAACTTTGTATTATATTCTTCCTAAATATTATAACCAATTTCAATATGAAGAAGTGCATGAATATCCTATAAAACTTCAATGGTCAATTTTACCCACAAAAACTTTTCAATCCGACATCAGTTCATATTCTTCGTCCCGTGGCTGTTCCAAGAATACCTATAGGAGTCGATCCATGTATACTAGACAATAGTCATAATGCAGATGGAATTAGAGTCGATTTGAAGCAAGTAAACAGTCAACCATACACAATCTCATTTAACGTAGTTTCAAATATTTGTAATATTTTTCAAAAACTTTCTAACAACTAATATACAATCAAATATTTATGTTACTATAAAAGAAAGCTATATTTCAAGGACAAATTAAATGGGTACAACGTAATACATAATTCCCATGCATTTATATACATAATCTATATATCAATTGTTGGGAATTTACGCAAATTTCCTAATGATTATATTTGTGGAGAAATGAAATGTAGAATGGTAAGAGACACACAAAACTTGATAACGGAGTTTGGCCAATTATGCCTACGTCTTCGGGCTGCTGCAGATCTTTTATTTCAGAGAATATTACAAAGTGATTACACAGAACACTTTATACTCAACACTCGATCTCACTCTCTTCTTGCTCTTCTTTTATTCTTCTTGGATTTTGGAATGAGATGGGATTATGAAGGAGAAGGGTGTATATATAGAGAGGAGATGGTTGGTAAGGGGGTTGGCGGCTTGGTTGTTGGCTTGGTTGGTGGAAGGTTGGTGGCAGCCCATGTTTAATGTATGGGTGGATGCATGGCTGCAGCTTCTAACAATCTCCCACTTGAAGATTGATTTCAATCCGTCTTCACATCCTGATCGATGTAATAGCCATTCTGCTATTTCTACTCTAGTAGATGTAAGACCAAAAAGTGGTTCTAACACCCAAAATGACTAAAATCAAAATAAAATAAGATCAAAAGTAAAATGGAGACACAGAATTTATAGTGGTTCGGCGTTGTAAAGACTACGTCCACTTGTCAATCACTATTCTCGATGATATAGTTGCAATTACAATGAGATATTCACTCAATTTCACTCACAACTCACATACATTCACTCAATTGTCTCAAAACAAATGTTGAAAGACGATTTGGATTATCCGGGAGTGCTGAAATTCGGTTTTATGACAGTGGTTGAACTCTCAAAGTACCAAAAAGAAGATCCCTTTAATTGTCTCCAGGCAAGGTATTTATAGATGAAAATTTAGTCAGAACCCGATCCGGATTGGAGCCACGTGTCTTCCATCCCATCGTTCTCGGGTTCGGATGGATTCTAGTGCTGACAGCACACAAAGTTGTGGTCGTCGTGGGTAGGAACTGGTCATAACCGCTCCGAATAATCAGGCGATCATGGGGGAAAGTGATGTGGATTATAGGTTCGGTTCGGAGGAGCCTGCCGAGGGGGTTCGGATCGGGATATCCGATCCGACCCGGATTAACCTAAAGCTGAGTCCTTATCCATTTTGCTCTGCTCCATTCCGATCCGGTAGTAGGTAGCCCTCCGATCCGACTGATAGTAGGTAGCCCTCCGATCCGAATAGTAGCGTCTCTTCGATCTAAATAATAGCAGCTCTCCGATCCGAACAGCAACATCTCTCCGATCTGATCCGCTACGTCTCTCTGATCCGATCCGGTATGATGCTTTCTAAGTTCTTCAACGTTTCACATCTCGACTTTGTGTTGCCCAGTTCACAAAGTGGGCTAACATTTTGCCCCCTCAAAGGATGCTCCTGTTGGAAACGGAGCATGCTTTGATTATCATTGCATATCTCCTGCTAGGTAATCTTTCCTTTGACTTTTCTTGTGCTTTCATCCTCTTCTTTAAATTTTAATTTAATTCATATGCCAAGCTGAGACATGACATCCTGTTCGGTTCGGATTCCGACCCGAACGGATCCCCTTCTTCTTCAATTGCACATTGGACTAGTGGGCCAGGCTACACTACTGGGCCTTCGAGCCGGTCCGAACGGGGAGACGAATAGTCACCCTGTTTTTCTATATAAATTCAGCCTTCATCTTCCTCCCACTTTCTTTTTACTCTATCGTTTTACAAGTTCTGCTCGGAAACTCCAGGATTCAAAAGAGAAAAAGAAACTCTTTACCATTCTCGTACGAATCTCCAGCTTATACACCTCAGTAGGTTTGAATCCTTGATCGACTTCATGATAATGGGTTTTAATCGAAATCTACGGTCGATTCGACCGACTTAGATGTGGCTTCCATGCTACCACACCCTCTCCCTTCATTATTGTTGTTGGTGGCTTCGTTGCTGCTTCGAGGCGTTGGGAGAGGGAGTTGTAGTTCGTTCGATCATGACTGGGGCGTTGGAGATGGTATTGGGTCTAAAACTAAAGAAGAGGAAGAAGAAGAAGATCGCAGGGAGTCGGTTCGGGCAGTGGAGTATGGAAAGTGGAGAAAGGGAAAAAGAAAAGAAGTCCAGAAGGTCAGATCGGGTCGGGTCAAGTAGTTAAAGAAGTGGGGAATGGAGCTCACCTAACCGGATCGGGTCGGAGTGTAAGATAAAGGAAGAAAGGCATGACTGCGTGATCCGACCCAAACCGTTCGGGGAATCTACTTCCGAGCCGATCCGATTTTGATTCCTGAGCTTCAATGTTTATCCGACCCTAAGGCAGGGCTACGCTCCCGATCCGAACCCAATGAATGCGCCTGAACCGAATCGAAGGGCAGTCCATCTTAAGGCATAAAGACTCGTTTAACTGGCCCAATCAACTCTTGGCATAATCTTCAACTTAATGGACAGTTAGGATAGTGCCTTGTGAACATAACTGGACATCAAGAACTGCCTTGATCCTTATTACTTTGCCAAAATTTTGCGTCGCACTTTCAAATATTAACTTTACACTTTCCGCATACACTGTTTACACTTTAGTTTGCACACATGCACGGGGGGATACGGGCTAATTTACTCTAACTTGTGCTATTGCTTCTTCAATAGTTTTGTGACCATGAGACCCAGACGCTCTTCTAGATTAGCTGAGAAGAAGGAGGCCCCGGAGACATCCAACAAAATTACTCTTGAGGACATATCTTCTCCCTCGGATCCAGAATGGAATGATGAGGGTTCAGACTATGAGGTTGGAAATCGCGAAAGCGACAATGTGTCTTCGGAGGGTGGAGTTTCCCTAGGTTGTGAAGAGGGAGGAGGGATTGGCGACGACCGAGCTCCTGATGAATTTGAATCTGCCGTCATATTGGAATCACCCCAAGAATCTGTTGAATCGACGATCGACAACTACAGACTTATCCGAATTTGTCTAAAATATGGGATATTAAAAAGGGACACCCTGGTGCCTTCGAGAACTGACCGTCCTCACAATCCTCCAGAAGGGTATATGGCAATTACTCGGTTGATGTGCATGGTCGGTGCTATCCCTCCATTTTCTCCTTTCATCGTCGATTTTCTAAGACAAATGCGGATTGCCCTCATGCAGCTGCACCCTAATTCTTATGCTTACTTGTACACCTTATATGTAGTGTACCGTGAGATCTTAGGCGTAGAGCTCACTTTTGATGATGTTCATTTCTTCTATAACTTCAAGCATCGGACTCGAGAGACTCCTTCTTTCTGTTACTTTGAGTCTGTCCCTAAGATGAAAATAATTCAAGTGCCATTCAGTAGTAAAGCTGGGGATTCCAGGCTGGAATGGTTTTATGTGAAGCGACAGCCAGGGTGTGCTAGGAGCTGGACGAAATCAAGTAAAGCACTGGTTTTCTAAATCTCGACTCTATACATTCAAGCCATCGCCTTAACTCGTTTTTCTTTTTGTTTGCAGTCGATAACCCAAAACAAATATCAGACCAAGTTTTCTTTGACCGGATGCACCAGCTCCTAAATGGCGATCAGAAGTTTTTAACTATTGATGAAGTCCTTAAGGACAAATATCTTCATTTTCACGGGTTTCTATCTGTTACTCGTAGCATTGGTCATGGGATGGCTCCATACGTATATATTCCCCCAGTGGACGTAATCCCCGAAATGGGCGAAAGTTCGAGAGCTCCTACAGTGCCTCTTTAAGCTTCACCCTCTCCTTCTTCTACCCAAGATGATGAATTGGCTAACATGGCGGAAAAGCATCGCGAAGGGTATACTATTCCCGAGGATGCCATTTCTCCAGAAAAGTCAACGTCTTCCAAAGAGTCACCGATCAATGCTTCTGAGGGAGATGTTCCCAGCACTGATGACCCCCTGTTTCAGGATTTGGGGGATCTCCCCTTACCTGAAATCATTTACACTTCAGAGGATTTTAGGAAGAATCCTTTAGTTTTCACTTCTTCCGAAGAGATCACTCCTGCTAAGGCCAAAGTGCCCGCTCGTACTAGTCTAGCTTCGGACTCGGGTTGGTTGGGGGGAAAAACACCACTTAGGACACACTTTACACAATAACATTACAACTCACTGCATCTTTCTCTTTGTGAAAATATTGATTCTGAATTTCATTTGTCTTGTTGTGCAGGCACGATGTCCCGATCTTACTATGATATTAGGAAACTCCGCCGCAGCATGTCTAATCCACCTTATGATACTGAGTATGATCGTCGCGATGATCGTAGTAGGGAGGAGAGAAGGCCCTTTGAACCCTATCGCTCTCGAACCTCGCGTTCTCGCTCTCCTGTCCGGACGGACCCGGAGAGATATAAAGGTTACCAAGGTCGTCGGGAAGAGGACAGGCCGCAACCGAAAGACTCAACCTCTTCTCAAGAAAAGCGCAGCAGGGAGAGAAGTCCGCCAAAAGATACTGAGTCGCGAAGTAAACGCAAGGTCTCTGCTAAACGGCCTAGAATAGATAAAGAGGCTATTGAATCCTCCACGCACAGGGATACTGGCTGACGATCCCCGCCCCTCCACCACTAGATGCTGAAACTGCAGTTAAGCGGGCGTATCTGGAGGAGCAATTTCCCGAACATTACTTCGAAAACTCGACTTTTTTACCTGCTCTTGAGCCTATTTCTTCAAGGTGGGAAGATGAGGCCAAAGCAAAGATAGATGCGGTCGAGAAACAGTATTCTGAAATGTTCAAGTATTCACGCAACCTTTCCAGAATTATCCGCACTTTAATCACGAATGCTGACTCGATGCAAAAAACCGCTGAAGATGATGCAAAGGCCTTAAAGAATCTAGGAAAAGATTTGGAGGACACACAGACCCAGCTTGTTGTTGCTCAACGGGATGCTACTAGCTTCAAATAACAATTTGAAGATATGCAAAAACGTTACCATGATTTGCTTGAATCCCATACCCAAGAGCGTTCTGAGTTAAAAAAGCAAGCTGAAGATGCTAAGTCAGATGCTGCTAAAACGCGCCTTGCTTACGCTGACCTTAAACGGAAAAATGCCGAGTTAGCAAGGAGGAATGCTGAACTAGAAAAGAAAAATGATGACTTGGCTTCTAAGCTAATGGAGGCGGAGAACAAAGCTGCCCTAGCGGAGGGTAACATTGAATGTGCTATCAAATCCGCTGAGGAGGCCCGCAAACAACTGTCAGAGGCTGAGGGAGAGATTCAGGGTTTCGGCGAATTAATGATTGAATTCTTTGCGCATATCATCCACCGCCGGAACATTTCTTGGATTGAAGACTATCCATCTACTCTAGTCCAAGTATGGAGTCAGATCGTTGAGTGGGAGAAAGAGGAGCTCAAGGTTGATTCCATTGACGAGGACAAGCTGATGGAGAAATATTTAAGAGATGATGAGCCAGAACGCCTAGCTGAAGGGCGCCGCTTCATTGCTGCTGCTATGGACGAAGAAAGGCGGAGGACCAAGCAAAAGAATGTTCCTGAGGCTGGTTCCTCTTGTACTGCCCCCGCAACTTCTGAAGTAGAGGGATATGATCCTGAAAACCCGGGGATCCCTCAAACAACTCTTCTATCCCCTATTCCCGAAACGGCATCGGAGACAGAAGTTACTCCAGCCGAGAAGTCTTCGGAAGGTATCTCTACATTTTCACCTCAATTCGTCAAGGCTATCTCTACCTTTCGCCACGTGATTGAGCAATCGATGAAAAACCCATTATTTTCTCCTGAGTTGATAACTGTTGCTTCTCACTCTATAGGTATTGAGCCGTCCGGAAAGACAGATGTGTCCCAGGGAACCACCTCTGGGGCGGAGCCTACGGAGAAGGCAAAAGGGGGAAAGGACAAGGCTGCTCCCATAGATTTGGGAGAAGGAGGCGAACCGTCTAAGGCTGACACTCCTCGTGATGACGAAATGATAGATGCCTTAAAGGATGATTGCGGCGACGGGGGACATGAGGAAGATCCGAAGGTGGCGATAATCGGGGAGTCGAAAAGTGCTGATGATGTTACTTTAGCTGCACTGAAAGCTGACCAAGATAAACGCTTGTAGTTAAAAGCTGAAGACTTAGACCCTGAAAGCCTCAAGCCCCTCGCAGTTGTGGATGCGGGATCAAGGTTAGTTGTTAAGCTTTCAACTAGATCTATTACAGAGGAACTCGCTAAAAAGTCTTCTCTTGATTCCAGCGCTCCGCCCTCTGGGAAGAAGTCAACCGATTCCAGCACCTCAGCTTCAGGAAAGAAAAAATCAAAGCGCATCTTGACGGAGACCGAAAAAGAGGCGAAGGATGCGGAGAAAGCCGCCAAGAAATCCAAGCCTCCTTCGAAGTCTAAATAGTGGGTTGTCTTGTGTTATTTTAGCATTTGGTTGACCAATAATTGTTGCTATAAGGGTGGCCCTTGCACCTTCTTTTTGACTGTTTTCCTGTATAAATTCATTCATTTGTAAATAAATAAAAATAATTCATTTTCTGCAATGTCTGTTAGCCATTAGTTTTGCACTTATGTAAGAATGCATGTTTTACTATAGTTGTGTAATGAAGTTATGGTGGGGGGAAATATGTGTATACATATATGCCCCCAGTCAATCTCAAAAAACTATTCAAGACTTAATCAAGTAGTCTGAATGTCCCCGATTTTTCGACGGGATTGCATTCTCTGTGCCGTCAATGCCTGTCGTTTTTTCTGGCATTTTTTTATACTCTCCTGTCTTATACTCAGGTTAGAGTTCTTACTGAGGCGGTCTCTTGTCTGGGTGCACTTTCACGCCTCAGAGGACGTCGTCTTCCCGTCCTTTATACTCTCTCTCAATTCTTGAGAGTTAGAGTTAAGAATGTCGTCTTCCCATTCTTTTATGTCTTATCGAACAAATAGTCGTTGTGTTTTTTCTTACGTATAAACTGTTTTCAACCTTTCAGGTTTTAAATCATCCTATATTCCATAATCGCAACAGAATAGTAGATGAAGGTGTATATACAATGCATGAAAGTAAATGACACACGATATTTTTATAGTGGTTCGGCTAAGTCGTAGCCTACATCCACTTTATAGTTCTTTATTCATATCATCAGACTTTCTTAAGGCAAGTCGTGCCTTTTTACAGAGTTCATAAGAAAAATAGCAAAGAGTACAACATTTCTAATCCAAATATCGCATCAAGTGTTGGGCATTCCATGCCCTAGGTACCTCTTCGCCATCTACGGTCGTTAACTTGAAGGTTCCTGTTTCAAGTTTCCGTTGGATGACAAAGGGTCCTTCCCACTTTGGACCGAGGTGAGGAAGAGATGGAAAGATTCTCTTTAGCACCAAATCTCCTGGTTCAAAAGTCCTAAGGCGAACTTTTTTGTCGTAATAGCGTGCCATCTGACGTCGATGTCTTGCCGCACACAAATCTGCTTCATCCCTTTTTTCTTCGATTTCATCAAGAGACTCGAGTAAGAGCGCCCGATTCGTCATCGGGTCATAGTACGTCACCCGGTGGGAAGAAACCTCAAGCTCTACTGGAATTACTGCTTCTGAACCAAAAGAGAGAGAGAAAGGGGTATGACCAGTAGCTGTCTTAAATGTTGTTCGATATGCCCACAAAGCTAAGGGCAATTCGTCAACCCATTTAGCCTTTGCGCGCTCTAACCGTTTCTTGAGGATGGATTTTATAACATTTTTTATTGCTTCTACTTGCCCGTTCGACTGCGGATATGCAACCGCAGTGTATCGTTTGTCGATCTTATACTTCTGACAGAAATTTCTGAATTCAGCACCATCGAACCGGGTTCCGTTATCAGTTATAATGGTCCTTGGGATCCCGAATCGGCATATAATATTTCTAACCACAAAACTTATCACCTTTCTCGCCGTGATTTTGGTTAGGGGCTCAGCTTCCACCCACTTCGTGAAATAATCCACAGCGACTATTGCATATTTCGCTCCTCCTTTAGCAATTGGTAGAACTCCGATGATATCAATTCCCCACGTGGCAAAAGGCCAAGGACTCACCATCGATTTGAGTTGGGTCGACGTTGCTCTGGGAATTTTGGCGAATCTCTAGCACCTGTCGTAGCGTCGTGAATAATCAGCTGCATCCTTATTAATTGTGGGCCAGAAGTATCCATACCGCAATATCTTTTTCGCTAAAGTCTGACCTCCTGTATGATCTCCACATTCACCTTCGTGTACTTCTCTTAGTACACGTTTGATGTCGTTGTGCGCTATACATCGTAACAGGGGCATAGAAAATCCTTGTCTATAAAGAGTATCATCTTGAAGGACGTATCTGGTAGCCTTGCGAACTATAGCCCGTCTCTCACTCTTCTTTGATGGGAGTGTCCCATTCTTAAGGAAGTTCTTAATTGGGGTCATCCACGACTCCTTCTCCGGTTCCGCTTCGAAAGCGAACTCAATTTCCATCGACTTAAAGCTTGGCGATTCCAACGTTTCAATTGGAATTGTTTCAGTTTCTTCCGGGTTGTCGGAACTAGCTAGCTTTGCCAGCCTGTCTGCCTTCTGGTTTTCGGCTCTTGGGATATACGTTATGTTGTACCGCTCCAGGTTGCTCAACAGCTTTTCCACTTTCCCGAGATAGGCAATGAGTCGAGGTCCCCGGGCCACAAACTCCTTTCGCACTTGGTAAACTACGATTTTGGAGTCGCAGAATATGTCCAACGTTTTTATTCCGAGATCTTTAGCAAGCTTCAAACCGGCAATCAGGGCTTCATATTCAGAATCATTGTTAGTTGCCGAAAATTCTAATCGTAGAGCGTAATATAACGACCGTCCCTCAAGAGTGACTAAGACGATTCCAGCTCCGGACCTTCGGTCATTCTTGGCTCCGTCAGTGTATAGCTTCCATGGATCTAATTTTAACTCATCTTCGGACTTGACCACTTTGTCATCGATTATTTCCTCCTCTGGGATTGTGAACTCTGCTATAAAGTCAGCCAGAGCCTGCCCCCTGATCGACCTCCGCGGCTGAAAATTTAGATCAAACTGACTTAATTCAATATTCCATTTGATCAATCGTCCCGATGCTTCGGGTCTCTGCAACACCTGCCTTAGAGGTTGGTCAATGTATATGGTTATTGGGTGAGCTTGGAAATAGTGATGAAGTTTTCGAGAGGCGATTAGGAGGCTGTAAGCGAGCTTCTCAATCTTTGGGTAGTTGCGTTCTGCCGCTGCCAATTTCTTGCTTACATAATATACTGGCCTTTGCACTTTGTCTTCTTCTCGAACCAAGGTTGTGCTAACAGCGTGAGCCGAAACTGCCAAGTAAACAAATAACTCTTCGTGATCCACTGGCTTTGACAAAATCGGCGGTTTTTCTAGCAATTCCAATAAATTTCGAAAGGCCTCAACACAGTCCGGAGTCCACTCAAAGTTCTTCTTTCCCCTTTTAATCAAATCAAAAAATGGGACGCATTTGTCCGTGGCTTTGGAGATGAACCTACTCAACGCGGCTACCTTCCCCGCAAGACTTTGGACATCTTTAATCCTTCTCGGTTCTTCAATGTTTCTTATCGCTGCTATTTGGCTGGGATTGATTTCAATCCCTCGAGAGCTCACAATGAAGCCTAGAAACTTTCCCGATGCCACTCCAAATGAACATTTCAAAGGATTCAACTTCATCCGATACTTTCGCAGGATACCGAACATTTCCGCCAAGTCCTGCGTATGGCTGGAGGACTGTTTGGATTTGACAAGCATATCATCCACATAAACTTCCATAGTCTTCCCTATTTGATTATAAAACATCCTGTTCACCAAGCGCTGATAAGTGGCTCCAGCGTTTTTCAATCCGAACGGCATGACAATGTAACGGTATAACCCCAAATTTGTAATGAAGCTCGTGTGCTCTTGATCTGGCACGTGCATAGGAATTTGGTTGTACCCGGAATATGCGTCCATGAAAGAAAGAAGTTCGTGTCCCGCTGTCGAATCTACAAGCTGGTCAATCCTGGGAAGTGGGAAACTATCTTTCGGGCAAGCTTTGTTCAAATCTGAAAAATCAATGCAAGTCCACCACTTTCCATTCGGCTTCTTTACTAAGACGGGATTCGATATCCAGTCGAGATATGTCGAATCTCTAATAAATCCGTTCTGTTTCAGCTTCTCCACTTCTTCTTTCAGAGCGGCCGACCTCTCTGGGCCCAGCATACATCTCTTTTGCTTTACATGCGGGTGTTTCGGGTTTACATTCAGTGAATGACTTATGACGGATGGCGATATCCCACACATGTCGGCGTGGGTCCAGGCAAACACGTCCAAGTTTGCCTTCAGGAAGTCAGTTAGTTCTTTGGCCCGACGTGGATCCAACTGGGATCCAATCTTCAAAACTCTTGTTGGATCAGCTTCATCAATGGGAATGTCCACTGTCGCTTCATTAGGAGTTGCATTTCTAGTCTCTGGTTCCTCGTCTTTTCTGGGATCCAGGTCTTCAGGCGTTCCTTTGGGCAACTCCTTCGGGGCCGATCCCTCTAATTGCTACGCCGAGCCCTCCTTTGGAGGAGGAGAGGGACCTTTACTCTCGATGTTAAGTCCCTTCATCAACATCTTTAATTCAGCAACATAACAGGCCCATCCGGAGACTTGATCTCCTCTCACTACTCCAGTTCCGGCTTCAGTTGGGAACTTAAGCAACAAACACCAAGGGGCGATGCAAGCCCTGAACTCAGCAAGGGCAGGCCTTCCCAAAAATGCATTATAAGGCGAATCTACGTCCAATACTACGAACTGAAGCATCCGTACTCTTCGGCGCTCTCCTTGCCCCAAGGTTACGGGCAATTCTATGTACCCCATTGGAGCTGTCGATGCTCCGTTGAAGCCTCGGATCCAAACTTCGCATGGCTTCAAATCTTCAAATTCAAGCTTCATCTGATCGAATGACTTTTTAAATAAAATATTAACAGAGCTTCCATTGTCTACTAACACCTTATGAACCAATGCTGGCCCAATGGTGGTGGTAATGACCAACGGATCGTCGGTGGGTGACTGGATCCCGGTATTATCTCTGTCACGGAATACCACGTCGTCAAACATTGTCTTCTGTTGCTTTATGGGGGCGATATCTTCCAAATCATCACATTCATCCACATCTATGTGCTTAGCTACATTTATATATTGATCAATTGCTCTAAAACTGTGGATCGCTGGGTGGGGTCCACCCACTATGGAGTTGATAACAATTCCCTTGCCTTTCTGCTGCGTTGTAGGCTTGGGAGCGGATTGGATCTGTTTTGGAGCCTGTTCTCCTTGCCCCCTGTCTCTCGGGGCAACCTTATATTCATCCAACTTCCCTTCGCGCAGCAGCTTCTCAATCACGTCTCTCAAATGTCGACATTCATTGGTTGAATGCCCATGAGTTCCATGAAACAAACAAAACTTTCCAATTGCCATTTCTTTCTCCGTTGAGTCGCGAGGTGGTGGTCTTTTATATTGCAAAACATTGTATGTGTCCAAGTAAATGTTCTCCAGAGTGTCGTTCAAAGGTGTATAATTCTCATAAGTCTAGAACCGGGGTCTTTTGTTAGGATCACTTCCCCTATTTCTATTTCTTCTGTTACCATTCGCGTTACGGTTGTTGTTGTTGTTGCCCCCATTCCCATTATTGTCGTTTCCACTCTTGTTTCCCACATTCACCTCAACTTTTCCGGAACTTTCTCCAGACTGCTTCACGGCGACATTACTCTGAACATTATCTTTTGAAGCCGCTCCGGACTTTCTCTTCCGGTTTTTCCTGGCCTCCTCTCGTCTCAATTGAATATCGGCCTTTTCATAAAATAACTCTCTCGTGGGAGGTGGCTTCCCAGAAAGATAATCTCCAAACTCGGAGTCAGGATCGACTCCTTCCATCAAAGCCATCAAGATGGTGGGCTCGTGCGGGTCACTAACTTCAGTCACAGCTAAGTTGAAACGGTCGAGATATGACCTCAAAGACTCTCCTGGCACCTGCTTAATTCTTGATAATTCAATAACACTTTTAGACTTTCGGGTATGGAGTCGGAACTGATTCATAAAACGTTCGCTCAATTCCCTATAATTCGATATCGAACGAGGGGGAAGTCGGGTAAACCATAGCAGCGCCACATCTTCTAAATAGATTGGGAATGCTTTACACTTCACTGCGTCAGGGGCAGCAGCAGCATTCATGAGCCATGAGTATCGCATCAAATGCTATCCCGGATTTGTTCTCCCATTGTACTTGTCCATCTGCGGCAGGTTAAAACGTCGGGGAAATTGAAAGTTGAGGATGTCATCAGTGAAAGGAGTATGGCTTCGCTCAATGCCATAATCTTCATTGGTGTAGTTCCGGCTTTCGGACATAATCTGGCATACCATTGCCCATACGTCAGCATTAGTCAGGGGTCGTTCAGGCTCCCTAGCCCTGGTATCCGGGTTCCTTCTGGGCTCTTGTTCAGGAGATACCCTTCTTCTGATGTTTGGGTTTCCTCTGGGATCTTGCTCAGGGGATGCCCTTCTTCTTTGAGCTGCTTCTGCTCTGCTTCGTTCCCTACGCTCCCGGTCGATCTCGGGAGGAAGGGGCTGGAGCATCTTTCCCTGAGTGGGATTGGTAAGGTTAGGGTCTCTAGGTAATACATGGGATCCCTGCATCGGTAACAACATAGGCTCTCTCAAGCTTGGATCATTGGGTCCTAGTACTCGTGCAGCATCCTCGCGGGACCCTAAAGATCCGAACGTCAGCTGCACCAAATTCTGAGGTCGTTCGAGCGGCCTTCTTTCACGGGGTCGTTCTTCCTCGGAAGAAGAAGACTGATCCATTGGTGTGTGGCGAACCGGGGATAGGGTTCTCTGTCTACGGAGTTCGCTAATTTCCCTGCTCATGAGTCTCATGTTTTCTTGCATCATGAGATTGGTGTGCTCGTGGATTTTCATAGCCTCTCTAGTACTTTCAAGCATGTCAAGTAGGCGCGAGAACTCTCCTTGAGTAATAGGCGCGGATGGATTGACCTGATCATTGACCCTGGTGGCTGGAGTCGGAGCATTTGTGGGGGCTTGAGTAGAGGTTCCAACATCACCAAGTGTCGGGTCGGTTCGGAGATTTGCAATCAGTTCGGGTCGGAGCTGGGAAGCTAAGTCGGATCGGTGTAGTGCGAGTTGCTCGGGTCGGTTCAGGTTGGGGGAGTGCACTGTTTCAGATTCTCCTACCCGGATCGGATCGGAGCTCTCCCCTTGAGTGCGATTCGGATTTCCTGTATCAGTTCGTTCCAGTGCCGAGCTCTGCCCACGAGACCTTGTCACAACCGCATTTTGCTGATCTTCACCAACTCCGTTCCCTCGACTAGTTTGAACTTCCTTGCCTTTTCCTTTGGCCATAGTTTTTCAACAATCAATCAACAAATATTCAGGAGCGTCGAAACTTGAGGATTAACTTCTTTGAACTCAACGGTCCAAAAAGTAGAACGATAATCCCGAAAAACAGAGAATTCAGATGTTTCTCAGTGAAAGCACCAAAATGTTAGACCAAAAAGTGGTTCTAACACCCAAAATGACTAAAATCAAAATAAAATAAGATCAAAAGTAAAATGGAGACACAAAATTTATAGTGGTTCGCGTTGTAAAGCCTACGTCCACTTGTCAATCACTATTCTCGATGATATAGTTGCAATTACAATGAGATATTCACTCAATTTCACTCACAACTCACATACATTCACTCAATTGTCTCAAAACAAATGTTGAAAGACGATTTGGATTATCCGGGAGTGCTGGAATTCGGTTTTATGACAGTGGTTGAACTCTCAAAGTACCAAAAAAGATCCCTTTAATTGTCTCCAGGCAAGGTATTTATAGGTGAAAATTTAGTCAGAACCCGATCCGGATCGGAGCCACGTGTCTTCCATCCCATCGTTCTCGGGTTCAGATGGATTCTAGTGCTGACAGCGCATCAGAGTAGTGGTCGTCGTGGGTAGGAACTGGTCATAACTGCTCCGAATAATCAGGCGATCATGGGGGAAAGTGATGTGGATTATAGGTTCGGTTCGGAGGAGCCTGCCGAGGGGGTTCGGATCGGGATATCTGATCCGACCCGGATTAACCTAAAGCTGAGTCCTTATCCATTTTGCTCTGCTCCATTCCGATCCGGTAGTAGGTAGCCCTCCGATCCGACTGATAGTAGGTAGCCCTCCGATCCGAATAGCAGCGTCTCTTCGATCTAAATAATAGCAGCTCTCTGATCCGAACAGCAACATCTCTCCGATCCGATCCGATCCGGTATGATGCTTTCTAAGTTCTTCAATGTTTCACATCTCGACTTTGTGTTGCCCAGTTCACAAAGTGGGCTAACAGTAGAACAACTGAAGTTGAAGACAACTTCAGTTTATCGATAGTTACCGTCTTTGTCATCATATCTGTTGGATTCTTGCTTCCTTTGATCTTCTCCGGTATTAACACATCATCTTCAAGTAGAGATCTGATGAAGTGATAACGAAGTCCGATATGTTTGGTTCTGGAATGAAATGTTGAATTCTTCGCCAAGTGTCTTGCACTCTGGCTATCACTGTATAAAGCATTCTTTTCTTGTTTGAATCCCAATTCAATTAACAAACCTTGAAGCCATATCATCTCTTTACTAGCTTCGGTGATTGCTACATACTCAGCCTCTGTAGTGGATAAAGTAACAATCTTCTATACCTGTAACACAGCTGTATTTCCAATCATGAATACACAACCTATAGTGCTTCTACGATGATCGACTTCGCCTCCAAAGTCCGCATCTACATGGCCTTGAGCTTTAACCTGCCCTTTACCAGAGTACAAAGCGTTATGTACCGTGCCTCGTAGATACCTCAAAATCCACTTGACTGCTTCCCAATGAGCTTTCCCTGGATTTGACATGAACCTGCTAACAACTCCCACTGCATGGCTAATGTTTGGTCTCGTACAGACCATGGCATACATCAAGCTTCCAATAACTGAGGAATAAGGAACATCAATCATGAAATTTCTCTCCTCCTCTGCTTGCGGGGACTGATCCTTGGATAAGCAAAAGTGACTGGCCAATGGTGTGCTGACTGGATTAGCATCGTCCATGTTGAATCTTTGCAAAACATGGTTGACGCAATCATCCTGAGATAGATGCAAGAATCCTCTCTGCTTATCTCTAGTGATTTGCATTCCAAGAATCTTCTTTGTTGGACCAAAGTCTTTCATGTCAAACTCCTTTGACAGTTGCTTCTTCAACCTTCTGATATCATCCATATTTGATCCTGCTACTAACATGTCATCAACATAAAGCGGTAAAATGATATAACTTGGCTGATATCGCTTGAAGTAGCAACAATGATCAACATTGCACTTCTGGAACTCTTCCTTATGCATGAATCCATCAAACTTTTTGTACCATTGTCTTGGGGCTTGTTTTAGGCCATACAAGCTTTTCTTTAGTCTACACACCATGTTCTTCTTCCCTTTCTCGAAGAAACCTTCTGGCTGGTGCATGTATATCTCCTCATCCAAGTCTCCATGAAGAAATGCGGTCTTCACATATAACTGTTCAAGATGAAGGTCATCAATAACAACAATACTTAATACTGACATGATAATATTGAGCTTCACAATGGGAGATAAAATGTCAGTGTAGTCCACTCCTTCCTTCTATTGGAATCCTTTGACAACTAGTCGAGTTTTGTATCTCTTGGAACCATCATGCTCCTCTTTCACGCGATACACCCATTTATTGTGAAGTGTCTTCTTTCCTATGGGTAACTCAACTACTTCCCATGTCTGGTTGGAGACAAGAGACTTCATCCCATCTTCCATGGCAAGCTCCCACTTGCTAGCATCTTCAGTCTGAGATGCTTCATCATAGTATTCAGGTTCCCCTGCATCAGTCAGCAATAAATAATTCATGTATCTTTTGTTAGGTACATGAAGTCGAGTAGACCTTCTCAATACAGGATCTGGAGTAGGATGCTATAGTGTGTCAGACTGGCCCACACTACTCAGATCAACGATTTCATCAAGCTGAGCACTTTCTATAGTCGGTTCTGTTATGAGACTATCCGGAATATCATTTGTATCTGCAAATACTGGCTCACTCTTGTAACAACCCTGAATTTTTGGGTAAATTTAAAAAAAAATAACTAATTTTAATGGGTTTTGATATTTAGAATAATTTATTTAAAATAATAGTGATTAAAAATTTGTTTAAATCGAAGTTAGGATGAATAATTTAATTTTGATTATGAAAGGGGTTAGAAATAGCGTGGTAGTTTGAAAAGTAAAACTTGAACTTTAACTGACCATACAAGATGCAAAATTAGGGATTTTAGTGAAACCAAAAACATTAAATCTATTTAAAAATATATTTCTAACGAATCTGAAAAATTGAAATTTCATAACGGAAATCAAAAGTTATGCCCAGTTTAAAATTTAGAAAGGTCGCTATGAAATTTAAAATAAATATAGGTCAAAAATGTTACTTTTTTCATACGAAGGAATTTGGACTCGAAACCACTTCCACTGAGTTAGAATGACGTTTCTGCATTTAAAAAGTATAAACACTTATATATTTCGAGTTTCGGAAATTATTTGTTTAAAATGAATTTTTAATATTTAATATATACGCCTTGAAAATAGCCATTTTTCAAATGACCTCTGTTTTCGACGAAACCACGTTTATTGGATTTGGAATGTCAAATTATTGCTAAGTTTAATTTTTCATAATTTTAGAGTTAATTTGTGACCGTCGCAAAAAGATTTCAGTTTGGTCAATTTCGGTCAGTTTTGATTGACTTGAAAAATGCCATTTTTCAAATAGGCTCAGAATTGAACGAAATTAATTTTCTTAGGTCCGCAGGGTCAAAACATAGCTAAATATATTTTTCGGGATTTTTCGAAGTTAATTTGTGGCCCCGGTGAATTTATTCGTATGGTTGAATTAAAAATAAAAGAAAATATTTTAAAATAAAGAAATCTGGGTCAAGACTGTGACGATCCCAAAACCCCATGACACGGTGTTAAGGATAATCATTGGAATATAACACATCAATCATCATTAGAAGATCACAGATAATAGCATAAACAGAAAATAGAATAATTTACACACATATGACAGCGGAATCATATAGATATCATCACATCAGAGACGCACAGTACAGGATACAACTTAGTGTATAATGATACATAATCAGTCACCATCGCCTGAGGCGGAATCATACATAAAGAGTACACAAAAGGAATATCAGTCTACATCGCCAGTGGCGGAATCATAATATAGATACAATAATGGCGGAGAAAATCCAAGTCAGCACGGTGTAGTCAAGCCACGCCATGAGCCAAAAGATGCGTCAGAAACCTGTAACTAGGCTGCCCGTGTGAAAATGAGGGCACCCGAGTTTGCAAGGTGAAACAAACTACGAGTCAGTCATGGGACTGGTATGAGAAATCTACTCAACTTATTAACAACAATAATAAGGCAAATCAAAGGACCACGCCACTTTCGCGGAACGGGTTTACTCCAATGAGTGCTAGTGCATGAAATAAAATAAATGATTAAATCAACGCAATGCTTTTTATAAAATGAAGCCATTATAACACTCAGGTCCCATCACACAATGCAACGCAAGCCAGAGGATAGAGTTTTTACCTTATAATGGCCAAAGATGCTTGATACGAATAAAACAAAGGTGTTTGATATTATTACTAGTGCATATATGTTTCAAAAGCAAATTCAATCATAAATATCAATCCTAGGCGGCATAGCTACCATCTACTATGTCGCCGTACTAGTAATACAATCACATCCGCAAATTTCGTATTGGAAATTGGATTCCTTCATGAGTCGAGGCAAGGGGCAAGCTCCTCTCCGATTCGAGACACTCTAGCAAATGTCTCGGGACCGCACACAGCAATCCCCTGGATCCTCCAAGGCCGGTCCTCTCTTACTTTTGAGGATTAATTATTCCTGAACACACGTTTCCCGGTCCTTACAGACCTATAATCGAGGCGCCTCGCATTCCAACAACCAAACAGGTGAAAAGTAGATATAAATGTCAGGGCTGGGAGGTCACTGACACCACCATAGCTAGAAAGAAACGTCATGCACTCCTTGGGTCCTTCTCCCGTTTTTGACTCATACCGGGGTGTGAGGCTCGCGAATTCACGTTATACACAAAGCTGCGTCACACAGACCATGCTTTGATCATCAACCACAAGACTTTGCTTTGCAACAGAAGCCTTGATCATATGCCCCTTAGGCGTGCCACACAGGCAATCCACTCCATGCGACTGATTTCTGTCAATACATAACCTCTGAGCTCGTATGTCTCAGAGAAGGGCGTTAAGCAAGAGAATAAATTCTCCACCGCCAAACAGATATATATTCAACAGAGATCAATCAGCACAGAACAAAATCCAATGTCAGACACACAGTCCATTTACAAGTCCGTTCTGGGTCTGAACGAAACCGGAGGCACCAATTCCTCGCATATCCGTACAATCAACAGTATGTTTGGACGACTACTACTTCAATTCCTTCATGGTAGCTACTCCAGTCACGAGTATCAGTAGCGCCCATCCATCCAATGTGGAGATCGTCGGTCTTCAACCGTCTTCGACTCTTCGACTTCTCAACGTCGATCGATTATTTGAAATGAGATAAACTCGGCCTTTTCAAATAACCCACGTATATTTAGATTTTCAAATCAATCAATCACATGGTTGGACTATTCAACTATCACATTTCAGTTATTTAGTTATAATTTTCATGTCAAATACATTCAACCATCACATATCAAGCAAACACAACAAAGTTGGTTTATTTCCCCTCTTTATCGTCAATAGTATTTTATAACGATATATCGCCCTTTTTATTTAATTTAAAACAGCCATATTTAATTAAACGACGTTTCAGGTCGTGTCGATGCACTGGCGCTGCTTTCCACTAATTTTGTTTTACACATATCTGAAAATCTAACCGTTGGATCTTCACAAATTTTACATCATTAGGAAGGTCATTTCAAAACGAATCCAACGGTTTCAGTTTTGGGAAAATCCGACGGTCGGATCTTCCACACTAACCATTTGAAGTTACGATTTCAATTTACGAACTGCAGCGTCGTTATTCGATTTAATTTAATTATATATATATATATATATATATATATATATATATAGTCATTTCTGGCGCTGTTTTTCTTCAGTTTTGAATTAAACATTCCAGCCAATCCAACCGTCGGATCTTCACAAAGTTGGTGCCATTGGAAAGATATTTCCAAGGCGAACCCAACGGTTGAGGTTTCGGGAAAATCCAATGGTCGGATCTTCCGCACTAGTCATTTGAAATCACGGTTTCAAAATATGAACTGCACGGCCACGTTTCGTTTTAATTCTATTTATATTTATATAAATATAGTTCATTCAAAAATTCCAATATCGTTTCCACTTCAATTATTTCACTAACGCCTTTAAATTTTGGAAAATTTCGCCATAACCTCCTTTGTACGGGAGGGTCTGGGAAAATTCCCAAATAGCCACACGGGCGTCTCATATCAAAAAGAAAAAGAAAAAGCCAAGCGGCTAGCCAACAGGCTCATAAAATCATCACCCAAACAAAGCGGTAAATGTGTACCTATTTGTCGGGCACAAAATTCTATTTCTCTTCTCTAGCCCCTTTTGCTTTAACCTGTTCAATAGATATGCATGTAAATATATACAATTTCTAACATTTATCATTTTCCATTCAATTTCATATTCGATTTGCTTTGATTTAAAAACACCATTCGTTCTAATGTTGCATGCATAGGCTAAAATCATATCATTAGCTAGTTAATGTATATTCCAACTCATGCACGTTTATTAGAACAAGTGGCTATTTTTAACACTTCACATTTCAAAGATGATAATTTTGGCGAACTAGAATAGATTTCAACACATGACTATTTTATTTAGTTCCTATGCATGTTAAAAATAATATTTCTATCACAAATATTTGTTTCAACGTCCGCATATCTTTAGCATATCACACATATGATAAAAATGATATTTTTATCATTTAAAATATTTATTCAACCAATGTATGGTTTCAACACTTCATAGTTTCAATAAACATGTAATTTTTATTGTTCAATCTTTTTATTCAACACATGAACTTTTCCACTACACACACTTCTCAACAAATGAGTATTTCCACACATGGACAATTTATTTATGTTGTTCATATTAGAAAGATGGGATTTTTATGATTGAAATTATTTATATAAGGCGAATATTTTTCATACTTCATATATATATATAAATATGATTTTTGTTGTTTAAACACTTCACTCATCCACGAATGAATTTTATTTTCACACAACACTTTTCAACACATGAACAATTTCCACACATGGACATAGTTTCAATATATGACTTTAATTTCTATGCATGAAAATAATTTCAACATATGAAAATAATTCTAACACACAAAGATTATTCAAAATTTCGGCAGCATAACGGCAGGGTAGTTAAAACCGGCACCGTCCCTAGTACGGCTCCTCGCTCTACCTTAAAACCTCGCGGTTTTTGACAATGGGGATTCGTGCATCTAATTCGCACACAGGAGGCATGTTTATTTTTTTTATTTCCACAAATATTTCCAATTCATTTCAATCACCAATGGGTATTTTTCAACCACAACCAAACAATATCAACCACAAACAATTATTCAACCATTCGTATTTTTCATCCAATATTTCACACCAATTCACCACAATAAATATCGTCCATGGTTTGTGGACGAGGGGAGTGTATATATATATATATATAATATATATATTTGCTATATTTCACTTGCATTTCAACATATATATCAATTATTCCATGCATGTAAAAATTCATACTTCGCTCATATAGCTTACACTACGCATGTACATGAGGTATACAACACGTACGTAATTTATATTTCGCTTATATAAATTATACACGACATTTTCCATTCAATTTCACGTTAATTTAGATTTCTCACATTGGTTTTCTGAGCGCTAAAAATCGATACGATGACAGAAAAATCCGCAGCTTCTTCTATTGGGTAGAGAGCTTCCTTGCGGTCTCGATGTTTCCTGTTTCATCGAATTTCGTCAACACACCAAAAAGATATGATTTTTCAAAGTGTAAAGATCAAAGAAAAACTCACTTTCACGAGCTTCAAAACTAGGTTTACGATTTTCGAGAAATCCGTGGCACGTGGGGACGATCAGGGAGTTGGACGTGGAAGAGGGAAGAGAGGGCTTTAAATTGGTAGTGGTTTGAGGGGGTGCGGTGGCAGATCGGAGCGGCGGCGGCGCTGGGAAGGTCGGGACTTTGAGGCGTCGGTACGGGCGGCACAGGCGATGAGGGGCGGCGAGGCTTAGTCGGATTTGGAGAGGGGGCTGAGGCGCGTCGAGGTAGGGGGGTGGCGAAGTCTGGAAGTGCCTGAGGCGGCGGCGATTGAGGAGAGAAGGTGGGGAGCTCGGGTCGCCGTTGAACGGGGGGGGGGGGGTTTCTTTTTTTTTTTTTTAAATTATGAATGGAGAAATATGATTGGCCGAGGATTATATTAAATTTTTAAATAGTGTTTTCTCAAATGAACTCCTTTTTAAACCCAACGACTGTCGCCCCTAGCTAAATACCCCCATTCCGGACACAATGGGATATGTTTCGTGGGCCAATTCGACTGTTACAGTCAGTTATTTTTCAAATTAAAGTATAAAACATTTAATTTTTAACTCTGAACGCACATTTCAATTGGCCAGGGCCACAAACTGATTCGAAAAATTCCATAAAAATAAATCTAGCTATGTTTTGATGCTATGGTCCCAACAAAACTAGTTTTGTCGAATTCTGAGGTCGTTTGAAAATTGGTCATTTTCTGGTCGATCCAATTTAACAAAAATCGACCAAACACATTTTCTTTTGCCACGCTCACATATTAGCTTCAAAAATTATGAAATTTGAAACCTAGCAATAGTTTGACATCCCGGACCCAACAAAAGTGGTTTCGTCGAATTCCGAGGTCGTATGCAAAATATCAATTTTCCAGGCCTATATATTCTATATACCGACTCTTCTGAAAATTCATTCGGCCATAACTTTTGATTCCCGTTATGAAACTTCGATTTTTCAGATTCGTTAGAAAGGTATTGACTAACAGATTTAAATATTTTTGGTTTCGCTAAAATCCGTTATATTTTCCACCCTGCATAGTCGGTCAAAGTTTGAATTCAAATTCTCAAACTGACTCACTATTCCTAACTTACTGTTTTATTGAAATATTCTATTTCAATTGTTCAAATTCCTTTGAAATAACCAATTTAAAATTTTTAAATTGGCTCGTATTTTCCGGGTAATTACAAAGACAGTCGTCTGGGCCTGCGGGACATAGTGAGATGAGTCCGAAATGGGGGATAATGGGTAGGAACAACAGTCATTCGGCTGAAATCTGACAAAGTTGCAAATCGGGCCATTAGTGGGTAATTAGTGAATATAATAATATAAATAATATGCTAAATGACAAACCCTAAACCCTAATTTCAAATGACCAGCTGCCACCCTATTTTTTTATGGCCAGAAATGTCCCAACTTTGATCTTCAATTTCTCTCAATCCAAACTATAACTTCTAGCAATCCATAGACCAAATCGAAGAGATTCTTCTTAGCTACAATTCTATACGGAGATGATGAGATTTAATAAAGTAATTTGACCAGAAATTTCTCCCCAACCCGTGGCCAATACAGCCCCGCCGCACCATGTGGGCTCCACCGCGGCCTACATCACCTAGGGCGCCCACACCCCCTTCCCCTCCTCTTCGAAGTGCCACAGTCCGATCTCCTTCAAGTGGCACGGATTTTGAGATAAGTAGAGCCCTAGGTTTGAAGATATGGGTTCCATTGGACGGGTTGGAACGATGGAGGAAGAAGATAAGGGTGGGTTGACTTCTTTTCAAATTATAGTTGACTAATTACTTTAATTCAATTTGACCGATCTTAATTTAATCATAACTAATGCGTACGAACTCGAAATTGAACGATTTCAGGTGCGCCACGATCGTGAGATCGAGATCTACGCGATGAAACTTAGTAGACCTGATTCTGAGCAAGTAGAATTTTGACCAAATTTGGATCTGAACAGCGCATAACCCAATGACGATGTGAGATTTCTATTTTTGAAAATATATTTTATTCTTTGTTGTTTGAATAGCATATACACATGTTTAGATAATTGAATCATTGGTTGTTGTACTTAAAATTTAATTGATTGTTGATGGTGATTGTTTGTACTACTCATGTGTGATAGATCTGGTTTGTAAAAACCAGAATTCCCTTTTTAATTCAATCTAAGTTGTAGATCTGAATTCTATTCTGAATCTATATATGAAAAATAAAAGTTTGCAATCCTTGTTAATGAAAATAAAAGATTGCAGCATGGTTGATAATTAAAAGATTTCTCATTTTTGTTTGTTAAATAAGAAGGTTTCATTTGTTGAAAGAAAGAAAAGAACTTACATTATGTAATGTAATAAAAAAGAAATAAAATTACATTTTTATAAGGTAATGTAAATATAGGAAGAGTTACATTTTTATAATGTAATAAAAGAAGTTAAAAAGAGTTACTGAAACACCCCACCTCCGTTAGGGTCACTCTCAAAGGGAATGCCCTAATTTTGGTGGAGGTTTATAAGTATAAGTCACGGATATACAAGACAGATATATAACACATATTTGTAAACAGCGGAAAAACAACAACTTTTATTTCATAAAAGCAAGTACGTGCTACAACAACATCACCATAATTGTCTTACATCTTTTCCAAAAAACATAACATAACACTTCCATAATCTGTCTTGATTACATTATTTAAAGAAGCACAAATAAAACATAGATAAACTGCAAAAGCCCCATAGTGGTTGTCCAAAGCCATAGTTCAAAACGAAAAAGTCCAAGCAATACATTTCTCTTCTTCAAGCTGGATGTTAAGGCTGGTCAAGCTGCAGTGTTCCCTCCCTGTGGACCTGGGGGGGGGGGGGGGGAACGGAAGAAAAGTAGAGTCAGACATAAAGCCTGAGTAAGTCTAGTACTATTCTATCTATGAATAAAGAACTGGGTATGATAAGTATAAACAAGAAGTGGGAAAGCACTATAAACTTGGTTAAGTTGTCTAGGGTCGAATATGCTATCGTACTCCATGTTAATCTCTGAACCCATATAAACTAGTTCCCAACTGGCACCCCATAATCAGGGTGAAGTGATCCATTTTTTTATAATGATCGGCTCCTACTCGCATAGTTACATGTGTCTTACGGCCCCCGATGTTGTAGTTACCTATGCTGGTCCCACCATGGGGTGTATCAAGTCCCATGGTGGCGGCCCGACACAATCCTAGAATGCACAGGTATGCTACTGGTGTCCAGTGCCTTATTTTTCTGCGCCGGAGTGTGTGCACGCCCGCACCCCGTTAGAACCTACACTGCTACACCACCGCCGTCGATTTGACCTCTTACAATCAGCCCAGTAATCGTGCCCCACCCTGCCTAGTTTCAGGGTATCCTGATACACCTTCTAGGGTTACTGCTGAAAAGGGTCCCCCGTTACTAGGTTTTCTATCTCTAGCCAACATGCTAAGTTGGTTAAGTGTTTTCTAACCTAACACCCCACCAGTCCGTTTAGTTTAGCATGTTCCATTTTGATTAAGTCTTTAGTTCACTTAATCCTAACAATCCTGACTCAGCCTTAATTGTCTTATTAAAGCCTTGACCTCTCACATTAGACAGGTATTGTTGTGGCTGCCTGTTGCCGGTTGGTTCCGGGCAGTCTTACGCCACAACTCAGTCTAACCTCGGGTCCTTATTGGGCTCCATGTTTAACCTCCCACATTGGATAGGTATTGTTGTGACTACTGGACAGCCGGGCGGTTCCGGGCAGGTTTACATCACAACTCAATCCAACCTCGGGTTAAACACATCGTATGTTCTACATTTACATATTTTGTCTTTCTTCTTTATTTTCTTATATGTAAATATTTGCGGCCCATTATTAAGTTAATGGTGTAAAGGTTACACCAATCATGGGCCCAACCCATACTTGAATTTGGGCCCTTCTACTTTATATTTTCATTTATTAATAAATTTAACCCAATGTTATTTTCCCCTGTTTAACACATCTGTTTATTATATATATGTTGGGCTTAGCCTTTTTAAGCCCAACCTAGCCATGCGAAAAGGGGAGGCTTAAAGCGTGATTACATACACAAAAAGGGGAATGTGAACGTATGAACTTGCAACGTGACGTTGGAACTACAAAATAGAAACTGGTGTACTTGCATAGTGGTAACATATACTTTGGTCATAAAGCATAAGTGACATGAATAAAACCATGTAAACTTGTTGTTAAGTTAAGAATATCACTATTGACACATAGGCTTAACTACAACATAAACCTATATTTTTATTCAGGCATAATGTCAAACATAAGCAAATCATGTTCATAAGATTACTACATGTTTACAAAGGTGCTTACTTTTGTTAGTAACACAAAAGTATAGTTCAGCTTAATCATGATTTTAAATCTATTCACATAACCATGGCATAAATATTTCTAACATGAAATCATGATTTTTACTTTAGTCATGCAAACTTGCAAAAGGGATTTTGAATCTAACCTAGCTATGTACCACATATGTCATCATATAACAATATAGACCTAACATGGATTTCAATTATGCAAAATATCAATTATAGCCTAGTCATATTCATAAGTTTGCAAATAGGTTTTCTAGTACAAAAACATGGCTTAATACATAGATCATGGTGCCAAAATTTCAACATAGTTTCATATGAACTATAATACCCCAAATTTGTTCCAATTACGTACAAAATGATTTTTGTACAAAAATATACATTATGATGGCATAGTAGCAAAACCCCAAACTTGCATGAATTTCAATTAATCAACTACATACATGTAGCTTCAACATGGATTACATAATTTGCGAATATTCCAAACGTATACTTGCATAAAACTACCGCAAACGTGTAGTTTTTTATAATGAATAACATAATTCGAGAATATCCAAACGTATACAATATTCCAAATCGATAAGAATCATAGTAACGCACAAATATGAATTACTTTATCGCCACAAATCAAGTATACAAACCAACACAATTATTTGTTCATACCAAAATAATACTCTACTTACAATTGTGTGACGAATTCTCCAATTTAGGAATTTGGAGATGCGATTCCTTGTTGATTTGATTTGATTAAGTTGCTTTATGCTTTAGAATTTGCCTCCTAATCCTCTCTCCAATTGGTGGCTACTCTTAGTCGTTCCTCAGCAACATGGTGGCCTTGTTCTTATTTCTGAATGAATAGATTAGGTTGAGTCTAGGGTCATTTTTATAGGGTTTTTGAACTGATTAGGGCCATCGATGTCGCTTGGATTGATCGTAGCCATTCATTCGAAAGAGAGACCAATTAGAGCCTGCCACCTAGCCCTAATGACAAAGCAGACTTCTGAAAATCGACCAACATAGAATAGGCCAGCCAGGTTGGGCTGGGTTCGACCTGGCTCTGGACCAGGTCGACAGCCCTGTCGACCTGGCTAGACCAGGTCGACAGCCCAGTCGACCTGGGTGCATTAGGCGGGAGTTTTCCCGCCCTGGCCAATTGGGCCCGATTTTGGAATTAAAACTTGTTTTTCTGAGCTGTTTTATTCGGTTCGAATTTTAAACTTAATTCAGAAACTTCCGAAGGCCATATCTTCTTCATACGGACTCCGTTTTTCGAAAACTCGGACTCTATTTCGCGTATTTTTCCGAGACGAACGCAATGGCGTATCCCGTTTCCCTTAGTTCTTTGATTTGAAATTAATTATACTTTAATTTGTGAATTTCACAGTAATAGAATTCGCGGGGTGTTACATTCTCCCCCACTTAAAAGGATTTCGTCCCCGAAATATTCAAGTTAGGAGGAATGTATATCCTAACATCCAATCATCCATCTACTCATCCATCAAACACGAGCATCCATTGTCCTTAAAATACTTCTAATGCTTCATGATCATATGCGAAGTGTGTGTGTACATGTACTTATCAAATGCAAAATCAGGCGGTCTACTGATTCAGTTGACCTCCTTAATGCGAATTATGTAAGTGCCATGAATCCATTATGTATGCAAATTTTCCTATTCATGATTCTACATGAGTGCACAATCATTCAATACAAATGCAACATCCATATGACAACACATTAGAGTTCAACCATATACGAATGCAAACATATATGCATATGCAATATGAAGTGACTGAGCCGATCTAAAACCTAGATTGTGTGTATATGCAACCACGAGCAACCACTAGCAATCACTTGCAACCACTTGCAACCATCATCCATAACATGTTTCAATTACATGTTTCCATCCAAAGGGTTTCTTCCTAAAAGATAAGGTCGAGGAAATATACCTAAAAAGATAGATAAAAGCGCAACTTAAGGAAAAGGAAAGATCAAGGATGTACCCTCGAACAGAAAAGGGTAGGCAGTGCGTATTCTAGCTTCTGTTTCCCAAGTCGCGTCTCCCTCGGCGTCGCTCCACTGAACTTTGACGAGCTTGACTTCGCGGTTGCGTAGCTTCTTCACTTCCGTTCCTAATATGCGGGTTGGAACTTTTCTTATGGTTGCTTCACGTTCCACTTCGGCCTCTTCGAGGATATTTGGCTCTACCACTTTAGCAGACTCATGTAGACATTTTCGGAGATGTGAAACGTGAAAAACGTTGTGGACTCCGGCCAACTTCTCGGGTAGCTCTAATCTATAGGCCATTTTCCCAATTTTCTCGATGATAGGGAATGGCCCTACGAACCTCGGTGCCAGTTTTCCTGTGGTTCCAAAACGAACAACGTTTCTTAGCGGTGATACCTTGAGAAAAACTCTGTCTCCAACCTCAAATTCAAGGTCGGTCCTTCTCTTGTCGGCATAGGACTTTTGTCTGTCTTGGGCCGTCTTCATCCTTCTTCGTATTAAGCCTACTTTCTCTGAAGTCTCTCGGATCATATCTGGCCCAAGTATGAGCTTATCAGTAGACTCCCACCAACAAGTAGGCGATCGGCACGGTCTTCCATATAAAGCTTCGAAGGGTGCCATTCCGATGGTTGCTTGATAGCTGTTGTTGTAGGCAAATTCCACCAAAGGAAGGTGGTCTTCCCATGTCCCTCCGAAGTCAAGGACGCATAGCCTTAAGAGGTCTTCCAAAACTCTGTTCACTCTCTCTGTTTGGCCGTCGGTTTGGGGATGATAGGCTATGCTCAAGCATAACTGCGTTCCTACTGCTTCTTGCAGACTCCGCCAAAACTCACTGGTGAAGATGGGGTCTCGGTCACTAACAATGCTAGATGGTATTCCATGGAGTCGAACGATTTCCTTGAGGTAAAGTGATGCCAGGGATGAGGCAGTTCTTTTACTTTTGACAGGTAAAAAGTGGGCGCTTTTAGTAAGCCTATCCACTATTACCCAAATGCTAGTGTTGCCTCTCCTAGACCTAGGCAGCCCATCGATGAAGTCCATTGAGATGCTATCCCACTTCCACTGCGGGACCTCCAGAGGATGTAGTAGTCCGCCAGGCTTTTTCTGTTCCGCCTTAACCTGTTGGCACACCATACACTTAGAAACGAACTCTGCCACGTCCTTTTTCATGCCGCTCCAGAAGAAAGTCCTTTTTATATCTTTGTACATTTTATCTCCGCCTGGATGTATCGTCATCTTGGAGTGATGTGCTTCCTCGAGAACCTTCTTTATTAAATCTTTTGTTTGTGGGACGCATAGTCTACCGTCTCGCCTTAGCAAACCCTTATCGTCGATGGAATATCTGTTGAGGTGACTTGAAGTCTCACCCCTAATTAGCCTATCAACTGTTTCCACAAGCTGAGGGTCTTCGCGTTGTGCTGTCCCTACTGAATACACTAAAGTTGGGCGCACTTCGAGAGATGCTAGCAAGCCTGGTACGAAATCGGAGGAAGGCCTAAAGTCGAAGCTGGCTATAAACTCTAGGCTTTGTCTTTCAACAAACAACGGGCTTAGGGTCAATTTCTTTCGGCTCAATGCGTCTGCCACTACGTTGCCTTTGCCCGGAGTGTAGGAGATTTCGAAATCGTACGAGGCAAGAAACTCCATCCATCTTTGTTGCCTCAAGTTAAGATCCTTCTGCGAGAAAAGATATTTCAACGATTTATGGTCAGTGTAAAGTTCGAACTTCTCACCTAGGAGATAGTGTCGCCAAGACTTGAGTGCAAGACGATGGCGGCTAACTCAAGATCGTGGGTTGGGTAGTTCTTTTCGTGCACTTTCAACTGCCTCCCGCCATAAGCTACTACCCTTCCTTCTTGCATTAAGACGGCGCCTAGCCCTGTCCCACATGCATCCGTATAAACAGTGAACATCTTGCTCCCATCTGGCAGCGTCAAAACTGGGGCTGTTGTAAGAGCCCTTTTCAGTCGTTGGAAAGCAAACTCGCAATCCAAATCCCAATTGAACACTAGATTCTTCTTAGTCAATTTCGTGAGCGGAGCTGAGATTTTCGCAAAATCCCTTATAAACTTTCGATAGAAACCTGCTAGTCCTAGAAAGCTTCGGACCTCAGTTGCATTCCTTGGTGTCTTCCAATCCTGTACCGCCACTGCCTTAGCAGGGTCCACTGCTAACCCTTGTTTGGATACTATGTGCCCAAGGAACCTCACCTCTTCTCTTCAAAAGTGGCATTTGGAGAATTTAGCTTTTAGTTGATGGACTCGCAAAGTTTCCATGATTGCCCTTAAGTGTTGAGCATGTTCCTCTTCACTCTTTGAGAAGATAAGGATATCATCTACGAAGACCACTATGAATTTGTTGAGAAAATCTCTGAATACCCTACTCATCAGGTCCACGAAGTAAGCAGGTGCATTTGTCAAGCCGAAAGGCATGACAAGCCATTCAAAGAAGCCGTCTGGGGTTCTGAATGCCGTTTTATCGATGCTATCTTCAGCCACCCTTAGCTGATGAAAACCGGTTGCTAAATCGAGTTGGGAGAAAACAGACGCTCCTACAAGCTGGTCAAACAAATCGTCAATTCTAGGGAGCGGGTGCCTATTCTTTTTCGTTAGCTTGTTGAGCTCCCTATAGTCAACACATAGACGGAGTGAACCATCCGCCTTTGTAGCGAACACCACTGGAGCGCCCCATTCTGAAATGCTCCTCCTAATGAACCCCTTTTCTAGAAGCTCTTTAATCTGTTTACTGAGCTCTTTCCTTTCCCGTGGAGCCATGTGTCTAACGGGTAACGCAACGGGCTTTGCATTATCCACAAGATATATGCGGAAGTCTATTTCCCGCTTCGGAGGCAAGCCCTTCACCTCTTCGAAGACATCCGGATATTCCCGGACCACTCTAACTGATTGCAAATTTTCAACAGAGGCATCTAGCGATTCAAGATAACTAAGCATAACCGCATACGAGGGATTACAAGAAATTTCCAAAGTATTACCGAGCTGGGTTAGGAGCCTAACAACCCTTTTCTCACAATCAAGGATGGCCCCATTACTAGATAGCCAATCCATACCCAAAATCAAACCATAACCCGAAAAGCCTAGAACAAAGGCACTACATTGAAATTCTACGCTTAGAATAGAAATTTTCAATCCCAAACAGATCATAGACAAATGAGCTGGGCCCCCAATTGGGTTTGAAACAATTAAGGGGTCCTCTACCATACTAGTTTTTATGTGCAGAGATTCTACTAAAGCAGACGAGATAAAGGAGTGTGATGCGCCAGAATCAAATAAAGTGCGAACGGGGTGATCATAAATATAAACTACACTTTCTATAGAAGTATTTATACCTCGCTGTTGCAGAGGTGGCGCTTCCAGCACATGAACCTGTGCCCCTGGGGTGGATCCAGCCCTCTGCCCCTGTCCTCGTTTCTTTGGGCAGTCCTTAGCCCTGTGGCCTGTCTCACCGTAAGAAAATCACCCACCATTCTCCTTGGCCTTCTTTTTCCGGCAGTCCTTTACTAAGTGCCCCACTTTGCCACAGAAATTGCACTTCCTCTTCTCTTTGTTGCCTTTTCTGCCCTTCTTAAAGTCTGTCTTCTTAGGCTGCAAACCCTCTTTCTTCCCTTGAGAGCTTTCTGCCTTTGTCTCCTTCTTGCCCTTATCCTCTTCATTCAGCAATGCCATTTGCACCAATCTTTCATACGTGGCTCCCATGGGTATATGGGTCATGGCCAAACTGTGTAATGGCTCATTCAACCCTTTGACGAAACGGAGAGCCTTCTTGTGCGGGGTATTGACTAGGTCAAGCCCAAACCTAGCCAGCTCATCGAACTGATTCACATACTCTCTGACTGTCTTGTCCCCTTGCTTAAGAAATAAGAATTTTTCCAACTGCAAACTTCTTTCTGCATCTGAGAGAAATTTAGTCTCAAACCTTGCCCTAAAGTCCTCCCATGTCTCCACTGGTCTTTCTGCATTAGTGACTTCCCACCAGTAGGAAGCCTCGCCCTTCAATAGCCATACTGCCAATTGTACTTTTTGTCTATCCTCTACCTCAAAGATGATGAATAGGTCCTCAGTTTCTTTTAGCCAATTCCTAGCTGTCACGAAGGACTCAGTTCCATGGAAATCCTTTCCTCCCATAGCTTTAAAATCTTTACATATCTTAGCAAAAGTGTTTCCCCGAGGAGGAGGTGGAGGAAAAGGTGCCGCTGCAGCTGGATGATTTCCTGGAGCTGGGGGAGGAGGAACGGTAGGACCTGGCTGAGTGGCTCTTGCTTCTAAGAACCGTCTAAACCAACCAGGTATTGGCACCCCTTCTGGCAAGTTAAGATCTTCGGGCATGCTGAAACAAAAAGGATAGATTCAAAACGAAGGATAAGAGATAGTACCTATGGCTTTGGGGAGTGGACTTTGCCTTTAAAACAAAATAATATTTTATCTTTTAAAATTGCTTCTTTAAATTTCCTTTTTGAAAATAAATTTTCAAAACTTTTTATCTTATCTGGTAAACCTATGCTCTGATACCAAGTGAAACACCCCACCTCCGTTAGGGTCACTCTCAAAGGGAATGCCCTAATTTTGGTGGAGGTTTATAAGTATAAGTCACAGATATACAAGACATATATAAGAACACATATTTGTAAACAGCGGAAAAACAACAACTTTTATTTCATAAAAGCAAGTACGTGCTACAACAACATCACCATAATTGTCTTACATCTTTTCCAAAAAAACATAACATAACACTTCCATAATCTGTCTTGATTACATTATTTAAAGAAGCACAAATAAAACATAGATAAACTGCAAAAGCCCCATAGTGGTTGTCCAAAGCCATAGTTCAAAACGAAAAAGTCCAAGCAATACATTTCTCTTCTTCAAGTTGGATGTTAAGGCTGGTCAAGCTGCAGTGTTCCCTCCCTGTGGACCTGGGGGGGGGGGGGAACGGAAGAAAAGTAGAGTCAGACATAAAGCCTGAGTAAGTCTAGTACTATTCTATCTATGAATAAAGAACTGGGTATGATAAGTATAAACAAGAAGTGGGAAAGCACTATAAACTTGGTTAAGTTGTCTAGGGTCGAATATGCTATCGTACCCCATGTTAATCTCTGAACCCATATAAACTAGTTCCCAACTGGCACCCCATAATCAGGGTGAAGTGATCCATTTTTTTATAATGATCGGCTCCTACTCGCATAGTTACATGTGTCTTACGGCCCCCGATGTTGTAGTTACCTATGCTGGTCCCACCATGGGGTGTATCAAGTCCCATGGTGGCGGCCCGACACAATCCTAGAATGCACAGGTATGCTACTGGTGTCCAGTGCCTTATTTTTCTGCGCCGGAGTGTGTGCACGCCCGCACCCCGTTAGAACCTACACTGCTACACCACTGCCGTCGATTTGACCTCTTACAATCAGCCCAGTAATCGTGCCCCACCCTGCCTAGTTTCAGGGTATCCTGATACACCTTCTAGGGTTACTGCTGAAAAGGGTCCCCCGTTACTAGGTTTTCTATCTCTAGCCAACATGCTAAGTTGGTTATGTGTTTTCTAACCTAACCCCCCACCAGTCCGTTTAGTTTAGCATGTTCCATTTTGATTAAGTCTTTAGTTCACTTAATCCTAACAATCCTGACTCAGCCTTAATTGTCTTATTAAAGCCTTGACCTCTCACATTAGACAGGTATTGTTGTGGCTTCCTGTTGCCGGTTGGTTCCGGGCAGTCTTACGCCACAACTCAGTCTAACCTCGGGTCCTTATTGGGCTCCATGTTTAACCTCCCACATTGGATAGGTATTGTTGTGACTACTGGACAGCCGGGCGGTTCCGGGCAGGTTTACATCACAACTCAATCCAACCTCGGGTTAAACACATCGTATGTTCTACATTTACATATTTTGTCTTTCTTCTTTATTTTCTTATATGTAAATATTTGCGGCCCATTATTAAGTTAATGGTGTAAAGGTTACACCAATCATGGGCCCAACCCATACTTGAATTTGGGCCCTTCTACTTTATATTTTCATTTATTAATAAATTTAACCCAACGTTATTTTCCCCTGTTTAACACGTCCATTTATTATATATATGTTGGGCTTAGCCTTTTTAAGCCCAACCTAGCCATGCGAAAAGGGGAGGCTTAAAGCGTGATTACATACACAAAAAGGGGAATGTGAACGTATGAACTTGCAACGTGACTTTGGAACTACAAAATAGAAACTGGTGTACTTGCATAGTGGTAACATATACTTTGGTCATAAAGCATAAGTTACATGAATCAAACCATGTAAACTTGTAGTTAAGTTAAGAATATCACTATTGACACATAGGCTTAACTACAATATAAACCTATATTTTTATTCAGGCATAATGTCAAACATAAGCAAATCATGTTCATAAGATTACTACATGTTTACAAAGGTGCTTACTTTTGTTACTAACACAAAAGTATAGTTCAACTTAATCATGATTTTAAATCTATTCACATAACCATGGCATAAATATTTCTAACATGAAATCATGATTTTTACTTTAGTCATGCAAACTTGCAAAAGGGATTTTGAATCTAACCTAGCTATGTACCACATATGTCATCATATAACAATATAGACCTAACATGGATTTCAATTATGCAAAATATCAATTATAGCCTAGTCATATTCATAAGTTTGCAAATAGGTTTTCTAGTACAAAAACATGGCTTAATACATAGATCATGGTGCCAAAATTTCAACATAGTTTCATATGAACTATAATACCCCAAATTTGTTCCAATTACGTACAAAATGATTTTTGTACAAAAATATACATTATGATGGCATAGTAGCAAAACCCCAAACTTGCATGAATTTCAATTAATCAACTACATACATGTAGCTTCAACATGGATTACATAATTTGCGAATATTCCAAACGTATACTTGCATAAAACTACCGCAAACGTGTAGTTTTTTATAATGAATAACATAATTCGAGAATATCCAAACGTATACAATATTCCAAATCGATAAGAATCATAGTAACGCACAAATATGAATTACTTTATCGCCACAAATCAAGTATACAAACCAACACAATTATTTGTTCATACCAAAATAATACTCTACTTACAATTGTGTGACGAATTCTCCAATTTAGGAATTTGGAGATGCGATTCCTTGTTGATTTGATTTGATTAAGTTGCTTTATGCTTTAGAATTTGCCTCCTAATCCTCTCTCCAATTGGTGGCTACTCTTAGTCGTTCCTCAGCAACATGGTGGCCTTGTTCTTATTTCTGAATGAATAGATTAGGTTGAGTCTAGGGTCATTTTTATAGGGTTTTTGAACTGATTAGGGCCATCGATGTCGCTTGGATTGATCGTAGCCATTCATTCGAAAGAGAGACCAATTAGAGCCTGCCACCTAGCCCTAATGACAAAGCAGACTTCTGAAAATCGACCAACATAGAATAGGCCAGCCAGGTTGGGCTGGGTTCGACCTGGCTCTGGACCAGGTCGACAGCCCTGTCGACAGCCCTGTCGACCTGGCTAGACCAGGTCGACAGCCCAGTCGACCTGGGTGCATTAGGCGGGAGTTTTCCCGCCCTGGCCAATTGGGCCCGATTTTGGAATTAAAACTTGTTTTTCTGAGCTGTTTTATTCGGTTCGAATTTTAAACTTAATTCAGAAACTTCCGAAGGCCATATCTTCTTCATACGGACTCCGTTTTTCGAAAACTCGGACTCTATTTCGCGTATTTTTCCGAGACGAACGCAATGGCGTATCCCGTTTCCCTTAGTTCTTTGATTTGAAACTAATTATACTTTAATTTGTGAATTTCACAGTTATAGAATACGCGGGGTGTTACAGTTACATTCTTTATAATGTAATAAAAGAGAATAAAGCAAAGAATACATTTCTTTTTATATAAGGAAAAGAATACATTTTTATGCAAGTCATGAAACGGGAAATGATCATATTTTTAACATAAAAATATGCTAACATTAAAAATCTCAATTTTTAATGTAAAGTTAGAATATAGAAAAATGATCATAACATTAAAGAGAAAGTATGATTACATTGAAAATTCTCATTTTCAATGTAAAGTAGAAAAGTAGAAAATGATCATATTTTGAAAAGAAGTTTAGGTTGTCATTGGAAATCCCAATTTCAATGTAAATGTAAAATATATAAAAATATGATATGAGAATAAAAACACCATTTTGTTAACAAATATGATATGAGAATAAAAACACCGTTTTTTTAGCAAATGTGATACTAGATTAAAATACCGTTTTGTTAGAAAACATGTTATGTGAATTAAGATACTGTTTTGTTAGGAAACATGTTATGTGGATTAAAATACCATTTTATTAGAAAAGTCATGTTAATTAAAAATATCACAATTGTTAGAAATATTATATTAATATAAGAATAGCACATATATTAGAAATGTTATGATAAGATTTAAATTATCATTTTTGTTAGGAAATGATAAGTTGGGCTAAAAATATCATTTAGTTATAAAATGATGAATTACATTAAAAACACATTTTTAATGTAATATTAGAAATATAGAACAGAAATTAACATTTTTGTTCATTAAAATAGATTGAGCAAAAATACACATTCTTGTTCATTAGACAGAAATTAATATTTTGTTCGTTAAAATGGATTGGACTATTTGTTCATTAGAAACAAAAATAAACATTTTTGTCAAGGGAATAGAATTAGGACAAAATTCACATTTTTTTCTAAATAAAAGAGTTGAAACAAAAATGTACATTTTGTCAAATGTGGTAGTTTAAAACAAAAAAAATTACATTTTCGTTAGAAGAGATTTGAATTAAAGGGAAAATTACATTTTGTTGAACCAGAATTGTCAACAAAAATGAATGCATCACTTTTAGGCATTCTGTCGAGATGGAATTTGTATGTTAATTAAAGAATTATGCTTACCGTCATAATACACATTAGAATTTGTGTATAAATAAAAAGGACATTTTTATTGTCAATACATATTAGAATTTGTGTATGAAAGAAAACACATTAGAATCATGTGGCGAATTCATGCAAATAAAAACATGAATAAAAAGTATCAGAGCCCTGGTTAGCTCAAAATCTTTGGGGTACAACTCGTTAGAACTGAACAAAAGACTCATCAGAGATTGGATTAGTAATATCCAATAAGAATACTCATTAGAGATAGGATCAGTAGTATACTAGAATGAGAAAACTCATTAGTGATGGGGTTAGTAATGCCCTAGAATGAGTTGAGAGTGCCCAGTTTATAATTAACGTACTTTTAATTACATATAATCCGATCTTAGAAAAGACGATTTTTGAAAAGTTAATCAACAAGTGTAACACCCCGTATGTTGAATAACTTGCTATAATATAAAACAGGGCAGAATTAAATTTAAAAATCTAAATCAGGGGAAACGGGCTATGCCATTGCGTTCGTCTCGGAAAATACGCGAAATAGAGTTCGAGTTTTCGAAAATCGGAGTCCGTATGACCCAGATAAGGCCCAAAGAAGTTTTCAGAAATTTAAATTCAGATTTAAAAAAAAATTCAATTTTCGGAAGTGGCGGGAAAAATCCCGCCAGACCCAGGGGGTCGACTGGGGAGTCGACCCTAGGGTCGACCTCCCTGGTCGAGCCCAGGTAACCTGGGTGCACCAGCTTGTCTTTTGGGCTGTGTTTTAGTGGCTAGGACGTGATCTGACGGCTCTAATCTAATTTAGGGTTAATCTAATGGCCTAAAACACCTAACTACTCCATAAATACACCCTAAGACTACCCTAATTCATACTAAAAATAGATACAATGCCGTCATGTCGTCAAAATGCAACTTGAAGGAGCCTCCATCAATTTGTAGAAGAAGATAGCATCTCAAATCAATCTCTAATCAACTCTAGCAACTTAATCTTCTTCTTAGGTGTGCTAATCAACAAGTTGTGAGTTTTCTATAGCCTTAATGACCAATTATTGAAATGATTATGATAGGATATAATGAGGTTATGGCTATGAATGTGGATCAATGCATGTTATGCAAGTTATATGCTATGTATTAATGATGTTATGCATGTTATGCAAGTTATATGCTATGTGTTAATGATGTTATGCATGTTATGCAAGTTATATGCTATGTGTTAATGATGCTATGCAAGTTATGCAAGTCATATGCTGCATGTTCATGATGTTATGCAAGTCATATGCTACATGTTCATGATGTTATGCAAGTTATGCAAGTCATATGCTATGTGTTTGTGATGTTATGCAAGTTATGCAAGTCATATGAGAAACATTGATCCATTATGATACCATGATATGCAAGTTTGGTGTATGATTATATGCAAGTTCATATATGATATGTTATGCAAGTTTGGTGTATGATTATATGCAAGTTCACATATGACATGTTATGCAAGTTTGGTGTTTGATGATATGCAAGTAACATGTGCAAGTTTACACCTTAGAATGATATGCGTACATATGCAAGTTAACCCCTTTGTATGTCATACATACATATGCAAGTTTACCCCTTTGTATGACATAAATAATTTATGCAAGTTAACCTCCTTATGACATATGTGATTCATGCAAGTTTGGGTTGATTATTTATGCTAGTTGGGTTGATGCTATATGCATGTTGACACCTTTAAACCCATGTTGATGCTAATGCTATGCAAGTTGAACCCATTATATTTATGATGAATCTTCCCTTTTATGTCATGTTAGCGAATTACGTGGGGAACGATGGGGTTAATATACATGTTAATGAAATGGTGTGAAGTTGGTATGATTATGCATACCATAAAGTGATGGACATAATTGAGTCAATTATGTACATCGTTAAAATTGGAATTAATTAGGGAAAATTAATTCGGGGGTGATTAATTAGGTGTAATTAATCGACTAAGACACGAGGTTGGACCCTTTTGTAGCATAAGACTGCCCGGAACCGACCGGCAAATCCAGCAGCTACAAATGATTGGCCCAATGTGAGAGGTCTTAGGCACAAACTGTATACGTGACAAGTGTAAAGACACGAGGTTAGACTCGGTTATGGCGTAAGGCTGCCCGGACCCAACCGACAAATCCAGCTGCCATAAAAGATAGTCTAATGTGAGAGGTCTTTACAACGGTTACGTTCTTAATCAATTAAGAAACACTTAACCAGATAAGCATGTAGTAGGCATGAGGGGTTAAGTGGGTGCCTTGGGTGGCATGTGGAAATCAAGTTAGTGCCTTGGGTGGCATGAGGAAATCTAGTGGGTTGCCTTGGGTGGCAATAGAAAATACGATTAGATGACTTAACCAAGTGGAAACATGTAATTAAACATGACTAAAGGGTTAAGTGGGATGCACTAGATAAATTGACAAGCTTAGGTGGTAGCTTGTGGGGGCCCATTTCAACCAGTAACCCATATGTATCTTATTGGGCTCGACCCATGTCGAGGACGGGACACGCGTACTGGGCTTGATTATAAGAGGCCAACACGGGGTAGCAGTGGCAACGCGAGTCCAACGGGTTTCATATGCGTGTGTGGACCCGGGCTGGTAGGTAAGACGTTGTTGCATCGTGTAGGTATAAGCCGTGCACCATTTGTTGTATCGGGTTGCCACTTTGGGGAGTGATACACCCCATTGTGGGGCCAGCACGCGTATCAACGGTAAGGAGACGATCGCTTGGGAGTAGTGGGTACACCTAGTGGAGATAGGGGCAGACGGCACCTATGTAGTCAGCTAGGGGTACATGAAACTACTGGGTAAATTCTCTAAGTCTTTGGGTGGGATCAACCTTTAAGTAGGAATGACTGGTGTGGTGCAGTTAGTAATTATCCTTGGGTGGGTAGATGCGTCTTTACCGTTATCCTAGTTCCCTTATGTCTAGTTGGCTACTTTGTGTAGTCATTTATCCCCAGTCATCCTGTACCAAGTTTATATCATACCCTAATTACTTTAATGATTGTGTTGTTAAAGTTATAGGGCTCACTCAGACTTATGTCTGACCCCGTTATTTTTATCTTTTTCCCCCTCAGGTCCTCAGGTTGGGCCTAGCACTAGTGGGCTTTGATCAGATTTCTTTATCTATCTTCTGGACCTTGGACCGTGTTGTAAAGCCCAGCTTATCTTTTCTTTTATAGCTATTGTTATGTAGTGGGATTATGTACTTATGTTTTTATCAGGATGGATATTTAGTACTTGACTCTTTATGGTATTGTAACTAAACATGTTTACCTTCTGCTGCAATGAAATGATGTTTTAGATTTTCAAGTAATTATATCTGTCTTGTGTAATTTTTCTGTTCTATATTCACTTAAAAATGCTCCACCGAAGTTAAGGCATTCCCTTAGCGAGTGACCTTAGCGGGAGTGGGGTGTTACAACAAGTAAAATTATTTAAGATAAGATGAGTTAGTTAATTAAACACTTTTTAGCTTCGTTCCCTTTCGAGGAGGAAAAGTTTTTAAGTGGGGGAGACTGTAACAACCTTGAATTTTGGGGTAAATTTAAAAATTTATTTTAACTAATTTTAATGGGTTTTGATATTTAAAATAATTTATTTAAAATAATAATGATTAAAAATCTATTTAAATCGAAGTTAGGATAAATAATTTATTTTTGATTATGAAAGGGGTTAGAAATAGCGCGGTAATTTGAAAAGTCAAACTTGAACTTTGACTGACCATACAGGATGCAAAATTTAACGGATTTTAGTGAAACCAAAAATATTAGAATCTATTTAAAAATATCTTTCTAACGAATCTGGAAAATTTAAATTTCATAACGGAAATCAAAAGTTATGCCCAGTTTAAAATTTAGAAAGGTCGCTTTGAAATCTAAAATAAATATAGGTCAAAAATGCTACTTTTTGCATACGAAGGAATTTGGACTTGAAACCACTTGCATTGAGTTTAGAATGACGTTTCTGCATTTAAAAGGTATAAACACTTATATATTTCGAGTTTCGGAAATTATTTGTTTAAAATGTATTTTTAATATTTAATATATACGCCTTGAAAATAGCCATTTTTCAAACGACCTTTGTTTTCAACGAAACCACTTTTTTTGGATTCGGAATGTCAAATTAATACTAAGTTTAATTTTTTCATAATTTTTAGAGTTAATTTGTGACCGTGGCAAACAGATTTCAGTTTGGTCAATTTTAATTGACTTGAAAAATGCCATTTTTCAAATAGGCTCAGAATTAAACGAAATTAATTTTCCTAGGTCCGCAGCGTCAAAACATAGCTAAATATATTTTTCGGGATTTTTCGAAGTTAATTTGTGGCCCCAATGAATTTATTCGAACGGTTGAATTAAAAATAAAAGAAAATATTTTAAAATAAAGAAAACTTGGTCAAGACAGTCGTTTGGACCTGTGGAACATAGCTTGATGAGTCCGGAATGGGGGATAATGGGTAGAACGACAGTCGTTGGGCTGAAATCTGACAAAGTTGCAAATCGGGCGATTAGTGGGTAATTAGTGAATATAATAATATAAATAATATGCTAAATGACAAACCCTAAACCCTAATTTCAAATGACCAGCCGCCACCCTATTTTTTTATGGCTAGAAATGTCCAAACTTTGATCTTCAATTTCTCTCAATCCAAACTATAACTTCTAGCAATCCATAGACCAAATCGAAGAGATTTTTCTTAGCTACAATTCTATACGGAGATGATGAGATTTAATAAAGTAATTTAGCCAGAAATTGCTCCCCAACCCGTGGCCAAAACAGCCCCACCGCACCACGTGGGCTCCACCGCGACCTCCATCACCTAGGGCGCCCACATCCCCTTCCCCTCCTCTTCGAAGTGCCACAATCTGATCTCCTTCAAGTGGCACGGATTTTGAGATAAGTAGAGCCCTAGGTTTGAAGATATGGGTTTCATTGGACGGGTTGGAACGATGGATGAAGAAGATAAGGGTGGGTTGACTTTTTTCCAAATTATAGTTGATTAATTACTTTAATTCAATTTGACCGATCTTAATTTAATCATAACTAATGCGTACGAACTCGAAATTGAACGATTTCAAGTGCGCCACGATCGTGAGATCGAGATCTACGCGATGAAACTGAGTAGACCTGATTCTGAGCAAGTTGAATTTTGACCAAATTTTGGATCTGAACAGCGCAGAACACAATAACGATGTGAGATTTCTATTTTTGAAAATATATTTTATACTTTGTTGTTTGAATTGCATATACACATGTTTAGATAATTGAATCATTGATTGTTGTACTTTAAATTTTATTGTTTGTTGATGCTGACTGTTTGTACCACTCTGTGTGATAGATCTGGTTTGTAAAAACTAGAATTCCCTTTTTAATTCAATCTAAGTTGTAGATCTGAATTCTATTCAGAATCTATGTATGAAAAATAAAAGTTTGCAATCCTTGTTAATGAAAATAAAAGATTGCAGCATGGTTGATAATTAAAAGATTTCTCATTTTTGTTTGTTAAATAAGAAGGTTTCATTTGTTGAAAGAAAGAAAAGAACATACATTATGTAATGTAATCTAAAAGAAATAAAATTATATTTTTATAAGGTAATGTAAAGATAGGAAGAGTTACATTTTAATAATGTAATAAAAGAAGTTAAAAAGAGTTACATTCTTTATAATGTAATAAAACAGAATAAAGCAAAGAATACATTTCTTTTTATATAAGGAAAAGAATACATTTTTATGCAAGTCATGAAACGGGAAATGATCATATTTTTAATATAAAAATATGCTAACATTAAAAATCTCAATTTTTAATGTATCTCAATTTTTAATGTAAAGTTAGAATATAGAAAATTGATCATAACGTTAAAGAGAAAGTATGATTACATTGAAAATTCTCATTTTCAATGTAAAGTAGAAAAGTAGAAAATGATCATATTTTGAAAAGAAGTATAGGTTGTCATTGGAAATTCCAATTTCAATGTAAATGTAAAACATATAAAAATATGATATGAGAATAAAAACACCGTTTTGTTAACAAATATGATATGAGAATAAAAACACCGTTTTGTTAGCAAATGTGATATTAGATTAAAATGCCGTTTGGTTAGAAAACATGTTATGTGAATTAACATATTGTTTTGTTAGGAAACATGTTATGTGGATTAAAATACCATTTTATTAGAAAAGTCATGTTAATGAAAAATATCACAATTGTTAGAAATATTATATTAATATAAGAATAGCACATATATCAGAAATGTTATGATAAGATTTAAATTATCATTTTTGTTAGGAAATGATAAGTTGGGTTAAAAATATCATTTAGTTATAAAATGATGAATTACATTAAAAACACATTTTTATTGTAATATTAGAAATATAGAACAGAAATTAACATTTTTGTTCATTAAAATAGATTGAGCAAAAATACACATTGTTGTTCATTAGACAGAAATTAATATTTTGTTCGTTAAATTGGATTGGACAAAAATATATATTTGTTCATTAGAAACAAAAATAAACATTTTTGTCAAGGGAATAGAATTGAGACAAAATTCACATTTTTGTCTAAATAAAAGAGTTGAAACAAAAATGTACATTTTGTCAAATGTGGTAGTAGAAAACAAAAAAAATTACATTTTCGTTAGAAGAGATTGGAATTAAAGGGAAAATTACATTTTTTTGAACCAGAATTGTCAACAAAAATGAATGCATCACTATTAGGCATTCTGTCGAGATGGAATTTGTATGTTAATTAAAGAATTATGCTTACCGTCATAATACACATTAGAATTTGTGTATAAATAAAAAGGACATTTTTATTGTCGATACATATTAGAATTTGTGTATGAAAGAAAACACATTAGAATCATGTGGCGAATTCATGCAAATAAAAACATGAATAAAAAGTATCAGAGCTCTGGTTAGCTCAAAATCTTTGGGGTACAACTCGTTAGAACTGAACAAAAGACTCATCAGAGATTGGATTAGTAATATCCAATAAGAATACTCATTAGAGATAGGATCAGTAGTATCCTAAAATGAGAAAACTCATTAGAGATGGGGTTAGTAATGCCCTAGAATGAGTTGAGAGTGCCTAGTTTATAATTAACGTATTTTTAATTATATATAATCCAATCTTAGAAAAGATGATTTTTGAAAAGTTAATCAACAAATAAAATTATTTAAGATAAGATGAGTTAGTTAATTAAACACTTTTTAGCTTCGTTCCCTTTCGAGGACGAAAAGTTTTTAAGTGGGGGAGACTGTAACAACCCTGAATTTTGGGGTAAATTTAAAAATTTATTTTAACTAATTTTAATGGGTTTTGATATTTAAAATAATTTATTTAAAATAATAATGATTAAAAATATATTTAAATCGAAGTTAGGATGAATAATTTATTTTTGATTATGAAAGGGGTTAGAAATAGCGCGTAGTTTGAAAAGTCAAACTTGAACTTTGACTGACCATACAAGATGCAAAATTTAACGGATTTTAGTGAAACCAAAAACATTAGAATCTATTTAAAAATATCTTTCTAATGAATCTGAAAATTTTAAATTTCATAACGGTAATCAAAAGTTATGCCCAGTTTAAAATTTAGAAAGGTCGCTATGAAATCTAAAATAAATATAGGTCAAAAATGCTACTTTTTACATACGAAGGAATTTGGACTCGAAACCACTTCCATTGAGTTTAGTATGACGTTTCTGCATTCAAAAAGTATAAACACTTATATATTTCGAGTTTCGGAAATTATTTGTTTAAAATGTATTTTTAATATTTAATATATACACCTTGAAAATAGCCATTTTTCAAATGACCTCTGTTTTCGATGAAACCACTTTTGTTGGATTCGGAATGTCAAATTATTGCTAAGTTTAATTTTTTTTCATAATTTTTAGAGTTAATTTGTGACCGTGACAAAAAGATTTCAGTTTGGTCAATTTTAATTGACTTGAAAAATGCCATTTTTCAAATAGGCTCAGAATTGAACAAAATTAATTTTCCTAGGTCCGCAGCATCAAAACATAGCTAAATATATTTTTCGAGATTTTTCGAAGTTAATTTGTGGCCCTAGTGAATTTATTCGTACAGTTGAATTAAAAATAAAAGAATATATTTTAAACTAAAGAAAACTGGGTCAAAACAGTCGTTTGGGCCTGTGGGACATAGCTATATGTGTCCGGAATGGGGGATAATGGGTAGGAACGACAGTCGTCGGGCTGAAATCAGATAAAGTTGCAAATCGGGCCATTAGTGGGTAATTAGTGAATATAATAATATAAATAATATGCTAAATGACAAACCCTAAACCCTAATTTCAAATGACCAACCGCCACCCTATTTTTTTATGGCTAGAAATGTCCCAACTTTGATCTTCAATTTCTCTCAATCCAAACTATAACTTCTAGCAATCCATAGACCAAATCGAAGAGATTTTTCTTAGATACAATTCTATACGGAGATGATGAGATTTAATAAAGTAATTTGGTCAGAAATTGCTCCCCAACCCACGGCCAAAACAGCCCCGCCGCACCACGTGGGCTCCACCGCGGCCTCCATCACCTAGGGCGCCCACACCCCCTTCCCCTCCTCTTCGAAGTGCCACAATCCGATCTCCTTCAAGTGGCACGGATTTTGAGATAAGTAGAGCCCTAAGTTTGAAGATATGGGTTTCATTGGACGGGTTGGAACGATGGAGGAAGAAGATAAGGGTGGGTTGACTTTTTTTCAAATTATAGTTGACTAATTACTTTAATTCAATTTGACCGATCTTAATTTAATCATAACTAATGCGTACGAACTCGAAATTGAACGATTTCAGGTGCGCCACGATCGTGAGACCGAGATCGACGCGATGAAACTGAGTAGACCTGATTCTGAGCAAGTTGAATTTTGACCAAATTTTGGATCTGAACAGCGCTGAACCCAATAACGATGTGAGATTTCTATTTTTGAAAATATATTTTATACTTTGTTGTTTGAATTGCATATACACATGTTTAGATAATTGAATCATTGATTGTTGTACTTAAAATTTTATTGTTTGTTGATGGTGACTGTTTGTACTACTCATGTGTGATAGATATGGTTTGTAAAAACCAGAATTCCCTTGTTAATTCAATCTAAGTTGTAGATCTGAATTCTATTCTGAATCTATGTATGAAAAATAAAAGTTTGCAATCCTTGTTAATGAAAATAAAAGATTGCAGCATGGTTGATAATTAAAAGATTTCTCATTTTTGTTTGTTAAATAAGAAGGTTTCATTTGTTGAAAGAAAGAAAAGGACTTACATTATGTAATGTAATCTAAAAGAAATAAAATTACATTTTTATAAGGTAATGTAAAGATAGGAAGAGTTACATTTTTATAATGTAATAAAAGAAGTTAAAAAGAGTTATATTCTTTATAATGTAATAAAAGAGAATAAAGTAAAGAATACATTTCTTTTTATATAAGGAAAAGAATAAATTTTTATGCAAGTCATGAAACGGGAAATGATCATATTTTTAATATAAAAATATGCTAAAATTAAAAATCTCAATTTTTAATGTAAAGTTAGAATATAGAAAAATGATCATAATGTTAAAGAGAAAGTATGATTACATTGAAAATTCTCATTTTCAATGTAAAGTAGAAAAGTAGAAAATGGTCATATTTTGAAAAGAAGTATAGGTTGTCATTGGAAATTCCAATTTCAATGTAAATGTTAAATATATAAAAATATGATATGAGAATAAAAACACCGTTTTGTTAACAAATATGATATGAGAATAAAAACACCGTTTGTTAGCAAATGTGATATTAGATTAAAATACCGTTTTGTTAGAAAACATGTTATGTGAATTAAGATACTGTTTTGTTAGGAAACATGTTATGTGGATTAAAATACCATTTTATTAGAAAAGTCATGTTATTGAAAAATATCACAATTGTTAGAAATATTATATTAATATAAGAATAGCACGTATATTAGAAATGTTATGATAAGATTTAAATTATCATTTTTGTTAGGAAATGATAAGTTGGGTTAAAAATATCATTTACCTATAAAATGATGAATTACATTAAAAATACATTTTTAATGTAATATTAGAAACATAGAACAAACTATTAACATTTTTGTTCATCAAAATAGATTGAGCAAAAATACACTTTCTTGTTCATTAGACATAAATTAATATTTTGTTCGTTAAAATGGATTAGACAAAAATATATATTTGTTCTTTAGAAACAAAAATAAACATTTTTGTCAAGGGAATAGAATTGAGACAAAATTCACATTTTTGTCTAAATAAAAGAGTTGAAACAAAAATGTACATTTTATCAAATGTGGTAGTTGAAAACAAAAAAAATTACATTTTTGTTAGAAGAGATTTGAATTAAAGGGAAAATTACATTTTGTTGAACCAGAATTGTCAACAAAAACGAATGCATCACTTTTAGGCATTCTATCGAGATGGAATTTGTATGTTAATTAAAGAATTATGCTTACCGTCATAATACACATTAGAATTTGTGTATAAATAAAAAGGAAATTTTTCTTGTCAATACATATTAGAATTTGTGTATGAAATGAAAACACATTAGAATCATGTGGCGAATTCATGCAAATAAAAACATGAATAAAAAGTATCAGAGCTCTGGTAAGCTCAAAATCTTTGGGGTATAACTCGTTGGAACTAAACAAAAGACTCATCAGAGATTGGATTAGTAATATCCAATAAGAATACTCATTAGAGATAGGATCAGTAGTATCCTAGAATGAGAAAACTCATTAGAGACGGGGTTAGTAATGCCCTATAATGAGTTGAGAGTGCCCAGTTTATAATTAACATATTTTTTATTATATATAATCCGATCTTAGAAAAGATGATTTTTGAAAAGTTAATCAAGAAATAAAATTATTTAAGATAAGATGAGTTAGTTAATTAAACACTTATTAGCTTCGTTCCTTTTCGAGGACGAAAAGTTTTTAAGTGGGGGAGACTGTAACAACCCTGAATTTTGGGGTAAATTTAAAAATTTATTTTAACTAATTTTAATGGGTTTTGATATTTAAAATAATTTATTTAAAATAATAATGATTAAAAATCTATTTAAATCGAAGTTAGGATGAATAATTTAATTTTGATTATGAAAGGGGTTAGAAATAGTGCGGTAGTTTGAAAAGTCAAACTTGAACTTTGACTGACCATACAGTGTAATAACCCGGAAAATCTGGGCCAGTTTAAAATTTTTATTTTGGCAATTTTAACGAATTTTGAATATTTAAAATAGATTATTTTAAATAAAATCGACGAGAAAATTTATTTGAATAGAATTCGAACGTATATATTATATACGTCGTCGTTAGAATATATATAATTTTATTTATAATTATAAAAGGAATTGAAAATGGTGCGGTAGTTCGATAATTCGATTTCAAACTTCAATTGAATGTACCGGGTGCAAAACAATCCGGATTTTAGTGAAACCAAAAATAATGGAATCTAATTGTGAAGATCTTTCCAACGAATCCGAAAAATCAAAATTTCATAGCGGGAATCAAAAGATATGTCCAGTTGAAAATTCTGAATAGTCGCTATGGAATTCAGGCCCTTAAAAATGGGAATTTTGCAAACGACCTTGGATTTCGGCGAAACCACTTTTATTGGATTCGCGATGTCAAATTATTGCTAGGTTTCAAATTTCGTAATTTTTCGAATCAATATGTGAGCATGGCAAAGGAAAACGCGTTTGACCAGTTTCAGTTGATTTTAATCGACTGGAAATTGGCCATTTTTCAAACGGTCTCAGAATTCGACGAAATTAGTTTTGTTATGACTGTATCGTCAATACGAAGCTAGGAAATATTTTTATGAGATTTATAGAGTTCGTATGTGACCCCGGTAAATTGAAATGTACGTTTAAATTGAATATATAAAGAATTATATTTTAAATTCAACAGAAACTGATCGAAATGATCGAATCAGCATACGATACATATCCCATTGTGTTCGGAATGGGGGTGAAACGCTAGGGGCGACATTCGTTGGGCTCGAATTGGTGTTCGAAATAAAAACTTGCTTTTTAAAATCAAATGGAAAAAATATAATATATAAATATATATTTCCCTCTTTTCCTTCTACTCCTTCAGTCAACGCCCTTCTCAGAAATCGAAAAAGGGAAAAGCCGATTAACCCTAACCCGCTATCGCTCCGCCCCTTCACCATCGCCCTCGTCCTCCGGCCGCCTCCCCTCTGACGTCGCCGGACCCCCACCTCGCAACCGACCCCATCCTGAAATCGAAGACCGAACCTCAACTCCCAATCACCCCAAACCGCCACCGCATGACAAATGGGACCCGCCGCTGCACCTGCCACCTCCCCTGGCCTACGTGCGCCCCCACTGCTCCGGTGAACTCCCTCACGACCACCAACAACAGCGCTCAACCCTTCCGGCGCAATAAAACCCTAAGAAAAGCAACTGTAAGTCTTTATTTTCTTTTGTTTGATCGAATCAGATTTTTGTATAGGGTAGAGCATGAGGAAAATCATATTTTTATGCTAAGGAAAATATAGATATGATTTTTAAAAATAGCATATGATTTTTTTTTAAAATAAAGATAGGATGTCTGAGATAAAATATACATTTTGTATATGAAGTAGCATATTAAAAATATGATTTTTATGAATGTAAGAGATTAAAAATGTGCTTTTTAGTATATAGATTACATTCTAAAAATTTGGTCTTTATGTATGTGGCGTTGTGAGGGAAATTTGACTTTTATCATGAAGTAGGGTATTTAAAAATTCGATTTTTATATATTGAATAGCATAGTAAAAATTCGATTTTTATATATTGAATAGCATAGTAAAAATTCGATTTTTATATATTGAATAGCATAGTAAAAATTCGATTTTTATATATTGAATAGCATAGTAAAAATTCGATTTTTATATATTGAATAGCATAGTAAAAATTCGATTTTTATATATTGAACAACAAAGTAAAAATGTGATTTTTATATATTGAACATCGAAGTAAAAATGTGATTTTTATATAGTGAACATCGAAGTAAAATTGTGATTTTTATATATTGAACAACAAAGTAAAAATGTGATTTTTATATATTGAACATCGAAGTAAAAATTCGATTTTTACATATGTAGTGGCTACAGCAACGAAGATGACAAAGATGCGATAATGATGAAGATTTTTATCAAAGAAGAGTCTAGATGATTGGATAGCTATCTGTGAGAATTTCTCACTCTTCAATTTCTTTTTCTAGTTATATATATATACTAGGATGCAGACGGTGCTTAGTAGCACCCGACACAATCGTCCACAGACCATGGACTTGTTTGTTTGGTTGCATAGATTAGTTAGATGATTTGATTTGAAATTGAATCGTTTGGTGAAATGAATGGATTGATTGATGTGTGAATAGCGTGGGCCTTCACTAGACCGGGGATAAGGCTAGGCCTTGTCCCGTTTCTAGTATCGTGCCGTTATGCCGCCGAAATTTTCTAAAATATGTTAGAAAATAAAAATAAAAATAACATTTTATTTAATAAATGAACCGAATAGAATATTCATAGGTTGAATAAAATGTTTTATCGTTAAAAATATAATTTTTAACGTGAAGTAAATAAATAAATATTTATAAACAAATCGGCCGATTTGTTTATATACACTGATTTGACTGATATTGATTGGGTCGATAAATTTTACACATCGTCCAACTGCACAACTAAAATCTGTGTTTGATTGTTTGAAAACCCCACATGGGTGTTGGGATGAAATTTGAAGTTCACTCATCCTGATTGATTAAATATGTCGATCGATTGATTGACAGGCTGTTATAAGCGTTAGATATCTATATTTGATGTTTATACAGTGTAGTGCACTTTGGTTGATGGTTGATTATTTTTCAATGCTATTATACATGTGTTGTATGAAAATCCATATACTTAACTTTATATGGTAATTGATTGGGCCTCATTCCAATTTGAAAAATAAAGAATATTATAAAATAAAGGTTCATGTGTTGACAGTACTCATCCACTGAAATTGGTCATGTGTTGAACGAAATATTTTGATAATAACAACTATTTTGAAAAAGAAATATTTGAAATAGAATATTTGAAAATAGAAATTTATGAGGCCGTGTTGATTAGATTGACGCCATTTTGACGTAAACGATATTTATATCGATTTTATTCATTTTGAAATGAATTGAATATAAAACGATTTCGAAATGAATTGAATTGAAAACGAATTCGAAATGAATTGAATTGAAAACGAATTCAAATTGAATTGAAAACGATTTCGAAATGAATTGAATTGAAATTTGAATTGAATAGAAACGAAATTAAAATGATTTATAAATTTCGTTTTAAAAGGAAATCGACGAAATATATATTATATATATTATATATATAATATAATGGCCTGAATAGAACGCGCCGCGCCGCGGCAGTTCGTGAATTTCAACCATTTATTTCAAACGGACATTACGGGAGATCCGACCGTCGGATTCTCCTAAAACCGGAACCGTTGGGTTCGTATCGAAAAGAGCTTTCTAACGAATATTAGCAATTTGAAATCTAACGGTTGGATTTGGAATTATGTCCAAATCAAATTTGAAAAAGGTCGCTGCAAGTGCAGTTCGATGACCGTTGATGGAAATCGACTGTACGGGCCTTGATAAAATCATTAAAAATAGTAATAATTTGTGTAAAATCATAAGAAATGATTTAGAAAGAATTGGGATGAAAAAACCCCATATTTGAAAAGATAAAAATAGATTTTTATCGAAATGAACTAGTTTTGAACTAGAATTATAATTCTATTTATTTTTAAATAAATAAATTGAATTTAAAAAGGGTTTTAAAAATAACCATAATTTCCAATGATTGCATTGGAGTGGATTTGAATCGAAATTGTCTTCGGAATATTTCGATGTTGGAATTCGTGATTATACAGATGTTGTTATGGAAATTTGAAAGATATATATTTATATCGTTATTTCCAATACGGCATTTGTTAATCGTAGAATTTGATATTGAATATAAGCCAATATATTTTCCATTCAGAGCCTTGTATTGAATATCAAATGTGATTTGGGTTTGTTGTGAATGGTGTCTTCACTAACACTGTTCTTGAACCCAGTTGAGAAAAGATTAAATCTTTTTATTTAGATTTAATGAAGTGTACCAATTAAATGATATTTAATTGGAATTGAATTGATATTGATTTTTGGGTTTATCGTGGACAGTGTTTTAAATAACACTCATTCTTTAACCCGATAATTAATGGAATGTGATTTTGGGTTTATCGTGAACTGTGTTTTAAATGACACTTATTCTTTAACCCAGTTAAAGATTAAAACTAAGTGGAGTTTTAATGAATCTTTAATTAGATTGAAATCATCGAGGATGGAGTATCACCAGTTTTTCTCCAGGCGATAGTTGAATCTTTAATTAGATTTGAACGTGAAATGGTAATTGAATTTACCGATAACACTGTGGTGTTAGATATGAAGTATCACCAGTTTTACTTCATGGGATGAATAGGTTGGGATTGGGAAATTAAAACAAATGATTACTTCGGTAAGGTTCGTTAATCCCGACTAGTTGAATCGAAATTCACAAGTAGATTCAAGAATAAATTAAAGAATTTATCTTTGATAAAATTAATGGGAACCTTTCCCTATGAATGTGAAATTTTAGAAACTAACTGTCGGTTAGCTAAGCAGAATGGTTTTCTGGATATTGATCTGATGTTGGTTTCGGCCTTCGGGGTTAATATTTGGGAAATTATTCTCTTGATTAATTTACGGTTAGTGACTAATGAATTGGAATGAGGCGTATGTTGTGTTTGTGTAACACTTGTTTAAAGTATACGCGAGTTATTCGGAAAGATCGGGTTTATCCCATTTTGAATAACTGATACGACGATAAGTCGAAGATGAAGACGGTGGTCGAAGACCAGAAGTCTTCACGTCGTTTGGGTGATTACTGATGATCTTGATTGGTTTGTACACCCAAGAAGATGGAAACAGTTAGTGATCGTCCAGACGTACTTGGAGATCGATGGATATGCAGGATACTGGGTGCCTCCGGTTTCGTTCAGACCCAGAGCGAACTTGTAAATGGACTGTGTGTCTGACATTGGATTTTAGTCCGTGTGATTGATCTCTATTAAATATATATCTGTTTGACGGCGGAGAATTTATTCTCTTGCTTAACGCCCTTCTCTGAGACGTACGAGCTCAGGGGTTATATATTGATGGATATCAAACGCATGGAGTGAATTGCCTGTGTGGCACGCCTAAGTGGCAAATGATCAAGGCTTCTGTTGAAAAGGAAAGTCTTGTGGTTGATGATCGAAGCACGGCCTTTGTGGCGTAGCTTTGTGTAACGTTTACTTCACGAGTTTCACACCCGGTATGAACCAAAAACGGGAGACGGACCTCAGGGAGGACTTGCGTTTCTTTCTAGCTAGAAGTGGCGTCAGTGGTTTTACACGCCCTGACGAGTTTGACTTATGTGGTTGTTGCTGTTGCGAGGCGCCTCGGTTATATCGGTTTCGGCCGATGCATTCTGGTCGGCAGACGGACCAGACTTACACCCCATAGGGTGGGGAAACGTAGTGTTCAGGCATAATAATCCACATCGGTGGACCGGCCCTATCGCTCCATGGGGCAGTTGCGGCTGTTCCTGAGGCTCGGGCTAGACAGTCTCGAATCGGTTGAGGACTATCTTTTGCCTCGATTCATAGATGGAAATCCAATTTCCAAATACGTGACATTGCGGTTTTAATTGTAGAACTAGTATGGCGACATGATATATGGTACCCATGCCGCCTATGATTGATACTTATGATTTGAAGTTGTTTTATACACTATGCACTTATAATAGTATCAAATGATTTGTTTTAAACGTATCAAGCATTCTTTGGCTGTTATAAGGGAAAACCCTATCCCCCGGCTTGCGTTGCATTGTGTGATAGGACCTGGGTCTTATAACAGCTTCATTTTTCTTTATTTAGCATTGCGCTGTTTGTTTTATGCACTGGTATTCTTGGGAGGAAACTCGTTCCGTGTTATACGGCGTGGTCCCTTGATTTACCTAACTTAAAAAAAATAAAGATTAATAACTGTTTTAGTTCTCACACCGGTCACATGACTGACCTGGAGTTTATTGTTTTAACCTAAACTCTGGGTGCCCCTATTTTGACACGGGCAGCTAGTAGTTTTGGTTTTGCAGATTTATATTCATAGGATCCTGGTTTACAGCTGGAACGATATCCGGAAAGCTTTGTATCCGTATATCTCCTTCTAGTTGTGTATTGTATTATTTTCCGCTGCTATGTATTTAAATGTAATTTAAATCTCTGATATTTCTGTGTAATATTCATTTATACTCTGTATATTCTTGTAATCTGATGCATTGTTGTAATAAGCAATGAAATGTTCTTTTGTATGCGTTCTGTTGTGGCTTGTTCTCGAAATATCCGACACTTTCCTTTACGGGGAAGTTACGGGTTCTTACAGTGGTATCAGAGCTTTGGTTTACAGAGCTCGAGAACAAGACACATTAGAACCATACGAAAGAATTCATCAGATATTGGATTAGTAATATCCAATTAGAATGACTCGTTAGAGATGGGATCAGTAGTATCCTAGAACGAGTGTGAAGAGTATATTTTCCAAATGAAAACAATTTTGTTTTGAAATTTAAACCATTTTATGCGTATTTGAATATTTATTTGTTTTGAATTTGGACAATCCGCTATATAAAGAATTTGCATATACGCGTCATGAACGTATATTCGAAGTTTTAATATACCAGGTAGATATAGAACCGCACTCTAGTAGCCCGACAATGTTCTGATGGTGGTTCGAAACATCATCAGCATTTATTTTCGAGTGACGATGGTGTGATTTTCTATATATTTCCATTAGACTGGTGTGATAACCAAAACTAATATAGCTAGAACACATTGTTGTAAATTGGCATCAAAAACATGATTTTTTGTATATGTATTAAAATTATGAATTTGAAACTCTAATTCGCTAATTGATTGATGTTTGTGTTGTTTGTTTATTTGTTTGCTAATTTTTAGCCATTTAGCCTAATTGAATCAAATATTGAATTGTATTGAAAATTGGTCGCATTTTCTTGCATATACATGTACTTTCATTGAACAGGTCATAGCAAGGAGGCTAGAGCAGAGAATAAAATTTGTTTGCCCGACAAATAGGTACATGTTTACTACATAATTTACTGTTTTGTTTGGGTGATGATGATTTTATGAGCCTATTGGCTAGCCGCTTGGCTTTTTCTTTTTCTTTTTGAGATCTGAAGGACCGGGGAAGCTATTTGAGATTTCCCGATGCTCCCATTGCAGGGGAGATAATGGTGAAATTTTTCGAAAATTTAGGGTGTTAGCCAAATTTTTGAAAATTCTCAGAAATTGAAAAGTTGGAGAATGCAAGTCAGATCGAACGTAGAGTTGAATTGTTAAACAACTTTCGACTTTGCTCCTTTTCGGGGACGAAAAGTTTTAAGTGGGGGAGATTGTAATAACCCGGAAAATCTGGGCCAGTTTAAAAATTTTATTTTGGCAATTTTAACGAATTTTGAATATTTAAAATAGATTATTTTAAATAAAATCGACGAGAAAATTTATTTGAATAGAATTCGAACGTATATATTATATACGTCGTCGTTAGAATATATATAATTTTATTTATAATTATAAAAGGAATTGAAAATGGCGCGGTAGTTCGATAATTTGATTTCAAACTTCAATTGAATGTACCGGGTGCAAAACAATCCGGATTTTAGTGAAACCAAAAATAATGGAATCTAATTGTGAAGATCTTTCCAACGAATCCGAAAAATCAAAATTTCATAGCGGGAATCAAAAGATATGTCCAGTTGAAAATTCTGAATAGTCGTTATGGAATTCAGGCCCTTAAAAATGGGAATTTTGCAAACGACCTCGGATTTCGACGAAACCACTTTTATTGGATTCGCGACGTCAAATTATTGCTAGGTTTCAAATTTCGTAAATTTTCGAATCAATATGTGAGCATGGCAAAGGAAAACGCGTTTGACCAGTTTCAGTTGATTTTAATCAACTGGAAATTGGCCATTTTTCAAACAGTCTCAGAATTCGACGAAATTAGTTTTGTTAGGACCGTATCGTCAATACGAAGCTAGGAAATATTTTTCTGAGATTTATAGAGTTCGTATGTGACCCCGGTAAATTGAAATGTACGTTTAAATTGAATATATAAAGAATTATATTTTAAATTCAACAGAAACTGATCAAAATGATCGAATCAGCATACGATACATATCCCATTGTGTTCGGAATGGAGGTGAAACGCTAGGGGCGACAGTCGTTGGGCTCGAATTGGTGTTCGAAATAAAAACTTGCTTTTTAAAATCAAATGGAAAAAATATAATATAATATAATATATAAATATATATTTCCCTCTTTTCCTTCTACTCCTTCAGTCAACGCCCTTCTCAGAAATCGAAAAAGGGAAAAGCCGATTAACCCTAACCCGCTATCGCTCCGCCCCTTCACCATCGCCCTCGTCCTCCGGCCGCCTCCCCTCTGACGTCGCCGGACCCCCACCTCGCAACCGACCCCCTCCTGAAATCGAAGACCGAACCTCAACGCCCAATCACCCCAAACCGCCACCGCATGACAAATGGGACCCGCCGCTGCACCTGCCACCTCCCCTGGCCTGCGTGCGCCCCCACTGCTCCGGTGAACTCCCTCACGACCACCAACAACAGCGCTCAACCCTTCCGGCGCAATAAAACCCTAAGAAAAGCAACTGTAAGTCTTTATTTTCTTTTGTTTGATCGAATCAGATTTTTGTATAGGGTAGAGCATGAGGAAAATCATATTTTTATGCTAAGGAAAATATAGATATGATTTTTAAAAATAGCATATGATTTTTTTTTTAAAATAAAGATAGGATGTCTGAGATAAAATATACATTTTGTATATGAAGTAGCATATTAAAAATATGATTTTTATGAATGTAAGAGATTAAAAATGTGCTTTTTAGTATATAGATTACATTCTAAAAATTTGGTCTTTATGTATGTGGCGTTGTGAGGGAAATTTGACTTTTATCATGAAGTAGGGTATTTAAAAATTCGATTTTTATATATTGAATAGCATAGTAAAAATTCGATTTTTATATATTGAATAGCATAGTAAAAATTCGATTTTTATATATTGAATAGCATAGTAAAAATTCGATTTTTATATATTGAACAACAAAGTAAAAATGTGATTTTTATATATTGAACATCGAAGTAAAAATGTGATTTTTATATATTGAACATCGAAGTAAAAATGTGATTTTTATATATTGAACAACAAAGTAAAAATGTGATTTTTATATATTGAACATCGAAGTAAAAATTCGATTTTTACATATGTAGTGGCTACAGCAACGAAGATGACAAAGATGCGATAACGTTGAAGATTTTTATCAAAGAAGAGTCTAGATGATTGGATAGCTATCTGTGAGAATTTCTTACTCTTCAATTTCTTTTTCTAGTTATATATACTAGGATGCAGACGGTGCTTAGTAGCACCCGACACAATCGTCCACAGACCATGGACTTGTTTGTTTGGTTGCATAGATTAGTTAGATGATTTGATTTGAAATTGAATCGTTTGGTGAAATGAATGGATTGATTGATGTGTGAATGGCGTGGGCCTTCACTAGACCGGGGATAAGGCTAGGCCTTGTCCCGTTTCTAGTATCGTGCCGTTATGCCACCGAAATTTTCTAAAATATGTTAGAAAAAAAAAACATTTTATTTAATAAATGAACCGAATAGAATATTCATAGGTTGAATAAAATGTTTTATCGTTAAAAATATAATTTTTAACGTGAAAGTGAATAAATAAATATTTATAAACAAATCGGCCGATTTGTTTATATACACTGATTTGACTGATATTGATTGGGTCGATAAATTTTACACATCGCCCAACTGCACAACTAAAATCTGTGTTTGATTGTTTGAAAACCCCACACGGGTGTTGGGATGAAATTTGAAGTTCACTCATCCTGATTGATTAAATATGTCGATCGATTGATTGACAGGCTGTTATAAGCGTTAGATATCTATATTTGATGCTTATACAGTGTAGTGCACTTTGGTTGATGGTTGATTATTTTTCAATGCTATTATACATGTGTTGTATGAAAATCCATATACTTAACTTTATATGGTAATTGATTGGGCCTCATTCCAATTTGAAAAATAAAGAATATTATAAAATAAAGGTTCATGTGTTGACAGTACTCATCCACTGAGATTGGTCATGTGTTGAACGAAATATTTTGATAATAACAACTATTTTGAAAAAGAAATATTTGAAATAGAATATTTGAAAATAGAAATTTATGAGGCCGTGTTGATTAGATTGACGCCATTTTGACGTAAACGATATTTATATCGATTTTATTCATTTTGAAATGAATTGAATATAAAACGATTTCGAAATGAATTGAATTGAAAACGATTTCGAAATGAATTGAATTGAAAACGAATTCAAATTGAATTGAAAATGATTTCGAAATGAATTGAATTGAAATTTGAATTGAATAGAAACGAATTTAAAACGATTTATAAATTTCGTTTTAAAAGGAAATCGACGAAATATATATTATATATATTATATATATAATATAATGGCCTGAATAGTCGAAATCAAATTTGAAAAAGGTCGCTGTAAGTGCAGTTCTATGACCGTTGATGCAAATCGACTGTACGGGCCTTGATAAAATCATTAAAAATAGTAATAATTTGTGTCAAATCATAAGAAATGATTTAGAAAGAGTTAGGATGAAAAAACCCCATATTTGAAAAGATAAAAATAGATTTTTATCGAAATGAACTAGTTTTGAACTAGAATTATAATTCTATTTATTTTTAAATAAATAAATTGAATTTAAAAAGGGTTTTAAAAATAACCATAATTTCCAATGATTGCATTGGAGTGGATTTGAATCGAAATTGTCTTCGGAATATTTCGATGTTGGAATTCGTGATTATACAGATGTTGTTATGGAAATTTGAAAGATATATATTTATATCATTATTTCCAATACGGCATTTGTTAATCGTAGAATTTGATATTGAATATAAGCCGATATATTTTCCATTCAGAGCCTTGTATTGAATATCAAATGTGATTTGGGTTTGTCGTGAATGGTGTCTTCACTAACACTGTTCTTGAACCCAGTTGAGAAAAGATTAAATCTTCTTATTTAGATTTAATGAAGTGTACCAATTAAATGATATTTAATTGGAATTGAATTGATATTGATTTTTGGGTTTATCATGGATAGTGCTTTAAATAACACTCGTTCTTTAACCCGATAATTAATGGAATGTGATTTTGGGTTTATCGTGAACTGTGTTTTAAATGACACTGATTCTTTAACCCAGTTAAAGATTAAAACTAAGTGGAGTTTTAATGAATCTTTAATTAGATTGAAATCATCGAGGATGGAGTATCACCAGTTTTGCTCCAGGCGATAGTTGAATCTTTAATTAGATTTGAACGTGAAATGGTAATTGAATTTACCGATAACACCGTGGTGTTAGATATGAAGTATCACCAGTTTTACTTCATGGGATGAATAGGTTGGGATTGGGAAATTAAAACAAATGATTACTTCGGTAAGGTTCGTTAATCCCGACTAGTTGAATCGAAATTCACAAGTAGATTCAAGAATAAATTAAAGAATTTATCTTTGATAAAATTAATGGGAACCTTTCCCTATGAATGTGAAATTTTAGAAACTAACTGTCGGTTAGCTAAGCAGAATGGTTTTCTGGATATTGATCTGATGTTGGTTTCGGCCTTCGGGGTTAATATTTGGGAAATTATTCTCTTGATTAATTTACGGTTAGTGACTGATGAATTGGAATGAGGCGTATGTTGTGTTTGTGTAACACTTGTTTAAAGTATACGCGAGTTATTCGGAAAGACCGGGTTTATCCCATTCTGAATAACTGATACGACGATAAGTCGAAGATGAAGACGGTGGTCGAAGACCAGAAGTCTTCATGTCGTTTGGGTGATTACTGATGATCTTGATTGGGCTGTACACCCAAGAAGATGGAAACAGTTAGTGATCGTCCAGACGTACTTGGAGATCGATGGATATGCGGGATACTAGGTGCCTCCGGTTTCGTTCAGACCCAGAGCGAACTTGTAAATGGACTGTGTGTCTGACATTGGATTTTAGTCCGTGTGATTGATCTCTATTAAATATATATCTGTTTGACGGCGGAGAATTTATTCTCTTGCTTAACGCCCTTCTCTGAGACGTACGAGCTCAGGGGTTATATATTGATGGATATCAAACGCATGGAGTGAATTGCCTGTGTGGCACGCCTAAGTGGCAGATGATCAAGGCTTCTGTTGAAAAGCAAAGTCTTGTGGTTGATGATCGAAGCACGGCCTTTGTGGCGTAGCTTTGTGTAACGTTTACTTCGCGAGTTTCACACCCGGTATGAACCAAAAACGGGAGACGGACCTCAGGGAGGACTTGCGTTTCTTTTTAGCTAGAAGTGGCGTCAGTGGTTTTACACGCCCTGACGAGTTTGACTTATGTGGTTGTTGCTGTTGCGAGGCGCCTCGGTTATATCGGTTTCGGCCGATGCATTCTGGTCGGCAGACGGACCAGACTTACACCCCATAAGGTGGGGAAACGTAGTGTTCAGGCATAATAATCCACATCAATGGACCGGCCCTGTCGCTCCATGGGGCAGTTGCGACTGTTCCTGAGGCTCGGGCTAGACAGTCTCGAATCGGTTGAGGACTATCTTTTGCCTCGGTTCATAGATGGAAATCCAATTTCCAAATACGTGACATTGCGGTTTTAATTGTAGAACTAGTATGGCGACATGATATATGGTACCCATGCCGCCTATGATTGATACTTATGATTTGAAGTTGTTTTATACACTATGCACTTATAATAGTATCAAATGATTTGTTTTAAACGTATCAAGCATTCTTTGGCTGTTACAAGGGAAAACCCTATCCCCCGGCTTGCGTTGCATTGTGTGATAGGACCTGGGTCTTATAACAGCTTCATTTTTCTTTATTTAGCATTGCGTTGTTTGTTTTATGCACTGGTATTCTTGGGAGGAAACCCGTTCCGTGTTATACGGCGTGGTCCCTTGATTTACCTAACTTAAAAAAAATAAAGATTAATAACTGTTTTAGTTCTCACACCAGTCACATGACTGACCTGGAGTTTATTGTTTTAACCTAAACTCTGGGTGCCCCTATTTTGACATGGGCAGCTAGTAGTTTTGGTTTTGCAGATTTATATTCACAAGATCCTGGTTTACAGCTGGAACGATATCCGGAAAGCTTTGTATCCGTATATCTCCTTCTAGTTGTGTATTGTATTATTTTCCGCTGCTATGTATTTAAATGTAATTTAAATCTCTGATATTTCTGTGTAATATTCATTTATACTCTGTATATTCTTGTAATTTGATGCATTGTTGTAATAAGCAATGAGATGTTCTTTTGTATGCGTTCTGTTGTGGCTTGTTCTCGAACTATCTGACACTTTCCTTTACGGGGAAGTTACGGGTTTTCACATATAGGATGCAAAATTTAACGGATTTTAGTGAAACCAAAAACATTTGAATCTATTTTAAAATATCTTTCTAACGAATCTGAAAATTTGAAATTTCATAACGGAAATCAAAAGTTATGCCCATTTTAAAATTTACAAAGGTCGCTATGAAATTTAAAATAAATATAGGTCAAAAACGCTACTTTTTGCATACGAAGGAATTTGGACTCAAAACCACTTCCATTGAGTTTATAATGACCTTTCTGCATTTAAAAAGTATAAACACTTATATATTTCGAGTTTCGGAAATTATTTGTTTAAAATGTATTTTTAATATTTAATATATACGCCTTGAAAATAGCCATTTTTCAAATGACCTTTGTTTTCAACGAAACCACTTTTGTTGGATTTGGAATGTCAAATTATTGCTAAGTTTAATTTTTGATAATTTTTAAAGTTAATTTGTGACCGTGGTAAGAAGATTTTAGTTTGGTCAATTTCGGTCAATTTTAATTGACTTGAAAAATGCCATTTTTCAAATAGGCTCAGAGTTGAACGAAATTAATTTTCCTAGGTCCGCAGAGTCAAAAAATAGCTAAATATATTTTTCGGGATTTTTCAAGGCTAATTTGTGGCCCCGGTGAATTTATTCGTACGGTTGAATTAAAAATAAAAGTAAATATTTTAAAATAAAGAAACTGGGTCAAGACAGTTGTTTGGGCCTGCGGGACATAGATAGATGAGTCTGAAATGGGGGATAATGGGTAGGAACGACGGTCGTTGGGCTGAAATCTGACAAAGTTGCAAATCGGGTCATTAGTAGGTAATTATTGAGTATAATAATATAAATAATATGCTAAATGACAAACCCTAAACCCTAATTTCAAATGACCAGCCGCCACCCTATTTTTTTATGGCTAGAAATGTACCAACTTTGATCTTCAATTTCTCTCAATCCAAACTATAACTTCTAGCAATCCATAGACCAGATCGAAGAGATTCTTCTTAGCTACAATTCTATACGGAGATGATGAGATTTAATAAAGTAATTTCACCAGAAATTGCCCCCTAACCCGCGGCCAAAACAGCTCCGCCGCACCACATGGGCTCCACCGCGGCCTCCATCACCTAGGGGGCCCACACCCCCTTCCCCTCCTCTTCGAAGTGCCACAATCCGATCTCCTTCAAGTGGCACGGATTTTGAGATAAGTAGAGCCCTAGGTTTGAAGATATGGGTTTCATTGGACGGGCCGGAACGATGGAGGAAGAAGATAAGGGTGGGTTGACTTTTTTTCAAATTGTAGCTGACTAATTACTTTAATTCAATTTGACCGATCTTAATTTAATCATAACTAATGCGTACGAACTCGAAACTGAACGATTTTAGGTGCGCCACGATCGTGAGACCGAGATCTACGCGATGAAACTTAGTAGACCTGATCGTGAGCAAGTTGAATTTTGACCAAATTTTGGATCTGAACAGTGCAAAACCTAATGACGATGTGAGATTTCTATTTTTGAAAATATATTTTATTCTTTGTTGTTCAAATTGCATATACACATGTTTAGATTATTGAATCATTGATTGTTGTACTTAAAATTATATTGTTTGTTGATGGTGACTGTTTGTACTACTCATGTGTGATAGATCTGGTTTGTAAAAACCAGAATTCCCTTTTTAATTCAATCTAAGTTGTAGATCTGAATTCTATTCCGAATCTATGTATGAAAAATAAAAGTTTGCAATCCTTGTTAATGAAAATAAAAGATTGCATCGTGGTTGATAATTAAAAGATTTCTCATTTTTGTTTGTTAAATAAGAAGGTTTCATTTGTTGAAAGAAAGAAAAGAACTTACATTTGGTTGCTATAAAAAAAAATTACATAAAAAGAATTAACTTTGTTGTGTAAATTAAAAAGATTTCATTTTCTTTTATTATGTTTGTAATGCAAGAACACAAACAAAAGATTTCTAACATTATTTACATTGTTTTATAAAAAGGAAAAAAAACATTGGTTACATTATTTTATTAAAAGAAACGTTATTTTCATTGTTTGAAAATGAAAAGAATCGATTGTGTTTGGCAATAAAAATAAAAAAATCACTTTTGTTTGTAAATGAATAGAACCACTTTTGTTTGTAAACAAAATGGAATTTACTTTTTTTCAAAAATTACACCGTCATGTGTTTATTTAAAAAGAAAAGATTCATTTTTGTTTGTTAAAAAAAAGGAAGTTACATTGGTTTTGAAAAAGGAATTTACTTTTGTTATAATTAATAGATTTCATTTTCTTGTGTAATGAAATAGATAACAAAAGTTCACTTTGTGTGAAATGAAATAAAGGACATTTTGTTGTTGTTTGGAAAGAAATAATAAAAAAAGAAACAAATATTCATTTGATTTGTTATGGATGAAAAGAAAACAAATTATTCATTTGTTTTGTTAAGAATGAAAAGAATGGAAATTTACAATGATTATGTTAAAGAGGAAAAGTTACATTTTATTTAATGTAATAGATAAAAAGAGAAAAGTTTACATCTTTTATTTAATGTAATAGAAAAAGACAAAAATTACATTTGTATGTAATGTAATCTAAAAGAAATAAAATTACATTTTTATAAGGTAATGTAAAGATAGGAAGAGTTACATTTTTATAATGTAATAAAAGAAATTAAAAAGAGTTACATTCTTTATAATGTAATAAAAGAGAATAAAGTAAAGAATACATTTCTTTTTATATAAGGAAAAGAATACATTTTTATGCAAGTCATGAAACGGGAAATGATCATATTTTTAATATAAAAATATGCTAACATTAAAAATCTCAATTTTTAATGTAAAGTTAGAATATAGAAAAATGATCATAGCGTTAAAGAGAAAGTATGATTACATTGAAAATTCTCATTTTCAATGTAAAGTAGAAAAGTAGAAAATGATCATATTTTGAAAAGAAGTATAGGTTGTCATTGGAAATCCCAATTTCAATGTAAATGTAAAATATATAAAAATATGATATGAGAATAAAAACACCGTTTTGTTAACAAATATGATATGAGAATAAAAACACTGTTTGTTAGCAAATGTGATATTAGATTAAAATACCGTTTGGTTAGAAAACATGTTATGTGAATTAAGATACTGTTTTGTTAGGAAACATGTTATGTGGATTAAAATACCATTTTATTAGAAAAGTCATGTTAATGAAAAATATCACAATTGTTAGAAATATTATACTAATATAAGAATAGCACATATATTAGAAATGTTATGATAAGATTTAAATTATCATTTTTGTTAGGAAATGATAAGTTGGGTTAAAAATATCATTTAGTTATAAAATGATGAATTACATTAAAAACACATTTTTAATGTAATATTAGAAACATAGAACAGAAATTAACATTTTTGTTCATTAAAATAGATTGAGCAAAAATACACATTCTTGTTCATTAGACAGAAATTAATATTTTGTTCGTTAAAATGGATTGGACAAAAATATATATTTGTTCTTTAGAAACAAAAATAAACATTTTTTCAAGGGAATAGAATTGAGACAAAATTCACATTTTTGTCTAAATAAAAGAGTTGAAACAAAAATGTACATTTTGTCAAATGTGGTAGTTGAAAACAAAAAAAAATTACATTTTTATTAGAAGAGATTTGAATTAAAGGGAAAATTACATTTTGTTGAACCAGAATTGTCAACAAAAATGAATGCATCACTTTTAGGCATTCTGTCGAGATGGAATTTGTATGTTAATTAAAGAATTATGCTTACGGTCATAATACACATTAGAATTTGTGTATAAATAAAAAGGACATTTTTCTTGTCAATACATATTAGAATTTGTGTATGAAACGAAAACACATTAGAATCATGTGGCGAATTCATGCAAATAAAAACATGAATAAAAAGTATCAGAGCTCTGGTTAGCTCAATATCTTTGGGGTACAGTTCGTTAGAACTGAACAAAAGACTCATCAGAGATTGGATTAGTAATATCCAATAAGAATACTCATTAGAGATAGGATAAGTAGTATTCTAGAATGAGAAAACTCATTAGAGATGGGGTTAGTAATGCCCTAGAATGAGTTGAGAGTGCCCAGTTTATAATTAACGTATTTTTGATTATATATAATTCGATCTTAGAAAAGATGATTTTTGAAAAGTTAATCAAGAAATAAAATTATTTAAGATAAGATGAGTTAGTTAATTAAACACTTTTTAGCTTCGTTTCTTTTCGAGGGCGAAAAGTTTTTAAGTGGGGGAGACTGTAACAACCCTGAATTTTTGGGTAAATTTAAAATTTTATTTTAACTAATTGTAATGGGTTTTGATATTTAAAATAATTTATTTAAAATAATAATGATTAAAAATCTATTTAAATCGAAGTTAGGATGAATAATTTATTTTTGATTATGAAAGGGGTTAGAAATAGCGCGGTAGTTTGAAAAGTCAAACTTGAACTTTGACTGACCATATAGGATGCAAAATTTAACGGATTTTAGTGAAACCAAAAACATTAGAATCTATTTTAAAATATCTTTCTAACGAATCTGAAAAGTTGAAATTTCATAACGGAAGTCAGAAGTTATGCCCAGTTTAAAATTTAGAAAGGTCGCTAAGAAATTTAAAATAATATAGGTCAAAAATGCTACTTTTTGCATACGAAGGAATTTGGACTCGAAACCACTTCCATTGACTTTTGAATGACGTTTCTGCATTTAAAAAGTATAAACACTTATATATTTCGAGTTTCGAAAATTATTTGTTTAAAATGTATTTTTAATATTTAATATATACGCCTTGAAAATAGTCATTTTTCAAACGACCTTTGTTTTCGACGAAACCACTTTTGTTGGATTCGGAATGTCAAATTATTGCTAAGTTTAATTTTTCATAATTTTTAGAGTTAATTTGTGACCGTGGAAAAAAGATTTCAGTTTGGTCAATTTCAGTCAATTTTAATTGACTTGAAAAATGCAAAATTTTCAAATAGGCTAGGAATTGAACGAAATTAATTTTCCTACGTCCGCAGAGTCAAAAAATAGCTACATATATTTTTCGGGATTTTTCGAAGTTAATTTGTGGCCCCGGTGAATTTATTCGTACAGTTGAATTAAAAATAAAAGAAAATATTTTAAAATAAAGAAAACTGGGTCAAGATAGTTGTTTGGGCCTGCAGGACATAGATAGATGAGTCCGAAATGGGGGATAATGGGTGGGAACGACAGTCGTTGGCCTGAAATCTGACAAAGTTGCAAATCAGGCCATTAGTGGGTAATTAGTGAATATAATAATATAAATAATATGCTAAATGACAAACCCTAAACCCTAATTTCAAATGACCAGCCGCCACCCTACTTTTTTATGGCCAAAAATGTCCCAACTTTGATCTTCAATTTCTCTCAATCCAAACTATAACTTCTAGCAATCCATAGACCAAATCGAAGAGATTCTTCTTAGCTATAATTCTATACGGAGATGATGAGATTTAATAAAGTAATTTGGCCAGAAATTGCTCCCTAACCCGCGGCCAAAACAGCCCCGCCGCACCACGTGGGCTCCACCGCGGCCTCCATCACCTAGGGCGCCCACACCCCCTTCCCCTCCTCTTCGAAGTGCCACAATCCGATCTCCTTCAAGCGGCACAGATTTTGAGATAAGTAGAGCCCTAGGTTTGAAGATATGGGTTACATTGGACGGGTTGGAACGATGGAGGAAGAAGATAAGGGTGGGTTGACTATTTTTCAAATTATAGTTGACTAATTACTTTAATTCAATTTGACTGATCTTAATTTAATCATAACTAATGCGTACGAACTCGAAATTGAACAATTTTAGGTGCGCCACGATCGTGAGACCGAGATCTATGCGATGAAACTGAGTAGACTTGATTCTGAGCAAATTGAATTTTGACCAAATTTTGGATCTGAATAGCGTAGAACCCAATGACGATGTGAGATTTCTATTTTTGAAAATATATTATATTCTTTGTTGTTTAAATTGCATATACATATGTTTAGATAATTGAATCATTGATTGTTGTACTTAAAATTATATTGTTTGTTGATGGTGACTGTTTGTACTACTCATGTGTGATAGATCTGGTTTGTAAAAACCAGAATTCCCTTTTTAATTCAATCTAAGTTGTAGATCTGAATTCTATTCTGAATCTATGTATGAAAAATAAAAGTTTGCAATCCTTGTTAATGAAATTAAAAGATTGCAGCATGGTTGATAATTAAAAGATTTCTCATTTTTGTTTGTTAAATAAGAAGGTTTCATTTGTTGAAAGAAAGAAAAGAACTTACATTTGGTTGCTATAAAAAAAAATTACATAAAAAGAATTAACTTTGTTGTGTAAATTAAAAAGGTTTCATTTTCTTTTATTATGTTTGTAATGCAAGAACACAAACAAAAGATTTCTAACATTATTTACATTGTTTTGTAAAAAGGAAAAAATAACATTGGTTACATTGTTTTATTAAAAGAAACGTTATTTTCATTGTTTGAAAATGAAAAGAATCGATTGTGTTTGGCAATAAAAATAAAAAAAAATCACTTTTGTTTGTAAATGAATAGAACCACTTTTTTTTGTAAACAAAATGGAATTTACTTTTGTTAAAAGATTACACCATCATGTGTTTATTTAAAAAGAAAAGATTCATTTTTGTTTGTTAATAAAAAAGGTAGTTACATTGGTTTTGAAAAAGGAATTTACTTTTGTTATAATTAAAAGATTTCATTTTCGTGTGTAATGAAATAGATAACAAAAGTTCACTTTTGTGTGAAATGAAATAAAGGACATTTTGTTGTTGTTTGGAAATAAATAATAAAAAAAGAAACAAATATTCATTTGATTTGTTATGGATGAAAAGAAAACAAATTATTCATTTGTTTTGTTAAGAATGAAAAGAATGGAAATTTACATTGATTATGTTAAAGAGGAAAAGTTATATTTTATTTAATGTAATAGATAAAAAGAGAAAAGTTTACATCTTTTATTTAATGTAATAGAAAAAGACAAAAATTACATTTGTATGTAATGTAATCTAAAAGAAATAAAATTACATTTTTATAAGGTAATGTAAAGATAGGAAGAGTAACATTTTTATAATGTAATAAAAGAAGTTAAAAAGAGTTACATTCTTTATAATGTAATAAAAGAGAATAAAGTAAAGAATACATTTCTTTTTATATAAGGAAAAGAATACATTTTTATGCAAGTCATGAAACAGGAAATGATCATATTTTTAATATAAAAATATGCTAACATAAAAAATCTCAATTTTTAATGTAAAGTTAGAATATAGAAAATTGATCATAACGTTAAAGAGAAAGTATGATTACATTGAAAATTCTCATTTTCAATGTAAAGTAGAAAAGTAGAAAATGATCATATTTTGAAAAGAAGTATAGGTTGTCATTGGAAATCCCAATTTCAATGTAAATGTAAAATATATAAAAATATGATATGAGAATAAAAACACCATTTTGTTAACAAATATGATATGAGAATAAAAACACCGTTTGTTAGCAAATGTGATATTAGATTAAAATACCATTTTGTTAGAAAACATGTTATGTGAATTAAGATACTGTTTTGTTAGGAAACATGTTATGTGGATTAAATACCATTTTATTAGAAAAGTCATGTTAATGAAAAATATCACAATTGTTAGAAATATTATATTAATATAAGAATAGCACAAATATTAGAAATGTTATGATAAAATTTAAATTATCATTTTTGTTAGGAAATGATAAGTTGGGTTAAAAATATCATTTAGTTATAAAATGATGAATTACATTAAAAACACATTTTTAATGTAATATTAGAAACATAGAACAAAAATTAACATTTTTGTTCATTAAAATAGATTGAGCAAAAATACCCATTCTTGTTCATTAGACAGAAATTAATATTTTGCTCGTTAAAATGGATTGGACAAAAATATATATATATATATATATATCTGTTCATTAGAAACAAAAATAAACATTTTTGTTTAGGGAATAGAATTGAGATAAAATTCACATTTTTGTCTAAATAAAAGAGTTGAAACATAAATGTACATTTTGTCAAATGTGGTAGTTGAAAACAAAAAAAAATACATTTTTGTTAGAAGAGATTTGAATTAAAGGGAAAATTACATTTTGTTGAACCAGAATTGTCAACAAAAATGAATGCATCACTTTTAGGCATTCTGTCGAGATGGAATTTGTATGTTAATTAAAGAATTATGCTTACCGACATAATACACATTAGAATTTGTTTATAAATAAAAAGGACATTTTTATTGTCAATACATATTAGAATTTGTGTATGAAATGAAAACACATTAGAATCATGTGGCGAATTCATGCAAATAAAAACATGAATAAAAATATGAATTGAAAAAGTGTATTTTTATTTACATTTTAGATGTAAATAAAAACATGGAAATAAAGGTGACATTTTAATTTACATTTTAGATGTAATCAAAAAGATAGAATTTAGTGTATATTTTCATTGTCAAAATAGAGACAAAAAAATTGGAATTAAAAGAAGTATTTTTATTGTCGTTTTAGGGACAATAAAAAGAGTAGGTTTAAAAGTGACTTTTTATTGACATTTTATACGCAATAAAAAGAATATATTTTCACGTTATGTTTTTATCGTCATTTTAGATGCAATAAAAAGAATTGATTTTGAAGTACTTGAAATCGCCAAACGATTTATGTATATGTACATATATATATATATATATATATATACATAAATTAAAATTAAATGAGTTGCATTACCGCAGTTCATGATTTGAAATCATGTCTTTAAATTATTATACCGAAAGATCTGACCGTCGGATTTTCCCAAAACTGAAACCGTTAGGTTCGCCTTGGGAAGACCTTTCCAACAATATGAATTGTTTTAAATTCTAACAGTTAGATTTAGAGAAACTTGTAAAACAAATTTGGGTGAAAACAGCGCCAGGGTCTCCTATTGACTTGAAGTGTTGTTAAATAAAATTTAATATAAATAAAAATAGAGATTAATCGTTATAAATTAGTATTAACGATAAGAAATGATTTTAAATTATATATACGCAAGGATCATTTGAAAAGTCCGAGTTCAATCTCATTTCAAATGATTATTCGTCGATCTAAGTCGAAGAGTTGAAGACGGTGATTGAAGACCGACGATCTTCACGTCGAATGGATGAGTTACCATTGACGCCCATGATTGGAGTAGCTACCTTGAAGGGGCTACAATGGTGGCCGTCCAGACTACTTGTTGATTGTTCGGATATACGAGGTATAAGGTGCCTCCGGTTTCGTTCAAACCCAGAACGGACTTGAAAATGGATTGTATGTCTGACGTTGTATTCCTTTATACAGTATTCGTTGATCTCTGCTAAATATATATCTATTTGGTGTTTAACACCTTTCTCTTAGACGTACGAGCTTAGAGGTTATATATTGGTAGGAATCAATGGTATGCTATGGATTGACAATGTGGCATGCTAATATGCATGGATCAAGGTTTTGTTGAAAAGCAGACCTTGTGGATGATGATCAAAGCACAGCCTATTTAGGCATAGCTTTGTGTATAACGTAGCTTCACGAGCCTCACAACTCGGTTGAGTCTAAAACGGGAGAAGGGAATGCAGGGAGAGCAGCACGTTTCTTTCTAGCTAGGGGTAATGTCAGTGCTTAAACTGGCTGATATTTTACTTATGTGGATGATGAAATGAGACGCACCTCGGATGATAGGTCCTATAGGATCGGGAAACGTGTGTTCAGGAATAACTAATCCACGAAGTTGTATGTGTGGACCGGCCCTGCAGGATTCAAGGGTTAACTGCGGGGAATCCTGAGACATTAGCTAGAGTGTCTCGAATCGGTAAGGAGCTCCTCCCTAGCCTTGACTCATGATGGAAACCCAAATTCCCAATACGACCGTACGAATTTGATTGTATTACTAGTATGGAGGCATAGTATATGGTAGCTATGCTTCCTAGGATTGATATATTTCATTTTCGTAACATATATAAACTAATAATAATAATATCAAATTCGTTTTTATCATATCAAGCATTTTTTACCATTATAAGGTAAAACTCTATCCTCCGGTTTGCGTTGCATTGTGTGATGGGACTTGAGTCTTATGATGGTTTCATTTTTCTAAAAAGCATTGCGTTGTTTAACGATTTACTTTAATTTATGCACCGGCAATCCATTGGGGTAAACCCGTTCCGCATTAGCGGCGTGGTCCTTGGATTTGCCTTATTACTATTAGTTAAATTAGTTTAGAATTCTCACACCAGTCCCATGACTGACCCGTTGTTTGTTTCCACCTTTACAAACTCGAGTGCCCTCTTCTCCACACGGGCAGTCGAGTAGTTTGTTTGCAGATATTTATCTCTTGAGCATGATTCTGGATCGAAGCCTAAAGCTGTGTCCAGAGCATTGAAGTCTTCCGCTGTTTATTGTATTTAATATATTGTAATTTATCTTCCGCTGTAATTTTATTCGATGTACTCTGATATTCTGTACTCTGATGTAACATTATTATGATGTTTATAAAAGTCTGTTGTTATTGTTCTGATGTTGTTGTATTCCCAGAGTTAACGTATTCGGGTTTTAAACGGTCTTGGTCGGTCTTGCAATCGATCGGGTCGGGCGAAATCCGGGGCGTTACAGCTCTAATTTGAGTCGTTGACTTCTGGTTTATGTCTGTCTGTGTACATTACTCTTTCGTTAAAAATCACATCTCGGCTATGGATCACCTTCTTATTTTCATTATCCCAAATGCGGTAGCCAAACTCATTTTCGCCATAGCCGATGAGAGTGCATTTCTTAGATTTGGGATCAAGTTTATTCCTTCCTTGATCACTAATATGCACATATGCTATGCAACCGAAAACTTTTAAATGTGCTAATTTTACCTCTTTTCCACTCCATATCTCCTTTGGTATTTTATGTGCTAATGGAACCGAAGGACCTCTGTTGATCAAATAAGTTGCTGTGTTGAATGCTTCTGCCCAGAACTGCTTTGGTAGACCTGATTATATACGAATGCTTCTGGCTCTTTCTGTCAATGTTTGATTCATACGCTCAGCCACACCATTGTGTTGAGGCGTACCCGACACGCTTCTCTGCATTGTGATCCCGTGCTCATAACAGAACTGCTTGAATCTGGTGTCTTCATTTTCACCTCCATTGCCAGTTCTAAGCTTTTTGATCTTCAGATTTGTCTCATTTTCAACCATAACTTTCCATATCCTGAAAGCCTCGAACACTTCTGATTTATGCCTTAAAAAGTAAACCCATACCTTTCGCGAGTGATCATCAATGAAAGTAACGAAGTAATGCTTTCCACCGATGGATAAGATGGTCGTTCGCCCCCAAACATCGGAATGAACATGCTCCAATCTTTCCTTCTTCGGGGCTTTATCATTTATTTGAAAGCTGACTCTCTTCTGCTTTCCAAATATGCAATTTTCGCATATGCCTATTTCCGCTGACTGTAGACTTGGAAGTTTTCCCTTCGAGTGCATAATCTTCATTCCCTTTTAACTCGTATGGCCTAGCCTCTGGTGCCATATGTTGGAATTTTCATTGCTTGCTACAACAGTGATTGAACATTATGCTCCTGCTGTCATGTAAAGAGTACCACTCTTCTTACCTTGAGCAATCGTCATTGTACCCTTTGAAATTTTCCAATCATCACCATGGAAAGTCGTAGTGTAGCCTTCACTAGCTAATTGTCCTACGGAGATCAAATTCTTTCTCAAATCAGGTATGTATCTGACGTCCTTTAGCTCCCAAACTGACGCATTTAGCTTTATCTTCGCAACACCTTTTCCAATGATATCACAAGGTTGATCATTACCAAGATATTCCTTTCCAAGATTTCCAGAGGCGTACCTTTCAAAGAATTCTTTCTGGGAAGTGGCATGAAACGATGCTCCAGAATCTAGCACCCAAGACTCTTCCTTGCTCTCCAAAGAGCATATCAATGCTCCTCCTGAGGTAGAAGTAACATTTGCCTCTGCCTTCGCCTCCTGATCCTTTGGTGCACTTCTGCATTGATTTTTGTAGTGCCCGGTCTTTCCACAGTTCCAACACTCAACGGTCTTTGAGCTATTGGGATTTTTGGATTTAGATCTCCAATCCTTTGATCTACCACGGTAGTTCGATTTACCACGTCCATTTCCTTATGTTGAATTTCTTCCTGTTGATTGTGTTTGCAAAATTGAAAAATTTGACGACTCGCTAGAATCTCTTCGTTGGATCTCTTCACTGAGAACCATATCACGAATATCATCAAATTTTAACTTATTGCTTCCCGACGAGCTACTCACTGCTGTGACAGTAGCGTTCCAACTTTCTGGTAGGGAAGACAAAAGTATCAGCGCGCGTACTTCTTCGTCAAACTCAATTTCAACTGAACTTAACTGAGTAGTAACTGTATTCTGTTCATTGAGATGTTGAGCTACCGATGCACCTTCTGTCATCCGCAAATTGAATAATCGCCTCATCAAATGAACTTTTTGAGGCCGATGGCTTCTCGTACATACAGGAGAGAGCCTCCATAAGACTCGTCATGGTCTTTTCTTTTGCTATGTTGAAAGCAACACTGCGAGATAACGCAAATCGAATAACTCCAAGGACTTGTTGAGACGACCCCAAACCCCGTTCTGACGGCGGCAAGGGTTATCTTTGGAATATAACACGGAAACAGATAATAGCAGAACAGATTAAATAAATACACCGGATAATGAACAATAGAATATACTGGATAAAAGTAATCATCAGAGTTACACAGTATGCAGGATCTTACTTAGTACAAATACAATTCAGCTATACATAAATGTCTACAGCGGAAAACAAACAAAATATGTACAATAGGAGCTGAACAGCATAAAAAGAGATAAATGATAGAATCCATCTTCAGCTCCAGCTATCCAGAAAGAACCAGCCAAACCTGAATACGAGGCTGCCCGTGTAGAAAAAGGGGCACCCGAGTTTGATAGTGAAACAAACTACGAGTCAGTCATGGGACTGGTATAAGAAATCTACTCAACACATATATAATTTGGCTAATCACAGGACCACGCCACTTTCGTGGAACGGGTTTACTCCATTTGATTGCCAGTGCTTTAAAACAAATCTTTCTTTTAAACATCGCTATGCTTTTTGTAAAAAATGAAGCCATTATAAGACTCGGTTCCCATCACACAATGCAACACAAACCGAAGGATAGAGTTTTACCTTATAATGGCCAAAATATGCTTGATACGAATAAAGCAACGACATTTGATGTTATTGCTAGTGTTTATATGTTTTGAAAACAATTTCAAATCATAACTATCAATCATAGACGGCATGGGTACCATATATCATGTCGCCATACATATATACAATCAAAACGGCACAGTCACGTAATTGGAAATTGGATTCCCGTCATGAACCAATGCAAAAGATAGTCCTTACCGAATTCGAGACTGCCTAGCCCGAGTCTCAGGATCAGAACGCATCGACCCTTGGAGTGACAGGGCCGGTCCACACGGAGTGGATTAAAATGCTTGAGCACTACGTTTCGCCGCCCTTTGGGGGCGTAGGCGAGCCAACAAGTGACTCCATCGGACCCGGATCGTCCGATCTAACCGAGGCGCCTCGCAACAGCAACAACCACATAGGTGAAAAGTATATAAATGTCAAGGCTGTTAGGTCACTGGCACCACCCTAGCTAGGAGGAAACACAGGCCCTCCCTGAGGTCCTTTCTCCCGTTTCTGGTTCATACCGGGGTGTGAGGCTCGCGATTTCACGTTGTACACAAAGCTACGCCAAACAAGCGGTGCTTTGATCATCACCACAAGACTTTGCTTTTCAACAGAAGCCTTAATCATTTGCCACTTAGGCATGCCACACTAGCAATTCATGCCATGCGACTGATGTCCATCGATATACAACCTCTGAGCTCGTGCGTTTCAGAGAAGGGCATTAAGCAAAAGAATAAATTCTTCGCCGCCAAACAGATGTATATTTAATAGAGACCAATCAACACAGAATAAAATCCAATGTCAGACACACAGTCCATTTACAAGTCCGTCCTGGGTCTGAACGAAACCGGAGGCACTAAATGCCTCGCAAACCCATCGATCACCACGTATGTCTGGACGATCACCACTCATTATCCATATTTCGGGATGCCTCCCAATCAGGACCTCGGTTACCATCCAAACGAGGTGAAGATCTCCGGTCTTCGACCATCGTCTTCATCTTCGACTTTCAATCGTCGGTCACTTATTTGAAATGAGAATTAACTCGGCCTTTTCAAATAATTCACGTATATTTAGAATTTCAAATCAATTTATTTCAATGGTTAAATTATTCGACAACACCAATTTTGTTCTTTAATGTAATTTTCACACCAAATACATTCAACCATCAAAAGCCACATAAATTGAGCAAATTCAGTTTATTTCCATTCCATATCGTTTATGATATTTTATAACGATTTATTGCTATTTTTATTTATTTTAAATATAGCCCATATATTCAAAACGACGCTTCGGGCCATAACACGGTCGTGGCACTGTTTTTCTTCAGATTTGATTTACACATATATGAAGATCTAACCATTGGATCTTTACAAAATCTACATCGTTAGAAAGGTCTTTTCAAAACGAATCCAACGGTTCCAGTTTCGGGAAAATCCGACGGTCGGATCTCCCGGTACAATCGTTTGAAGTTTCGATTTCAAAATACGAACTGCAGCGTCGTTATTCGATTAAATATAATTATATATATATATATATATAATCGTTTCTGGCGCTGTTTTTCTTCAGATTTGAATTAAACATTCCAGACAATCCAACCGTTGGATTTTTACAAGGTTGGTGCCGTTGGAAAAATATTTCCAAGGCGAACCCGACGGTTGCGGTTTCGGGAAAATCCAATGGTCAGATTTCCCGTACTAGTTATTTGAAATCACGGTTTCAAAACGCGAACTGCACGACCACGTTTCGTTTTAATTTTATTTATATTTATATATTTATATAAATATAGTTCATTCAACAATTTCAATATCGTTTTCACTTCAAATATTTCACTAACGCCTTAAAATTTTGGAAAATTTCGCCATAACCTCCTTTGTACGGGAGGGGCTAGGAAAATTCCCAAATAGCCACACAGGCGTCTCATGTCGAAAAGAAAAAGAAAAGGCCAAGCGGCTAGCCAACAGGTCATAAAATCATCACCCAAACAAAACAGTAAATGTGTACCTATTTGTCGGGCACAAAATTTTATTCCTCTTCTCTAGCCCCTTTGCTATAACCTGTTCAATAAATATGCATGTACATATATATAGTTCTTATCATTTATCATTTTCTATTCAACTTCATATTTGATTCCATTTGGTTTAAAAACACCATTCATTCTAATGTTACATGTATAGGCAAAAATCATATCATTAGCTAATTAATGAATATTTCAACTCATATATATTTTTTGAACGAGTGGCTATTTTTAACACTTCACATTTCAACAATTCGTGTATATAATAAAAATGTGAATTTTATTGTAAAACAGTTCATTTCAAAACACTATTATTTTATATAGTTTATATAGGTGATAAAAGGTGATTTTTATTATGAAACAATTTATTTCAAAATATGAATACCATTCAACACATGAATTTCAAATCAACGAATGAATATCGATTCAACACATGAAGGTTTTCTATAGTTTCTATATATAGATAAAAATGTGATTTTTATATTTAAAACGCGAATACCATTCAACACATGAATTTTTAATCAACGAATGAATATCGATTCAACACATGAAGGTTTTCTATAGTTCATATATATAGATAAAAATGTGATTTTTTTATTTAAAACGCGAATACCATTCAACACATGAATTTCTAATCAACAAATGAATATCGATTCAACACATGAAGGTTTTCTATAGTTTATATATATATAGATAAATATGTGATTTTTATATTTAAAACACGAATACCATTCAACACATGAATTTCTAATCAACGAATGAATATCGATTCAACACATGAAGGTTTTCTATAGTTTATATATATATAGATAAAAATGTGATTTTTATATTTAAAACACGAATACCATTCAACACATGAATTTCTAATCAACGAATGAATATCGATTCAACACATGAAGGTTTTCTATTTAATGAATAAATATAGTTTCAGCAAATGAAAATAATTCAAACACCTGAATATTATTCAAAATATCGGCAGCATAACGGCAGGGTAGTTAAAACCGGGACCGTCCCTAGTACAGCTCCTCGCTCTACCTTAAAACCTCGCGGTTTTTGACAATGGGGATCATGCATCTAGTTCGCACGCAGGCGGCATGTATATATTTATTTCATTTCCACAAACTAATCCTATGTGGTTTCAACCAAATATTTCTCAACCACAAACGGGTATTTTTCAACCACAATCAATCAATATCAACCACAAACAATCCCAAACAATCATTCACTATCAATCAATTTTCACACCAATCACAATCAATAAATATCGTCCATGGTTTGTGGACGAGGGGCGTATATATATATATTTATATATAGCAATTCACTTTTATTTCAACACATATATAATTTTTACAACGCATATATAACTTATACATCGAACGTACAACTTATACAATGCTTATACAAGAGGTGTACAACGCTTATATAACTCATACATCGACTATATAATTTATACATCGTCGTTTTCCATATTGTTTTTAAATCAGAAATCTCACACTGGGTTCCACTCCACCAAAAATAGCAGAAGGCTCAGAAAAATATGTGATCTCTTCTAGAATGTAGAAGACGTCCAAACGGTCACGATGTTTCCTGTTTCATCGAATTTCGTTAACGAACGAAAAAGATACGATTTTTCAAAGTTTTGCAACGCTTTAAAGTGTTAAAATCAGTTGAAAATAAACAAGCCGTATACCTCGTTGGAATGTTCAAAACTAGGTCGCCAATTTTCGAGCAAACCGTGTAGCGTTAGGCCGATCGGGTGGTGCAGCGTCGAAGGGCTAGGAGAGGGCTTCGCGCGCGTGGGGGAGTTGGCCATCTCGGTGGGGCCCAGTGGCCACGGCGGCGCTCCAAAGTCCGGCGGTTCTCGAAGGTGATTCATCCCCAATACCCCACGATAAATCCCAAACCTTGTCTTGATTTGAAGAGCGTGCGGGGAGCTTCAAAATGGATCCAAGAACACCCGATTTCGTTGAGAAACGGAGGAGAAAAGTGGCCGGGAAGATCTGAATCAAATCCGTCGTGCGCACGAAGAACGGGGAGAGAGAAACGGGGAGAGAGAAAAATAATTGACCAATCAGAATTTTTCTTATATTTATAATTTTTAAAAATCCGAAAATACCCCTCGTCACACACGAACACCAATCCAATCCCAACGACTGTCGTCCCTAACGTTTTACCCCCATTCCGAACACAATGGGATATGTCTCGTAGGCCCATTCGACTGTTTCAGTCAGTTTCCCTTCAAATTTAAAATATAAAACATTCAATATTTGATTTGAACGTGCATTTCAATTTGCCAGGGCCACAAACTAATTCGAAAAATTCCAGAAAAATAAATCTAGCTATGTTTTGATGATATGGTCCGAACAAAACTAGTTTCGTCGAATTCTGAGACCGTTTGCAAAAAGGCCCATTTCTGGTCGATCCAATTTAACTGTAATTGACCAAAACACATTTTCCTTTGCCACACTCACATACTAGCTTCAATAATTATGAAATTTGAAACCTAGCGATAACTTCACATCTCGGATCCAACAAAAGTGGTTTCGTCGAATTCCGAGGTCATTTGCAAAATGGCCAATTTCACGGGCTATATAAAATCCATAGCGACCCTTCTGAAAATTCATTCGGCCATAACTTTTGCTTTCCGCTATGAAAATTCGATTTTTCAGATTCGTTAGAAAGGTATTCACTAATAGATTTAAATATTTTTGGTTTCACTAAAATCCGGATTGTTTTGCACCCGGTACAGTCCGACAAAGTTTGAATTCAATTTTTGAAACTGCAGCGCCTTTTCAAGCCTTGTTTATAATTATAATTAATTATATTCGTTTTCAATTGTCGATTCATACTCACTTTTCATTGCCATTATTTAAAATATTTATTTTAAATATTTAAAATCCATTATTTTAGCCAATTTAAAAATTTTAAATTGGTTCAGATTTTCTGGGTCGTTACACTTGTCTATTAAGAAGAGCCCAATCTTCATCCTTCATATTCTCTGGCTTCTTTTCTGAAAGAGGTTGATAAATCCTTTTCTGGTACAGATAATCTTCAATCTGCATTTTCCAAAAGCTAAAGTCGGCTCTGTCAAACTTCTCGATTTTCACCTTTCCTTCATCTGCCGCCATCGCTCCCACTTGAATTTGTTTTCTTTTCTAACAAATTATGGCTCTGATACCAGTTGTTGGGAATTTACGAAAATTTCCTTATGGTTATATTTTTGGAGAAAAGAAATGAAATGTAGAATGGTAAGAGACACACAAAACTTGATAACGGAGTTCGGCCAATTATGCCAACGTCTTCGGGCTGCTGCAGATCTTTTATTTCAGAGAATATTACAAAGTGATTACACATAACATTTTGTACTCAACACTCGATCTCACTCTCTTCTTGCTCTTCTTTTCTTCTTCTTAGATTTTGGAATGAGATGGGATTATGAAGGAGAAGGGTGTATATATTGAGAGGAGATGGTTGGTGAGGGGGTTGGTGGCTTGGTTGTTGGCTTGGTTGGTGGCAGCCCATGTTTAATGCATGGGTGGTTGCATGGCTACAACTTCTAACATCAATAACTAAAAGATGAAATGTTTTAGATAATTAAACATATGACATTTAGTTCTTCTTTAGTAGTTCCAATCCAATTGCATCTCCCAGAATCATTGAATGAAAAATCTATGGCTGGAAAAATAAGAGAGCTAAAATATAAATGTAAAAACCTAGGTACTTCGCTTTTGTTGAAAAATGATCAAACCAAGAACACAAAACTTACTCTACACTATCTTCATGCGCACAGTCAAAGTCAATGTAACAACTTGTATTTTTAACATTAAGATATTTAAATAATTGATTTAAATATTAAACTGTAAACTAATTAATGGTCCAAAAATATCTTTTTCCATATACGATTGAATCATGTTTCGAGATCACTTCCATTGAGTTCAAATGAACTTTGCTAACTGGAATGGGTATAAATAACGCTATATTTGAAGACTGGATGATCCAATGATTAAAACGGTTTTGAAATGCTAGAAAATATCATCTTAGAGTGCTGCCTTAGATGGTGATGAAATTTATACCAATGTGATAGGAATAATAGGATGATGTATGTAAACAAGTTTCTTCGCAATTTGGCACGTCGTTTGATCGTATAAGATCAAACACGTGATGGTTTGTCTGACAAATCAAATAAATTAAATCCTGTGTTAACATAATATATATAATAACCGAACCCTCCTCTCCTTCATTGTCAAGTTTACTATTCCATTCACCTTCAGGATATATGGTCGCCTCTTATTTCATCTCCTTAAAAAAAAAATTAGTCCTCTCAATGAACAAATACGGAACCAACTTCATCAAATCCGCATCGAAGAGAACTTCGCGATAACCATGGCCAAATATTGATTGATGGTATTTGACTGAGACACTCCTTCTTGGTTATGACTAGGGTTCTGGTTAGAAAAGATGGAGACGTTGAAACACGAAACCGAGGGCACCATCATTTTTCTTTGCACGAATAACGTATGATCACAAAATCTCATATGATCCGGTCCAGGAATGGAAAACGCGTGTTGCACACGTGGAGGGGGCTCGGCCTAGGTCGCTCTCCCTCGTGGATGATCAAGCACCACTTCGGGTCCTGGGCAAAGATATTTCATAGTGTGATTCAGTGGTCAAGATGGATTGTAATTTCTTCGAGTATTGGCCAAGTTCAAGTGGAGAGTATTAGAGAACCCCGAGTTATCACAATACCAATTGGTAATGTCAATACCAATTGGTAATGTGAAGGGTGAACTCTTAGTGTTTATACAGGAATTGTTTATACAAATTCCCTAATGCGGGACTTGTTTCACCAGAAAGAAGGTGAAGGGGAGGTGGGTTTCATGATTGTACCATGTACAGGGAATGGAATTAAGATCTGGGAAAGAAGAGGTTAGTGGTTAGTTAACATGCAATTAGTTAATTAATTAATGTAATTAATTTCATTTCTTATCAAATTCACTTTTTTGCATACGTGGTCTATTTTATATGCGGTTTTCTGTGTTGCATTGTGATGGAAAGCTCTACGGTATTACATTAGTTTGGACATATTTGGTTAAGGTGGGTTATATTGTCTCTCACCATACTATAATCATTACTATACTAAATCGCCGTTTTGAAATGATTTCTAACTTTAAAATGGAGTTTCTAATATAGTTGAATCTACATTTTATTTATAAAATGATCTATAATATATTTAAATTCAAATATCTTATGTTCCCGATTTATAAACTCGATGATCTTGCTAGATTTATGCTATTTTGGAACTAGTTTCATATTGGTTGCTTTAAACGTAGTATATGCATAATATGTGTATTATTATAGATGCTTGTATGATACTATAGTTGTCCATGATATTATTGGCTACATGCTTGCTTACTTAGTTTGTTCAAAGTGTCGTCCGTAAGTGATATAATATGTGGAGGAGTATTAGGAAGCGCTGATGGATATGATCAGGGTGAAGGATGATGGAGTTAGATATGTGCTTTGGACTTTAAATAAGATATCAGACGTTTTCATTTGGTTTGTACATAGCTATTTTTAGCTAAATACCAAAATAATATTTACCAACTGCTCTAAAAGTAATCGATATTTATTATAATAATTGATGATAGATTTGGCTAATTTTAATATGGACAATGTTGAGGTTTCAAGTATCATGATGTGAAGATACATTTAATATTTGTTTCAGCGTGATGGCTTTTCAATGAGTGGCTTTGGCACTAAAACAGGGATGGTGCTTCGATGCGATGATTTCGTCATTCAATAATGATGATTCCATGATAATAAGTAATAACTTCGACAATGGGTAGCTATACTTCGAGATGCATAGTAGGGGACGATGAGTCGAATTGAGAGATTTTTAAAAGGTGGTTAAGTAACAAATGATATTCTATGGCTAATGATGATTGCATCGTATGTTCTTAACCATGACGACTTCTTATAGGAGTTGTATGAAGAGCTTCAACATAAGCTCTATTGTGAAGGACATGTGCAATGCGATTGTTAATGCTCTTAGGTCTTGCAGCGTGCTAGTAGAGAAGGATGAAGTGTGCTAGTAGAGAAGGAATGTGTATGTGTTCATACAGACTAAGTTAGGGCTTTATCTCCAAGTTAAGGGATTTACGATGCTCAGTTGGACCAATTTGGCCCTTATCTCCAAGTTAAGAGATTCTTCAACTTTGGATGTTTATTACGCTCACTTGGACCAAGTTAGATCCTTACTCTAGACTGTTGGTCGTATCTATTGAAGAATGGAGTTTTGATGACAATAACCTTATTTCAATATTAATTGATTATAAAATATATATACTAACATTTTTTGTACATAATACATATATACACACATGCAGGATTTATATACAGGAAATATTACTGAAGACTGTACAGTTTAAAGATATTAGAGATTCAGAGTTTAGAGAAATTTCAAGGCTCATGAGTATTCAAGATTTCAAGAGTTCAAGACTAATATAGTTATAGAGTCTAGATTATGCAAGGCTCTAAATAACACTCCCGGTTCAAATTCAAATTCCGGTTTTCAAATTCTGTTTTCAAATTCTATCTTTTATCCTCTCTATTTTATTTTCTCTCTATTTTCTATCTTTCTATTTTCTTTTCTTACTTTACTTTTGTTTTTCAAAACTTAAGTTTTATATTTTTATACTTATATATATAGTTTAAAACTTTATAATTTTGTAAATATGGTTATATAGATTAAATATACATTTTCATATGATTTTCTAATTTATAATATTAATTTATAACACTATATTTTTATTCAAGAACTTCCAGAGTTATATTTATATTAAAACACTTGAAAAATGCTCAATAATGAATTTTGAACTAAGAGTATGTCGACATACATAAAACACTATGTCGACATATAACTGTCATTTTCTCAATTTTGAAAGGAAGTGTCTTTTCACTATTTATGATGGTTCTGAAGCGTGGCATCCTTTCATTTACTATAAGAAGGGCTTGAATTGGAATTTTTTATCATCTCTTCTTCCCTAACTTCACCCTCTTTCTTTGTACCATTATTCTTAATCATTTTTATGATTTCTACACTTATACTCTGCTGAATTCAATTCTGTTTTGATCAAACTTCTTCTCTTTACACTCTCTACTCTCTGAATCAAGTTCCATTGAAGAGTTATAGGGCTGTTTGTAATTGCTTGGGTGGTATTTTGAGTTAAACGATTTTATCCTTTGTAGCCGTGAAATAAAGAATAGAATTTGTGTTATCCCTTGTAGCCGTGAAATAAAGGAGGTTGTAATTGGATATGATATAGTAATAAAACTCTGCACAATCCAGCGTTGCGTGGGACTGGACGTAGGAGTAATTTGAACCAGTATAAAATCCGATGTGTTGTTTCCCTTTTTTGTATTTTTATCTATGTTTATTTTTGCACTTGTGTTTGAATCTGTGCATGTGATTGTGTTTGCAGTGTTTTATTAATTTGGTTATTCACACAAGTTTTAGATTTTTTTTTTAATTCTCAGAAAAAACTATTCACCCCCTCTAGTGTTTGTTTTGCCTGAACGATACTTTCCACATTCCCTAACAAACTGTACCAAAGCAAGGTATTTCAAAAAGTTAATAATCTGATTTTTGAAAATAGTGATAATGGCAACTAACACTAGTAGCAATAATAGTTCTTTTATAGAGGGTCAATCCACTGTTAGACTACCATTGTTTAATGGTAGTAATTATTCATATTGGGCATGTAGAATGAAAATATATTTGCAATCAGTAGTTTTAGATACATGCAATAGTACACAAAATGAATATGTTGAACCCACAACTGCATTTGCACAATGGACAAATGATCTAAAGACTGCTGCACAAAGCAATTATGAATCTATGAATATGTTATTTTGTTCATTAGATAGAAATGAGTTTAATAGAGTGTCAGTATGTAAAACTGCTTATGAGATTTGGAGAACTTTACAAGTAAATCATGAAGGAACTAATAAAGTTAAACAAACTAAAATAGCAATGCCAGTTAATTAGTTTGAGTTATTCAAAATGAACAAGAATGAATCTATTTCATATATGTATTGCAGATTTCAAGAGATAGAGCATTCTTTAACTGCACTTAGAAAAACTTATTCTAAAGCAGATCAAGTTAGAAAAATATTAAGTTCATTAACTCTAGAATGGGATCAGAAAACTTTGGAAATTGAAGAAAGCCAACAATGTGAATGAAATGAAGATTGAAGAGTTAATTGAAAACTTGATGTCTTACGAAGTTCAATTGTGGAAAAGAAAAGAAAACAGATCAATAGAGAAGAAATCTATTGCATTGAAAGCAACAACAAAAGGCTCTAACTCAAGTAGTGAAGATGATGAAGAAATAGCTCTTATGACAAATCATTTTAGAAGATTTATTAGATATAGAAGGAAGAACTATAATCAAGGAAGTTCAAGAAAAAATAATGGTTGGTGTTATAACTGCAACAAACCAATACATAAAAAGAATATGTGTCCATATCCAGACAAATCGAGTCAACAAACAGACAACAACAATTCATCAAGAAAATGAAAGAAAACATACGCAGCAACATTAGATGATTCGGAATCATCATCAAGTGATGAAGAACCAAAAATCGGAAATACAAATATATGCTTTACGGCAATTCATAGTTCAGAAACTTTCAAAGAAAAGGATCTAAAAACCAGGTACGCTTTAGTTAATTTTTAGTTTTACTTGGATAAATGGTTGCTTTGTTTGTTTGCTATGATTTGAGTTTAAAACTTTAAAATTTGAAAATTTGAAATTTGAAATTCAATTTTGAAAGTTGAAATTTGAAATTTGAAATTTAAAATAATTATATAAAAATAAATAACAAATAAAATAAATAAATTGTTTGTGTGTTTACAAGGATTAGAATTATTTCAGGAAATCGTTTAACCTGAAATATAAATCATATTTAAATTTCAATTCTCAAAATTTACATTTTCCTTGAAAATAGAAATATATGTCGACATACAAATAAGTCTATGTCAACATACCTGACCAGTTTTGAAATTCAGATTTTGAATTTCAAATACTTTAAACTTTCAAACTTCTCTCCAAATTTTTGCCAACTCCCAAGGTCTGAAAAAGAGTCATTTCAGTCTGAAAATTTATTCCCATTCAATTCATATCCATTCAATTTCTATATATATACATCTACTCTTTCTACCTTTCATTCACAACTCAAAACAATATTCTTCATATCTATTCCCTTCAAAATTATCAATTCAATGGCTTCCTCTAGTTCATCCCAAAAATTGAAGATAACCAAAACCATCAATGGCTATCTTCATAATGAGAAATAGGCCATCAAAACTATGGTATCTACTTAGCAAATGTTAAAGTTAATGTAACGACCCAGGGAATTTGATGCCCGAATTCCAATAATAATATATAAACCCATATTACTTGCCAGAACTCAAGTATCGAAAACACCAAATAGTTAATGGAAGAAAATAGAGGGTGAGATAAGAAAGAAAGAAATATTAGAATAGAAGAAGAAGAACACAACAACATCAAAGTCTCACATCGTATCGGAACCAAATATAATATAGAAGTAAAACTTTATTGAGAGCTTTGAAATAAATGCTTACAATTATCAGAGTACATCAACACGTCTGGACAGTTATAATAATCTGTCCTCATATACAACACACAGCGGAATATCATACACCTGAACTCCTCCAGCATGTCTTCTTGAAATTCATATTATCCAAACCTGAACCTGAAAAACCCGGGCTAACCTGAGCCTTACAAACATCGAATTAGTCTGGTGAACCAAACTGAGAAAACTAGCTAAGTTTAAAAATCATCCAACTTGATTTTAAAGTAAAAACATATATTTTCGAAAGAAAAAGATAATCGTAAGACCAACCCACACATAAACACGGACGATTTTTACCTTACGATAACTCAAACCAATTTTTGAAGCTATATATATTCTGATATTATCATAGTGTCCAAATACAAATAAATAACAATCTAGCGGAATGCTTGCATCTCACGCTCCAAGTATATAGTATACAATCAAAATTGCGGGCGCTTATTGGAGATTGGATTTCCAACTATGACAAGGTATGGAACCACCTTCTGATAGTGTACCTATAGAGGGAAATACACTAGGTTCAACAAGAATGTCTTGCAACCTGGCCCACGCATGAACGACCACTCATTTTGGTTGAGTGTATCGAATGTATATCACCAACGGTTGGGAGCTACCCACCGCTTCCCGAAAAGGGACAACATCGAAATAGATTAAAGAAGGAAATGAATTTTCTGTAGATAGGTAATTATGCACCCTAATGGGAGCGACCCATAAAGCCATGTCGCCTGACCAATTTTTGTCATTTTCCGGTTGAAGAGGATTGAGGTTTAACAATACCTTTAAAACAATACAATAACTTTGAATGCCACGTCGTCAGATCCTCCAAATCACTAATTGACGTTCACAAAAATACTCTGGTTGTTTATGCTAAGAGAAGATGTATTCTCTTCCACCTACAGAGATACGTTTGTAAAAATCAACATACGTGACTCTTAAGAAATAATCTGTCAAACACTCGTCCATACAAGTCATCAGGAACAAGATGATCTGAAGGCACCCTCCTACCACATCCTAGGAATCACCCTATAGATCAATAGCAAATAGTCCTTGCAAATTCGTGGATTTTAACCATGACAGAACCATGATATATCTATGGTTATAAATTATAAACTAAGCTAATATATAACAGACTTTTAAAACTATAGGAGTTAGCCAGAGATATAAGTAATCCTTCCATTTTATAAAGATCTATGGTGTTCAATTGCTCCATCTTGATCAGCATCTGGTATCTTCTTTAATTCGTATATGTTGGTCAGAATGGTTTTCGAATATAATTCGATCCCGGTCTTTCTGTACCAATAACCGTATGGGTCAGATTTTGATAGTCGTTTATTTAACTATCAAATAAATAACCATTCAACCATAAAAAATAAAATATATTTACTGGTTTATTTTTACTGGTTCGGTACTCAGTATCACTTGACCCTTTTTAATTTAAAACAAATTAAAACTTCTTAATTTTCCAATATTTTAAAACACGGTATTACCCCTTATATATTATAATGATATTCGAAAAACCCTTTTTAAGCACTTTAGTATTAATTCATATATATATATATATATATATATATATACTCCAAACATTTGGGTTCAATTACATCCCACGTAAAACATCGTTACGAAATCCTCTTTGATTTTTATTGCTGGAAAACAAAAACAAACACTTATCCCATTTTGAATAAACCCATTCAAACTCACTCCATTAATTCCTTTACTTCAAAAATGTCACTATATTTTTACCAAATTACTTTTTTTTCCTTTATATTGGAAATATTATTTTACATTCTCGAATCCTTTTTAATTTCCTTTAATTAGCTCCTTATCGATCTATACTACTCCCCTCAACCATTTCCTGCTTTGAAAATCTCATTTCAATCCCATTCATTTTGCTTTATCTCATTATTAAGTATCGTCAACTTAAAATCCACGTTTTTTGACCTCACGCCCTTTTTTAAACTCTATTTATAAAATCGATTTAATATAAACCCCTCTCTATCTCGATTTCTTCTTACTTAATTCAAAAATTAAATAAAACATTTACTTAAGCCATCACATCAGTTCAAATCTCTTTTATAACATTGTTATAAAAGTTCGGGTTTACAATGAAATCCGGTCATCACTCTTTTCTAATTCAATTAGATTCATTCCGAACTCGATTATTGACATAAATGGATTTCCTTTAAGTAATAATCACTTAAATCCTTTTTAATTAAGATAATACTAACTTTATTATTAACTACTTATAAGTAGTTAAATTTCTTTATTTCAAAAATCAATAATAATTTTTTCTTATTTAAAATCTTATTAAAATCACAAATATTCATTAAACAGTTTCATTAGTTTTATCTAACAATAAACTAATTTAGTTATCAGTCCCAGTTAAAGTGGTCGGCTTATTCAATTCAAAATATAATTATCTCGTTACCCAAATCCAATTAGTCCTTCCTTTAAATTAATTAATAATATAATTAATTTAAATAATTCCATTTAATCCAACTGTTAACCCATTAGGTTAATCTCTACTCATTTAAAACTTTATCATGGATTTGCTTTATAAAACTATTTAATAATTACATTATAAACTTAAATAATAAATAGTAAATATTTGTTTCCTTTTTAAATAACTTAAATTCCAATTAACAGATTAAATAACTATTTCAGTTATAAAATATATTTTATAACTTCATTACCGTTGATTCACTTGATGGTAAATCAACATTTATAAAACGATTGATTTGTAGGCCATATGCTGCCAATTACCCAATCAATATTGTCCATTGGTTAATAATAAAACAAACATTGAATTTAGATTCAACGATTAATAATCAAGTCAGTCATCTAATCAGGCTGGTCAAACAGTTCATATAATGTGATATGAAAATAAATAATAAATTTGAGGAATCCCGTTGGATCCCTCCAACCTGTTCTCCCTGCATCCAAATACGTTATCTTGACAGTATTGTTCAATTCAATAAACATATAAAATATTCAACAATAAATAAATAAATAAGAGTAATCCAAGCAACCATATTTTGATTTAATACATTTATATTATTATAAACGTAACCAATAAGGTAAGTTATCTCATTTGAAAAATAATCATTAAAATAACGATTATATTTTATTTAAATTACTAGCGTTAAATCAACCAATTCATCCAGCACACAACAAACAATTATCAAGCATAACAAACAAAATTGTAACAACCCGAAAATCTGGGCCAGTTTAAAATTTTTATTTTGGCAATTTTAGCGAATTTTGAACATTTAAAATAGATTATTTTAAATAAAAACGACCAGAAATTTATTTTGAATAGAATTCGAACGTATATATTACATACGTCATCGTTAGAATATAATTAATTATATATAATTATAAATAGGAATTGAAAATGGCGTGGTAGTTCGATAATTCGATTTCAAACTTCAATTGAATGTACCGGGTGCAAAACAATCCGGATTTTAGTGAAACCAAATATCATAGGATCTATTTGATAATATCTTTCCAACAAATCCGGAAAATCGAAATTTCATAGCGGGAATCAAAAGATATGTCCAGTTGAAAATTCTGAATAGTCGCTATGGAATTCAGGCCCTTAAAAATGGACATTTTGCAAACGACCTCGGATTTCGACGAAACCACTTTTGTTGGATCCGCAGTGTCAAATTATTGCTAGATTTCAAATTTCATAATTTTTCGAATCAATATGTGAGCGTGGCAAAGGAAAATGCGTTTGACCAGTTTTAGTTGATTTTAATCGACTGAAAAATGGCCATTTTTCAAACGGTGTCAGAATTCGATGAAACTAGTTTTATTAGGACCGTATCGTCAATACGAAGCTAGAAAATATTTTTCTGTAATTTATAGAGTTAGTATGTGACCCCAGTAAATTGAAATGTGCGTTCAAAGTGAATATATACTGATTTATATTTGAAATTCAACGGAAACTGATTGAAACGATCAAATCAGCCTACGGTACATATCCCATTGTGTTTGGAATGGGGGTAATTAGCAAGGGACGACAGTCGGTGGGTTCGATTTCGAGTTCAAAATAAAAGGTTGCTTTCTGGAATTTAAAATTGAATAAAATATAATTATATTAATATAACCCTTACCCCTCGCCTCCTCTCTTTAGTCAAAGTCAAAAAGAAAAAAAAACCGCTCACCTAAACCTGTCGATCCCTCCCCTTAACCCTAGCGCCGCCGCCATCAGGCGCTCCGCCAGCCGCCCCATCGGCCTCCAAGAACGCTGCCTTCCTCTCCTCTTCTTCCTCCTCTCCTCGTTCAATCCCCCCCAAATCCTCATCCGCCCAAACCACGCCACCAGTCGCCCAAAGGCCCACCTCAGGCGTCGCCGGCCAGAACCCGACCTCCCTCACCCCATCGACGACATCACGCGCCGCCATCACCCCCTACGCCACCTCGAGACCGCCCAACAGCCCCTCCCCGCTCACAAACTCCTACTGTAAGTTATTTATCGTCATTTATATTTGTTTGTTCAATGTAATTAGCTTCAAATAAGGATCTTTGAAATGTAAACACCGTATTAGGAATGCGATTTTTATCCATTTAGCGTTGAAAGTAAAAGTTCGATTTTTATATATTGAATAGCAAAGTAAAAATCCGATTTTTATATATTGAATAGCGAAGTAAAAAATCAATTTTTATATATTGAATAGCGAAGTAAAAATTTGATTTTTATATATTGAATAGCGAAGTAAAAATTCGATTTTTATATATTGAATAGCATAGTAAAAATTCGATTTTTATATATTGAATAGCGAAGTAAAAATTCATTTTTATATATTGAATAGCGAAGTAAAAATTCGATTTTTATATATTGAATAGCGAAGTAAAAATTCGATTTTTATATATTGAATAGCATAGTAAAAATTCGATTTTTATATATTGAATAGCATAGTAAAAATTCGATTTTTATATATTGAATAGCGAAGTAAAAATGTGATTTTTATATATGTAGAGAATACGGGCAGTGAAAAGTGACAAGAGGCAAAAACGGCAAAGATTTCTACCTAAGAAGAGTCGTGGCGTTGGATTAGCAATTCTGTGAGAATTTATCACTCTTTAATTTAATTTTCTAGTTATGTATATATACTAGGATGCAGACGGTGTTTAGTAGCACCCGACACCCGTCGTCCACAGACCATGGACGGCTTGTATGCTTGTTTGTTTGATTTTGATGTGTGGTTGATTGTGTGATGTGATGTGAAATGAAATATTTTATAGTTAAAAATATAATTTTTAACGTGTATATAAAATAAATATTTATAAACAAATCGGACGATTTGTTTATACACACATTTGACTGATATTGATTGGGACGATAAATTTTACACATCGCCCAACTGCACAAATAAAATCTGTGTTTGATTGTTTGAAACCCCACACGGGTATTGGGATGATATTTGACGTACACTAATCCCGATTTTTTTTAGTTGTATGTCGATCGATTGATTGACAGGCTGCTATAAGCGTTGAATATTTATATTTGATGCTTATACAGTGTAGAATGCACTTTGGATGATGGTTGATTGTTCATCGTTGTTATTGTATACATGTGTTGTAGAAAATCCATATAATTAACATTATATGGTAATTGATTGGGCCTCATTCCAGTTTCGAAAAAGAAATATTTGAAATAAAAATATTTGAATTAGAAATATTTGAAAATAGAAATATTCGAAATAGAATATTTGAAAATAGAAACATATGAAGCCGTGTTTGTTAGATTGACGCCATTTTGACGTGAACGATATTTATATCGATTTTATTCATTTTATAACGAATATCGAAAGTGATTTCAAAATCTGATTTTTTGAAAAGAAATGAATTCGAATTGAAATTGAATATAAATGAATTCGAATTGAAATTGAATATAAATGGATTCGAATTGAAATTGAATATAAATGAATTCGAATTGAAATTGAATATAAATGAATTCGAATTGATATTGAATATAAATGGATTGAAATTGAAATAAATGAATTCGAATTGAAATGGAATAGAAATGAATTCGAATTGAAATTAAATTGAATTGAAAACGAACTGAAATTGAATTAGAAATCAGTTTGAATTGAAATCAATTTGAAATGAATTTAAAATGAATTTAAATTGGAATATTCAATTTTGATTTGAAATTGAATATGAAGTTGAAACCATTTTGAAAATGAATTTAAAACGATTTATAAAGCACGTTTTGAATTGAAATCGATGAAGTATATATTATATATATTATATATATAATATAATGGCCTGAATAGAATGCGCCGCGCCGCGGCAGTTCGCGAATTTCGATCATGACTTCGAACGGATATTGCGGGAGATCCGACCGTCGGATTCTCCTAAAACTGGAACCGTTGGGTTCGTATCGAAAAGAGCTTTCTAACGAATATTAGAAATTAGAAATCTAACGGTTGGATTTGGAATTATGTCCAAATCAAATTTGAAAAAGGTCGCTATAAGTGCAGTTCGATGGCCATTGATGGAAATCGACTGTACATGCCTTGATAAAATTATTAAAAATAGTAATAATTTGTGTAAAATCATAAGAAATGATTTAGAAAGGATTGGGATAAAAAACTCTATATTTGAAAAGATAAAAATAGATTTCTATTGAAATGAACTAGTTTTGAACTAGAATTAAAATTCTATTTGTTTTTAAATAAATAAATTGAATTTGGAAATGGTTTTGAAAATAACCAGAATTTCCAATAATTATATTGGAATGGATTTGAATCGAAATTGTCTTTGGATTATTTCGATGTTGGATTTTGTGATGATACAGATATTGTTATGGGAATTTGAAAGATATATATATATATATATATCGTTATTTCCAATACGATATTGGTTAGTCGTAGAATTTGATATTGAATATAAGCCGATATATTTTCTATTCAGAGCCTTGTATTGAATATCAAATGTGATTTGGGTTTGTCGTGAATGGTGTCTTCATTAACACTGTTCTTGAACCCAGTTGAGAAAAGATTAAATCTTTTTATTTAGATTTAATGAAGTGTACCAATTAAATAATATTTAATTGGAATTGAATTGATATTGATTTTTGGGTTTATCGTGGATAGTGTTTTAAATAACAATCGTTCTTTAACCCGATAATTAATGGAATGTGATTTTGGGTTTATCGTGAACTGTGTTTTAAATGACACTGATTCTTTAACCCATTCAAAGATTAAAACTAAGTGGAGTTTTAATGAATCTTTAATTAGATTGAAATAATCGAAATGGAGTATCACAAGTTTGGCTCCAGGCGATAGTTAAATCTTTAATTAGATTAGAACGTGAAATGGTAATTGAATTTACCGATAACACCGTGGTGTTAGATATGAAGTATTACCAGTTTTACTTCATGGGATGAATAGGTTGGGATTGGGAAATTAAAACAAATGATTACTTTGATAAGGTTCGTTAATCCCGACTAGTTGAATCGAAATTCAAAAGAAGATTAAAGAATAAATTCAAGGAATTTATCTTTGATAAAATTAATGGGAACCTTTCCCTATGAATGTGAAATTTAGAAACTAACTGTCGGTTAGCTAAGCAGAATGGTTTTCTGGATATTGATCTGATATTGGTTTCGGCCTTCGGGGTTAATATTTGGGGAATTATTCTCTTGATTAATTTACGGTTAGTGACTGATGAATTGGAATGAGGCGTATGTTGTGTTGTGTAACACTTAATTAAAATATACGCGAGTTATTCGAAAAGACCGGGTTTATCCCATTCTGAATAACTGATACGACGGTAAGTCGAAGATGAAGACGGTGGTCGTAGACCGGAGGTCTTCACGTCGTTTGGGTGATTGCTGATGATGATTGGGCTGTACACGCAAGAAGATGGAAACAGTTGGTGATCGTCCAGACGTACTTGGAGATTGATGGATATGTGGGGTACTAGGTGCCTCTGGTTTCGTTCAGACCCAGAACGGACTTTTAAATGGACTGTGTGTCTGACATTGGATTTTAGTATGTGTGATTGATCTCTATTAGATATATATCTGTTTGGCGGCGGAGAATTTATTCTCTTGCTTAACGCCCTTCCCTGAGACGTACGAGCTCAGGGGTTATATACTGATGGATATCAAATGCATAAAGTGAATTGCCTGTGTGGCATGCTAAGTGGAAATTGATCGAGGCTTCTGTTGAAAAGCAAAGTCTTGTGGTGATGATCAAAGCAAGGCATGTGTGGCATAGCTTTGTGTAGCGTTGATTCGCGAGCCTCGCACCCCGGTTGTGAACCAAAAATGGGAGAAGGACCTCAGGGAGGGCATGCGTTTCTTTCTAGCTAGGGTGGTGTCAGTGACCTACCAGCCCTGACATTTATATACTTTTCACCTGTGTGGTTGTTGCTGTTGCGAGGCGCCTCGGTTAGATCGGACGATCCGGGTCCGATGGAGCCATTCGTTGGCTCATTTACGCCCCAAAGGGTAGGGAAACGCAGTGTTTAGGCATTTTAATCCACATCGGTGGACCGGCCCTGACGATCCAAGGGCCCACCTGTGTCTGGGTCTTGAGACACGGGCTAGAGCATCTCGAATCGGTTGAGGACTATCTTTTGCCTCGGTTCATAGATGGAAATCCAATTTCCAAATACGTGACTTTGCGATTTTGATTGTATAACCTATATATGGCGACATAGTGGTATGGGGCATTCATGCCGCCTATGATTGATACTTATGATTTGAAGTTGTTTTATACACTATACACTTATAATAGTATCAAATGATTTCTTTTAAACGTATCAAGCATTCTTGGCTATTATAAGGTAAAAACCCTGTCCCTCGGCTTGCGTTGCATTGTGTGATAGGACCTGGGTCTTATAATAGCTTCATTTTTCTTTATTTAGCATTGCACTGTCGTTTTATGCACTGGTATTCTTGGGAGGAAACCCGTTCCGTGTTCTACGGCGTGGTCCCTTGATTTACCCAACTTTAAAAATAAAGATTAATAACTGTTTTAGTTCTCACACCAGTCACATGACTGACCTGGGGTTTATTGTTTTAACCTAAACTCTGGGTGCCCCTATTTTGACACGGGAAGCTAGTAGTTTTGGTTTTGCAGATTTATACTCACAGGATCCTGGTTTACAGCTGGAACAATATCCGGAAAGCTTTGTATCCGTATATCTCCTTCTAGTTGTGTATTGTATTATTTTCCGCTGCTATGTATTTAAATGTAATTTAAATCTATGATATTTCTGTGTAATATTTATTCATACTCTGTATATTCTTGTATTCTGATGCATTGTTGTAATATACAATGAAATGTTCTCCCGTCTGCGTTCTATTTTGTCGTGTTCTCAAAACAATCAGGCTTTTCGAACGGTCTGGGTCGGTTTAGCGACTGATTCGGATCGAGCGAAATTCCTTGTTGTCACAGTTGGTATCAGAGCTTTGGTTTACAAAGCTTAGAGAACAAGGCACATTAGAACCATACGAAAGAATTCATCAGATATTGGATTAGTAATATCCAATGGGAATGACTCGTTAGAGATGGGATCAGTAGTATCCTAGAACGAGTGTGAAGAGTATATTTTTAAAATGAAAACGAGTTTTGTTTTGAAATTTAAATCAACTATTCGTATTTGATTATTTATTCTATATTGATTTGGACAATCCAATATATAGAGATTTTGTATATATGTCTTGCAAACGTGTATTCAAAGTTTTAATGTACTGTATAGTTATAGAATCATACTCTAGTTGCCCGGGGATAATTCTGGTGATGGGGCACCATCGCCAGTATTTATTTTCGAGCGACGAAAGTGAGATTTCTATATATTTCCAATTGACTGGTGTGAGAACCGAAACTAGATAGGGCTTATTGTAGTGATTTGACATCAAAAATTTGATTTTTTGGACTATATATCAAAGTTATGAATTTGAAATGCTAATCAACTAATTGATTGATGGTTGTGTTGTTTGATTACTGTTTTGATTAGTTGAAATTTTAACCATATAGCCAATTTGATCAAATATTGAATTATATTGAAATTTGTCGCATTTGCTTGCATATACATGTACTTACATTGAACAGGTCATAGCAAGGAGGCAAGAGCAGAGAATAAAATTTGTTTGCCCGACAAATAGGTACATGTTTACTACATAATTTACTGTTTTGTTTGGGTGATGATGATTTTATGAGCCTATTGGCTAGCCGCTTGGCTTTTTCTTTTTCTTTTTGAGATCAGAAGGCCTATATGGCAATTTCAGGATTTTCCCGTGGCTCCCGGTGCAGGGGAGGTTATGGAGAAATTTTTCGAAAATTTAGGGTGTTAGCCAAATTTTTGAAGAATTTGAAAATTCTCAGAAACTGAAAAGTTGGAGAATGGAAGCCAGATCGAACGTAGAGTTGATTAATCAAACCACTTTCGACTTTGTTCCTTTTCGGGGACGAAAAGTATTAAGTGGGGGAGAATGTAACAACCCGAAAATCTGGGCCAGTTTAAAAAATTTATTTTGGCAATTTTAGCGAATTTTGAACATTTAAAATAGATTATTTTAAATAAAAACGACCAGAAATTTATTTTGAATAGAATTCAAACGTATATATTACATACGTCGTCGCTAGAATATAAATAATTATATATAATTATAAATAGGAATTGAAAATGGCGCGGTAGTTCGATAATTCGATTACAAACTTCAATTGAATGTACCGGGTGCAAAACAATCCGTATTTTAGTGAAACCAAAAATCATAGGATCTATTTGATAATATCTTTCCAACGAATCCAAAAAATCGAAATTTCATAGCGGGAATCAAAAGATATGTCCAGTTGAAAATTCTGAATAGTCGCTATGGAATTCAAGCCCTTAAAAATGGACATTTTGCAAATGACCTCGGATTTCGACGAAACCACTTTTGTTGGATCCGCAGTGTCAAATTATTGCTAGATTTCAAATTTCATAATTTTTCGAATCAATATGTGAGCGTGGCAAAGGAAAACGCGTTTGAATAGTTTCAGTTGATTTTAATCGACTGGAAAATGGCCATTTTTCAAACGGTGTCAGAATTCGATGAAACTAGTTTTATTAGGACCGTATCGTCAATACGAAGCTAGAAAATATTTTTCTGCAATTTATAGAGTTAGTATGTGACCCCAGTAAATTGAAATGTGCGTTCAAAGTGAATATATACTGATTTATATTTGAAATTCAACGGAAATTGATTGAAACGATCGAATCAGCCTACGATACATATCCCATTGTGTTCGGAATGGGGGTAAGGGACGACAGTCGGTGGGTTCGATTTCAAGTTCAAAATAAAAGGTTGCTTTCTGGAATTTAAAATTGAATAAAATATAATTATATTAATATAACCCTTACCCCTCCCCTTCTCTCTTCAGTCAAAGTCAAAAAGAAATAAAAAAAAACCGCTCAGCTAAACCCGTCGATCCCTCCCCTTAACCCTAGCGCCGCCGCCATCAGGCGCTCCGCCAGCCGCCCCATCGGCCTCCAAGGACGCCGCCTTCCTCTCCTCTTCTTCTTCCTCTCCTCGTTCAATCCCCCCCAAATCCTCATCCGCCCAAACCACGCCACCAGTCGCCCAAAGGCCCACCTCAGGCGTCGCCGGCCAGAACCCGACCTCCCTCACCCCATCGACGACATCACGCGCTGCCATCACCCCCTACGCCACCTCGAGACCGCCCAACAGCCTCTCCCCGCTCACAAACTCCTACTGTAAGTTATTTATCGTCATTTATATTTGTTTGTTCAATGTAATTAGCTCCAAATAAGGATCTTTGAAATGTAAACACCGTATTAGGAATGCGATTTTTATCCATTTAGCGTTGAAAGTAAAAATTCGATTTTTATATATTGAATAGCAAAGTAAAAATCCGATTTTTATATATTGAATAGCGAAGTAAAAATTCAATTTTTATATATTGAATAGCGAAGTAAAAATTCGATTTTTATATATTGAATAGCATAGTAAAAATTCGATTTTTATATATTGAATATCATAGTAAAAATTCGATTTTTATATATTGAATAGCGAAGTAAAAATTCGATTTTTATATATTGAATAGCAAAGTAAAAATTCCATTTTTATATATTGAATAGCGAAGTAAAAATTCGATTTTTATATATTGAATAGCATAGTAAAAATTCGATTTTTATATATTGAATAGCATCGTAAAAATTCGATTTTTATATATTGAATAGCGAAGTAAAAATGTGATTTTTATATATGTAGAGAATACGGGCAGTGAAAAGTGACAAGAGGCAAAAACGGCGAAGATTTCTACCTAAGAAGAGTCGTGGCGTTGGATTAGCAATTCTGTGAGAATTTCTCACTCTTTAATTTAATTTTCTAGTTATGTATATATACTAGGATGCAGACGGTGTTTAGTAGCACCCAACACCCGTCGTCCACAGACCATGGACGGCTTGTATGCTTGTTTGTTTGATTTTGATGTGTGGTTGATTGTGTGATGTGATGTGAAATGAAATGAAATATTTTATAGTGGAAAATATTTTATAGTTAAAAATATAATTTTTAACGTGTATATAAAATAAATATTTATAAACAAATCGGACGATTTGTTTATACACACATTTGACTGATATTGATTGGGACGATAAATTTTACACATCACCCAACTACACAAATAAAATCTGTGTTTGATTGTTTGAAACCCCACACGGGTATTGGGATGATATTTGACGTACACTAATCCCAATTTTTTTAGTTGTATGTCGATCGATTGATTGACAGGCTGCTATAAGCGTTGAATATTTATATTTGATGCTTATACAGTGTAGAATGCACTTTGGATGATGGTTGATTGTTCATCGTTGTTATTGTATACATGTGTTGTAGAAAATCCATATAATTAACATTATATGGTAATTGATTGGGCCTCATTCCAGTTTCGAAAAAGAAATATTTAAAATAAATATATTTGAAATAGAAATATTTGAAAATAGAAATATTCGAAATAGAATATTTGAAAATAGAAACATATGAAGCCGTGTTGGTTAGATTGACGCCATTTTGACGTGAACGATATTTATATCGATTTTATTCATTTTATAATGAATATCGAAAGTGATTTCAAAATCTGATTTTTCGAAAAGAAATGAATTCGAATTGAAATTGAATATAAATGAATTCGAATTGAAATTGAATATAAATGAATTTGAATTGAAATGGAATAGAAATGAATTCGAACTGAAATTGAATTGAATTGAAAACGAACTGAAATTGAATTAGAAATCAATTTGAAATAAATTTAAAATGAATTTAAATTGGAATATTCAATTTTGATTTGAAATTGAATATTGAATTCGAATTGAAATTGAATATAAATGGATTCGAATTGAAATTGAATATAAATGAATTCGAATTGAAATTGAATATAAATGAATTCGAATTGAAATTGAATATAAATGGATTCGAATTGAAATTGAATATAAATGAATTTGAATTGAAATGGAATAGAAATGAATTCGAACTGAAATTGAATTGAATTGAAAACGAACTGAAATTGAATTAGAAATCAATTTGAAATAAATTTAAAATGAATTTAAATTGGAATATTCAATTTTGATTTGAAATTGAATATCAAGTTGAAACCGTTTTGAAAATGAATTTAAAACGATTTATATAGCACGTTTTGAATTGAAATCGACGAAGTATATATTATATATATTATATATATAATATAATGGCCTGAATAGAACGCGCCGCGCCGCGGCAGTTCGCGAATTTCGACCATTGACTTCGAACGGATATTGCGGGAGATCCGACCGTCGGATTCCCCTAAAACCGGAACCGTTGGGTTCGTATCGAAAAGAGCTTTCTAAAGAATATTAGAAATTAGAAATCTAACGGTTGGATTTGGAATTATGTCCAAATCAAATTTGAAAAAGGTCGCTATAAGTGCAGTTTGATGGCCATTGATGGAAATCGACTGTACAGGCCTTGATAAAATTATTAAAAATAGTAATAATTTGTGTAAAATCATAAGAAATGATTTAGAAAGAATTGGGATGAAAAACTCTATATTTGAAAAGATAAAAATAGATTTCTATCGAAATGAACTAGTTTTGAACTAGAATTAAAATTCTACTTGTTTTTAAATAAATAAATTGAATTTGGAAATGGTTTTGAAAATAACCAGAATTTCCAATAATTATATTGGAATGGATTTGAATCGAAATTGTCTTTGGATTATTTCGATGTTGGATTTTGTGATGATACAGATATTGTTATGGGAATTTGAAAGATATATATATATATATATATATATATATATATACACAATACGATATTGGTTTGTCGTAGAATTTGATATTGAATATAAGCCGATATATTTTCTATTCAGAGCCTTGTATTGAATATCAAATGTGATTTGGGTTTGTCGTGAATGGTGTCTTCATTAACACTGTTCTTGAACCCAGTTGAGAAAAGATTAAATCTTTTTATTTAGATTTAATGAAGTGTACCAATTAAATAATATTTAATTGGAATTAAATTGATATTGATTTTTGGGTTTATCGTGGACAGTGTTTTAAATAACACTCATTCTTTAACCTGATAATTAATGGAATGTGATTTTGGGTTTATCGTGAACTGTGTTTTAAATGACACTGATTCTTTAACCCAGTCAAAGATTAAAACTAAGTGGAATTTTAATGAATCTTTAATTAGATTGAAATAATCGAAATGGAGTATCACCAGTTTGGCTCCAGGCGATAGTTAATTCTTTAATTAGATTTGAACGTGAAATGGTAATTGAATTTACCGATAACACCGTGGTGTTAGATATGAAGTATTACCAGTTTTACTTCATGGGATGAATAGGTTGGGATTAACGAACCTTGAAACAGCCGAACAGTTTGGCTCCCTCCTCCTTTGATTTCCAATGCACTTTACTCCAAATCCAGCATTAAACTCCACATCTTTCAAAACTTCAACTGCCTGATTTATTAGCCACTTCATTCTTCTTTGTTCTGCCAACTTTCATGCTTTCTATTGTTCACGAGGCAGCTTCCTTCCCTACGAGATGCTGTTATCGCTCAAAAATGAATCTCCTTTAGCATTGAAAACCTTCACCATTGTATGCCCCATTTACAGAATATTCCTCCCATTTTGTATGTTTCTTCCCCACGCAAATTCACCCTTTTATTTATTTTTCTTTTCTCATCACATCTTTGTTCTGTTAAACAATTCCATGTACAATTGCTCAATTTCTAATACTTCTTCGCCTACTCTATCTCCATGCATGCTGGTTTCTTCCTACTCACTTAAAATCCACGCAACTACATAGAAGCTTCACTCCACCGTGCATCTTGCACTGCATTAGCCACCAGCCGCCAAAGCGCCACTATGCTAGACCTCAACCATGACTGCACTGCAACCATCTTCTACTGCTGTTCGTACTTCATTTCTACGTTCTATTCTTGTTCCAAAGCCTGCAAAGATTGAGTTCTTCTTATCATAACAACATAGCTTTAGCCATCTTGTGGTTTAATTTTATGGAGATAACAAGGATCATTTGAAGCTACATATGCCTCACAAGAGTTATAAGATTCCAAAAGCGCAGGCCAATTGAGAAAAACATGATTTTGGGCTAGAAGTAATGATCGTTTCTGATCGTTGGTTATGGTATATGGAGGCGGCTTGTTTGTTTGTTGAAAGGAAATTGAAAACGAAGAAAGAAATGCTGCAGTGTATGGGTGTATATATGCACGCGAACAAAACTGTGGACAAGAAGGATGTTCATTCTTAGGCATATAATAGCTGAGGGCGGTAGACTTGAAAGATGGACGGGGTAGCTGAGCTTTCAGCTTCATTTTATCTTAGATATGAAGTATAAGATTAGGCCAAGTTGTCTCTTCAACTTGGGTATGCGCAGCTTCTTTAACTCCTAGGGTAGGTGTAGCTGTGTTTTTATCTTAAGATACGTGTAGCTGGTTCTCAAAAAGAAAATGTAATGTTTGCACATGGTGCCTATGTACTTCGTCCAGGGGATAGGCCTGCAAAAATGGTAGCCTCGCTTCGCCTTGTCAATACGGAAAAGAGACGTATATATTTGCTTAGGTGGGTACTTCTTATCACTACAACAAATTCACCCTATTACAACGGTGCAACACCGTTGTAATATCATTTTACAACGGTGCCTCCACCGTCGTGTATGCAGACGTGGTAATATATTAGTTTCTTTTACAACTTTTCTACACCGTTGTAAAAGGGTTATCTAACAACAGTTTTATACCGTTGTAATAAAATTTATTACAACTATAATTCTCCGTTGTCGTATATACCATAGTAAAGTTAGAGTATACGTATAACAACTTTTGTCACCGTTGTAATAAACTATATTACAACTTTTATCCCCGTTGTTGTAGATATTGTAATATGTTGTGTTCATTTATATAACAACATGTCTACACCGTTGTGATTTCATTGATATTACAACATTTTTACACCATTGTGAATTTCTTTATATTACAACATTTTCTCACCGTTGTAACAAGACTTATTACAACTTTTTTTCTGTTGTAATTTACATGGACCTGACTAGTAAAAAAAATTCATATATATTAATGATAATATGATTCACATTTCAATGCAACAAATATTAGTACATGGAATCATTCATATATATTACTTAACATAATATTCGATCAACATAAAACACAAGTACGTAGTACATCACCAACTTAACCCGTCACCAAAAACATAACCGTTTCATAATGCATGCATGATTTAACCCAATATATATAAGAAAGATGGAATGTCTACAAAAGCATACCCTACGAAAGCACTCTAGCTGAAGGCAACATAATTTTTATTCCAGGCCACAGTTGATCCAACAGCATCTCCAATATTAGTCATTGCGGAATTCATTTTCCATAAGAATGCTTTTGGATCCACCGCCGCATCAATCCAAACTTTCCAACCTTGCGATCCAAGTTTTTTAAAGTGTACCAAAGCTTCTGGATCAGTGGATGCCAATCTTCCTTTCGCAACTACTTGTTTTTCCCAATTCAATATCTTACACTTTCTGCCCTCATGTTCATCAGCTTGCACTGCTGTTTTTCTGCCCGGATTTTTCTGTTTAGACTGTTTTTTCTGTTTTGCTCCCGTCAATTTTAGATGGATGCTTTTCATTTTCAGCTGATTGCTTTTCATTTTCAGATGCATGCTTTCCATTTTGTTTAGACAGTTGAACTGCCAAGGTATTACTTCCACGATGTGACTGCAAACAAAAAAAAAAATCTAGAAAATCTGAACTGGAAACTAAAAACAGAAAGTGAGGCAAATAAAAACATGGAACTAAATACAAAAGACAGTAAGCACTTATGTGAGTAAATCACCCATAAGTAATATTCTAATATAAGTTAAATCGCTTGTTGTTTGGATACAGTAAATATTTCTTCTATTTATAAGCCTTGAATGAGCATTCCATACCTGAGTAAATGTTGAATGAATGCCTCCTTTCTTTTATAAATGTTGTGTAAATTTTTCACGACAGTATTGTGTGTCTGATGCTTGGTTATACTTCTATGTACAGGTTCATTCATTTTTTTTCAAATATAGAATTCTTTATTAGCAATCTAGAGACCATGGATGAATAAACTGATTAAATCAGAGCACAAGGTATTTTCAAACCAGTAAAATAACAGCTGAAACGTGAAGGAAAATAGTGGATCTTTTGTGAATAAACTCTGTGCAAACTCTCTGAATTTAATCTAGTGTGGGTATAGATATTGGTACTTTGATAGATTATTAGTTGACTACACTTATATATGACTGGAAATGATTAACTGTGTGAAGTAAGATCTAGAAATGAGAAATTTCCTTTACTGTTGTATGAATACAATAATATAATAATAAAAGATGAACACCTCACTTTCAAAAATAAAGTACCCCAATTTTAGCATGTTTTAGATAACAGTATAAACACAAAGGTTATTCCAAATTGAATTTAGCTTACGTTAAAATTTTCTTCAGCTTCTAATGCGCGGGAATTTAGTTTAACAGTACCCAACCCCCCTCCATTTACTGTCCTTAAAATCACCCTAAAATTTCACAGTTCTGGTAAAAGCATTTCAATGTTCACCAAACATTGTACCAAAGAATTAAACTTGCGTTGTCAAAAAAAAGTTGACGCATTTTAACAGCAATATTCCAATCACGTAGATCATGAAATGTTACACCTTTTTATCAATTATACCAATAAAAAAGGGTAGCTGAGGCGTATTAGGATCAGGAGTTGCTGGATTTCCCGCATTAGCTTGCTTTTCTTTTAGATCCTGTAAAGATTGCATATACATAGGTTATATAAAATTAGCACAAAATATGATTATGGTCATATAAAACTAGCACAATTAGGAAGCCGTAAATTTGAGAATAGTTCATTTCCCTTTCACATGATGGTTTACTACAGGTATGGTTCATTTTATATTGATTGCATGAAACTAATGGGAAAGTCGGACTGCCAGCTAAAAACAGCTATACAATTACCACATAAATTAGAGTATTTATAAAACAGGATGAATTTTGGATAAAGGAGAAACCAGGAAAAAAAATCTGTTGAGAGGGAGATCAATTTTGGATAAAATAATGAAATTTGGGCCAAGGTACGAAATCCCGGTTTTCGATTCCGTTCCGGTCACGTAGAAAATTTAAAATTTCGATCCCGGTCCGGAAATTCCGGTTTACTTCCGGTTTGTCAATTCCGGTACCTTTTTTAATAAATATACAAATAAATATGCAAACATTTAATTATTTAATAATTTAACATTTAATTTCAATTCATATTTTTCTACTCATGACAATATTAGATTTTGAATAATAGCAGATTAACAGGGGATTAAATTCCCTGTTTTTATAACTTTGGCATATTTAATTAATATTCACTCATGTAACAATATAATGGTTTATAATCAAACATCAGTCTCATTTTGGTTGCCTGCGGTTTATATCAATAACCCGTAATATTACATGACCTGCTATACACACATAACCTGTAATATTACCCATTATTTCCACTTAGCTTCTGCATCGTTCAGAATAAAACCTAGCCGACATTTGACCTGCTAATCCGTTCAAACCAAGAAGACCCCAAAAGGCTCCGATGTCTATAACATGCCGAAACTTGTGTCGAGCCATGAGAGAGAACGAGGATAAACCGCAGCCACACAAGAACGAACAAGAGAGAAGACGAATTTAGGTCACGTGCAAGAAGGAGCATCCTAATCAGGAGCCACCTTCAATTTCATTGAATTTTTGTATCCGTATTATTAATGAAACTATAGGACCTTAATCTTGTCATATTATATACACAAGGAATTCATGGTACTTACAAGTTGAGTATCTAATTTCACTAACTTATTTCCTTCAATCTTAGGAGTGTGATAGATCTTTTCAGAAAGCCAAAACGAAAAATCATATTCATCATTAAACGACAAACTTCGTGGGTTTTCTAATGATAAGTAATATGCTAAACACAGATCAAATTTTAAGAACATCCAAATTTATGTGCAAAAGTCGAAAGGATTACGTGAGTCTGTATTATTTCAAAGCTTTTTATAAATAATAATCAACATATGTAATAATAATTTTTACTAAAAATAAAATTCACACTCCTATATGATTTTTCGGTAACTTGTATTTCCTACAAAATAATTAATGGTCTCATTAAAGAATCCAAATGAAACATTGTTTGGTTCGCTCACAAATGGTAATGAAACACGAAATTATGCACAATACAAAAAAGCTCAGCCACTCTATTAGTAGAATTAAGCACATCAAAAAATAACTAGTCAAGTTGGTGCAAAAAAAAGGCATTTTGCTTTGCTCTTTTTTTTTCAATTGTAGAGACATAATGGGTTATGTCCAAGAACAAACATTTAAACATTCTATTGAATACATGATACACATTATGAGAAAAAAATTGCAAACCTTGCCTATATATTGCATTATGCTTTTAGATCTCAAAATTTCAGGCAACCGTTCATTATGTGATATGAAACATGAAACTTCATACAAATCTGATCTTTAATCGAGATGTCATCTAAAGTATTGACTGGAGCCATACATATTGATTGCAGTTTTTAGCAAATTGGCAAGCATTTTCTTTTAAAAGGACACACAATTTTTAATGTAGAATTTTTGATGCATGTTTATTTGTGTATTTATAAAACATCTTTGTTATGTACATCTTTATATCAAAACACATATTCTGTGTATAACCGAAAATAAATCAGAAAACAAAATTTTAAATCTTGATCAGTAATGTTTATTTGCGTATTTATAAAAAACCGCACCGGAATTATCAAACCGGAAATTCCGAAATATCCGGAACGGAACCGGAAACCGACAATAACTTGGTTTCTAATTAACAGGAAAATAGGAAAAACCGTCGTTAAAATAAATTTCTAATTAACACTTACCATCAACATCGAAGTAAGCTCCTGTACTTTGGTCTCCAATCCACTAACTTGGTTTCACAATGCATGTACTTCACCTGATGAGCTACCCCGAATACGAAGCTGAGATGGTACAACCCCAAAACCAAGCCCTCTTACACGCCCTCCATGCTCCTGACTGTTAGCCTACTTTGTGAACTAGGCAACACAAAGTCAAGATATCAAGCATTGAAGAGCATTTCTAATTAGAAGACTTCGGTTCGGATCGGAGAGACCATCACTACTCAGATCGGAGAAGACACTACAGCCTAGATCAAACAGCTGCAGTCATTCGGGTCGGGTCAAAACAATGTATCGGTTCGGATCGGATAGAGTCTTCTGTTCGGATCGGTGAACTATTGCTGTTGAAAACAGAGAGCACATGTTCGGATCGAAGGGCATTCTGCTTCAAGATGGATCGGAAAGCCACCCAATCGCTACGGAGATAGGTCGGAGCGGAGCGGAGCAGAATAAAGAGAAGAGAGAATTGTTTCCAAGTCAATCCGGGTCGGATCGGATATCCCGATCCGAACCCCTTGTACATGTCCTTCCGACCCGAACCCACTTTCCATATCATTCACCTGCATAAGCGCCTGGATATCCGGATCGGCTATGACCAGTTCCTGCCTACAACGTCCATTACTCTGATGTGCTGTCAACATAGAAATGCATCCAAACCCGAGGATGATGGGATGGACGACACGTGGCTCCGATCCGGATCGGGTTCTGAGCCAATTCACGCTTATAAATACCCCGTCTGAAGACAAAGAAAAGGATCTTTTTTCTGGCATTTGGAGAGTTCAACCACCTTCATAACCCGAATTCCAGCAATCCCGAAAAATCCAAATCTTCTTTCATTATTTGTTTTCTATAATTGAGTGATTATAAGTGAGTTGTGAGAGGAATCAAGTGAATATTTCATTGTACTTGCAACTAAATCAGTAAATATAGTATAAGACAAGTGGATGTAGGCATTTCTTCGCCGAACCACTATAAATCCTGTGTGTTCATTTTTATTTTTATCTTATCTCACTTGCTTTCAATTAATTTGGGTGTTAGAACCACTTTTTGGTCTAACATTTTGGTGCTTTCACCGAGAAACTCATCTGAATTCTTTGTTTTCCGGAATTACCATTCTACTTTTTGGACCGTTGAGTTCAAAGAAGTTAATCCTTAAGTTCCAACGCTCTTGGATATTTGTCGAAGTGATTGTCGAAGAATTATGGCCAAAGGAAAAGGCAAAGAAATTCAATCTGTTCGAGGAAATGGAGCTGGCGAAGATCAGCAAAATGCGGTTGTAACCAGGTCTCGTAGGCAGAGTTCAGCAGCAGGAAGAACCAATGCAGGAAATCCGAGCCGTCCTCAGGGGGAAAGCTCCGATCCGATCCGGGTAGGAGATTCTGAAGCAGTGCATTCCCCCAACCTGAACCGACCCGACCAGGCTCCCTACCTCCGAACCGACCCGACCTCCTACCTCCGATCCGATCCGACACTTGGTGAAGTTGGAACCTCTACTCGAGTTCCTACGAATGCTCCGATTCCAGCCACCAGGGTTAGTGATCAGGTCAATCCATCTGCGCCCATCACTCAAGGAGATTTCTCGCGCTTACCTGACATGCTTGAGAGCACAAGGGAGGCTCTGAAAGTCCACGAGCGCACTAATCTCATGATGCAGGAAAATATGAGGCTCATGAGTCGGGAGATTAGCGAACTCCGTCGACAGAGAACTCCATCACCGGTTCATCACACACCAGTGGATCAGTCTTCATCTTCCGAGGAAGAGCGGCCCCGTGAACGAAGGCCGCTCGAACGACCTCAGAATGTGGAGCAGCTGACATTTGGATCTTTGGGATCTCGTGAGGATATTGCATGAGCGCTAGGAAACAATGACCCCACTCGGGGGCAAAGACTCCAGTCCCCTCCTCCCGAGATCGACCGGGAGCGCAGGGAACGGAATCGAGCAGAAGCAGCTCGAAGAAGAAGGGCGTCTCCTGAACAAGAGCCCAGAAGGAACTCGGATACTAGGGCCAGGGAACCTGAGCGGCCCCTAACTAATGCTGATGTACAGGCAATGGTTCGCCAGATCATGTCCGAGAGCCGGAACTATACAAATGAAGATTATGGCATTGAGCGAAGCCATACTCCTTTCACCGACGATATCCTCGACTTCCAATTTCCCGGGCACTTTAACTTGCCACAGATGGACAAGTACAACGGAAGGACTGATCCAGGACAGCATTTGATGCGATACTCGTGGCTCATGAATGCTGCTGCTGCCCCTGATGAAGTGAAGTGCAAAGCATTCCCAATCTACTTAGAAGATGTGGCGCTGTTCTGGTTTACCCGACTTCCTCCTCGTTCGATTTCGAATTACAAGGAACTGAGCGAGCGTTTTATGAACCAGTTCCGACTCCATGCACGAAAGTCCAAAAGTGTTATTGAATTATCGAGAATCAAGCAGGCACCAGGAGAGTCTTTGAGGGCATATCTTGACCGTTTTAACCAAGCTGTGACTGAGGTCAGTGACCCGCATGAGCCCACTATTTTGATGGCATTGAAGGAAGGAGTCGATCCTGAATCTGAGTTTGGAGATTACCTTTCTGGGAAAACACCCTCCACAAGAGAGATATTCTACAAAAAAGCCGATATTTATTTAAGGCGAGAGGAGGCCAGGGCAAACCGAAAGAGAAAGTCTGAGACGGCTTCAAAAGAAAATGTGCGGAGTAATATCGCCGTGAAGCAGTCTGGGGAAAGTTCTGGCAAGGTTGAAGTAAATGTGGGAAACAAGGGTGGAAACAACAATGCTGGAAGCGGGGGTAACAACAACAATAACCGTAATCCGAACGGTAACAGAAGAAACAGAAATAGGGGAAGTGATCCTAACAAAAGACCCCGATTCCAGACCTACGAGAATTATACACCATTGAACGACACCCTGGAAAATATTTACCTGGATACGTACAATGTGTTGCAGTACAAAAGACCGCCACCTCGTGATTCGACCGAGAAAGAAATGGCGACAGGGAAATTTTGTTTGTTTCATGGAACTCATGGGCATTCAACCAATGAATGTCGGCATTTGAGGGATGTGATTGAGAAGCTGCTGCGTGAAGGGAAGTTGGATGAATACAAGGTTGCCCCGAGGGACAGGGGGCAAAGAGAGCAAGCTCCAAAACAGATTCTACCTGCTCCCAAGCCTACAGCGCAGCAGAAAGGTAAAGGAATTGTTATCAACTCCATAGTGGGCGGACCTCACCCGGCAATACGAAGTTTCAGATCAATGGATCAATATGTAAATGCTGCCAAGCATCTAGATGTGAATGAAGGTGATGAGTTGGAAGATATCACCCCCATAAAACAACAGAAGACCATGTTTGACGACGTGGTATTCCGCAGCCGAGATAATACTGGGATCCAATCACCCGCTGATGATCTGTTGGTTATTACTACCACCATTGGGCCGGCCTTGGTTCATAAGGTATTAGTAGACAACGGAAGTTCCGTTAATATTTTGTTTAAAAAGTCATTTGATCAGATGAAGCTTGAGTCTGAAGATTTGAAGCCATGTGAAGGATGGATAAGAGGCTTCAATGGGGCGTCAACAGCTCCCATGGGATATATAGAATTGCCAGTGACCTTGGGGCAAGGAGAACGCAGAAGAGTGTGGATGCTTCAGTTCGTAGTATTGGACGTAGATTCGCCTTATAATGCATTTTTGGGGAGGCCTGCCCTTGCTGAATTCAGAGTTTGTATCGCCCCCTGGTGTTTATTGCTTAAGTTCCCAACCGAAGCTGGAACTGGAGTAATGAGAGGGGATCAAGTTTCCGGACGGGCCTGCTATGTGGCCGAACTAAAGATGTTGATGAAAGGACTTAACATCGAAAGTGAAGATACCTCGCCTCCCCCAAAGGGGGGCTCAGTGTAGCAATTAGAGAAATCGGCCCCGAAGGAGTTGCTAAAAGGAACGCCTGAAGACCTGGATCCCAGAAAAGACGAGGAACCAGAGACTAAGAATGCAACTCCTAATGAAGCGACAGTGGAAATTCCCATTGATGACGCTGATCCGACAAGAGTCTTGAAGATTGGGTCTCAATTGGATCCATGTCGGGCCAAAGAACTAACGGACTTTTTGAAGGCGAACTTGGACGTGTTTGCCTGGACCCACGCTGACATGTGTGGGATATCGCCATCCATCATAAGTCACAAATTGAATGTAAACCCGAAACATCCGCCCGTGAAGTAAAAGAGACGCATGCTGGGCCCAGAGAGGTCGGCTACTCTCAAAGAGGAAGTGGAGAAGTTGGAGAAGAATGGATTTATTTGAGATTCGACATATCCCGACTGGATATCGAATCCCATCTTGGTAAAGAAACCGAATGGAAAGTGGCGGACTTGTATTGATTTTTCAGATTTGAACAAAGCCTGCCCTAAAGATAGTTTCCCACTTCCCAGAATTGACCAACTTGTAGATTCGACAGCAGGTCATGAACTTCTCTCTTTCATGGATGCATACTCTGGGTATAACCAAATTCCTATGCATGTGCCAGACCAAGAACATACGAGCTTCATTACAAATTTGGGATTGTATTGTTATGTTGTAATGCCATTCGGATTGAAAAACGCTGGAGCCACTTATCAGCGCTTGGTGAACAGAATGTTTTATAATCAAATAGGAAAGACTATGGAAGTTTATGTGGATGATATGCTTGTCAAATCGAAACAGTCCTCCAGCCATACGCAAGACTTGGCGGAAATGTTTGGCATCCTGCGAAAATATCGGATGAAATTGAATCCTCTGAAATGCTCATTTGGAGTGGCATCGAGAAAGTTCCTAGGCTTCATTGTGAGCTCCCGAGGAATTGAAATCAATCCTAGCCAGATAGCAGTGATTAGAAATATTGAAGAGCCGAGGAGAATTAAAGACGTCCAAAGTCTTGCAGGGAAAGTAGCGGCGCTGAGTAGATTCATCTCTAAAGCCACAGACAAATGCGTTCCGTTTTTTGATTTGATTAAAAGAGGAAAGAAGAACTTCGAGTGGACTCCGGACTGTGTTGAGGCCTTTCGAAATTTATTGGAGCTGCTAGAGAAACCGCCGATTTTGTCAAAGCCAGTAGATCACGAAGAATTGTTTGTTTACTTGGCAGTCTCGGCTCATGCCGTTAGCACAGCCCTGGTTCGAGAAGAAGACAAAGTACAAAGACCAGTGTATTATGTAAGCAAGAAATTAGCAGCGGCAGAGCGCAATTACCCAAAGATTGAGAAGCTCGCTTACAGCCTCCTAATTGCATCCCGAAAACTTCGTCACTATTTCCAAGCTCATCCAATAACCATATACACCGACCAGCCTTTGAGGCAGGTGTTGCAGAGACCCGAAGCATCGGGAAGGTTGATCAAATGGAATATAGAATTAAGTCAGTTTGATTTGAATTTTCAACCACGAAAGTCGATCAGGGGGCAAGCTCTGGCAGACTTCATTGCGGAATTCACCATCCCAGAGGAGGAAGTAATCGATGACAAAGTGGTTAGATCCGAGGATGAGTTAAAGATAGATCCGTGGAAACTATATACAGATGGAGCCAAGAACGACCGAAGGTCCGGAGCTGGAATCGTCTTAGTCACTCCCGAAAGACGGTTGTTATATTATGCTCTACGATTAGAATTTTCGGCGACTAACAATGACTCTGAATATGAAGCCCTGATTGCCGGGCTGAAGCTTGCCAAAGACCTCGGAGTAAAAATGTTAGACATATTCTATGACTCTAAAATCGTTGTTTGCCAAGTGCGAGAGGAATTTGTGGCTCGGGGACCTCGACTCATCGCCTACCTCAGGAAAGTGAGAGAGCTATTGAGTAGCTTGGAGCGGTACAACATAACACATATCCCAAGAGCTGAAAACCAGAAGGCGGATAGGCTGGCAAAGCTGGCCAGTTCCGACAATCCATAAGAGACTGAAATAATTCCAATTGAAATGTTGGAATCGCCAAGCTTTGAGTCAATGGAAGTTGAGTTCGCTTTTGAAGCGGAACCGGAGAAGGAGTCGTGGATGACCCCGATTAAGAACTTCCTTAAGGATGGAACACTCCCGTCAAAGAAGAGTGAAAGAAGGGCTGTAGTTCGCAAGGCTACCAGATATGTCATACAAGATGATACTCTCTATAGGCAAGGATTTTCTATGCCCCTGTTACGATGTATAGCACACGACGACATCAAACGTGTACTAAGAGAAGTACACGAAGGTGAGTGTGGAGATCATACAGGAGGTCAGACTTTAGCAAAGAAGATATTGCGATACGGATACTTCTGGCCCACAATTAACAAAGATGCAGCTGATTATTCACGACGCTGCGATAAGTGCCAGAGATTCGCCAAAATCCCCAGAGCACCGTCGACCCAACTTAAATCAATGGTGAGCCCTTGGCCATTTGCCACATGGGGAATTGATATCATTGGAGTCCTACTGATTGCTAAAGGAGGAGCGAAATATGCAATAGTGGCCGTGGACTATTTTACGAAGTGGGTGGAAGCTGAGCCCTTGACCAAGATCACGGCAAGAAAGGTGATAAGTTTTGTGGTCAGAAATATTATATGCCGATTCGGGATCCCAAGGACGATTATAACTGACAACGGAACCCAATTTGATAGTACTGAATTCAGAAATTTCTGCCAGAAGTATAAGATTGACAAGCGATATACTGCAGTTGCTTACCCGCAGTCGAACGGGCAAGTAGAGGCAATAAACAAAGTAATAAAATCCATCCTCAAGAAACGGTTAGAGCGTGCAAAGGCAAAATGGGTTGACGAATTGCCCCTAGCTTTGTGGGCATATCGAACAACATTTAAAACGGCCACCGGTCATACCCCTTTCTCTCTCTCCTTTGGCTCAGAAGCTGTAATTCCAGTTGAACTGGAAGTTCCTTCCCATAGGGTGACATATTATGACCCGATGACGAATCGGGCACTCTTACTTGAGTCTCTTGATGAAGTCGAAGAAAAAGGGACGAAGCAGATTTGCGTGCGGCAAGACATCGACATCAGATGGCACGCTATTACGACAATAAAGTTCGCCTCAGGACTTTTGAACCAGGAGATTTGGTGCTAAAGAGAGTCTTTCCATCCCTTCCTCACCTCGGTCCAAAGTGGGAAGGACCCTTTGTCATCCAACGGACACTTGAAAAAGGAACCTTCAAGTTAACGACCGTAGATGGCGAAGAAGTCCCTAGAGCGTGGAATGCCCAACACTTAATGCGATATTTGGATTAGAAATGCTGTACTTTTTGTTATTTTTCTTATGAACTCTGTAATGAGGCACGACTTGCCTTGGGAAAATCTGACGATATGAATAAAGGACTATAAAGTGGATGTAGGCTACGACTTAGCCAAACCACTATAAAAATATTGTGTGTTATTTACTTTTATGCATTACATATACACATTCATCAATTATTCTGTTGTGATTATGGAATACAGGATGATTCAAAACCTGAAAAGGTTAAAGACAGTTTAAACATAAGAAAAAGCACAGCGACTACTTGTGCGACAAGACATAAAAGAATGAGAAAACGACATTCCTAACTCTAACTCTCCAGAGAGAGAGAGAGAGTATAAAAGCGTCTCCGACTGAGCGCTAAAAAGGAAATTCTTCCCCTAACTCTAACTCTCCAGAGAGAGGGAGTATAAAAGCGTCTCCGACTGAGCGCTGAGAAAGAAATTCTTCCCCGCTGAGAGACCGGGGAATGAATAGATTGCTGAGCTCGAACTCTAACTCTCCAGAGAGAGAGAGAGAGTATAAAAGAAATGCCAGAAAAAATGACAGGCACTGACGACACAGAAAATTCTATCCCGTCAGAAAATCGGGAGCATTCAGATTGTTTGATTAAGCATTAAATAATTTGTGAGAATTGACTGGGGGCATATATATGTTTACGCATATTTCCTCCCTCCGTAACTTCATTTCATAACTATAGTAAGACATGCATTTTTACATAAGTGCAGAACTACAGACAAACAGACATTGCAGAAAATGAATTATTTTTTATTTATTTACGAACGAATGAATTTGTATAGGAGAGTAGCTAAAAAAGAAGGTGCAAGAGCTGCTCTTGTAGCAGCAATTGTTGGTTCACTAAATGCTAAAACGATACAAGGCAATCCACTATTTAGATTTTGAATGAGCCTTGGACTTCTTGGCGGCTTTCTCCGCATCCTTTGCTTCTTTCTCAGCCTCTGTCAAGATTCGTTTTGACTTCTTTTTTCCTGAAGATACGGTGCTGGAGCCAGTAGACTTCTTCCCGGAGGGCGGAGCGTTGGAATCAAGAGAAGATTTTTTAGCGAGTTCCTCTGTAATAGATCTAGTTGAGAGCTTAACAACTAACCTTGATCCCGCATCCACAACTGCGAGGGGCTTGAGGGCTTCGGGGTCTAGTTCTTCAGCTTTTAATTGCAAGCGTTTGTCTTGATCAGCTTTCATTACAGCCAAGGTAACATCATCAGCATTTTTTGACTCCCCGACTATAGCAACTTCTAGTTCCTCTTCATGCCCCCCGTCACCGCCATCGTCCTTTAAAGCTGCTATCATTTCTTCATCATGGGGAGTGGCGACCTTAGTTGGCTCACTTCCTTCTCTCAAGTCTATAGGAGCAACCTTATCCTCCCCTCTTTTGGCCTTTTCTGCGGGCTTTGCCCCGGCGGTGGCTCCCTGAGTCACATCTGTCTTTTCGGATGACTCAACACCTACAGAATGAGAAGCAACAATTATCAACTCAGGCGAAAACAATGGGTCTTTCATCGATTGTTCAATCACGTGGGGAAAGGTAGAAATAGCCTTGGCAAATTGAGGAGAAAAGGTAGGGATACCTTCCGAAGACTTTTCGGCAGGGGTGACTACTACCTCTGATGTTGTTTCAGGAATAGGTGATAGCAGGGTTGTTCGGGCAATTCTCGGATTTTCAGGATCATACCCCTCTACTTCAGAAGTCGCAGGGGCAGAAGAAGAGGAACCAGCTTCGAGAACAGTTTTCTGTTTAGACTTCCGTCTCTCTTCTTCCATGGCCTCAGCAATGAGGCGGCGCCCTTCAGCCAGGCGCTCTGGTTCATCATCCATCAAGTATTTTTCCATAAGCTTATCCTCATCGATAGAATCGACTTTGAGCTCCTCTTTTTCCCACTCAATAATCTGATTCCATACTTGAACTAGAGTGGATGGGTAATCTTCGATCCAAGAAATTTTTCGGCGACGGATGATATGTGCGAAGAATTCAATCATTAGTTCGCCGAAACCCTGAATATCAGCCTCCGCCTCAAATAATTGCTTGCCGGCTTCCTCCGCAGATTTGATAGCACACTCCACATTGCCCTCGGCCAGGGCAACCCTGTTCTCTGCTTCCAACAGCCTTGAAGCCAAATCAGCATTCTTCTTTTCCAGCTCAGAACTCCTCTTCGCTAACTCGGCATTTTTCCGCTCGAGGTCAGCATAAGCAAGGCGTGTCTTAGCAGCTTCTGACTTAGCCTCGTCAGCTTGCTTTTTTAACTCAGAACGCTCTTGAGTGTGAGATTCAAGCAAGTCATGGTAATGTTTTTGCATGTCCTCAAATTGTTGCTTGAAGTTAGAAGCGTCCCTTTGAGCGATAGCTAGCTGAGCTTGAGTGTCTTCCAAATCTTTTCCAAGAGCTTTTAAGGCTTTGGCATCCTCCTTCGCGGTCTTTTGCATTGAATCAGTATTCGTGATTAGAGTGCTGATGATTCTAGAAAGATTGCGTGAATATTTAAACATCTCAGTATACTGCTTTTCCACCGCATCTATCTTTGATTTGGCCTCGTCTGCCCATTTAGAAGAAACAGGTTCAAGGGCAGGTAAAAAAGTCAAAGTCTCGAAGTAGTGTTCGGGAAATTGCTCCTTCAAATATGCCTGCTTTACTGCAGTTTTCGCATCTAGTGGGGGAGGAGCGGGGATTGTCAATTCGGTGTCCCTGTGTGAGGAGGATTCGGTAGATTCTTTGTCTGTCCTAGGTCGTTTAGTAGCAGGGACCTTAAGCTTACTCCGAGACCCGGTTTCTTTCGGAGGACTTCTCTCTCTACTGCGCTTTTCATGGGAAGAAGTGGAGTCTTTAGATGGTGGTCTGTCCTCTTCCCTGCGGCTTTGATAACCCTTGTATTTCTCTTGTTCCGGCCGAACTGGTGAGCGAGAGCGTGAGGGTCGAGAACGATAGGGATCATAAGGCCTTCTCTCCTCCCTACCACGATCATCCCGGCGATCATACTCGATATCCTAAGGTGGATTGGACATGCTGCGGCGAAACTTCCTGATATCATAGTAGGATCGAGACATCGTACCTGCACGATAAAACAAACGAAATTTAGAATTAATGGATTCACGAAGAAAGAGGTGCAATGGATGCTAATGCCGTTGTATAAAGTGTATCCTAAGTGGTGTGTTTCCCCCTAACCAACCCGAGTCTGAAGCTAGACTAGTACGGGCAGGCTCTTTGGCCTTAGCGGGAGTGGTCTCTTCAGAAGAGGTGAAGACTAAAGAATCCTTCCTGAAATCCTCTGAAGTGTATATAGTTTCAAGTAAGGGGAGATCCCCCAAACCCTGAAATATTTGGTCATCAGTACTAGGGATATTCCCCTCGGAAGCATTAAGTGGCGACTCTTGGGAGGATGTTGACTTTTCCAGAGAAGTAGCCTCCTCGAGGGCAGTATATCCTTCACGATGCCTTTCGGCCAGGTTAGCCAATTCGTCATCTTGTGTAGAAGATGGAGAAGGTGAAGTTTGAAGAGGCACTGTAGGAATTCCCGAGCCTTCTCCTGTCTCTGGGACCACCTCCACTGGAGGAATGTATGCGTAGGGGGCCGTCCCATGACCGATGCTACGAAAAACGGATAACAGCCCATGGAAGTGAAGATATTCGTCCTTAAGGATTTCATCGATGGTCAAGAATTTTTGATCGCCATTAAGAAGTTGGTGCATCCGGTCAAAGAACACCTGATCTGATATTTGTTTTGGATTGTCAACTGCAAACAAAGAGGAAAACAAGTTAAGGTGATGATTCAAGTGTATAGAGCCCGGACTTAGAAAATCAGTGCTTTACTTGATTTTATCCACCTCCTGGCGCATCCAGTCTGTCGCTTCACGTAGAACCATTCTAATCTAGAATCTCCAGCTTTACTGCTAAATGGTGCTGAGATTATCTTCCTTTTTGGGACTGATTCAAAGTAGCAGAAAGATGGAGTCTCTCGAGTTCGATGCTTGAAATTATAGAAGAAGTGAACGTCATCGAACGTGAGCTCTATGCCTAAGATTTCACGATATGCTATGTACAAAGTGTGCAAGTAGGCATACGAATTAGGATGCAGCTGCACGGGGACAATCCGCATTTGTCTTAAAAAGTCAACGATGAAGGGAGAAAATGGAGGAATAGCGCCGACCATGCACATCAATCGAGTGACCGCCATATATCCTTCTGGAGGGTTGTGGGGACGGTCAGAGCTTGAAGGCACTAGAGTGTCTCTTTTCATTATCCCATACTTTAAGCAAATTCGGACAAGTCGATCGTTGTCGATTGTTGATTCAACGGAGTCTGGAGGTGATTCCAATATAATGGCCGATTCAAATTCATCAGGGGCTCGATCGTCACCAATCCCTCCTTCCTCCTCAAAACCCAGAGAAACTTCATTCTCTGAAGACACCTCGTTGCTTTCTCGATTTCCAACCCCGTAGTCCGGACCCTCATTGTCCCATTCTGGATCTGATGGAGAAGATATGTCCTCGAGAGTAATTTTGTTAGAGGTTTCCGGGGCTTCTTTCCTCTCAGCTAGTCTGGAAGAGCGTCTCGGTCTCATGGTCATAGAACTATTGAAGAAGCAATAGCACGAATTAGAGTAAATTAGCCCGTACCCCCCTGTGCATGTGTGTGTACTAAAATGTGTGCAGCGAATGTGAGAAATGCAAAGTAAAGGTGCAACAATGTAAGACGAAACTTTGAAGAGAAAGCGATAGTCAGAGTAGTTCTTAATGTTCATCTATGTCCGCAAGGCACTATCCTAACTGTTCATGAAGTTGAAAGTAATATCTAGCATTGTTTTAAATAGTTGGACAAAAGTTTGTGCTTTGGATTGAGTGGTTTTCGGTTCGGGTCGGGCAGGCATCATAGGATCGGACTGAAGAAAGGTTGTGCACTGGGTGAAGTGTTATGTTCAACCGGATCGGCTCGGAGACATAGGAACGGATCGGATGAGTTTGAATACCGACGCCCCCTATTTATCTGTTTTCACCCTCCGATCCGATCCGACAGGCTATCCCTTGTTTTCCATTTCCACTCTTCCGACCCGAACCAGAAAGATAAAACTTTGCTCTCCTCCTCCATCTTCCATGTTTCCTCGCCCGAACCGATTTCCCATGTCTTTCATCTTCTTCTTCTTCGTCAATCATCTCCGAACCCAATCCCATATCAACAGCTCCAATTAGGAGCAAGCGTACGCCTTCTTCAACCTATCAACGCCTCGAGGTGGTAGCAGAGATATCAGCGACGGTGGTAGGGAAGGGGATGGCCGTGTTATTGAGAGTGAACCGTAAATATGCTCAGATCATTCATAACCGCAAATTACAACTGAAATCAGTTAAAGAGAAGCTTAATTGAAGTTATGACCTACCAATACAATTGATTTAAGGATGCGAAAAGGAGTATTGATTTTCTTTTTGGGAAGTTAGGGTTCTCGTTTTTTTTTTCTTTTTTTTCTTCGGAGTAATTCCTGGAAGAACAGCGAGAATAAAAGAAGAAGAAAGAAGGAGGTGGAGGCAGAGAATATATACAAGAAGGAGGTGGCTACTCGTATTCCCCTCCTATTTTTCCGCTCGGTCCGGAGTACGAGCCCAACAGCCCACACTTTCTGGCCCATTAATCTGTTGCAAGGCATAGGAAACCCATTCGGGTCGGAACTCAAATTATAAATCCATTCGGGTCGGAACCCGAACCGAACAGGATGACGAACGACAACTTGACATGTGAATTCAAAACAAAGGATGAAGATATTGTGCAATAGCAATCAAAGCATGCTCCGTTTCCAACAGAAGCAACCTTTGAGGGGGCAAAATGTTAGCCTACTTTGTGAACTAGGAAACACAAAGTCAAGATATCAAGCATTGAAGAGCATTTCTAATTAGAAGACTTCGGTTCGGATCGGAGAGACCATCACTACTCAGATCGGAGAAGACACTACAGCCTAGATCGGACAGCTGCAGTCATTCGGGTCGGGTCAAAACAATGTATCGGTTCGGATCGGATAGAGTCTTCTGTTCGGATCAGTGAACTATTGCTGTTGAAAACAGAGAGCACATGTTCGGATCGAAGGGCAGTCTGCTTCAAGATGGATCAGAAAGCCACCCAATCGCTACGGAGATAGGTCGGAGCGGAGCGGAGCAGAATAAACAGAAGAGAGAATTGTTTCCAAGTCAATCCGGGTCGGATCGGATATCCCGATCCGAACCCCTTGTACATGTCCTTCCGACCCGAACCCACTTTCCATATCATTCCCCTGCATAAGCGCCTGGATATCCGGATCGGCTATGACTAGTTCCTGCCTACAACGTCCATTACTCTGATGTGCTGTCAACATAGAAATGCATCCGAACCCGAGGATGATGGGATGGATGACACGTGGCTCCGATCCGGATCGGGTTCTGAGCCAATTCACGCCTATAAATACCCCGTCTGAAGACAAAGAAAAGGATCTTTTTTCTGGCATTTGGAGAGTTCAACCACCTTCATAACCCGAATCCCAGCAATCCCGAAAAATCCAAATCTTCTTTCATTATTTGTTTTCTATAATTGAGTGATTATAAGTGAGTTGTGAGAGGAATCAAGTGAATATTTCATTGTACTTGCAACTAAATCAGTAAATATAGTATAAGACAAGTGGACGTAGGCATTTCTTCGCCGAACCACTATAAATCCTGTGTGTTCATTTTTATTTTTATCTTATCTCACTTGCTTTCAATTAATTTGGGTGTTAGAACCACTTTTTGGTCTAACACTGACCAAAAAGCTTCGACACGCCATCTTGAGTAACTGAAGTTGCTCCATGAGAATCCTGACTTGCGGCATTATGATGCTAGTTTATCTTAGACTACAAATTCAAAAACAACCAATATTCAGAAATTAAAATTAAAACTACTTTAACAATAGCAACAGTTTCTGATATTGTATATTTGAACTTATTCTTACTATGCATTCGGCAGCAATTGAATTCGGAGGTTTTCCATCTTTTCTAGTGTGGCCTTTGCACCACAATTCGTCTCTAGTGATAGTAGATGTTGACTTTTCCTTTTTCTGCAAAAATAGCTTAACAGCTTCAGAATGTTCAAGTGATAACAAATAATAGTTGCTTTACAATATTTTTTTACCATTTCTTCTTCCAATATTGCATAACCTTTTCTGCTCATGGTGTGTGGAACTTTATTCTTTTCTCTAATACTTTTGAATCTTTGGCTTGTTGCCTATAAGATCAATTCAATAAATATGATATAGGAAAATGTAATATATTTAACAGTTAAAATCAGTAAGACAAAAATAACCACCTCAAACTTTTCTGACAATTTTTCAGTTACAAAAGCATTCCACTCGTCATCGCTCTTTATATTTAACGGTTTTAGGCCTGCTAACGTATCGGTAGAGTCAGGATTTTGAGACGCTTTTTTGATAGCTGCAACTAACCTTTATTTCGACTCCTTCCACCGCTGTCCTATTAATCATTAACAAGTAATCCTTATACACCATATCTACCTTGAATCTTGACTCCACACACACAAAAAAAAAAAAACCCGCAGATTAGTCTCTAACAGTATTGCAAAATGCAATGTTGTACCACAGCAGGTATATAATATGTTGCTTTGAATATTGAGACATATAATATGTAACAGTATTACAAAATGCAATGTGCATAATGCATATGTCATTATAAAGAGAACTATAGCAGGTATATAATATGCTGCTTTTAATATTGAGACATATAAGTACTCTAACATAAATAACATAGAATCAGTAAAATTAAATACAACTGAAAGCCAGAATTTATTATTCACTTGCTCATGTTATCGCCAACATATGGTATACAAGTCAAATATCAGTACGTACCTCTATACAAGTCCACAGATCATCCCTCAAATCGTCACCGACGTTCCTCCATGTGCTAATGGTAAAAGGCACCATCTCCCTTACTAGAGTACCAATATATGACGACAAATGTTTGGAATTAGCACCTATTGCTTGTCCGCGTTCATTAAATTCAACTTCCGGGTTCTCATCCGGTATCATAGCTAATGATTTCATCATCGTTCTGCCTCTCTTTCTTCTAGCTTGCGTCAATCTTTGACCTTCAGTAGAATCGGGTTGAATTTCGTTTGGACTGGACTCATCCTTGGCTGAAGTTTCCTGGAAGTGTAGTTGACGGACAGGGGGCTGTGCTGGGTTTGTATTGTCGAAGGGGCTGTTACTGGAAGGAGGGGGCTGAATCTGGTTTGTAGTGTCGACGGGGATGCTACTGGAAGGAGGAGGGGGCTGCATCCCTTTTGTAGTGTGGCCAAGGTTGCTTCCAGGTTTGCGAGTAGTGCGTATTGGGTATTCAACATGTTTTCGAGGAGTTCTTCTTATAGCAATATTTAAATCACGAAGCAACGGAAGTGGTCCATCTGGGTGTTCGTTGATTCTAATCCCAACCGGTCTTTCATCAGCAGCACGAACAGCTACAAGTGCAGCTAAACTTTGCTTTTTTGCTCTTTTGTTTGCAATTTTTGAGCTCTAAAAAATAAAAAATTTAAGTCAGTTTTCAATAGCGATAAAAACTGACAAGTAACGATAAAAACTAACAAGTAGCGATAAAAGAGTTATAAGACCAGTTAAGCAATGAATAAGTGCATGAATATAACACAATATGTTTATACATGATCATGTTGGCACTAACATGTAATCTACAGTTATACATGTTTCATGTAAACCCCAATTTCATGTTACTATATTTTATCCACATCCTTGCTTAATGATCTGCTAAAAAAGTTGTAGTCCAAGTTTAACTATGGTGTGTTATTATAATATATATATATATATATGATTTTACTGAAAACGTAAGAGTACTACAGTTTCAATACGCTCTTCTACATGCTTGATTTTTTAGTGAAAGCATAACATTGTGTATAGATATGTATGATTGTTTGTTTCTACGACAGAGTTTGAATGTTATTTGATTTAATAAGCACTATTTCCTTTGAATAATGTAACTGCAAAAATTTCGCTTAAAAAATAGCGGTCCTATCAAAACATATGATTAAATCACAAATTATGTCTTAGACTACTCCAGGTGAGCAGAGTACGAAAGCTGCTGACAGTTTAGCCGTTAACGGTAGGACAACGCATCTGCCTCAGACTGATACAGAAAGAGATTTATAAGTTTGACTCGAAATTTTCATGATTTTCTATGTCAATTTATATAATTCGTTATATAAATCAATCTTAATACTGACAATGAAAATTTTATTGCCTGCTCAGCAACACTACACTTAAAATGGAAGGAAGAAGAGATTTTTTTTACCAGAGTTCAGCGCTTGTAACCACCAAACATACTCATCGTTTTATACTTATTCTCGCTATTGATTTATATCACTATGTGGATGTCGTTCACAAATGATTTTTCCGATTTCAAAAATGCTTTTACAATCATAGTCTGTTAATGGTTGTAAAAATATTTTTGTGTGCGCTTTTTTTCTTTAACCAGTCTACTTATAAGAGTGCAAAAATAAACATATTCTTAAAAAATACAACAATTAACAAGAGCATGACAAAGGTGCAACTCATTCTGACCCGTTACGCAACAAGAACCAAGATAAGTGAAGGAAAAAGAAACCGACCGATGAGGGAACCAAAATTTGCTGACATCAAGTAAACAACCAGTGCATGGCCGAATTGCCAGAATTAGTTCTCTTTCCAGGTCTTAACTCTCTTTCCTTTTCCAAAAATTTTGTCTAACTTTCTTCATTAAACGTATGACTATATGTTACCCTGATAGATAAAATCCAATGCATCCTCCATCATGAAAGAGCAATTGAATGGGCTGACATCTCCATAATGGTCACATCTAATGCAGGTATTTTAGTTGTTTGTAACTCTGTTGTTATTTAAACATGGATTAGAAAAATACAAGTGACTTTTAGTTGTATTCCGAACTTGGCTGTATTATATGTATCTTTTTCTATCCACCAAGTATTCTCTACAAAATTCTTTGTTAGCATACGCTGTTTGAACATTTATACACATTCAATTTCAAATGAAAATAATGGTTGAATTATTCTAAATAGATGTAATCGCGTTGAAAGTAAATCTGGAAACAATGAAATAAAATTGAAATATTTTAACATACGTGTTGTACTAAAAATACGAGTACTAGGGGCACGTACTTGAGGCAAATTAAGCTTTGTGCCTCTATTACAAAATGTTTGAAGGCAGAATTACGATGATTCCAGTCCAAACGAAATTCACTTGTAATTTTATACAGTGAAATGATTTTTGGCCTAAAAAGATGATATATGACAACATGCTAGTTTATAGATATTCGTATAACTTGTATGGAATAAATAGTTGATTTTTTAACAAAACATTTTCTGATCACATTAATAATATTTACTTAAAGTATATACATTTGTAAACACATTTCAGGAGTATGTTTCAATCGTACTAAAAGAAACAAAATAAGGCTAAAGTAAAAAAAACATGTGGTAAAAAATGCAATATGTAACTTGAATACCTCTCCTTCGTCTAGCACCATCTTCCTCGTCGATAATACAAGATCAATCTTCCTCGTCGACCTATAAAAAAACAAAACGATTTACAAAGGATTAGAACATCACACTAAATATAGCACAACTTTGTAACAACCACGTACAAAATAAAATACACATGCAAAGAACATACAATAGAAAATAAAGTTATTTTGATACACGCTAAGATGTCAATCTTGGTAGATTGACCCATGCTTTGTCCATCTTGGTAAAACAACGCCTCTAATTTTCGGACCTACTATAAAGAATTATGCTCAACATTATTGTACAACTTGGTTATACGCACCCACCTTGGTAGATTACCCCTCTTATGTAACAAATATTAACTTATATATTTGTTAGAATTTTATATCTCAAATGATCATATATGGTTCAACAGTTCATCACATACTAGAGATAACTCCATGTCAACCAACCCATTGACCTACTGGAAAGTGTACGCAACGTACATCTCATACTAGAGATAACTCCATGGCAACCAACCCATTGATCACCCTATCACCACCAAGATGATCAGCTCCAAGGGAACTAAACCAAAACTGCTCCGCCAGACCAGCATACAAACCAACACACTGCCTATCTAATATATTTATTATTTATTTTGTTTATCAATTTTAGCTTTTTATATATGAGCAGGAACTGGAGCCAGTATCAAACAAATAAAAAGTGTGATGAAATATCGATTTAGGTATAATGAAGCAAAATATTCTGAGAATGAAGATCCGGTTTCAGAAATAATGAAGCAAGATACAGGTCAGAACGAAGATCCAGTTTCAGAAATAATGAAGCAAAATATTCTGAGAAGAAAGAAGAAAATTACAATCACGATTGAGCAGGCAAGTGTGTATGCATCACCTATCATACTTCGACCCACCCTCTAAAACAACGTATTTGCATAATAATATATATATCATCAAAATAAACACAAATAAAAGACCATCACACATGGAAACATGTATTTATTTGCATGAATCAGACATGTTCATAATAGAGAATGGAATGACACATCAGTAACTGGAATGCAAGAAGACTGGAAAATTTTAATGTGCACAAGTAGACTCGGCAATGACATGAGCATGGAGAATTTCATCTCGCATGGCATCTTTCATTTTAATCCCAGGAATTCAACCAATTATTTATTTCAAAGGGGGCAACTCACGGTAAGAAAAAATATTGCCAGGAAAACAGTAAGCAATTTTAGACAACAAAAGAACCCATTTATTATTTCAAGAATTTAAAGAAAGACTCATGGTTTAAGAAAAATATTACAAGTATAACATAGGCAACTATGGATTTAATCAGAGTATATTTCGCTCAAGATGGTAATTGAAATGTAATTTATTTATCACTTAGCAATTATTTATCACTAGCAAGGGAAACTTCCTTTCAGGTTTACTTCTAAAACTATAAGTGGGGGCACATCTGTGCAAACATTTTTGGTTTGTATATCTACTAGCATACGGTTTCAGATAAGGTACAACATGTTCAAAACTCACATACTCAAGGTGCAAGAATAGGGTTTCCAGTTTTGTAACACAGCCGAGGTAAGGATAAATGGCCGAAAGCTATTCATTAAATGAATACTAAATAAACTGGTGTATACAAAGTATATGTGTTCCCAAATACACATCTCCACTTCAGATTTTAATAGTGTAACAGCAGGGCACGAGATGAATCAAATGTGTTTAAGTTTTATCAACAGGGTAGGGTAGCTAGCACGGTTTCAATTCAGGGGAAATTGAAAAGAAAAAAAACGATCATGTATCCTTTATTTTCTTCAAAACAAAGCAACGTAAACCTGAATACAAAGTGGATTGAAGCAAAATATTCTGAGAAGAAAGAAGAAAATTACAATCACGATTGAGCAGGCAAGAGCGACGATCGAGCAACGGCGATTGAGCAGCGGCAATTGAGACCGAAGGCAAGAGCGGCGATCGAGCAGCGGCGATTGAGCAGCAGCGGCCTGATTATCGAAAGGGGAATTAGGGTTTCGGTGGAATACGATGGAAAAGGAATACTATGAAACGATGGAAAAGGAAATGTGAACGGATGGAAAAGGCATACGATGGAATACGATTGAAATGTTTGTGAACCGATGTCAAAAGGCACAACGTTTCAACCAGTGGGAAGAATAATTGAAACATGGAAATTGTTAAGTGTAGAGGTGTGAAATCACTAAGTTTTCAACATTATGCTTTGAATTGTGCCACATTTCAAATTAATAATTATTATTTAGTCTTAGTTATTAATTATTATATATTTGTATTTAATTTTTATTGTTAACATTATGCTTAGAACCGTTTACAAAAATCCACTAAACGGAGATACGACACGAGTCGAGTACATAAAGAGATGACAAGATGTATAGCTAGGTGGCGGCCTATTGGCATACTTGTCTCTCGATGGTAGCTCTAAATTCTCTTATGGGTTTTCGAATTGTAGACATATACTATGAGGCATTTCCACTTTGACGACTATGGGGTACCCCTCTCGTGGGTCAGTGATAAGTCTTAGAGCAATTTAAATAGGACCAGAAAATGATGGTAGTTGAGGCCCCCGTATGAACAGAAAATGATGGCATGGAAGAATAAGACTCTGTTTTAAATAAGAAAACCCTCAATTTCGAGATTGTAAATAGAAGGAACATCGCAAAACCATTCTATACAGGGAAACTTGTGTTTAAAACAGGTAGGTACACTCAATTCCTAGGTGTCCACTTGGCGGTATAACGTTCGAAATTCAAAGGAAATTAACATGAGTTGACCAACCGAATTGAATTCCAAACGCTAACCATGGAAACTATAGTGCTTTATTTAAGCAACTAAATTCGAACCAGCCTCGAGCGTTGAAAAGGGACCATCTCGCAAAGGTAGCCCAATTGAAACAAAATTAGAAGCACGTACTATTTCTTTTTTTTGTTCAAATTTACCTGTTGCGAATTTTAAAAAACAACAATAGTTCTGTTGCCCAAAAGGATGCGGGAAGCTCTTTGTTTCAGGATCCTTGAAGTGAAAATGAATCCTAAAGGAACCATTGGAGAGCTAAAGAGCTCAGACTTGATCTATTACAACGGTGCTTTTGCACCGTTGTAAAATTAAAGTTGTAATATGGTAATATATATGTTCTTTACAACAATGATTATTGCACCGTTGTAAAAAAGAATCTATTACAATGGTGCTTAATGCACCGTTGTAAAATTAAAGTTGTGATATGGTAATATATATGTTCTTTACAACAGTGATTATTTTCCCGTTGTAAAAAACATTTATTACAACAGTGATTTTTGCACTGTTGTAAAAAAGGATCTATTACAACAGTGCTTTATGCACCGTTGTAAAATTAAAGTTGTAATATGGTGTTTTTGTTGTAGTGTATTTAAGCATGAAGAATACAATTTTTATTTTATTTGTTTAAATACAATATTTAATTTGTACCGCTTATAATCGTTATTTATCGGTAACCGTTAAATTCGTATCGCCACATACGAACTCCCAACAAAATGAAATTGGAAATACTGCTACGTCTTAACGTTCTGGTCCCAACGAAATTAATTTCATTGAAAACCGACTCTGTTTGCACAACAGCGTTATTTTAATTCATCGGTTCACCGTTAAATTTCACACACCTACAAATCAACTCCAATTGGCTCTCTGGAAATCTAGCAATAATTAATTATACTTATTCCAATAAAATTTGTTTCGTTGGAAACGGAGGTCATTTGAAAAATAAATTATTTCTCAAGCCTATATAATATCGGTAAAATGTATTTAAATCTAAAACAATTCATTTTAAATAATAATAAATCATTATTACCGTATATCTCAAAAAAAAATATCACATAGCTTCGTAATAAACCAATATATATTTTAAATCCAATATTTACAATTCGGGCTAAACAATATTCAAAACATATATAAAAACCCTTTATATTTATTAAATAAACGCTATAGTTTAATAACTAATCCCATAGCGACTATTTTAAATTTTGAATTGGACATAACTAATAATCTATAACATGAAATCTCCATTTTTCTCTTCTAGTAGAAAAATATAATTAAATCGATCCCAAGGTTTCTTGTTTCATAGAATTTTGAATTATATCGGATTTTGTATATTCAATTGAAATTTAAATCGTTAAATACGAACTACCGCTTCGTTACAAGCTCAATTTATTACTAAATATAAATTTAACATTCAAGCTTCATTTATTAAAGAATTATATATTATAAATCCATGTATAATTGCAAATCGATATTTAAAATAATAAATTAAATTAAATATCCGACAACTAAAAATACGAGACATTACAGTTAACACGGGTGTTGTCACCGTCTTTAGCAATTTTCCCTCTTATAATCTCATCTTTCTCTTTCAAAACAATGAAGTCTTGAGTTTAATTGACTCACGTGATAATGACGAAGTGTGTTATCCCAAACTCATCAAGATGTTCTATGCGAATCTCAATCGCGGATTTTATGAAGGAAACGAAGACCAAATTTGGAGTAGTGTCAAAGGCACTCAAATTGTTCCCGATGCTGAACTCTTATCCACTATTTTAAATTGCAGAAGAATGGGCTCGAATTTTTCATATTTTGTTATCGACGAAACCAATTTAGAAGCCTACCATGACATATTTGAAGATGATGCTCCAACGAAATTCAAAAATCGTTCCTTTCATCCAAAAACAAGAATTATCAACCTTCTCCTTCAAAATACCATCACTCCCCATTATGGAAATTTCAACAATCTTACCATCAGAGTCCAAAAGGCTCTTTTTTCTATTATGGGTAGCTATATTATCATTTGGGCCGAAATTATCCTAAGTGAAATAAAGCCCATAGATTTATCAACAAGAGAAAACACTCTCTACTATGGTATTTATCTCACTTGCATTTTCAAGTACTTTAACATTGATCTTCTAGAGAATAATTTGAGCCTAGAAAAGTGTTTGACGCATCAAACATTCATCTCATGCAAATTCCTCTCACTTTCAAATCATATGAGACATTCGAATCCAAACAAGCTCGAATGCAACAAGGACACGATCTAATGGAAGTCGAAGAAGAAGAAGAAGAGGCTTCTATGGAAAGTGTTGAGTATCCAACCAGTACTAGACGCATTTACAAAGAGACGATTATTCAAAATCAAGTGAAAATCATCAATAATCAAAAGAAGCTCAACAAGAAACTTTCTAAAATATCCAAATTTATGGTCAAGATAGGAAGAAAGCTTGGAATTTCATCTTCCTCATCAGCATCCGAAAACTAGACCATCTAGTTTAATCTATCTTTATGTATTTGTTTAAATTTCCTTGTATTTTCTTTTCGAATCTCGTATTTAAGTATGTCTTGATTAGTTGGATGTATTTGCTTTCTATTAAGTAAAGAATGGAGTTTTAATTATGATAAAATCATCTTTATATTTTTGTAAAAACTTTAAAGCTAATTATAATATAATAAGGTTCAAAGAATTCAAAATTTTAAAATTTTAAAAATTCTTACTATAATATGTCGACATAGTGTTTTTTGTATGTCGACGTATAACAGCCAAATTTTCAAATTTTTAAATTAAAATAACTACTCATGTCCATTAAAAATCCAACAAATTCTAGACCCTATTTAATTCTATTTCTTTTAGAAAAATTCATAATTTTATTTCACCTTCTTCTTTATCCATTTCTTATCAAATCCATGGCAAATCCTATTCATAGTATATGTGAAAATCTTGATGATTCTTTGAATTCTTTCAAGAAATCTCTCTCTATAGTACTATGCAATCAACGCAAACTAGAGTTAATTCAAATGAGGATGGTCGAATATCAAGAAAAACAATTTGATGTGATTCGTTGGGATATCTCTTCTCATTTCAGAAATGAAAACAACCAAATGCCAAATAACACTAAAGAAGAGTGGAAGGACATCAAAAAGAACCCAATTAATTGGACAAGATGAATGGGTTGAAGTTCCAAGAAATGTTTAATTGTTGGGTACGATTTGATTGATTTTTTTGAATTTGATTTGGATTATATGATTTGAAAACTTGTATATATATATTAAGACATATGGTGTGGTGTGATTTGATTAGATTTGGTTTGTATATATAACAAACAAACATTTGTAATTATAATACTTGGATTGGTTTGTGTTTTATCATTATATTCTTGGGAATTACCATTATACATTTGTAAAGATTAAGGAGAATCATAATTTAATAACTTATATTCTACTCAGATAGTTGTATAATTTAGGGGGAGTACTATTAGAATTTCTTTTTGATAAGGTCAAAGGGGGAGAAATTATAAAATATAGACATAGTTTATAGAATTCATATAGACAAGGGGGTTTTTAACGGATCATCATCAACAGGTATGTACAGGTATGATATTTTATAAAATAAGGTTGTCATCATTAAAAAAGGGGAGATTGTAAGAGAATGGAGTTTTGATGACAACAACCTTATTGTGATATTAATTGATTATAAAATATATATACTAACATTTTTTGTATAGAATATATATATACATACACACATATGCAGGATTTATATACAGGAAATATTGCTGAAGACCATACGGTTTAATGATATTAGAGATTCAGAGTTCAGAGAAATTTCAAGACTCATGAGTATTCAAGATTTCAAGAGTTCAAGACTAATATAGTTATAGAGTCTAAATTATGTTAGACTTTAAATAGCACTCTAGGTTCAAATTCAAATTCTGATTTTCAAATTCTATCTTTTATCCTCTCTATTTTATTTTCTCTCTATTTTCTATCCTTCTATTTTCTTTCCTTACTTTACTTTTGTTTTTCAAAATTTATTTACGTATTTATATTTTTATACTTTTATAATTATATGTATATATATAGTTTAAAACTTGGTAATTTTATAAATAAGTTTATATAGTTTAAATATATGTTTTCATATGATTTTCAACTTTATATTATTAATTTATAACACTATATTTTTATTCAAGAATTTCCAGAATTATATATAAATCAAAACACTTGTAAAATGCTCAAAAATGAATTTTAAACTAAGAGTATGTCGACATACATAAAACACTATGTCGACATATAACTGTCATTTTTTCAATTTTGAAAGGAAGTGCATTTTCACTATTTGTGACAGTTCTGAAGCGTGGCATCCTTTCATTTACTATAAAAAGGGCTTGAATTCGAATTTTTTATCATCCCTTCTTCTCTAACTTCATCCTCTTTCTTTATACCATTATTCCTAGTCATTTTTATGATTTCCACACTTATACTCTGCCGAATTCAATTCTGTTTTGATCATACTTCTACTCTTTACACTCTCTACTCTCTGAATCAAGTGCTATCGAAGAGTTATAGGGCTGTTTGTAATTGCTTGGGTGGTATTTGGGGTTAAACGGTTTTATCCCTTGTAGGCATGAAATCAAGGACGGAATCGGTGGTATTCCTTGTAGCCGTGAAATCAAGGATGGAATCAATGGTATCCCTTGTAGCCGTGTAACCAAGAAGGTTGTAATTGCATACTGATATAGTAATAAAACTTTGCGCAATCCAGCATTACGTGGGATTGGACGTAGGAGTAATCCGAACGAGTATAAAATCCGGTGTGTTCTTTCCCTTTCTATTTTTTTTTTGTTTTTTTTGTTTTTTCATTTGTGTTTGAATCTGTGTTTGTGATTGTGTAACACCCCGTATTTTTTGTGAACATAAAAGTAACAAAACAAAGTATAATTAATTTTTAAAAGAAGAATTAAGGAAAACGGGTTACGCTATTGTGTTCGTCTCAGAATTCTTCTTGAGATAAAGTCAGAGTTTGCTTAAAATCGGACTCTGTATGAAGAAGTTATGTCACTTAGAAGTTTCAGCCCGAATTCAAATTCAAAGTTTCGAAATTCAAATCACACACCCGGGTTGGGTGGGAAAATTCCCGCCTATGACCCGACCAGGGTGTTGACCTCATCCCATTTTCAGATTCGTGGACAGATTCGTTTTTCTGCATTTAGACACCCGTTCCGACCAGATTCGTTGCTCCTAAGCTATTTAAACACCCCCAAACCTCACTTTCTCTCCACACAATTTCATTATGCCTATACTCAGCCCTAATTCATATTAAAATAAATCAATGGCATCGCTACTCTGCTGAAACCTAAGCTAGAACAAGTGCTCCTTCTTCTTCCAATCTAAATAGGATTAAAAGAGAACAACTACAACCATTTTTCTTTTAGAATCCAACCATGGTGAGTACAGTTATTTTCAGATATGAAATTTAACGATGATCTTGACATGGTTATAAATCTAAATTGGAGATTATGCATATTCCTGTTTATCAGATCTGTTTTTCTATGTAGATCTATCTTATTCCTTTTTATCAGATCTGCTTTTCTGTGTAGATCTATCTTATTCCTGTTTATCAGATCTGTTTTTCTGTGTAGATCTATCTTATTGTGACTATTCTGTATCTCTTCCTTCCTTCTGTTCTATAGCCAGGCTACCACGAGCCTGAGACAAATCTCATAAGAGATGAATGCACGAAGATAAATTTAGGGAAAATATTGAATGACGCATAATTGGACATAACTGATTTGTGACTAAATTGAGAACACAACACATGTTGTAATTTAAGATCTAGATCTAGGCATACTATATATGACGGTTTATGATTTGGAAGAAGGAGAATTATTGTATGACAACATATGACTTGTAATTTGGGAACATAATGCATGTTATAATTCAAGATCTGATTTTGTGGACATAATACATGTTGTAATTTAAGATCTAGTTTTGGGGGCATATTTTATATGACGATCTATGACTTGGAAGAAAAAGGATATATGATTTAGGCATAAAAGATCTATATTAAAATAGGATAACTATTAATTGTGAATATGCCTAAATGGGGATTTTGGATATTTGATATACGCTGAAATCAAAGGCTATAATTTGGCATAATTCATATTGTATATCATGATTTAGGGTTTTTGGAAAATATTCTGTACTATGTAAATTTAATTAGAAATTTGGGGCATATGTTATATTGTGAATTATAACCATAATTTAGGCATGTAAAATTAGGCTTAATTTTATGACTAAGCGAGGTATGTCAATGGAATTTTAAGGGATGATTAAATCTGTTAAATTGCCTAATCTGCTAAATCTGTTGAAACTGAATACGGTAATTTGGGGTATGAAAATCTGTAGGCTCGATCTAAAATTGAGCAAAACATGTTAATAGAACTTTGGATAATCTGTTGTAATGTGTAAAGAAGTTTAGTTGGAATAATTAGTCTGATATTGGCATAATATGTGAATGAATACTTTAGCTAAAATAAGAATGCTGAGACACGAGGTTAGACTCTGTTTGCGGTAGAAGCCTACCCAGACCTAACCGGCTTAACGAGCAACCGCAAACTGTCAGTCTAATATGAGAGTTCGTAGGCATAAAGATGCTTAGACACGAGGTTAGGTCTGGCTTGCGGCAGAAGTCTACCCTAAACCGCCCAGCACATCCAGCGACTACAAGCTACCGACCTAATGTGTGAGGTCTATGCATTAATATTTAATTAATGCAAATCTAAGATAAATGTGATACCTAAAATGTATTGGGTGGATAGGGTTAAAACAATTGGACTGATGAAACTAATGAACCCGTTTGAAAATCTGTAGGCCCAATATAAGGTTAGGTGAAACAATCTGTAAGTCTGTTAATCTGTATATCTGATCCATTACTCTGAAAACTTGTAAATCTGTATATCTGGTCCGTTAGTCTGAAAACTTGTTAACCTGTTTGTCTGATCTGAGAACTAGTTAATTTGGACTTTGTACATCTGAAATCTATAAGCAAGTTAATCTGAAATCTGTTAGTCTGGGGACACAAGGTTAGGAGGGGTAATTACTTGTGTCATCTGTTGTTTGGGACCCATATTAGTCAGTAACCCTTTCTGGTATCAAAATTATGACCCAACACTAGGTAGGGGTCCAGGGCACGCTTACTGAACTAATTGTAAGAGGTTCACTCTGATAATGACGAGGGGTGTTGATGGCGCATTCCAACTGGGTCATGTGCATGCATGGATCCGGTCTGCTCTGAGGATGTAAGAAACCGTGACATCTATAAATAGGTCTGTGTCTATAAGTTGCCACTTTACGGAGTGATACACCATTCTGTGGAGCCGACACAGGGTTTTTATGTATTAGGGAGCCGATCGCTTGGGGTATAATTTAGGGTACACTTAGTTCTATTTGTTTCTATTGGGGTACCGTCTGTTTCTGTTAGGGTCGTAACACCTGTCTGTTTCTGTATGGTACCGTCTGTTGGGGTGGTAAAGGCCCATTACTAGTGTGCACCTAATTCTAACATTCTGTTTTCGTAGGGAATATTCTGTTTCTGTCTCTGATTCCGTTTCTGCTTCTATTTCCATACCATTTGTCTCTGTTCGGGTGGTAAAGGCCCATTACTAGCTTTCTTTTTCTGTAACTGTCTGTCTCTGTTCGGGTGGTAAAGGCCCATTACTAGCATTCTGTTTCTGTACATCTGTCTCTGTTAGGGTGGTAAAGACCCATTACTAGCACCGTGTTTCTCAAGAGATCATTTTATTTTTTGTTTAGATATTAGGACAACATATGATACTGTTATACTAGTATTAGTGCAGAGAAGTGAAAACCAAGTAAGAAGCTTAGTTTAGTCTATATCATTCAGTCTCTTCGGTTAACCTGCTACTCCTGTTATGGTTATCTCTCATCCAGTTTTATTTACATGTCATGATACTGTTATCTGTTTATATGCTGAAAGTCACTGGACTCACTAGACTTATGTCTGACCTAGTTTGTTTTGCCTCTTTTCTTCCGTTTCCCCCCAAAGGTTCTCAGGGTGGAAACATAAGAGCTTGATTCAGGTTCCATCTGCTTGAAGTGCTTGAAATATTGCTTGGCTTTGATTCTACCTATTTATGGCATTCTCTGTTGGGGATTATGGCTTTAAAATTATGCATTGTGAAGGATTTTGTATAAGACTGATATTTGTGTACTTGGGTTTTGGTATTGTGATGTAACCAAACTTATTTCTGTTTCTGCTGTAATAAAGTTATAAATTTTTCAAGTACTACTTTACATATCTATCTTGTAAATTTCTGTTCTGTTTACTTATAACATTCCACCGAAGTTAAGGCATTTCCTTTGCGAGTGACCTTAACGGAAGTGGGGTGTTACACTTGGTATCAGAGCTGAAGGTTACCAAATTTGATAAAAAGTTTTTGAAAACTATTTTCAAAAAAGTTTTAAAAAGGAAGTATTTTCAGAAGGAAAGTTTATTTTGAGAAACATAGTCCCTAAAGCCATATATCTATCTTTTGATTTTCTGTTTAATCCTTGTTTCCTTTTTTTCTGATCTCTGGGGCTCCTGGCTTTCTGGGAGGTAACCTCATCGCGACATGGTTCCGTAGGCATGATGAGACTACGACGCTTGTCAAAGGGCAAAGAAGTGCCTAACTTCCATCTGTAGTCATAGTAATTTCACCTACGGCTAATCCTCTTTCAAGCTTCGTAGGGTTTTCCACGCGATGGGGGCAACTTTAGAGAAAGACTTGTTAACATGTAAGAAGACTGGTTGTTTGCAGTGCAGTGAGACCGGACATCTGATCAAGGATTGCCCCAGAAGGCAAGGGCAAAGGGCAGAATCTTCTGAAAGGTAGGTGAATGCTTTCGTAGTTGGTGGATATGATAGAGGTGGAAAATTTTCCATAGAAAGTTTAATTTCCTTATTGGATCATTCTGGCATTTTAATTATGTAGTTGAGTCTCTGCACTTTAATACTTGTCTTGTTTCTGATCCCGCTATAGTCTCAAACCCCATAAGGGTTACGACTCATCTGTTTGTGATAGGTTGGGGTTTGAGGGCATCTGTGTTGGCATTAAGTTGACTATGATGCATACATTCTGGGTTTTTGTGGAATATATCATGCTTAGTTTCCTGAGAATCATTTGATAATCTGATCTGTACTAGTAATCTGTGAGTATCTGAATATTTCTGAAAAGGATAGGGGTCTTTACTCGAAGCATGAAGTAGATTTCCAATTTTGACATTATTTTATGGGAGTAATTATTTGCGTGTCAATCTGATGTTGATTTCGGTCTTTGGGGTTTATATCTAGTGATTTATTCTCTTAACCGATGTCTAACGGGAACAGAACTTTTGTACTTCCTTCTATCACTCGCATGTATCCTATCGATCAATTCTTCGACCTTTAGGTAGAAACAAATGGGTGTAAACATGTGTTTGAGATATGTTATGTTTGATGGTTGCAAGTGGATGCAAGTGGTTGCAAGTGGCTGCTCCTGGATGCATATACACACACTAGGCACGAGATCGGCTCAAAAACACTCTCATACTGCATATGGATGTGTGTGTATTTTTCATGTTTTGTGGATGCAAAATGATGGACTCATCACATGGATGTTGCATTTGGATGAATGGTTATGCACTCATACAGAAATGATGTGTATCAAATAGGGTTTCTTGCATACATAATTGAACTCATGGCACAAACATAATTCGCGTTAAGGAGGTCAACTGAATCAGTGGACCTACTGATCTTTGCATTAGATAAGAGACATATACACACACTTTTGCATATGAGAATACAACATTAGAAGTTTTCTAAGGACAATGGATGCTTGTGGATGATGGTTGAGTAGATGGGTGATTGGATGGTAGGACACATTCTTCTTAATTTGAAGATTTCGGGGACGAAATCCTTTAAGGGGGGAGAATGTAGCACCCCGTATTTTCTGTGAATATAAAAGTAACAAAAAAAGTATAATTAATTTTTAAATGAAGAATTATGGAAAATGGGTTACGCTATTGCGTTCGTCTCGAAATTCTGCTTGAGGTAGAGTCCAAGTTTGCGTAAATCGGACTCCGCATGAAGAAGTTATGACACTTAGAAGTTTCAGCCCGAATTCAAATTCAAAGTTTCGAAATTCAAATCACACACCCGGGCTGGGCAGGAAAATTCCCGCCCAGGACCCAGGTCGACCAGGGGGTCGACCTGGGTAGAACAGGTCGACCATGGGGTCGACCTCCCCCTCCCCCTTTTTCCAGATCCGTGGACAAATTTGTTTTTCTGCATTTAGACGCCCGTTCCGACCAGATTCGTTGCTCCTAAGCTATTTAAACACCCCAAACCTCACTTTCTCTCCACACAATTTCATTACGCCTATACTCTGCCCTAATTCATATTAAAATAAATCAATGGCATCGCTACTCTACTGAAATCTAAGCTAGAACAAGTGCTCCTTCTTCTTCCAATCTGAATAGGATTAAAAGAGAACAACTACAACCCTTTTTCTTTTAGAATCCAACCAAGGTGAGTACAGTTATTTTCAGATATGAAATTTAATGATGATCTTAACAAGGTTATAAATCTAAATTGGAGATTATGCATATTCCTATTTATCAGATCTGTTTTTCTGTGTAGATCCATTTTATTCATGTTTATCAGATCTGTTTTTCTGTGTAGATCTATCTTATTCCTGTTTATCGGATCTGTTTTTCTGTGTAGATCTATCTTATTGTAACTATTCTGTATCTCTTCCTTCCTTCTGTTCTATAGCCAGGCTACCACGAGCCTGAGCCAAATCTCATACGAGATGAACGCACGAACGCTAAATTTGGGGAAAATATTGAATGATGCATAATTGGACATAACTGATTTGTGACTAAATTGAGAACACAGCACATGTTGTAATTTAAGATCTAGATCTAGGCATACTATATATGACGGTTTACGATTTGGAAGAAGGTGAATTATTGTATGACAACATATGACTTGTAATTTGGGAACATAATGCATGTTATAATTCAAAATCTGATTTTGAGGACATAATACATCTTGTAATTTAAGATCTAGTTTTGGGGGCATATTTTATATGACGATCTATGACTTGGAAGAAAAAGGATATATGATTTAGGCGTAAAAGATCTATATTAAAATAGGATAACTATTAATTGTGAATACGCCTAAATGGGGATTTTGGATATTTTACATACGCTGAAATCGAAGGCTATAATTTGGCATAATTCATATTGTATATCATGATTTGGGATTTTTGGAAAATATTATGTTCTATGTAAATTTAACAAGAAATTTGGGGCATATGTTATATTGTGAATTATGACCATAATTTAGGCATGTAAAATTAGGCTTAATTTTATATTAAGCGAGGTATGTCAATGGAATTTTAAGGGATGATTAAATCTGTTAAATTGCCTAATCTGCTAAATCTGTTGAAACTGAATACGGTAATTTGGGGTATGAAAATCTGTAGACTCGATCTAAAATTGAGCAAAACATGTTAATAGAACTTTGGATAATCTACAGTAACGTGTAAAGAGGTTTAATTGGCATAATTTGTATGATATTGGCATAATCTGTGAATGAATACTTTAGCTAAAATAAGAATGCTGAGACACGAGGTTAGACTCTGTTTTCGGTAGAACCTTCCTGGACCCAACCGGCTTAACCAGCAACCACGAACTGTTAGTCTAATATGAGAGGTCGTAGGCATAAAGATGCTTAGACACGAGGTTAGGTCTGGCTTAGGGCATAAGTTTGCCCGGAAATGCCCGGCACATCCAGCGACCACAAGCTACCGACCTAATGTGAGAGGTCTGTGCATTAATATTTAATTAATGCAAATCTAAGATAAATGTGATACCTAAAACGTATTGGGTGGATAGGGTTAAAACAACTAGACTGATGAATCTAATGAACCCGTTTGAAAATCTGTAGGCTCAATACAAGGTTAGGTGAAATAATCTGTAATTCTGTTAATCTGTATATCTGATCCGTTAGTCTGAAAACTTGTAAATCTGTATATCTGGTCCGTTAGTCTGAAAACTTGTTAACCTGTTTGTCTGAATTGAGAACTAGTTAATCTGGACTTTGTACATCTGAAATCTATAAGCAAGTTAATCTGAAATCTGTTAGTCTGGGGACACAAGGTTAGGAGGGGTAATTACTTGTGTCATCTATTGTTTGGGGCCCATATTAGTCAGTAACCCTTTCTGGTATCAAAATTATGACCCAACACTAGGTAGGGCTCCAGGGCACGCTTACTGAACTAATTGTAAGAGGTTCACTTTGATAATGGTGAGGGTGTTAATGGTGCATTCCAACCGGGTCATGTGTCTGCATGGATCTGGTCTGCTCTGAGGATATAAGACACCGGGACATCTGTAAATAGGTCTGTGTCTATTGGTTGCCACTTTAGGGAGTGATACACTGTTCTATGGGGCCGACACAGGGTATTTATGTATTAGGCAGCCGATTGCTTGGGGTAGAATTTAGGGTACATTTAGTTCTATTTGTTTCTATTGGGGTACCGTCTGTTTCTATTGGGGTGGTAACACATGTCTGTTTCTGTGTGGTACCGTCTGTTCGGGTGGTAAAGGCCCATTACTAGTGTACACCTAATTCTAACATTCTGTTTCCATAGGGAATATTCTGTTTCCGTCTCTGATTCCGTTTCTGCTTCTATTTCTATACCGTCTGTCTCTGTTCAGGTGGTAAAGGCCCATTAATATCATTCTGTTTCTGTAATCGTCTATCTTTGTTCGGGTGGTAAAGGCCCATTACTAGCATTATGTTTCTACACATCTATCTCTATTAGGGTGGTAAAGGCCCATTACTAGCATCGTGTTTCTGAAGAGATCTTTCTGTTTTCTGTTTAGATATTAGGACAACACCTAATTTGTTATACTAGTATTAGTGCAGAGAAGTGAAAACCAAGTAAGAAGCTTAGTTTAGCCTATATCATTCTGTCTCTTCGGTTAACCTGCTACTCTTGTTATGGTTATCTCTCATCCAGTTTTATTTACATGTCATGATATTGTTATCTGTTTAAATGCTGAAAGTCACTGGACTCACCAGACTTATGTCTGACCTAGTTTGTTTCGCCTCTTTTCTTCCATTCCCCCCCCCCCGGGTTCTCAGGGTGGAAACATTGGAGCTTGATTCAGATTCCATCTGCTTGAAGTGCTAGAAGTGCTTGAAATATTGCTTGGCTTTGATTCTACCTATTTATGGCATTCTCTATTGGGGATTATGGCTTTAAAATTATGCATTCTGAAGGATTTTGTATAAGACTGATATTTGTGTACTTAGGTTTTGGTATTGTAATGTAACCAAACTTATTTCTGTTTCTGTTGTAATACAGTTATAAATTTTTCAAGTACTACTTTACATATTTGTCTTGCAAATTTCTGTTCTATTTTCTTATAACGTTCCACCGAAGTTAATGCATTCCCTTTGCGAGTGACCTTAACGGAAATGGGGTGTTACAGATTATGATTGTGTTTGTGGTGTTTGATTAATTTGGTTATTCACACAAGTTTTAGATTTTGTTTAAATTCTCAAAAAACGCTATTCACCCCCCTCTAGTGTTTGTTTTTCCTGAACGATCCTTTCTTCATTCCTTAACAGTATCCATTCTAGTTCATGGCTTATTAAGTTTCATGAATGTGTATTGAAAGACCAGTTCATTGAGTAGTTCATGAGCAGGGGGTGGTCATGAGGGTATCGTATATTTAGTGAGCCGAGCAGGTGAACACGAGGATCAGTGATGGATGCTAAGTTGGTTGGTCCTTTTTCACTCTTTGTACTCGGATATATAATACACTAATGAGGGTCATCGTAAAGTAACATAATTTCATTGCCATGATCTAACTTTATGGATATAGGGATAGGTTACGTATGATCCTCCATACCCTCCATTCATTATACTATTTTGACTTCTATCATTTTTTGAAATTTCTTATCACTCACACCAAACTATTATCCGACTTGGGGTTTTATGCTTTACTTCTTACTTTCTTAGATACTCTTAAATGAGTAAACTTGGAAGCACGTATGAATGACACATGAAGCTATGCAGATGGACGGTAGGAGTTTATGTTTTCTCATATCTATGTTTATGCTTACTATTGCATATTCCACTGTGGGACGCTATGGATCCTTAGCAGTGCTCGATATGTTATTATTAGAGGCAGTTTATTAGTTGAGTTTATTTCTCATTATAGAAACTATATCTCTATTTTGTATAACTGTACAAGCCTATATACTCTAATCTATAGTTTATATAGTTAATATAATCACGTTTGGTGTCTGTTTGTAATGAATATTGTATTTTATTTTATGCGCTATGAGATATGCTACAGGATATATGATTGTTTGATGTTTCGTTATTTTTCTTCTCTTCTTTGATCATTTGTTTTCCTCTTTTCCTTTCCTTTTTTTAATTTTCCTTTCTTTTTTTAATCGTCTACATCACCGAATGCTCCTCCAATGCAATATTAGTTTATATGAGCACTAATGGTGTATAGCGGTCATCGCATTTGCTACCAGAGCAAGGGTTATGTGATTCACTTGATAAAGCAATCAAGTATAGACAGGTCATGAGTTATCGCCTTAGACTGGATTGAGTGTAAATCTATATAGGAGAGAGTGCACGTTTGTTAAGTAGTTCAGTTTTCAAAACTATATAGTAGCAGATGTTGTAAAAGTTGGTTTGCATAGGAGCTATTAACGTAGGTTTTTCTCTATGAGAGACTAATCATCCTTATTATAAATTTGGGATTATCTAGCATACGTGAAAAATAGTTGTTGACCACATTTTTTGAGTAGAGAAGTAGGCAAGATCGAGGACCACTAACCTTGATTTACCTTAATGTTTGTAGTGATGGTGCAAATCGTAATTTGGGATGCTCTAACTTCTTTAAATGATTATGGTGCTCAAGTGCGAAAAGACAACTATGTTGAGCTGTATATAGACCGCAAGTGTCTAGGAGATAGATGATTTCTTGGAACAGGATCAATTGTTGAGGTGCAAGATTGGATAGTTTCTTACAAGGGGACCTTCGATGAATTTGAGTGAGATGATGTAATCGGGTATACGTTGAACTTTAAAAAATTGTAAGGATGAACTTGAACTGGTGAGAGTTCTTATAGATTCAATTTAAGGATCGATTTGCTTGGGATTGGTTCATGGATTTTCGTTGAGCCTGTAGCTTGAGAGTGCCTAGGCACATTTGATGAGGTGACCAAATTACCACTATATATGGGTTGAGTTCCATATCGACTAGGTTAGAGTGCTAGACCAGTGGTTATGCCTTTAAAACATATGATACCTAAAAATTAGAGCAAACAATAGGGGCGAACAATTACCTATCGAGGTAAAGGTCTATCTATAAAAGAATTTGGTAGGATGCACATAAAGTGTTCGCTACTAAGGTGGATGACTCTTTTAGATTATTTTTTCTTAGTTGATATGAGCTGAATGAGATGATGAGCAAGTATCCACTCTTGTTTATTAGTGGCTTGTTCGATCATCTCTATAGTATTAGGGGTATTCCCTCATTAGTATTTTCGATGGAATTGCATTAATTCAGTGCAGTTAAAGAGGTGTGTCAATCACAATGTTTCATATGCTGCCTTGGTTTTTGATTGATTGGTGTTAACTCCAATATAAAACTTGGTTTAAAAATCGTGTTTTATTGCACATAAGAGTGATAGATCAGTTATATTTACAAAGTGATGGATCGGGTGATGTTTTAATATGGATCGGAGGTAAATTATAGGATGGATCAGGCATGAATTTTATGTATGGGTCAGATATAAAATGGTAGCATGGATCGGTCGGTCGTTAATGATGAATCGGTCACCTAAAGATAATGATGGATCGGCCATCCTATTTGATGATGGATCGGTCACGTTATAAACAATGGACCGGCTCTGTAGAACGTATGGATCAGTCGGTTGTTTCATACGTGTAATGGCATCACTTCAAGTACAGATCGGCTGCTGTCTTAACTTGATGGCAATCTGGTAATTTTGTGGGTTGGAAGCTTTGCAATGAAGCATAGGTCAGTCAACATTAACATTCCTATGGGTCGGTTTCAGCATTATATTCATGGATAGGCATTAAAGAAAGTGCATGGGTCGGTCTGTAGTTTTAAACGATGGCTCGATAGTGTCCCTGAATGCGTGGTAGTATTCTTATTTGGATCAACATACAATAATATAACGTGGCATCACATCAGCCTACTGTGCGAAACATAAAAGTCGCAAATGGGTATGTGAAGACCCATAAAATGCTCCAGCAAGACGTTGGATTGGTGTATGTTGCATATAGCATCATAATGTGACATGTGGCAGATTATAATATTGCATGGGAAAAATAAAAAGCACGTATGGGTCGGCCGCTATAAATGCCACGTGGATCGAATTCAGTGTATATATGGGTCGTTCTTGTTTTTACTTAAAGAAGAGGCGGTGACATCTACATAAAGAAGAGGATATGTTTCCAAGCTAAAGCTGCATGAATAAATGCACATGCGGTGGCATTTTAGTAATAATATGGGTCGGCCTGCACGTTATGACACATATGGGTTGGCAGTAACATTCATGGATCGGTCCTCCCATTTCAGCATGGGTTAGCTGCTCTTTAATATATGGATCGGCTGGAATGAACCCAGTGGCATTTTGGTAATTAAGATTACGACCGATCCATAGGCCACATACCTAAATTTCAGCTTTTCCACTCCCTCCAAACTACACCTATAAATACCCCACTTTTCCACAATTCAAGGGACCGAAATTGCTACCCCAAAGGGCTATCCAATTCATTTCTCCTCCCTCCAAATCACTCCAACTTCCGTTAATTCTCTCTCAAGCCTAGATTCAACACATAATCGTCATGGAACCAATGAAGATCATCTAAGTGTTCAAGTGGTTGAAGATCCACACAACAAGTACCACAATTCAAGTAATATCATCCATCTCTTCATGAATTCAAGTGAAACAAGAGCAAAAAAAGAGAAAATAGTGAAGATCATTGAAAATGAATGAGAAGAGTGAAGTGAATGAAATGAATGAAGTGATGTACCATGTAAATTCTTCAATGGTAATGAAAATAGATACTACGGTGGATATAGGTCAAAATTGAGACCGAACCACTTTAAATTTCCTTGCCTTTACTTTCTTTTTGTGTTGGTGGCTCCATATTCTTAGATTTACATATTTCTGAAGTGTTGCATAAAACACCTTGGAGTGTTGTGATCAATTTTTGATTTCAATAATTGCTTATGCCGTTCGGAATGACCAGTGAGTTGACATAGTTTATTGATTTATTGGACTGTATTTCTAGGTATCACTTAAGTAAATTAGTTGATGGTATTCACACCTATTCGTAGGTGAAAGGAGAGCACAATGCACAATTGATGACTATGTCGTAGGTGTTGATAATATCGTGGATTATACAATAAGGCTTGTGTATATGATACATGCATATGTCCGTAAGATGAATATAATATAACATACTAAAAGTAAATAGAAATAATTTACGCTAGAACTTTTATAATGATTTGGACCTCCCGTCTTACATCCAGTTCCGAGGCATCCGTTCAGTTTTTCACTAACTAAATCCTCTCTCTTTGCTTGCTCGAATAAGCTTATGCAAACGTATTTTTTTAACAAGCTTTTGTTCTATACAACACATATATTTGATTTCTAATACAATCCTTCCTATAATCTCCCTTGAGTGTAATATGTGCAAGTATGCATATTAATAGGAAGTAAATTTACCAAACTACTATTTTGTTAATTAATGTTTGAGGGTATTAGGTAAATAATAGCATAACAGGGAGTGTAAGGCGTAGAAAAAACAAAGAGTAGAATTGTTAATCTCAATCAAATGATTAATCCTATTTATATCTAATCAATAGTTTGTATCAATTTTTACAACCCTTAAAACAAGTTATTCCACTCTAGAGCTACAACTATTAAGGAGGAGGCACGATAAGATGAAACAAAGAGAAGTGTCTTTTCAGATATGTCATTTGCAAATGTAGTTAGACATTTAGCTAATGTAAAAAATCATGGTCTTAATTTTAAGTCAGATGTGGTTGGTAGCTCTAGATATCCGGCTTTGAATTAAAATTGTAATTTGAAACTTTGATCAGATGTTTGGTAAGTAGGGTAAAACTAGTTAAGGTTTGAAAATTATAAACAAGATAAAAATCATATGTTTGGCCTTGTGTCCCAGACATCTAACTTATTAGGGAAAGTGCAATTCGATTTTGCTTTTTTATTGTAAATAATGATTTGGACTATATGATTATTAGGATGTGTTTGATTCAAGGAAGAATGTACAAGATTTTTAAGATCATAAAATAAATATAAAGTCATATATTTGATGATATTGATCTTCATATCCTATTGGTCTATATATGTATCTCTGAAATCATTTTTAGTGCATTCTTCTTTCATCGTGTACCTATAAATAATAAAATATTTTTTCATACATGATTATATAGATGTTTTCATTGAAACTAAGAGGCGAAACTAATGATGACAACCATATAATCTACTAATCACCGTTTACAACACATAACACAACACATAACATTGTTTCCCTTGAATATGATATCTCCCTCTATCTATATGTAAACGTGTAATCTCTCCTCTTTGTCATTATCAGAAAGAACATAATGCCAAAGTTATAGCATGATCACTGATTCACATAATCAAAAATAATGACGATCACATCACAACACAGAATCAATAGTGATATATCATGAAACACCACAATAAACTTATGTTATCAACATAACATCATCACATGTTAAAAAACATAATGACATCACAACAAAATAATGCCATGGTACTCTAACGATCACAATACCAGCACCACATCAACGTAAACTTGATTGAAAACAAAACATAACAATGTAGTGCAAAAAAAAGTATGATGATTATGAAAACGAGAAAGAAAGGTACTTGTACTAATAATACTCGTTGTAGGGAAGGCTACCTGATTCTCATAATATTTATAGTAGTCTGATAGGTCATTTTGGTAGCGGTCTTTCCATTGTCGATCTGTAGTATTATATTCACCATTTTCATTTTTGTATAACTTTTCAAATAAAGCATGGTGTAAAGTTTAACCAAGTGTGGGATCAGACCAAAATCCCTTGTGTTCTTCTTTAAGTTGTTCTTGCATAGGAGACTTGCCACTTTCTTGATAACACTATTTGAGAATCCAGGAGGCAATGGTGTAACAAAATGAGTCGGAGGAACTTTTATCATTACATACCCAAGGTTGAAAAAATATTTTTCATTGTCTTTTCAAACTTAATCATATTCTTTGAAAAATATATTTCCAAGCCAATAATCTTCTTTTCTAAAGAATTTTGATTTAAAATGATAATCCATTGACTATGAAGCATCAAGTCTTGTATAAATCCATTCAGATAGAGTAGTGTGCAAGCTTTTATTAAGTCAAGCTCGAAGTGATAGACTGTTTCTTGTGGACAAGACGATGAAGGTTGATTTAGTGGTATTTGAACTTGAGGTTAAGTTGCTCGAGATTGTTGTGATTGCCTTTCTACTCATCAAAGGTAACGTGTAACACCCCGCGAATTCTATACCTGTGAAATTTACAAATTAAAGTATAATTAATTTCAAATCAAAGAACTAAGGGAAACGGGATACGCCATTGCGTTCGTCTCGGAAAAATACGCGAAATAGAGTCCGAGTTTTCGAAAAACGGAGTCCGTATGAAGAAGATATGGCCTTCGGAAGTTTTTGAATTAAATTTAAATTTCAAACAGAATAAAACAGTTTAAAAAAAAATTAAAAGTGGGGCCCAATGGGCCAGGGCGGAAGAACACCCGCCTCACGCACCCAGGTCGACTGGGCTGTCGACCTGGTCTAACCAGGTTGACAGGCCTGTCGACAGGGTTGTCGACAGGGGTGTCGACCTGGTCCAGAGCCAGGTCGAGCCCAGTCTAACCCGGCTGGCCTATTCTATGTTGGTCGATTTTCTGTGGTCTGCTTTGTCATTAGGGCTAGGTGGCAGGCTCTAATTGGTCTCTCCTTAGGATGAATGGCTACGATCAATCCAAGCAACATCAATGGTCCTAATCAGTTCATTTCCCCTATAAAAACAACCCTAGACTAACCCTAATCTATTCATTCAAAAATAAGAACAAAGCCGCCATGTTGCTGAGGAACGACTAGGGGTAGCCACCAATTGGAGAGAGGATTAGGAGGCAAAATTCTAAGGCATAAAGCAACTCAATCAAATCAAACCGCATCTTCAATCCCTAAATTAGAGAATTCATCACACCATTGTAAGTAGAGTATTACTTTGGTATGAACAAATGATTGTGTAGATATGTATACTTGATTTGTGGCGATAAAGTAATTCATATTTGTGCGTTGGAATATTGTATACGTTTGGATATTCTTGAATTATGTTATTCATGTTATAAAGAACTACATGCGGTAGTTCTATGCAAGTATACGTTTGGAATATTTCGCAAATTATTTAATCCATGTTGAAGCTACATGTATGTAGTTGATTTAAATTCATGCAAGTTTGGGGCTTTGCTACTATGCCATCATAATGTGTATTTTTATACAAACGTCATTTTTATGAAGTAATTGGAATAGGTTTGGGTTATCATAATCTATATGAAATTATGTTGAAAATTTGGCATCATGTATTAAGCCATGCTTTTGTACTAGAAAACCTATTTGCAAACTTATGAATATGGCTAGGCTATGAATGATATTTGGCATAATTGAAATCCATGATTAAGTCTATCTTGTTTATAAGAATTATATGATGACATATGTGGTACATAGCTAGGTTAGATTCAAAAATCCCTTTTTGCAAGTTTACATGACTAAAGTAAAAATCATGATTTCATGTTAGAAATATTTATGCCATGCTTATGTTTGACATTATGCCTAAATAAAAGTATAGGTTCATGTTGTAGTTATGACTATGTGTCAATAATGATACCCAATTTAGATTCTTATCTCAACTACAAGTTCACATGCTTTGATTCATGTCACCTATGCTTTATGACCAAAGTATATGTCACTACTATGCAAGTACACCCGTTTCTATTTTGTATTTCCAACGTCATATTGCAAGTTCATGCGCTCACCTTCCCCTCTTTGTGTATGTAATCACGCTTTAAGCCTCCCCTTTTCGCATGGCTAAGTTGGGCTTTAAAAGGCTAAGCCCAACATATATATAATAAACGGACGTGTTAAACGGGGGAAAATAACGTTGGGTTAAAATTACTAATGAATGAAAATATAAAATAGAAGGGCCCAAATTCAAGTATGGGTTGGGCCCATGATTGGTGTAACCTTTGCACCATTAACTTAATAATTGGCCGCAAATATTTACATATAAGAAAAAAAATAAAGAAAGACAAAATATGTAAATGTAGAACATACGATGTGTTTAACCCGAGGTTGGATTGAGTTGTGATGTAAACCTGCCCGGAACCGCCCGGCTGTCCAGTAGTCACAACAATACCTATCCAATGTGGGAGGTTAAACATGGAGCCCAATAAGGACCCGAGGTTAGACTGAGTTGTGGCGTAAGACTTCCCGGAACCAACCGGCAACAGGCAGCCACAACAATACCTGTCTAATGTGAGAGGTCAGGGCCTTAATAAGACAATTAAGGCTGAGTCAGGATTGCTAGGATTAAGTGAACTAAAGACTTAATCAAAATGGAACATGCTATACTAAACGAACTGGTGGGGGTTAGGTTAGAAAACACTTAACCAACTTAGCATGTTGGCTAGAGATAGAAAACCTAGTAACGGGGGGACCCTTTTCAGCAGTAACCCTAGAAGGTGTATCAGAAAACCCTGAAACTAGGCAGGGTGGGGCACGATTACTGGGCTGATTGTAAGAGGTCAAATCGACGGCGGTGGTGTAGCAGTGTAGGTTCTAACGGGGTGCGGGCGTGCACACACTCCGGCGCAGAAAAATAAGGCACTGGACACCAGTAGCATACCTGTGCACTCTAAGGTTGTGTCGGGCCGCCACCATGGGACTTGATACACCCCATGGTGGGACCAGCATAGGTAACTACAACATCGGGGGCCGTAAGACACATGTAACTATGCGAGTAGGAGCCGATCATCATAATGGATCACATCACCCTGATTTATGGGGTGCCAGTTGGAAACTAGTTTATATGGGTTCAGAGATTAACATGGGGTACGATAGTATATTCGACCCTAGACAACTTAACCAAGTTTATAGTGCTTGCCCACTTCTTGTTTATACTTATCACACCCAGTTCTTTATTCATAGACAAAATAGTACTAGACTTACTCAGGCTTTATGTCTGACTCTACTTTTCTTTCGTCTTCTTTTCTTCCGTTCCCCCCCCCCAAGGTCCGCAGGGAGGGAACACAGCAGCTTGACCAACCTTAACATCCAGCTTGAAGAGGAGAAATGTATTGCTTAGACTTTCCTGTTTTGAACTATGGCTTTGGACAATCCACTATGGGGACTTTTGCAGTTTATCTATGTTTTATTTATGCTTCTTTAAATAATGTACTCAAGACAGATTATGAAGGAGTTATGTTATGTTTTTGGGAAAAGATGTAAGACAATCATGGTGACGTTTTGTAACACGTATTTGCTTTTATGAAATAAAAGTTTGTTGTTTTTCCGCTGTTTACAAATATGTGTTCTTATATCTGTCTTGTATATCTGTGAACTTATACTTATAAACCTCCACCAAAATTAGGGCATTCCCTTTGAGAGTGACCCTAACGGAGGTGGGGTGTTTCACTTGGTATCAGAGCATAGGTTTACCAGATAAGATAAAAAGTTTTGAAAAAAATTATTTTCAAAAAGGGAATTTAAAGAAGCATTTTTAAAAAGAAAAATATTATTTTATTTTAAAAGGCAAAGTCCACTCCCCAAAGCCATAGGTACTATCTCTTATCCTTCGTTTTGAATCTATCCTTTTTGTTTCAGCATGTCTGAAGACCTTAACTTGCCAGAAGGGGTGCCAATACCTGGTTGGTTTAGACGGTTCTTAGAAGCAAGAGCCACTCAGCCAGGTCCTACCGTTCCTCCTCCCCCAGCTGCAGGAAATCATCCAGCTGCAGCGGCACCTTTTCCTCCACCTCCTCCTCGGGGAAACACATTTGCTAAGATATGTAAAGATTTTAAAGCTATGGGAGGAAGGGATTTCCATGGAACTGAGTCCTTCGTGGCAGCTAGAAATTGGCTGAAAGAAACGGAGGACCTATTCATCATCTTTGAGGTAGAAGATAGACAAAAAGTACAATTGGCAGTGTGGCTATTGAAGGGCGAGGCTTCCTACTGGTGGGAAGTCACTAATGCTGAAAGACCAGTGGAGACACGGGAGGACTTTTGGGCAAGGTTTGAGACTAAATTTCTCTCAGATGCGGAAAGAAGTTTGCAGTTGGAAAAATTCTTATTTCTTAAGCAAGGGGACAAGACAGTCAGAAAGTATGTGAATCAGTTCGATGAGCTGGCTAGGTTTGGGCTTGACCTAGTCAATACCCCGCACAAGAAGGCTCTCCGTTTCGTCAAAGGGTTGAATGAGCCATTACACAGTTTGGCCATGACCCATATACCCATGGGAGCCACGTATGAAAGATTGGTGCAAATGGCATTGCTGAATGAAGAGGATAAGGGCAAGAAGGAGACAAAGGCAGAAATCTCTCAAGGGAAGAAAGAGGGTTTGCAGCCTAAGAAGACAGACTTTAAGAAGGGCGGGAAAGGCAACAAAGAGAAGAGGAAGTGCAATTTCTGTGGCAAAGTGGGGCACTTAGTAAAGGACTGCCGGAAAAAGAAGGCCAAGGAGAATGGTGGGTGCTTTTCTTGCGGTGAGACAGGCCACAGGGATAAGGACTGCCCAAAGAAACGAGGACAGGGGCAGAGGGCTGGATCCACCCCAGGGGCACAGGTTCATGTGCTGGAAGCGCCACCTCTGCAACAACGAGGTATAAATACTTCTGTAGAAAGTGTAGTTTATCTTTATGATCACCCCGTTCGCACTTTATTTGATTCTGGCGCATCACACTCCTTTATCTCGTCTGCTTTAGTAGAATATCTGCACCTAAAAACTAGTATGGTAGAGGACCCCTTAATTGTTTCAAACCCAATTGGGGGCCCAGCTCATTTGTCTATGATCTGTGTGGGATTGAAAATTTCTATTCTAAGTGTAGAATTTCAATGTAGTGCCTTTGTTTTGGGCTTTTCGGGTTATGGTTTGATTTTGGGTATGGATTGGCCATCCAGTAATGGGGCCATCCTTGATTGTGAGAAAAGGGTTGTTAGGCTCCTAACCCAGCTCGGTAATACTTTGGAAATTTCTTGTAATCCCTCGTATGCGGTTATGCTTAGTTATCTTGAATCGCTAGATGCCTCTGTTGAAAATTTGCAATCAGTTAGAGTAGTCCGGGAATATCCGGATGTCTTCGAAGAGGTGAAGGGCTTGCCTCCGAAGCGGGAAATAGACTTCCGTATATATCTTGTAGATAATGCAAAGCCCGTTGCGTTTCCCGTTAGACATATGGCTCCACGAGAAAGGAAAGAGCTCAGTAAACAGATTAAAGAGCTTCTAGAAAAGGGGTTCATTAGGAGGAGCATTTCAGAATAGGGCGCTCCAGTGGTGTTCGCTACAAAGGCGGATGGTTCACTTCGTCTATGTGTTGACTATAGGGAGCTCAACAAGCTAACGAAAAAGAATAGGCACCCTCTCCCTAGAATTGACGATTTGTTTGACCAGCTTGTAGGAGCGTCTGTTTTCTCCCAACTCGATTTAGCAACCGGTTTTCATCAGCTAAGGGTGGCTGAAGATAGCATCGATAAAACGGCGTTCAGAACCCCAGACGGCTTCTTTGAATGGCTTGTCATGCCTTTCGGCTTGACAAATGCACCTGCTTACTTCGTGGACCTGATGAGTAGGGTATTTAGAGACTTCCTCAACAAATTCGTAGTGGTCTTCGTAGATGATATCCTTATCTTCTCAAAGAATGAAGAGGAACATGCTCAGCACTTAAGGGCAATCATGGAAACTTTGCGAGTCCATCAACTAAAAGCCAAATTCTCCAAATGCCACTTTTGGAGAGAAGAGGTGAGGTTCCTTGGGCACATAGTATCCAAACAAGGATTAGCAGTGGACCCTGCTAAGGTAGTGGCGGTACAGGACTGGAAGACACCAAGGAATGCGACTGAGGTCCGAAGCTTTCTAGGGCTAGCGGGTTTCTATCGAAAGTTTATAAGGGATTTTGCGAAAATCTCAGCGCCGCTCACGAAATTGACCAAGAAGAATCTAGTGTTCAATTGGGATTTGGATTGCGAGTTTGCTTTCCAACGACTGAAAAGGGCTCTTACAACAGCCCCAGTCTTGACGCTGCCAGATGGGAGCAAGATGTTCACTGTTTATACGGATGCATGTGGGACAGGGCTAGGCGCCGTCTTAATGCAAGAAGGAAGGGTAGTAGCTTATGGCGGGAGGCAGTTGAAGGTGCACGAAAAGAACTACCCAACCCACGATCTTGAGTTAGCCGCCATCGTCTTTGCACTCAAGTCTTGGCGACACTATCTCCTAGGTGAGAAGTTCGAACTTTACACTGACCATAAATCGTTGAAATATCTTTTCTCGCAGAAGGATCTTAACTTGAGGCAACAAAGATGGATGGAGTTTCTTGCCTCGTACGATTTCGAAATCTCCTACACTCCGGGCAAAGGCAACGTAGTAGCAGACGCGTTGAGCCGAAAGAAATTGACCCTAAGCCCGTTGTTTGTTGAAAGACAAAGCCTAGAGTTTATAGCCAGCTTCGACTTTAGGCCTTCCTCCGATTTCGTACCAGGCTTACTAGCATCTCTCGAAGTGCGCCCAACTTTAGTGGATTCAGTAGGGACAGCACAACGCGAAGACCCTCAACTTGTGGAAATAATTGATAGGCTAATTAGGGGTGAGACTTCAAGTCACCTCAATAGATACTCCATCGACGATAAGGGTTTGCTAAGGCGAGACGGAAGACTATGCGTCCCACAGACAAAAGATTTAGTAAAGAAGGTTCTCGAGGAAGCACATCACTCCAAGATGACGATACACCCAGGCGGAGATAAAATGTACAAAGACATAAAAAGGACTTTCTTCTAGAACGGCATGAAAAAGGACGTGGCGGAGTTCGTTTCTAAGTGCATGGTGTGCCAACAGGTTAAGGCGGAACAGAAAAAGCCTGGCGGACTGTTACATCCTCTGGAGGTCCCGCAGTGGAAGTGGGATAGCATATCAATGGACTTCATCGATGGGCTGCCTAGGTCTAGGAGAGGCAACACTAGCATTTGGGTAATAGTGGATAGGCTTACTAAAAGCGCCCACTTTTTACCTGTCAAAAGTAAAAGAACTGCCTCATCCCTAGCATCACTTTACCTCAAGGAAATCGTTCGACTCCATGGAATACCATCTAGCATTGTTAGTGACCGAGATCCCATCTTCACCAGCGAGTTTTGGCGGAGTCTGCAAGAAGCAGTAGGAACGCAGTTATGCTTAAGCACAGCCTATCATCCCCAAACTGACGGCCAAACAGAGAGAGTGAACAGAGTTTTGGAAGACCTTTTAAGACTATGCGTCCTTGACTTCGGAGGGACATGGGAAGACCACCTTCCTTTGGTGGAATTTGCCTACAACAACAGCTATCAAGCAACCATCGGAATGGCGCCCTTCGAAGCTTTATATGGAAGACCGTGCCGATCGCCCACTTGTTGGTGGGAGTCTACTGATAAGCTCATACTTGGACCAGACATGATCCGAGAGACTTCAGAGAAAGTAGACTTAATACGAAGAAGGATGAAGACGGCCCAAGACAGACAAAAGTCCTATGCCGACAAGAGAAGGACCGACCTTGAATTTGAGGTTGGAGACAGAGTTTTTCTCAAGGTATCGCCGCTAAGAAACGTTGTTCGTTTTGGAACCACAGGAAAACTAGCACCAAGGTTCGTAGGGCCATTCCCTATCATCGAGAAAATTGGGAAAATGGCCTATAGATTAGAGCTACCCGAGAAGTTGGCCGGAGTCCACAACGTTTTTCACGTTTCGCATCTCCGAAAATGTCTGCATGAGTCTGCTGAAGTGGTAGAGCCAAATATCCTCGAAGAGGCCGAAGTGGAACGCGAAGCAACCATAAGAAAAGTTCCAAACCGTATATTAGGAACGGAAGTGAAGAAGCTACGCAACCGTGAAGTCAAGCTCGTCAAAGTTCAGTGGAGCGACGCCGAGGGAGACGCGACTTGGGAAACTGAAGCTAGAAAACGCACTGCCTACCCTTTTCTGTTCGAGGGTACATCCTTGATCTTTCCTTTTCCTTAAGTTGTGCTTTTATCTATCTTTTTAGGTATATTTCCTCGACCTTATCTTTTAGGTAGAAACCCTTTGGATGGAAACATGTAGTTGAAACATGTTATGGATGATGGTTGCAAGTGGTTGCAAGTGATTGCTAGTGGTTGCTCGTGGTTGCATATACACACACAATCTAGGTTTTAGATCGGCTCAGTCACTCCATATTGCATATGCATATATGTTTGCATTCATATGTGGTTGAACTTTGATGTGTGATCATGTGGATGTTGCATTTGTATTGAATGATTGTGCACTCATGTAGAATCATGAATAGGAAAATTTGCATACATAATGGATTCATGGCACTTACATAATTCGCATTAAGGAGGTCAACTGAATCAGTAGACCGCCTGATTTTGCATTAGATAAGTACATGTACACACACACTTCGCATATGATCATGAAGCATTAGAAGTCTTTTAAGGACAATGGATGCTCGTGTTTGATGGTTGAGTAGATGGATGATTGGATGTTAGGATATACATTCCTCCAAACTTGAAGATTTCGGGGACGAAATCCTTTTAAGTGGGGGAGAATGTAACACCCCGCGAATTCTATAACTGTGAAATTTACAAATTAAAGTATAATTAATTTCAAATCAAAGAACTAAGGGAAACGGGATACGCCATTGCGTTCGTCTCGGAAAAATACGCGAAATAGAGTCCGAGTTTTCAAAAAACGGAGTCCGTATGAAGAAGATATGGCCTTCGGAAGTTTTTGAATTAAATTTAAATTTCAAACAGAATAAAACAGTTTAAAAAAAAATAAAAGTGGGGCCCAATGGGCCAGGGCGGAAGAACACCCGCCTCACGCACCCAGGTCGACTGGGCTGTCGACCTGGTCTAACCAGGTCGACAGGCCTGTCGACAGGGGTGTCGACCTGGTCCAGAGCCAGGTCGAGCCCAGTCTAACCCGGCTGGCCTATTCTATGTTGGTCGATTTTCTGTGGTCTGCTTTGTCATTAGGGCTAGGTGGCAGGCTCTAATTGGTCTCTCCTTAGGATGAATGGCTACGATCAATCCAAGCAACATCAATGGTCCTAATCAGTTCATTTCCCCTATAAAAACAACCCTAGACTAACCCTAATCTATTCATTCAAAAATAAGAACAAAGCCGCCATGTTGCTGAGGAACGACTAGGGGTAGCCACCAATTGGAGAGAGGATTAGGAGGCAAAATTCTAAGGCATAAAGCAACTCAATCAAATCAAACCGCGTCTTAAATCCCTAAATTAGAGAATTCATCACACCATTGTAAGTAGAGTATTACTTTGGTATGAACAAATGATTGTGTAGATATGTATACTTGATTTGTGGCGATAAAGTAATTCATATTTGTGCGTTGGAATATTGTATACGTTTGGATATTCTTGAATTATGTTATTCATGTTATAAAGAACTACATGCGGTAGTTCTATGCAAGTATACGTTTGGAATATTTCGCAAATTATGTAATCCATGTTGAAGCTACATGTATGTAGTTGATTTAAATTCATGCAAGTTTGGGGCTTTGCTACTATGCCATCATAATGTGTATTTTTATACAAACGTCATTTTTATGAAGTAATTGGAATAGGTTTGGGTTATCATAATCTATATGAAATTATGTTGAAAATTGGGCATCATGTATTAAGCCATGCTTTTGTACTAGAAAACCTATTTGCAAACTTATGAATATGGCTAGGCTATGAATGATATTTGGCATAATTGAAATCCATGATTAAGTCTATCTTGTTTATAAGAATTATATGATGACATATGTGGTACATAGCTAGGTTAGATTCAAAAATCCCTTTTTGCAAGTTTACATGACTAAAGTAAAAATCATGATTTCATGTTAGAAACATTTATGCCATGGTTATGTGAACAAATTTAATTATACTTTAGTATTAGTCACAAAAGTAGACACCTTTGTAAGCATGTAGTAGTCTTATGAACATGATTTGATTATGTTTGACACTATGCCATGCTTATGTTAGAAATATTTATGCCATGCTTATGTTTGACATTATGCCTAAATAAAAGTATAGGTTCATGTTGTAGTTATGACTATGTGTCAATAATGATACCCAATTTAGATTCTTATCTCAACTACAAGTTCACATGCTTTGATTCATGTCACCTATGCTTTATGACCAAAGTATATGTCACTACTATGCAAGTACACCCGTTTCTATTTTGTATTTCCAACGTCATATTGCAAGTTCATGCGCTCACCTTCCCCTCTTTGTGTATGTAATCACGCTTTAAGCCTCCCCTTTTCGCATGGCTAAGTTGGGCTTTAAAAGGCTAAGCCCAACATATATATAATAAACGGACGTGTTAAACGGGGGAAAATAACGTTGGGTTAAAATTACTAATGAATGAAAATATAAAATAGAAGGGCCCAAATTCAAGTATGGGTTGGGCCCATGATTGGTGTAACCTTTGCACCATTAACTTAATAATTGGCCGCAAATATTTACATATAAGAAAAAAAAAGACAAAATATGTAAATGTAGAACATACGATGTGTTTAACCCGAGGTTGGATTGAGTTGTGATGTAAACCTGCCCGGAACCGCCCGGCTGTCCAGTAGTCACAACAATACCTATCCAATGTGGGAGGTTAAACATGGAGCCCAATAAGGACCCGAGGTTAGACTGAGTTGTGGCGTAAGACTGCCCGGAACCAACCAGCAACAGGCAGCTACAACAATACCTGTCTAATGTGAGAGGTCAGGGCCTTAATAAGACAATTAAGGCTGAGTCAGGATTGCTAGGATTAAATGAACTAAAGACTTAATCAAAATGGAACATGCTAAACTAAACGAACTGGTGGGGGTTAGGTTAGAAAACACTTAACCAACTTAGCATGTTGGCTAGAGATAGAAAACCTAGTAACGGGGGGACCCTTTTCAGCAGTAACCCTAGAAGGTGTATCAGGAAACCCTGAAACTAGGCAGGGTGGGGCACGATTACTGGGCTGATTGTAAGAGGTCAAATCGACGGCGGTGGTGTAGCAGTGTAGGTTCTAACGGGGTGCGGGCGTGCACACACTCCGGCGCAGAAAAATAAGGCACTGGACACCAGTAGCATACCTGTGCACTCTAAGGTTGTGTCGGGACGCCACCATGGGACTTGATACACCCCATGGTGGGACCAGCATAGGTAACTACAACATCGGGGGCCGTAAGACACATGTAACTATGCGAGTAGGAGCCGATCATCATAATGGATCACATCACCCTGATTTATGGGGTGCCAGTTGGAAACTAGTTTATATGGGTTTAGAGATTAACATGGGGTACGATAGTATATTCGACCCTAGACAACTTAACCAAGTTTATAGTGCTTGCCCACTTCTTGTTTATACTTATCACACCCAGTTCTTTATTCATAGACAAAATAGTACTAGACTTACTCAGGCTTTATGTCTGACTCTACTTTTCTTTCGTCTTCTTTTCTTCCGTTCCCCCCCCCCCCCAGGTCCGCAGGGAGGGAACACAGCAGCTTGACCAACCTTAACATCCAGCTTAAAGAGGAGAAATGTATTGCTTGGACTTTCCTGTTTTGAACTATGGCTTTGGACAATCCACTATGGGGACTTTTGCAGTTTATCTATGTTTTATTTATGCTTCTTTAAATAATGTACTCAAGACAGATTATGAAGGACTTATGTTATGTTTTTGGGAAAAGATGTAAGACAATCATGGTGACGTTTTGTAACACGTATTTGCTTTTATGAAATAAAAGTTTGTTGTTTTTCCGCTGTTTACAAATATGTGTTCTTATATCTGTCTTGTATATCTGTGAACTTATACTTATAAACCTCCACCAAAATTAGGGCATTCCCTTTGAGAGTGACCCTAACGGAGGTGGGGTGTTTCATAATGTGGTGAGAAGGCTTCTCATGAAGATGCATGACTTTAAATAATCTAGTACCAGTTTCATAACCAGAACTTCTTTAAAATGAGACAAGTACCTTAGCACTTGAAAAACTTAGCATGGTGCTAAGGGCACCCCAATATTCTCTTCCTAATACCGCAATTTAAAAAATAAAACTCATTAAATTTTGTATGCTTCCTAATACCACATTACCTCTCAATTCTAGTCTCTCACTCAACCAGTATTTGCCAAACTAATCATGCACTTGGCTCTAATTTGAAAATACTAATCACAAATAATCGTTTTCTAGTTCATCTTTCTTGTAGGAAAATTCAAATTCTTACCATTTGAAGCCCGAATCTCTCTCTTTCTCTTCTAGTTTTCTTAATTCAAACTTTATTCGTGGCTTTTGTATACTTAGACATGCATTCTCTTAGTCTCATTGAATTGTTGTGAGTAGAAAGATGGTTGAATTCGTTGGAAACAAAAATCATGGCGGTGAATCCAGAAATAAGGTAAATGGTGGTATGGTATCCCCTATTTTTTACATATGGTATTAAAAAGAGTGTAATGATTGTTCTTATGGTATTTTTTAGTAGCGGTAATAGGAAGAGTAAATGGGGGAGCCCTTAGCACCACACAAAACTTATAAAATTTGCATGATACAAGTGGGATAAATTGTAGTTGGTCTAGAACGAACCCAATTTTTTATTTCATCGTGAATAATTCTTCCCTGGTTTATTTCTACCCCACTAAAAATAACACATAATGATTTATGATCATAACCATATATCTGTTCATGCTTTCCTAATCAAAGAATAATCATGTGTATAAGCATTCTATTCAAAAGTCTAGCATGTGGTTGAAGAAATATATATATTTAAACTTAGGCGTTCTAGTTTCCTAAATCTCATACATGATTTCATCATGAGGTAAGGTTCTATGATCAGCCACCTCAAATAATTATATCTCTTAAAGAGGAACAATAAGGAATATTGCCAAGCTTTCCCACATTAATTTTCAAAGTTATTTAATAGACGCTTGGCCATAGCCTACCTTCTTTCTTAGATTTCCAAATTTTATCACTACATAAGTTCGCATAGAAGAGGAAATTAGCAAGTTGTTAACCTCTTTTTCATCATAATTGAAGAGAAGACGAGCTCCAATGCAACGCCCCATTCTCTAAGACCGAAACCACAACCCTACAGATGTTGAAGTCATCTATAGTATCGACTATATGTTAATCAACCACAACATTAGTAAATACAGAAGTATGAAAAACTCTATTCACATAATCTATTCAGAGAATATATAAATTGCTACAAAATATACTCCAAAAGCAACATATGATGTTGTCGCCTTGATTGATAAGAGTTTAAAATAATATGCAATTACAATATTGCTAAAACACACATCAAAACAAAACAAAACAAACATCGATGCTCCTAAATAGTTACAGCCTCCTGCTCTCCTTCAAAAGCTGATGAAGCACCTGAAAACCCTCAGCCTACTCAAAGGAGCACCTAGGAGTTAAAAGGAAAAGCAAAAACTTCGAGTCAGTCAACAGACTGATGTGAATAATAATCCTTTCTACCCGATACGTAGATATATAGCGGGACCACATCGCAATAAGGAACGGATTTCCTCTCGCAACTATTAAGCTACCTTCGGAAACATCCCTAGAACACATGCACTTCAGTTGTTAGTAAGAAACCACAATAACGTAAGTGACTTTATAAATTTGCAATAGCAACAATAATGGATTCCCCATTTTTGTTATTCCAGATTTTCTAACCTAACGGTTTCTAATGATTCTCCATCATTTTCATTCTTTTAATTCGGTTTCCCTTCCAAGTCTCGTAAGGTAACCCCCTTCCGCTAGCATTCGAAACCAAAAAACCTCCCATACTGCACGTAGAAATGGTTCTTTTCCTTTGGATTCTGCACTGCTCCGCTCAAAATAACCCCTTGCTAAACAAATGAACTATCTCTTTTCATTCAGTTGACCTCCATACTGCGTGAGGCAACGGAACCATCCCATCTTATTCATTTAATTTTCGAACTACGCAAAGAAATAGAGCTAATTTTTTATTATAATTTCCGTACTGCAAAGTAATCCATTCCTTCTTCTAATCCCCTTTCCATGCTTTGTAAGGCAACCCTCACTTACAATGGCATAGAAGGCTTATCCTTTATTTAATTGGTTTCCCCGGTTCCTTTCCTCCATTGGTTCCCCCAATTTATTTCATCCATTGGTTCCTCCAATGTACATACAATACAAACTTTTTGTCCATGGTTTCCCTAACATGTGCAATTTTCAGTGTTGTCCTACTAAATTCAATAAATATTTATCTCTGAAAGGAAATCCCATTCCTGCTCAATAAGACAATATTCTTTTACTCTGAAGGCAAACCCCTCTAGTATAATTCATTACTTATCTCTTAAAGGCAACCCCATCCATATTCGTACAACAAACAATCATTTTCTCCCAAGGCAAACCCATCCGACACCATACAATTCTCCCTAAAGGTACACCTTTTGGGTCCTTTCAATCAAGCAATCAATATGAACCTATCATCAAATCCATTAAAGCATAGTACAGAGGCAGAGACCTCTAACTCCTTCATACAAACATAAAATAAAGTACCTTTCATTGACATTACCAACACCGACAACCATTTAGGCATACCTTCAAATCCTTTATTAACAGATCTCATTTCGGCCCGCTAACCACATCTAAGGATATAAGTTTAGGAAAATAAACTTATAAAGGTATGTCATCGTAGGAAATGGATTCAAAAGTTTTTGGACTCACTTCCAGTTCCCCCGAAAAGTTAAAGTCCTTATATCAAACAATTTTCTTTCTTATAAAAGACCCCATTTATTCCTTACCAAAATGGCGGAGGCGAAATCCTGTTGTGGAGCAGTTAACTTTCAACACGTATAAGTATCAGTACCAAAGCTCCTTAGAAAGTTAAGAGGTAAATTGTCTGAATATGTCCTATACCATATATATGTATGATATTCCAAGTATTCAACGCTACCAAAAGGTGACTTCCGAGAGTATTTGAACATTGCTTCCGAAAAAGGTAGTGGCACTTACAGGAAATACATATATATTGACATATTTCCTAAAAATCATACCAAATATCTATAGTGATTTATGCGGAATTTTGATGAGGATCTAGTATTGTTTATTTAGATACCAGTGAAGTATAACAAAAAATTTATGAAATCTCACGAAAAACAAAGAACAAAAAAAAGGACACAGAAGATTTAACGTGGTTCGGATAGGAATAACTTACGTCCACGGAGACCCAACAACTTTTATTTCTCAATTAAGAAATGAGTACATAAGAGAGGAGGAAGATTACAATAGAGAGAAGAATAATGGTGGATTGCTTTCTTCATACAATAACATGACCTCTATTTATATAGAGGGATTTCTTGACCTCCAAGTAAACTTGGACCCAAGTTTTCTTGACCTCCAAGTAAACTTGGCACCCAAGTTTTCTTGACCTCCAAGTAAACTTGGCACCCAAGTTAATCCATATAGGAGCCAATTACATGATTGACAATTAATCTTTCCTTCTCTACAAATATTTGAATCATCAATTTCAACACTCCACCTTGATTCAAATATGACAGTCTTTCTTCATCATCTCATCTTCAACAATCAACATAGAAGTTGTTGGGCCTAGTGCCCCATGGCGCTCAAGTAACAGGAAGCAAACTGATCAAGTTTGAGCAATGCTCAAACTTGTCCTTCGGAAGTGACTTTGTCATCATATCTGAAGGATTACCCGAAGTACCCACCTTCAATAATTTGATCTTGCTCCATTCTTCCTCAAGCATAAGAAAGAAGCCTCTAACATCAATGTGCTTTGTCCGTGAACTATAAGCTTGATTCTCAACAAGATAAATCGCACTTTGACTATCTAAAAATAGCTTCATTGTCCGCTGCACCATTGAAAGATCATCCAACAACTGAAGTAAGTACAATCCTTCCTTTGTTGCTTCCACAATCGATATCAACTCTGCTTTGGTAGTTGACAAAGCTATGATAGATTGCAGCTTTGATCTCCATGAAATTGAGCCTATGCCAAGTGTAAAAACATAGCCCGACACTAACTTCCTAGCATCTCTATCCCCAACATAATCAGAATCATAGTATCCTCTAAGAAAGATGTCACCATCTACTCCACCATATAGCAAACCCACCGAAGAAGTGCCTCGAAGATATCTAAGAATCCACCTCACTGCTTGCCAATGTTCTTTGCATGGGTTAGAAATATATGGACTGACAACACCAACTGCATGGGCCAAATCTAGTCTTGTGCACACCATCGCATACATGAGACTACCAACAGCACTAAAATAAGGTATATTAGCAATATACGTTTTATCTTCTTCCGATGTAGGAGAATGGTCTTTCGACAACTTAAAATGAGAGCCTAAAGGAGTGTATACCAGTTTGGCTTTCTCCATCCGAAATCGAGCAAGGACTTTCTCGATGTACTACGCCTGAGTGAGCCTTAACTCTCTCCAGTTCATACCCCTGCTTATCTCCATGCCTAATATTCTTTGTACCTTTCCCAAATCCTTCATATCAAAATCTCTACTGAGCTCCGCTTTCAACTCCTTAATTTTGACCATACTCTGAGATGCAATCAACATATAACAACAAATAAATCATGTCATCATCACATCTCCTAAAATAAACACACTAGTCTTTGAAGCTTCTGGAGTATCCTTGTGAAAGCATAAAATTATCAAATCTCTTGTACCATAGTCTAGGAGACTGCTTCAGTCCATAAAGAGATTTGTTAAGTTTACAAACATAGTCTGGCCTACTACTATCAATGAACCCTTCCGGCTACCGCAAATAAATCTCTTCATCCAGATCACCATGCAAGAAAGCAGTTATGACATCAAGTTGCTCTAACTCCATGTCATAATGAGCAACTAATGCCAAGAGAATACGAATGGAAGTATGTCTAACAACTAGAGCAAAGATGTCATGATACTCTACCCCTTTCTTCTAAACTTACCCCTTTGCTACTAGTCTTGCTTTATATCTGAACTCTCCATTGCCACCGTCTTTTACTCTACAGATCCACTTACATCCTATGGCTCTTTTTTCGGTAGGAAGTGGAACCAAATCCCAAGTGTGATTTTTCCGTAAAGATTCGATCTCCTCTTCCATTGCTACTAACCAACTGGAACTGTCAACTGATGCAATAGCGTCTTTATAGTCTCTGGGCTCATCATGGACAACATTTAATGCATATGTTGCCATATCATCAAAGTTAATGTCTTTGATGCTCAAACCAACAAACTCATAAAGCCATCTGGGCTTTCTTCTTTCTCTAACAAGCCTGGTCTCTGTATGAGCTCCACCTTGAGTTTGATCTTCTATGCCAGTATCCATACTATCCTCATCAACCACGGCGTCATCAGAAACGCCATTTGAACATCTATGGAAAGAATCAACAGATGTTTTTCTTTGTGTTTGGTATTCTTCACATGTCCTTTCATCATCATCCGATGAGGAAGGCTCCACCTTCAACATAGCCTTCTCATCAAAAGTTACATGCCTGCTTATAATAAGTTTCTTGCTAATAGGACACCACAACCTATATACTTTTACTCCTCTTCTATAACCTAGAAAGTTACACTTGCGAGCTCTAGGTTCCAGATTTCCTCGACTCTCATGCATATAAGCTGGACAACCAAACACCTTGAGGAATGAATAGCTAACAGGCTCTCCTTTCCATACTTCTTTAGGGATCTTCATATCTATGGAAGTAGAAGGTGTGCGATTGATGAGGAAAGCCGCCATAGATAAAGCTTCAGCCCAAAATCCCTTCTTTAACTTAGCAGTCAATCCGAGGCACCTAGTTCTCTCCAATAATGTCTTTGATTCATCCTTTCTGCAACTCCATTGGACTGGGGGTCGCCTGGTGTGGTGTAATGCCTATTAATGCCTTCGGACTCACAATAATCGATGAATTCCTATGATACGAATTCACCGCCATTATCTGTACGGGGAACTTTCAAATTCTTCCCTGACTGCTTCTCCATCATGGATTTCCATTTACGAAATCTAGTAAAGGTTTCACTTTTACACTTTAAAAAGTATACCCAAACTTTACGAGAGAATTCGTCTACAAATGAAACAAAATACCTGGCCCCACCCAAGGATGGGCAACGGGAAGGTCCCAAACATCCGTGTGAATATAATCCAAAATAGTTTTTGCCTTATGCTCACCAACACCAAAAGAAATCTTCGTCTGCTTACTAAGAACACACTCTTCACAAAAACCAAGCTTTGAATGTCGAACTTCGTCAATCAAACCTTGCTTTCTTAGCTTATCCATGCTGCGCTCGCCAATGTGGCCCATCCGCAAGTTCCATAATCTGGAAGAATCTGAATCAGCTGAAGTAACTGAAGCTGATTCACCAACTACAGTAGTGCCCTTTAGTAAATAGAGATTTCCTGTCGTCACTCCTTTCATAACGATCATGGAACCCTTAGATATTTTCATCTTCTCTTCTTCAACTACAATCTTTAGTCCAATTCTACTCAATGCCCAACAGAAATCAAGCTCCTCCTTAAATCAAGTACATGCCTAACATCAGTAATGGTTCGAATAACACCAACAAACATCTTGATCTTTACACTACCAACACCAACCATACGGAAAGAAGCATCATTGCCCATCAGAACTTCTCCTCCATCAATCTCACGGTAAGTGGAAAAAGAGTCCCTATCAGGTGTCATATGGTAGAATGCGCCAGAATCAATCAACCATAGGATGCTCTTCCTAGAAGAGCTAGAAGATGTAAACACATTAATGTCACTCTCTATGTCTGATTTTTTCGCTGTAGAGGCTGAAGCTTTCTTTGAGTCTTTTCTTCTTCCTTCAAGCTTGGGACATTGTGCAACAAAGTGCCCGGGCTTCTATAAAATAATGGCAAGTCAATTTCTTAGCCCCCCTAGACTGGGACCTCGAAGAATTCCGTTCTTCACCTTTCTTTGACTTGCTTTGACTTCTACCTCTCTGAACAGATAAGCCTTCGGTATCACTATCAATGCTAGTGCTCACCAATCTACCTGTTAACACTTCATTATGAAGGCCAGCCTTTACATTAGAAAGGCTAATTTTACTGCTGCCATAAATCATAGAATTGACAAAAGCAGTATATTCTTTAGGAAAGGAACATAGGAGGATCACATCTTGAGCCTCATCAGTAATATCAACATCTGCTGCCTTCAGGTTCATAACTAAAGTGGTCAAGGCATCTACATGCTCCATAAGATCAGCTCCAGGCTTTATCTTGAACGAATAAAGTTGTTGTTGTAGAATAATCCAATTTGTAAGAGACTTGTCTTGATATGCATCTGATAATGCATCCCATAGTTCCTTCGCCGTCTTCTTCTGAGAAAATTCTCTAAGGACTTCATCTGAAAGACTCAACTGAATTGTTGTGAGAGCTTCATCTTCCATTTCCTCCAATTCAGCTGCATTAACATCTTTCAATTTATCAGGCGCAGAAACAACTTTAAATGTTTTCTCTTTTTTCAATACGGACTCCATCTTTATCTTCCAAGTACCAAAATCTCCTTTTCCGTCAAAACGTGTTACTCCATAATTGATGCCAGATCTTCCAACAGACTTACTAGAAGTAGCCATTAATATCCAAATAGAAACAATAACACCAGCTCTGATACCAAAGTCCACGGAGACCCAACAACTTTTATTTCTCAATGAAGAAATGAGTACATAAGAGAGGAGGAAGATTACAATAGAGAGAAGATTAATGGTAGATTTCTTTCTTCATACAATAACATGACCTCTATTTATATAGAGGGATTTCTTGACCTCCAAGTAAACTTGGCACCCATGTTTTCTTGACTTCCAAGTAAACTTGGCACCCAAGTTTTCTTGACCTCCAAGTAAACTTGGCACCCAAGTTAATCCATATAGGAGCCAATTACATGATTGACAATCAATCTTTCCTTCTCTACAAATATTTGAATCATCAATTTCAGCAATATCCATGGCATTCGAAGATTTCTAACTGTAGGTTTTACCCTAAAGCCATACCATTTTCATGTATATAAAAGCCATTTAAACTTGACAAATATAGCTATTGATTTCCTACCAATTAGCATCATAACAATCATGAAAAACCATTATGAACACGCATAACTTTTGGCTATTTCCCTAATGATCAAAACATAAAGGTAAGAGTATTATTCACCTTGATTAGTTGATGTTGTGATATTTGTTGTTGAAGTTTCTGAGGTCTAAGTCCTAGCTTTTTCTCTTTTCTTCTTCCTATCTTTAATGGTTGGCCACCTTAAGTTTTCTTTTAATTTTTGAAGTGAATGGAAAGTGAAATAAAATGTGGTGGGATATGAGTAGATATAGGGGTCGAATGTTTACCACTTTTCCCCTCTTATATGCCCTCCATATGCATTAGTTTATTTGTTTCTAAGGCCAACTATTAGTTAATTTATTAAACACAAATCTCATTTCCTCCTTCATCACATTATTCCAATTTAATTTAACCAATTAAATTCATGAATAATATTATCTAAGAATAGGGGTACTGAATACTTCCCTTGTTGAAAGTCGTCCTCAAAATTCAGTCAAGGACTAAACAAACAAAGCATTCATAACAACCCAGCAAGCAATGCTATCAAAACATATACTAGCATACCCCACTAGTGACCAATCTATAAAGCAATATAGATCTTATCAAAAGAAAAATAGGAAAAGCCTCTCTAATCCTTGCCTTCGTCTCTTATTCATCAGAACTCCATTAAACTTTCACCAATTTAACTATCTTGGTTCTCAATTTCCTTTTGTCTCTATCTATAACACGAGCCGGTTGTCTCTCGATAGTTAACTAAGGTTCCACTACCAACCCTTCCAATAATCTTGGATCAATGGTAGCGTCAGGATGTACATACTTTTGTAATTGCGATACATGAAACACATTATGGACTCCCACTGGTCTATCCGGTAGCTCCACCGATAGGTAAACTTTCCAATCCTTTCCAAAACCAGGAAAAGCCCTGGTGCAAGCTTCCCTGCTTTTCGAAATAGAAATGCCTTTCATCGATAATACCTTGATGAAAACCCTTTTTCCAATGGAGAATTCCATATCCTTACCCCTCCTATACGCGTAACTCTTCTGCTGGATTGACTTTCTCCATCCGACCCTGAATGATCTCAATCTTCTCTATGGCTTCTCTTACTAATTCTGGACCAAGAACTAGCATGTCACCTCTCTCTAGCCAACATGATGGAGATTTAAATGGCCTTCCATATAAAGCTTTGAAATATGCCATTCCTATAGTAGCATGAAGGTTATTATTGTAGAAAAGTTCCACCAAATGTAAATTTTACTCCCAAGAACCACCAAAGTCTAGAACACATGCTCTCAGAAACCCGCTAGTACCTTATTCAGCTTCTCTGTTTGCTCATCTGTTTGAAGGTGACAAGTCATACTCATCTTGAGTTTCGTTCCCATTGTCTTCTTCCAACTATTCCAAAAAATCAATTGCAAATAACAGATCCCTATATCGCTTGCTGTGACACCCCACGTCCGTTAATGTCACTTACAAAGGGAATGCATTAACTTTCGTGAAGCGTTATAGGTAAACAGAACCAGAAATATTACAAAACAGATATAAATCTGAAAATGGAACTAAAAATTTTATTTAACATAAAGCAACGTGGTCTGAAAACATCACGTATCTGAATTACATAAAACCATTACATCATTGAAACTACTGTCTTGTACTTTAAAACATTAGAGTACCTAAAAGAAGAAAAATTCCCCAATAAAATATAGCCATAGTAGCAAGGATAGGATCTTGAGCCATACATCTAAGTAGCTCCAGCAAAACGAAAGCAGAATCACGGTCAAGCCAGAGTATTCCCGCCCTAAGAACCTGAGGGGAAATGGAAGAAAGAAGAGGAAACAAAAGGTGTCAGACATAAAGTCTGGCAAGTCCAGTTACTTTTAGCAAGTAAATAAGTAAAAGTAGCATGATAGACATATAAAGTGGAGAAGAGAGAGATAACAACATATAAGGTAGGCATGACAAGGTAAACATGATAGAGTGTATACTTCTCTAAAGACTACTTTGATTCTCTGCACTGGTACTAGTATAACTTGGAATGAGATGATCCTAACAACTATTAGATGGTAAAGTTAGGCATACGTCCAGATGTATCCTAACAACTACCTTAATCGATCGGCTCCCTATTCCGTGTAGATACGCTGTGCCGGCCCCACCATAGGATGCATCACTTCCTATAGTGGCAACTGTTTGCTGATATACACGGCCATATCTACAGGTTTCACGGTCGTCTTAACCCCCTCTACCAGGCCCATGCACGCACATGTCCCCAGTCGGTTTGCGCCGCCCACACCATCCTCCTTATTTGGATCTCTTACATTCAGCCCAGTAAGCTTGCCCCAACTTCGATCTAGCTCGGTGTACTCGTTTGATACCTATTAAGAGTTACTGACTGAAATGAGTCCCACACAATTTGATACAAGCTCTCCCCCTTGTCTTGTATCCCCACTAGGATTTCCATCGGTTATGTATACCACTAGGTGTCTTTAATTACACAACCCTATCATTTCTACAAGTTATGCTTACCCTAAATTGGTGTCTTTAGTTACATAACTCTAATATTTCCATCGGTTATGTATACCACTAGGTGTCTTTAATCACATAACCTTATCGGATTAAGTTTGTGGGCCTATATGTAAATATTACCCACCCCCTCAGATTTACTTAACCCACCCACGGTTCAACCAAATTTACCCCAACTTAAGTTTATATTCATACAATCCCTATGGATTCAACTAGGTTAAGTATTTAAGGTTTATTACCATATTTTCATTTGTGGTTATGGTATGCTAGACCTCCCACATTAAGCCTACCATTTGTGGATGTTGGACATGTTGGGCGGGTCTAGGCTGACTTATTCCACAAATTGGGCTGAACCTTGTGCCTTAGCACGTCTTGTATTTGTGAACCTAGACCTCCTATATTAGATTCACCACTTGTGGTCGCTGGATATGTCATTCACAAGATATACCCAATTTCAATGTTTTTCGCTCGTTCCCAAACTAACATAATCGCATAATTTAGCGGCATGCCTAGGCTCGAAAATAGCCTGGCTACATAAAATAAAAATGGAAAGGGTAAAAGGAAGATGATGGAGATGTTTGTTCTAACAAACTAACATAAGCATATGATAGCATAATGATAGGAAAGGCATATAAGAACAGGTCAATGAACTTGTGATAATAAAACAGGTTCTAACATAGTAGGGATGTCATAATAGGCATGATTAGATCTAAATAAAGGTTTAGATGTCCAACTAATGACAGATCTAATTTAGCCACAACGTGATAGGCATAAGATGGTCCAAATAGCCAATTAGATCCATAATTAAAAGTAGATCTAATATGATAAAGGTTGAGATCCAAGTTACAGTTATAGATTCACAAATTACAATAGATCTGATATGATTCAATCACAGGCATAGATCCAAATTACAATATCATGGATTCACAAATTACAATAGATATGATATGATTCAGTCACAGGCATGGATTCAAATTTACAGTCATATCATGTTTACTTTTAATTATTTAAATCTAAAGTCAACTGAAACTCACAGTGTTCGGATCTAAAGAAATAAAAGGAGAAAAGCAGTTGATGAATCTCAGATCTACAGTTTAATCCCTAAATTTGATTGCAGAAGAAGGAGTTTTGATTCAGTCTAGGCACTAGCATCACTTAGACCTCCATTGATTTTCAGTGAAGAAAACAAGAGAAATGAGCTTGTATTTATAGTTGCCAGCCTCCAAACTGACCTAGCCAGGGGGTCGACCCACCCCTTAGGGGGTCGACCTTAACGTCGACACCCCCCTTGGGGGATCGACTCCCCTAGGCAGGAATTTTCCCGCATACCCTGAATTCTGGAATTTGAACGATTTTGAACTTTCTGGACATGATTTTGAATTTTGGACCCTGTATATATATAATTATCTTGTGCGTATACAAACTTCAAACCCTCATAACTTCTTCATATGGTGTTCGTTTTACGTAAACCAAATGTTTATCTTGACCAGAATTTCGAGACGGACGCAATGACACAGTCCGTTTCCCTTAATTCCAAATATTAAATAAATTATTATTTAATTTATCCTCTTTTAGTGTTGTTAAAATACAGGGTGTTACATTCTCTCCTAAAAGTATTTCGTCCCCGAAATCTTCAAGTTAAGAAGAATGCATATCCTACCATCCATTACTCATCTACTCATCCATCAATCACTGGCATCCATTGTCCTTAAAGACCTATAATGCTTATATGAACATATGCAAAGGTGTGTGCATATGTCCCAACACTAATGCGAAAATCAGGTGATCTACTGATCCAGTTGATCTCCTTAATGCAATGTATGTTAGTGCCATGAATCCAATATGTATGCAAATAATCCAATCTTAACATGTAAGTTCTATATATGTGCACAATCATTCGTCCAGATGCAACATCCATATGATGATACATCCATTTTCATCCATTAAAAGAAGAAAAATGCAAATACATCCATATGCAATATGAAAGTGATTGAGCCGATCTAGTGCCAAATGTTTGTGTACATGCATCCACAAGCAACCATCAGCAAACACTTGCATCCATCAAACATAACATGTCTCAAATACATGTTTACATCCATAGGATTCCTACCTAAAGGTCAAAGGTTCGATCGATAGGTTATACTTAAATGATAGAAACAAGTATAAATAAAAGCTTTGGAAAAGGAGGTTAAGATCATACCCTCGAAAAGAAAAGGATATGAGGCACAAATCTTGTCTTTGGTCTCCCAAGTTGCATCCTTTGGGTTATCTCACCACTGAACCTTCAACAACTTGATTTATTTATTGCGTAGCTTCTTAACTTCTAATCCAAGAATACGGGAGGAAACTCGTTTGACTATTGCCTCCCGTTCCACCTCTACTTTATCCAATATACACAGCTCAACTACTTCCGCGGTATCATGCAAACACTTCCGCAAATGAGAAACGTGGAAAACATCATGAACACTAGATAGTCTCTCTGGAAGCTTTACTCTATAGGCCATTTGGCCAATCCTTTCTGTTATCATAAATGGCCCTACGAATCTTGGTGCCAACTTCCCTATAGATCCAAAGCGAACCACATTCCTTAGAGGTGACAGTTAAATGAAAACCATATCTCCTACTTCAAATTCAATGTCAGTCCTTCTCTTGTCTGTATAGGATTTCTGCCTATCTTGAGCGGTCTTCATTCGTCGTCTAATAAGATCAATCTTTTCAGATGTTTCTCTAACCATATCTGGTACAAACAATAGCCTTTCTGTAGATTCCCACCAACAAGTTGGTGACCTATAGGGTCGTCTGTACAACGCTTCGAAGGGTGCCATGCCAATGCTAGCTTGACAATAGTTGTTATAGGCAAACTCTACTAAAGGAAGATGCTCCTCCCAAGTCCTTCCAAAGTCTAGGATACACAGCCTCAAAAGATCTTCAAGAATTCTGTTCATCGTTTTCCCATCGGTCTGAGGATGATAAGCAGTGCTCAAACGTAATTGTGTACCTAATGCTTCTTGCAAACTCCTCAAAATCTCATTAGTGAAGACGGGGTCACGATCTCTTACGATGCTGGAAGGTACTCCATGAAAACGGACTATCTCTCGAACATATACTGCTGCCAACCATGCTGCCATCCTCTTACTCCTAACTGGAATGAAATGGGCGCCCTTAGTAAGTCTATCTACTACCACCCAAATACTGGCGTTGCCTTTCTTTGATCTAAGAAAACCATCTATGAAATCCATAGAAATTCTCTCCCACTTCCACTATGGAACCTCAAAAGGACGAAGTAAACCGTCAGGCTTCTTTTGCTCAGCTTTGACTTGCTGACAAACTAAACATTGAGAAACAAACTCTGCTACATCTTTCTTCATCCCAGTCCAAAAGAAAACTCTGTTTATGTCCTTATACATCTTATCATCGCCTGGATGAATAGTCATCTTAGAATGATGGGCTTCTTCTAGGACTGCCTTTATCAAACTTCCAGTTTGAGGAACAGAAAGCCTTCCATCTCGTCGCAACCACCCTTTATCGTCAATGGAATATCTATTGAGGTGACTAGAAGTCTCCCCTTTACTGAGCCTATCCAAGATGTTTGAAACCTGTGGATCATCTCACTACGAAGCTCCTATTTGATCCATAAGAGTAGGTCGTATCTCTAGCGATGCAAACAAACCAGGAAAAAGCTCATTGGAGGGTCTAAAATCAAAGGTCGATATAAACACCAAGCTTTTCCTTTCAATAAACAGAGGACTTAAGGCCATCCTCTGTCTACTCAGTGCATCAGCCACCACATCACCCTTGCCAGTGGTATAAGCAATCTCAAAATCATAAGAAGCTAGGAACTCCATCCACCTTTGTTGCCTTAAATTAAGATCCTTCTGCGAGAACAAATACTTGAGAGATTTATGATCGGTGTACAACTCGAACCTCTCTCCAAGCAAATAATGATGCCACATCTTAAGTGCGAATACTATGGCAGCTAGCTCTAAATCATGGGTTGGGTAGTTCTTCTAATGGACTCTTAGTTGTCTTCCTCCATAACATACTACCCATCCTTCTTGCATCAGAGTCGCACCAAACCCCATACCACATGCATTGGTGCAAATTGTAAACACCTTATTCCCATCGGGCAAGGTCAAGACTAGGGCTGTTGTCAGAGCCCTCTTCAGTCGTTAGGAAGTAACATCACAATCTATATCCCACGAAAACGCCAAATTCTTCTTCGTCGGCCTGGTGAGTGGGGCTGATATTTTTGCGAAGTCCTTAATGAACTTCCTATAATAGCCTGCTAACTCCAAAAAGCTTCTCACCTTTGTTGCATTCTTTGGAATCTTCCAGTCTTGAACTGCAACCACCTTTGTGGGATCTACTGCTATCCCTTCTTTAGAAACCACATGCCCTAGGAATCTCACCTCCTTTCTCCAAAAGTGGCATTTGGAGAATTTTGCCTTAAGCTGATGTGCGTGGAGAGTTTTCAAAACTTCCCTCAAATATTGGGCATGCTCTTCCTCAATCCTTTAAAAGATGAAGATATCGTCAACAAAGACCATGACAAATTTATTTAGAAACTCCCAATGCACCCAACTCATATGGCGGGTGCATTCGTCAACCCAAAAGGCATTACTAGCCATTCAAAGAAACCATATGCAGTCCTAAAAGAGGTCTTATCTATACTGTCCTCAGCCACCCTCAAGTGATGAAACCCCGTGGCCAGGTCTAACTGAGAAAATACCGAGGCACCAATCAGCTGGTCGAACAAGTCATCTATCCTCGGAAGTGGGTGTCTGTTCTTCTTGGTGAGCTCATTCAACTCTCTATAGTCCACACACAACCGAAGCGAACCATCCGCCTTAGTTGCGAATACTATTGGAGCACCCCATTCAGATATGCTTCGCCTGATAAATCCTTTCTCAAGTAGCTCCCCTACTTGCTTACTTAGCTCCCTCCTTTCCCTTGGAGCCATATGGCGCACAAGCAATGCAACTGGCTTTGCATCATCTACCAAATATATGCGAAAATCTATCTCGCGCCTTGGGGGTAAACCCCAAACCTCATCAAAGACATCAGAATAATCTAGGACTACTGGAATAGAATGCAGGTCATCGATAGATGCATCAAGAGACTCTAAGAAACTAAGCATAACAGATCCTTGCAGGTCACAAGAAATCTCGAGGGCCCTCCCATGACAGGTCAGAAGCCTAACGACCCTCCTCTCACAATCCAGAATGGCACTATACATGGTTAGCCAATCCATCCCTAGAATCAAACCATAGCCCATAAACCTGAGCACATATGCGTCGCATTCAAACTCGGCGCTTAAGATAGATATCCTCAAACACCAACAAATCATGGATAAATTAGTCGAACCACCAATGGGGTTTGAAACAATAACGGAATCCACTACCATACTAGTATTTAAGTGCAGAGATTCAACCACAGAACTAGATATAAATGAATGTGAAGCGTCAGAATCAAAAAGAGTTCTAATAGGATGATTGGAAAGAGAAATCAAACCTTCCATGGAAATTTTCCTACTTCTATCTGAAGCACTAATCGCAAGAGCATGCATCTGCCCTCCAGAAGATCCTCCCCTCTGGCCTTGTCCCTATGGTCCCTGTTTCTTTGGGCACTCCCTAGCAAAGTGTCTGATCTCTCCACAATTGAAGCAAGTATTCTTCCTCCTTTTACAGTCTTTAACTAAGTGACCCTCTCACCCACACTATGACATTTCCTCTTATCCTTAGCCTTGTCATTCTTTCCACCTTTATTTTGTTGTTGCTGTTGCCGCTGTCATTTCTTAGGCCATACCTTCTTATTTTGCGTTGTTTCCTCAGCTTGTACTTCCTTCATTTCTCCCTTGTCTTCCTCATGCATCAGGGCCATATCAACAAGCCTTTCAAAAGTAGCTCCCATTGGAATGTGGGACATAGCTAACCCATAAAAGGGTTCATTTATCCCTTTAGTAAACCGCAAAGCTTTCTTATGTGGAGTTTCAACCAATTCCAATCCAAACCTTGCTAGCTGGTTGAGTTATTTCACATATTCTTTAACAGTCATGCTTCCTTGTTTGAGCGCCAAGAATGTCTCCATCTGCATGCTTTTCTCAGCTTGGGAAAGAAATTTCATTTCATATCTTTGCCTAAAATCATCCCATGTCTCTACCGGGTGTCCAACTTGGGTAACTTTCCACTAGAACGAAGCTTCATCTTTCAGTAGCCAGGCAGCTAACTGAATCTTCCTTCGATATTCCACTTCAAAGATTACGAACAAGTCCTCGGTCTCCTTGAGCCAATTCCTTGCCTCTGCAAATGTTTCGGTTCCATGGAACGGCTTCCATCCCATGGCACAGAACTCTTTGCAGATCTTAGCGAAATTATCTGCTCTTGGAGGAGGAGGAGGAGGAACGACGGGTGCAGCGGGGGGAGGAAATTTTCTTTGGCCTTCGGCATGCACCGCAACCTTTAGATACCTACGGAACTAACCAGATATCGTAACACCCTCTGGAATGTTAGGTTCCCCAGTCATGCTGAAACGAAAAGGAAAGAGATTTAGATAAAGGATCAAAAAATAATATATATGGCTTTGGGGAATATGTTTTTCAAAACAGACTTTTCCTTTTTGAAAAATGCTTTCTTTTAAAACCTTTTTGAAAATAATTTTCAAATTTTTTAATCTAATCTGGTAACCTTCAGCTCTTATACCAAGTGTGACACCCCGCGTCCGTTAAGGTCACTCATAAAGGGAATGCATTAACTTCCGTGAAGCGTTATAGGTAAATAAAAATAGAAATATTACAAGACAAAAATAAAAATGACAGCGGAATTAAAAACTTTATTTAACATAAAGCAACGTAGTCTGAAAACATCACATGTCTGAAATATATAAAACCATTACATCATTGAAACTACTGTCTTGTATTTTAAAACATCAGAGTATATAAAAGAAGCAAAATTACCTAAGTAAAATATAGCCATAGTAGCAAGGATAGGAGCTTGAGCCATACATTTAAGCAGCTCCAGCAAAGTGAAAGCAGAATCACAGTCAAGCCCGAGTATTCCCACCCTGAGAACCGAGGGGGAACGGAAGAAAGAAGAGGAAACAAAAAGGGTCAGACATAAAGTCTGGCAAGTCCAGTTACTTTTAGCAAGTAAATAAGTAAAAGTAGCATGACACACATATAAAGTGGATAAGAGAGAGATAACAACAAATAAGGTAGGTATGACAAGGTAAACATGATAGAGTGTATACTTCTCTAAAGATTACTCCGATTCTCTGCATTGATAGTAGTATAACTTGGAATGAGATGATCCCAACAACTATCAGATGGTAGACTTAGGCATACGTCCAAATGTGTCCTAACCACTACCCTAATCGATCGGCTCCCTACTCCGTGTAGATACTTTATGCCGACTCCACCATAGGATGTATCACGTCCTATAGTGGCAATCCTTCGCTGATATACATAGCCATATCTACATGTGTCACGGTCGTCTTAGCCCCCTCTACCCGGCCCATGCACGCACATGTCCCTGGTCGGTTTGCGCCACCCACACCGTCCTCCTCATTTGGATCTCTTACATTCAGCTCAGTAAGCGTGCCCCAACTCCGACCTATTTCGGAGTACTCGTTTGATACCTATTAAGGGTTACTATCTAAAATGGGTCCCAAACAATTTGATACAAGCTCTCCCCCGTGTCTTGTATCCCCACTAGGATTCCATCGGTTATGTATACCACTATGTGTCCTTAATTACACAACCCTATCATTTCTACAAGTTATGCTTACAAAAGGTGTCTTTAATTACATAACTCTAATATTTCCATCGGTTATGTATACCACTAGGTGCCTTTAGTTACATAACCTTATCAGGTTAAGTTTGTGGGCCTATATGTAAATATTACCCACCCCCTCAGATTTACTTAACCCCCCTCCCACTGTTCAACCAAAATTACTTAACCTTAACTTAAGTTTATATTCATACAATCCCTATGGATTCAACTGGGTTAAGTATTCAAGGTTTATTACCATATTTTCATTTATGGTTATGGTATGCTAGACCTCCCACATTAAGCCTACCAATTGTGGATGCTGGACATGCCGGGCGGGTCCGGGCAGACTTATTCCACAAATTGGGCTTAGCCTCGTGTCTTAGCACTTCTCGTATTTGTGCACCTAGACCTCCCACATTAGATTCACCACTTGTGGTCACTGGATATGCCTGGCAGGTCCAGATAGACTTCCACCACAAGTGCAATCTAACCTCGTGTCTAGGCGTAATTACAGTTTCTAATTACTGCAATCCTAGGCATTTCATTATTAGCCAATTTTTCCTATGTCATTATAGGTTATAGGTTTCATGCCCCTTTTTACCTAATTATGTTCATAGTAAATTATATGTCCAAATTCATATACATATACATTATTCAAATTATATCAATTTTCACCTTTTTACCAACTATGCCCGAATTCCCAATTCACAAGATATGCCCAATTTCAATGTTTTTCCCCTCATTCCCAAACTAACGTAATCGCATAATTTAGCGACATGCCTAGGCTCAAAAATAACCTAGCTATATAAAATGAAATGGGAAAGGGTGAAGGGAAGATGACAGAGAAGTTTATTCTAACAAACTGGCATAAGCATATGATGGCATAATAATAGGATGGATATATAAGAACAGATCGGTGAATTTGTGATAATAAAACAGGTTCTAACATAGTAGGGATGTCATAATAGGCATGGTTAGATCTAAATAAAGTTTAGGTGTCCAACTAATGGCAGATCTAATTTAACCGCAATGTGATAAGATAAAATGATCCAAATAGCCAATTAGATCCATAATTAAAAGTAGATCTGACATGATAAAGGTTGAGATCCAAGTTACAGTTATAGATTCACAAATTACAATAGATCTAATATGATTCAATCATAGGCATAGATCCAAATTACAATAGATCTGATATGATTCAGTCATAGGCATAGATCCAAATTTACAGTCATATCATGTTTACTTTGATTGTTTAAATCTAAAGGCAACTGAAACTCACAGTGTTTGAGAAATAGAAGGAGAAAAGCAATTGATGAATCTCAGATCTACACTTGAATCCCTAAATATGATTGCAGAAGAAGAAAGAGTTTTGATTCAGTCTAGGCACCAGCAACACTTAGGCCTCCATTGATTTTCAGTGAAGAAAACAAGAGAAATGAGCCTATATTCATAGCTGCCAGCCTCCAAACCGACGTATCCACGTCATCCCTAGGGGGCTCGACCCACCACTTAGTGGGTTGACCCTGGTGTCAACACCCCCTTGGGGGGTCGACCTAGGGGTCGACACCCCCCTTAAGGGGTCGACTCCCCTAGGCGGGAATTATCCCTCTCACCCCAAATTCTAGAATTTGAACAATTTTGAACTTTCTAGACCTGACTTTGAATTCTTGGACCTTATATATATATATATATATATCTTACGCATGTACAAACTTCAAACCCTCATAACTTCTTCATACGTTATCCGTTTTTCGCAAACCAAATGCCTATCTTGACCAGAATTTCGAGACGAACGCAATGGCGCAGTCCGTTTCCCTTAATTAAGATATTAAATTAATTATTATTTAATTTATCCTCTTTTAGTGTTGTTAAAATACGGGGTGTTACACTTGCGACACTACTAGGAACTCCATGAAGGCTCACTATATTCTTCTTGAATAAACTAGCCAAAACTAGCACCGCCCTAGTAGACTGCACAGGAATAAAATGAGTACTCTTGGTTAGTCTATCCATGATAACCCATATGCTATTGTTCCCTCTTCTTGATATCGAATCACACTTTGAAACTGGAATCTCCAATGGTTGTAACAAACCACTACTCTTTTGATGTTTGAGTTTTATCCGTTGGTAATTCATACGTTTCTTTACATATAAACCAACATCTTTCTTTATTCTATCCAAGAAGAAGCTCTCTTCATATCTCGGGACATTTTGGTTCCCCCAAGATGTATCGTAAACTTAGAGCGATGACATTCTCTAAGTACTTGCTTCCTTAAATCACCGATCTTAGGAACACCTAGCCTTCCATTCTTCTGTAACCCTACATTCGGTCAAGAGCAAACATCCCTATGCCATTTCCTTCTGTTCTGGCTCTGAGCTCTCTAATCCTTTTGACGATGAAGGATCCTCTTTCTTTCCAGAAGCAATCTTCTTAATCAAAGCTAGTCAAACTTTAAGCATCACATCATTGGTGTTCCTTTGCTAGATCTCACTGTCAACCTGATCCTCACATTACATGTGACTAGAGCTTCTAAGTATTTCCATTCGTTCAGCATAACCGACACAATTTCTTGGTGCCTCGTACTAAGGGAATCCGCAACCTTATTCCCTTTCCCAGGGGTATACTCGATGCCGAAGTCATACATCATGAAGAACTTAAACCATCTCTACTATTACATATTCAATCCCTTCTGAGAAAAGAAATATGTCAAGGACTTACGGTCTGTGAACAACTCAAACCTTTCACCTAATAAGTAATGCCTTCAAATTTTCAAGACAAAAACAACAGTTAACCTAAGATCATGAGTTGGGTATAGGACTTCGTGAGGTCTCAACTATTGGGAAGCATAAGCAATAACTCTTCCCTTCTGCATAAGAACAACACCTAAACATGTTCGGCAAGCATCAGTAAAAATAACCTAATCTTGGTTTCCTTCTAGCGCTACTAACATAGGAGCATTAGTTAACATGTGCTTCGAATTCTAGAATGCTTCCTCATGCTTATTAGACCAAACAAACCTAACATACTTTCTGGTTTGCTTAGTGATCAGTGTCCCTATCCCTGAAAAATCCTTGACAAACCTTTGATAGTATCTGCCAAATCCCAGAAAGCTTTGGGCTTTTATAGTACTTTTGGGCCTCTTCCAACTAATGATAGCATCAACCTTCACAGGATCAATCGACAGTCCTTCCTAAACCACATGACCAAGGAACTTCACTTTCTTCTCCGAAAACTAACATTTAGAAAACTTGGCTTTCAATTGGTGCTTTGATAAAGTCCCCAGCACTATCCGAAGGTGAATTCCACACTCTTCTGCATCCTTCGAATCAGGGGTGAGCACTTATTGGTTAAAACCAATTAAAGCAAACAAACCAGTTAGGTTTGCTCAGTTTGGATTTGTAAGTTAATTGGTTGGTTTCAATTTTTATTTTTATGTTTATATTACTTCATTTTATTGGTTGAATTCGGTTTTTAATATTTGAAAACCAAAAGCAACCAATTAAACCATATTTTAAAATTAATTTATTTAGAAGTTAAAAAATTACCACTAATAATGTTGTTATTTATAATATTTTTATAATAATTTTTTTAATTTCGTATTGACAATTTTAGAAGAAGAGTTTGCTTTCTAAAATATTTGCATCTTGTGAACGGAGTTATTTTTTTTAATCATATAGGATATCAACAACTAGAGTATCTATTTCATTTTAGGATAAACCTAACAAACCAGCCAAACCGAACCAAATATTATCGATTTAGTTGTTTTTGGTTTCAAAAATATCAGTTTGGTTTGGTTCGGTTTATGTTTCTTGAATGGTTATTTTGGTTTCAACATTGTTGATCGGTTTTAAACCGAACCAATCATTTGCTCACCCCTACTTCGATAAACCGATATATTATTAATGAAAACCAACACAAATTTGTCTAAGTGTTCCCAAAACACTCAGGTCATCAAATCCACGAAGAAATCTGGCGTGTTCGTCAATTCGAATGGCAAACCATCCATTCGTATGATCCATATCTGGGATGGAACATTGTCAACGGAAAACTCTCCTTCGCTACACTCGACTAGTGAAATCCAGTAGCTAAATCCAACTGAGAAACACTTTCGCTCTGCTCAACTGATCAAATGATTCATCAATGCGAGGCAAAGAATACCTATTCTTCGTTGTCCTCTCGTTGATCTTTCAGTAATCAATACACATTCTCAATGACCCATTGGGCTTCTTCACAAATAGTTTAATGCGCCCTAAGGCGAACTACTTGGACGAATGAAGATTTTACCTCAAAACTCAACAATTTTCACCTTAAACTCCATCTCTGAAGGGGTCATTCGGTTAGGCGGCCTACCTACTTGCTCAGCTTCTGACAAAAGATCGATCCGGAACTCAATAGCTCTTTTCGATGTAAATCCTTCCACTAGCCTGAAGATGTCAGCAAATTCCTTAATGACAAGAATGTTACCTATCTCTTCCTCTAATTCTAAACTGCATATCAAAGAAAACATCTGCAAAACTGTTCTCTCCACCGGGAATACAATCCTATCATTGCTTTTCGGATTCTTCAATGACACTTCTCTGCTTCGACACAAGACTCTCGCATCATAATGACACAACCAATCCTTATCCAAAATAATTCTGAAACTCTCGAGATCAAACACATACAAGTTATAGGCACGTGTATAACCTAATAACAGAAATTCTGGGTCACCGCATCTCAAACTCAGAGTTATGTACCCTCAACCACCCTAAAGGAAGCAACAAGATATGATGGTTCTAAAACCAATTTATCTACTGTACATTTAGAGATAAATGAATGTGATGCACTAGTGTAAAACAAAACTCTAACAGGTATGCTACGAAACAAAAGTATACCTCCCAATTCTGTCTTACTTTTTCCACCACGGTAGGTTTAGAAAATAATGGTTCCATGGCCATTACTTTACCCTTCACTGCTTCTGAATATTTGCCCTTATAATGCCCATGCTGGTTGCAGTTAAAGCACCTGACATTCTTCTTCCCAACAGTGTTCTTAGTTTTCACTACCATGCAATATGCCGAATAGTGACCTTCTAGTGGCACTTAAAGCAAACATCTTCTACCTTATTCTTCTTGGGCTTTCCCTCTTCCCGAGCCTTCCCACTTTTGAAGAATTTCCTTTTCTTTTTCCGATAGCCCTAGTTCCCTACCTCTTAAGCATCCCTCTGCATGAATGTTCATCTCCACCACCACCACACCATTGGAATCTCCCAAGTGAGGCATCATCGTTTTTTCATTCTCAAAACTTAGCTCCTTGATAAACTTCTTATTCACAATACGATAATGTCAATTGACCCTCGAACATAGCGAGACAATCCATAAAATTTGGCAGCATACACCACCAATATCATATCACCTTGCTTCAAATTAGCAAAATTCCTCAACATCATGGACTGGGCAACTTCTGATGCAGACCTTACCCTAAGCCAACTTCAGAAATATACCCAAGTGATTCCTTTTCTAGCATCGTAGCCGGATACCGTTTCACCGATGAAAACCATTTCAGTGTAGCTGACTCCAGGCTTCTCTTATGCTCGTCAACCAAGCCTAAGTCCCCAAATATTCTCTCACAATGCAATAGCCAAGTATCCATGCCAGTAGCATCATCCATTCCAAGAAATGACACCCAATTAGGTGTAATCCTTGCTTAGATTTGTATAGTTTTTTCCAACGCTTCAGGATTCACCTTTCGAGGACCGGTAGCAGCTTTGGCTTCCAACATATGGATGAAATTCTGGAACAAGTTTCTAATATCCGCTAGTGGGTTTGCAGCACCCTGATTCTCATTGGCCCTTCAGCCTTGACCTTCCATTTTGGGTCAAACATTACCATCAGTCGCAATGCTTCCGCCACTAATATTTAATCTAGCACTCCTCTCTATATCTTATTTCTTACCTTTATAGATAAACTTTAGTAAGATACCAAAGGGTGTTCATACGACAGAAGGGTATATGCATACTTATATAATACAAATACATATACGTAATAGTTTCACGATCTTAATCCTGAGAAATATGATCTTTGGGTTTTAATTTGAAAATCCTTATGGAAAAAATGTTGTTATAAATTTGCATAAACCTATGCTCTGATAACAATTTTGTAACTCCCCGTTCTCCAAGACTGAAACCACAACCCCACTGATGTTGTAGTCATCTCTAGTGTTGGCTTTCAGCGATAAAAAACCAGATGTTAATAAGCCACAACATTAGTAAACACATAACCATGAAAAAATTTACAAAAAATTCATTAATAGTCATTGCATTCATATAACCCGTTCAAAGAATATATAAATTATTATAAAATATACTCCAAGAGCAACATATGACGATGCCATCTCACTTGATCAGAGTTTAAATTACATAAGCAATTACAATATTGCCGAAACGCGCATCAAAACAAAACAAATAGCAACGTTTCTAAATAGCTATAGCCTCTTGCTCTCCTTAGGAAGCTTATTCAATAAACCACCCAAAAACCCTAACCCTCAATCTACTCAAATGAGCACCCAAGAGTTAAAGGGGAAAGAAAAAACTTTGACTCGGTTGACAGACTAGTGTGAATAATAATCCTTTTACCTGATACATAGATATCTAGCGGGACTAGGCCATAATGCAAAGTGGGTTTCCCCCTCGCTGGTATCAAGCTACCTCCGGAAACATCCCTGGGACACTTGCACTTCAGTGGTTAGTACGAAAACATAGTAACATAAGTGACTATATAAATGTACAATATGAAACACATAATGGATTCCCCATCCCCATTATTCTAGCTTTCCCATCCTAACGGTTTGTAATGATTCCCCATCATTTTAATTCTTTTAATTTGGTTCCCCTTCCATGTTTCACAACGTAACCCCGTGGCATTCAAACTGAAACACCTCCTATACTGCGTGAAGCAATGAGTCTTTTCCTTTGGTATTTGCACTGTGCAACTCAAGGTAACCCCTTGCTAGGAAATAAAACCATCCCTTCCCATTAAATTAACTTTCGTATTGCCCAAAGCAAGGGAACCATCCCTTCTTATTTATTTGATTTCTATACTGCGTGAAGCAACGGACCCAGTTTCTTATTATAATTTACATACTGCGCAAAGCAATGGAATTCCTCCTTCTGATCCCCTTCCCATGTTTCTTAAGTTTACCCCTCACTAGCAACGAGATCGAAGTCTTATCCCTTTATTTAATTGTTTCCTCCAATTCCTTTCCCCCATTGGTTCCCCTAATGTCTAAGTTGTTCCTCCAATTTATTTCACCCATTGGTTCCTCCGATGTTCATACAATGCAAATTGTGTGTCCACGGTTTCCCACCAATAGTATACGCGATTTCCAATAGTGTCATACCAAATTCAGTAAACATTTATCTTTGAAAGGAAACCCCATTTCATCTTAATGATACAACAGTCTTTTACTCCGAAGGCAACCCCCTTTGGAATCATTCATTGCTTATCTCCAAAAGGCAACCCCTTCTGGCTTCATACAACAAACAATCATTTGCTTTGAAGGAAAACCCTTCTGGCACCATACAATTTCCCTTGAAAGGTACCCCTTTCGGATCCATGTAATCAATCAAAACCTAGCATCAAAACCATGACAGTAATGTATAGATGCACAAATCTCTAACTCCTTTATACGAACTTAAAATAAAGTTCAATTTGTTGACCTCACCAACAACCATTTAGGCATAGTCTCAAATCCTTTATTTAAAATATTTACTTTTGGCCCCACTAACCACGTCCAAGGAAATAAGTTTAGGAAAACAAGCTTTTAAAGGCATGTCATCGTAGGCAGTGCTTCAACGGTTTAGACTCTTTTATTGTTCCCCCGAATGGTGTAAAAGTCCTTATGCCAATTAGTTACCTTTCTTATAAAGGACCCCCTTTCGTCCCTGCTTAAAGGGTGGGGGCGAAAGTCACTTGTGGAATAGTTAACTTTCAAAATGTGTAGTATACCCAAACTCCTCTAGAAGATAACAGGTGGACTGTTTGAATACTCCATATATATATATATATATATATATATATATATATATATATGGTATTCCAACTATTCAACGCTATAAAAATGTGGATTTCGAGAGTATAAAAACGTTACTTTCAGAATGGCAATGGCATTGATAGTAAATACAGATACATTGTCTTATTTTCTTATTAAGTACTACTTTATACTTACTCCACAATATTTGCCGAATACTCATTGGTTTGTAAATTAAGATATAACCGTGTACAGTCTTTTTATAGTACTTTTGCACTAGCCATGTATAATATATATATATATATATATATATATATATATATTAGTCATTTTAATTACCATCCAAGCTTTCCCTAAGAAATTAATATATAAAAATTCACAAGTAATTCATACAACCATGAAAAATTATGAAATTTGAGAATCATCTCCAAAATCATATAACAAATACCCATGGCATTCAAAGATTTCTAACTATAGATTTTATCCTAAAACCTAACCATTTTCATGTATATAAAAACCATGTAAATATGTCAAACATATCTATTGATTTCCCATCAATTAGCATCATATTAATCATAAAAAACCATCATGAACAATCATAACTTTTGGCTATTTCCACAATGATCGAAACAAAAGGTAAGAGTATTATCAACCTTGATTAGTTGAGATTGAAAGATTTGTTATTGAAATTTCCAAGCTCTAAATCTTACCTTCTTCTCTTTTATTCTTCCTAGCTTTAATGGCTGGCCACCTTACGTTTTCTTTTAATTTTTAAAATGAATGAAAAGTTAAATAAAATATGGTAGGATATGAGTAGATATAGGGGTCAAAAATTGCCTCTTCCATATGTTATTCCATACGCATTAGTTCATTTGTTTCTAAGGCCAACCTATTAGCTAGCTTATTAAACAAAAATCTCATTTCTTCCTTCGCCACATTATTCACATTTAACTTAAGTAGTTAAATCCTGTAATAGCTCGGAAAATACGAGCCAATTTAAAATTTTTAAATTGGCGATTTCAAAGGAATTTGAACAATTGAAATAGGATATTTCAATAAAATAGTGAATTAGAAATAGTGAGTCAATTTGAAAATTTGAATTCAAACTTTGACTGACTGTGCAGGGTGGAAAATATAACGGATTTTAGTGAAACCAAAAATATTTAAATCTATTTATCAATACCTTTCTAACGAATCTGAAAAATTGAAGTTTCATAACGGGAATCAAAAGATATGGCCGAATGAATTTTCAGAAAGGTCGCTATATAGAATATATAGCCCTGGAAAATTGATATTTTGCAAACGACCTCAGAATTCGACGAAACCACTTTTGTTGGGTCCGGGATGTCAAATTATTGCTAGGTTTCAAATTTCATAATTTTTGAAGCTAGTATGTGAGCGTGGCAAAAGAAAATGCATTTGGTCAATTTCTGTTAAATTGGATCGACCAGAAAATGGCCATTTTTCAAACGATCTCAGAATTCGACGAAACTAGTTTTGTTGGGACCGTATCGTCAAAACATAGCTAGATTTATTTTTTGGAATTTTTCGAATCAGTTTGTGGCCCTGGCAAATTGAAATGTACGTTCAAAGTTAAAATTAAATGTTTTATGCTTTAGTTGGAAAATAACTGACTGTAACAGTCGAATTGGCCAACGAAACATATCCCATTGTGTTCGGAATGGGGGTATTTAGCTAGGGAAGACAGTCGTTGGGTTTGGATTGGGGTTCGTATGAGACAAGGGGTATTTTCGGATTTTTGAAATTAAATATATATATAAAAATAAACCTGGCCAATCACATTCCCCCAAACCACTTTCTCTCTCCCCGATCATTAGGCGCACACGGCGGAAATTGCTCCCAAACTTCTCTCTTCGATTTCTCTTCCGATTCTCAACGAAATCGAGCGTTCTTGGATCCATTTTGAAGCTCGTTCCTTCCTCTACAAATCCATACCTGTATTGGATTTTATCGTTGTGTAAATCGTGCGAACCACCTCCACAAAGGCAACGCCTTTGGACCGCCGCCGAGCTCGCCTCAGGCCGCCGCAGGGGACCCCACCGCCGGCGCCGAGAAGCCTGCACCTCCCTCTTCGACGTCGTGTAGCCCGATCCTCGCATCGCTTCACGGTTTGAGTGCAAATCGAAGACCTAGTTTTGAACCATCGTGAAAGGTGAGTCCTTTTTGATGTTTGAACTTTGAAAAATCATATGTTTTTAGTGTGTTGATGAAATTCGATGAAACAGGAAACATCGGGACCGCAAGGAAGCTCTCTACCACATAGAAGAAGCCGCGGATTTTTCTGAGTCATTTACGATTTTTAGCACTCCGAAAACCAATGTGAGAAATCTAAATTAATAAAATTTGAATGGAAAATGTCGTGTATAAATTATATTAGCGAAATATAAATTACACACGTGTTGTATACCTCATATACATGCATGGTGTAAGCTATATAAGCGAAGTATGAATTATACATGCATAGAATAATTGATATATGTGTTGAAATGCAAGTGAAATATAGCAATAATATAATATATATATATATTGTAATAACCCGGAAAATCTGGGCCAGTTTAAAATTTTTATTTTGGCAAGTTTAGCGGATTCTGAATATTTAAAATAGATTATTTTAAATAATATCGACGTAAAATTTATTTTGAATATAGAATCGACGTATATATTATACGCGTCGTCGTTAGAATATAAATAATTATATATAATTATAAATAGAATTGAAAATGTCGCGGTAGTTCGATAATTCGATTTCAAACTTCAATTGAATGTACCGGGTGCAAAACAATCCGGATTTTAGTGAAACCAAAAACCTTAGGATCTAATTGATAATATCTTTCCAACGAATCCGAAGAATCAAAATTTCGTAGCGGGAAGTAAAAGATATGTCCAGTTGAAAATTCTGAATAGTCGCTATGGAATTCAGGCCCTTAAAAATGGACATTTTGCAAACGACCTCGGAATTCGACGAAACCACTTTTGTCGGGTTCGGGATGTCAAACTATTGCTAGGTTTCAAATTTCATAATTTTTCGAATCAATATGTGAGCGTGGCAAAGGAAAACGTGTTTTGACCATTTCAGTTGAATTTAATCGACTGGAAATTGGCCATTTTTCCAACGGTCTCAGAATTCGACGAAACTAGTTTTGTTAGGACCGTATCGTCAATACGAAGCTAGAGAATATTTTTCTGGAATTTTTCTAGTTAGTATGTGACCCCGGTAATTTGAAATGTACGTTTAGAATTCAATATAAGGATTTAAATTGTAAATTCAACGGAAACTGATTGTAACGATCAAACCAGCTTACGACACATATCCCATTGTGTTCGGAATGGGGGTAAAACGCTATGGACGACAGGCGGTGGACCTCGTTTCGAGGTCGTATGTAAAAGTCAAAATTTTTGCAAATTAAAAAAAAATATATATATATATTATTTTAATTTCCTTTTCCCCCCTTTTCTTCTTCGTTGCCCCCCCCCCGTTTCATTATACAGAAACGATTTAAAAAAAAAAAGAAGAAAACCTAAAACCTAATCGCGCCGCCCCCCCAGACCTCGAACCGCCTGAACCCTTGCCGCCGACGAAGATTTCGACGCCCCCACCACCCTCACGACGCCCTACCCCTTCGTCCAGCCTCCTCCTCCCAGCGAAGACGCCGCCGACATCGAATCGAAGCAGCCCCCCCCCCCAATCGAAGCCTCCACCTCGAACACCGCCTCGCGACGCCCCTGAAGCTCGCCACCGACGAACACCACCGAGCCTGAGGTGAGTGTTTAAATTATTTCATTTTTGTTTTTATTTTTGTTTTACAGTATAGTTTTAAAACTGTATTTTTAAATAATTTAAAAACTGTTTAACTGTTTTTTTTAATTATATAGACTAATTTTTAAAGAGTAAAAACTGATTGTTTTAGGAATTTTAAAACTGGTTTTTTTTAAAAAAGAATTATAAAAACAGAATTTTAAATGAATTATAAAAACTGGTTTTTTTTAAAAAGAGTTTTAAAAACAAAAAAAAAGAAACTGAAAACTGGATTTTTAAATAAAGTAAAAACAGAATTTTTGAAAAGAATTTTAAAAACTGATTTTTAAAGAAAATAGAAAAAGGTTTTAATCTTTTAAAAGAAAAAGATTTGAACTTCCTAAAATAAAGATCATATCTTTAAAATAGGAAAGACGGGATTTTTATTGTGTAGAAGAAGTAAAAATATGATTTTTATATTTTTAAAGTATTAAAAATATAATCTTTACTATATAGAAATATTAAAAATATGATTTTTATATTTTTAAAGTATTAAAAATATAATCTTTACTATATAGAAATATTAAAAATATGATTTTTATATTTTTAAAGTATTAAAAATATAATCTTTACTATATAGAAATATTAAAAATATGATTTTTATATTTTTAAAGTATTAAAAATATAATCTTTATAGGATAGAGAATATAAAAATATCATCTTTGTATATGTAGCGAAATAAAAATCTGATTTTTATTACGTTGAGATAAAGTGGTAATTTTTATAAAGGCGAAAACTTTATTTTTATAAAGGCGAAAGCTTTATTTTTATAAAGGCGAAAACTTTATTTTTGAAAAGGCTAAATCTTTATTTTAGAAAAGGCGAAATCTTTATGTGGAAAATAGCGTGATAAAAATATAACTTTTATCTATTTGACATAGCGATAGAAAAAGTCAATTTTTATATATTGAACTTCGATAGAAAAATAGAATTTTTATATATTGAACTTCGATAGAAAAATGGATTTTTATATATTGAATAGCGAAGTAAAAATCATATTTTTATATATTGAAAGTCGAAGTAAAAATCATATTTTTATATATTGAAAGTCGTAGTAAAAATTCGATTTTTATATATTGAATAACATAGTAAAAATTCGATTTTTACATATGTAGAGAATACGGGCGAAAGCGACAAAAAGGCGAGGTCGACGAAGAATTCTGCAAAGGAAGAGCCGTGGAGCTAGGATAGCTATAAGTGAGAATTCTCACTCTTCAATTTTATTTCTAGTTATATATATATACTAGGATGCAGACGGTGTTTAGTAGCACCCGACACAATCGTCCACAGACCATGGACTTGTTTGTTTGGCTGTTTGGTGATTGATTGCGATATTGGTTTGAATGTGATTTGTGGTGTGAAAAATCGAATCGATAAATTGGTTAGGATTAGACGTGCGCCGTTATAAGGCGAAGGAGTAAGGCTAGGTTAGACCCTTACTCCAAATTTTGTGGTTTGCATAACGAAAGTGAATTTGATTGATGTGTGAATGGCGTGGGCCTTCACTAGACCGGGGATAAGGCTGGGCCTTGTCCCGTTTCTAGTATCGTGCCGTTATGCCGCCGAAATTTTCTAAAAATATCTTAGAAAAATAAAAATATCATTTTATTTAAAGAATGAACTGAATAGATATTCATATGTTAAAATAAAATGTTTTATCGTTAAAAATATAATTTTTAACGTGAAGTGAATAAAATAAAATATTCATTTACAAACCGGACGGTTTGTTTATGTACACTGATTTGACTGACATTGATTGGGACGATAAATTTCACACATCGCCCAACTGCACGAATAAAATCTATGTTTGATTGTTTGAAACCCTACACGGGTGTTGGGATGAAATTTAAAGTTCACTCATCCTGACTGATTAAATATGTCGATCGATTGATTGACAGGCTGTTATAAGCGTTAGATATCTATATTTGATGCTTATACAGTGTAGTGCACTTTGGTTGATGGTTGATTATTTTCAATGCTATTAAATACATGTGTTGTATGAAAATCCATATAATTAACGTTATATGGTGATTGATTGGGCCTCATTCCAATTTGAAAAATAAAGAATATTATATAATAAAGGTTCATGTGTTGACTATATTCATCCGTTGATATTAGTCATGTGTTGAACGAAATATTTTTATAATAAAAATCTATATCTTTATCAATATAAAATAAAGGTTCATGTGTTGACTATACTCATCCGTTGGGATTAGTCATGTGTTGAACGAAATATTTTTATAATAAAAATCTATATCTTTATCAATATAAAATAAAGGTTCATGTGTTGACTATACTCATCCGTTGGGACTAGTCATGTGTTGAACGAATTATTTTTATAATAAAATTTACATCTTTATCAATATAAAATAAAGGTTCATGTGTTGACTATACTCATCCGTTGGGATTAGTCATGTGTTGAACGAAATAATTTAACAAAAATAGTCACACATGGACGGTACTCATTCGTTGAGATTAGTCGTGTGTTGACAAAAAGAAATATTTGAAATAGAATATATAAAGCCGTGTTGATTAGTGATGCGCCATTTTGACGCGAACGATATTTATATCGATTACATTCGTAATTGAATATATAACGATTTCGAAATGAATTGAATATATAACGATTTCGAAATGAATTGAATATATAACGATTTCGAAATGAATTGAATATATAACGATTTCGAAATGAATTGAATATATAACGATTTCGAAATGAATTGAATATATAACGATTTCGAAATGAATTGAATATATAACGATTTCGAAATGAATTGAATATATAACGATTTCGAAATGAATTGAATATATAACGATTTCGAAATGAATTGAATATATAACGATTTCGATTTGAGTTGAATATAAAACGATTTCGAATTAAATCGAATACAAAACCAATTTGATTTCAAATTGAATATATAATGAACTTGATTCAAATAGAAAACGAAACGAATTTAATTTGAATAGAAAATGAATTTGAATCGAATAGAAAACCAATTTGAATTGAATTGAGAAACGAATTCGAATTGAATTTAAAATGAAGTGAAATGAATTCAAATTAAATTGAAATTTGAATTGAATAGAAATGAGTTTTAAAACGAATTTATAAAGAAGAATTCAATTTTGATTTGAATTGAAATAGAAGTTGACTTTGCTTTTGAAACGAATTCAAAACTAAATATATAATTCGTTTTAAATAGAAATCGACGAAATATATATTATATATATTATATATATAATATAATGGCCTGAATAGAACGCGCCGCGCCGCGGCAGTTCGTAAATTTCGACCATTTATTTCAAACGGACATTACGGGAGATCCGACCGTCGGATTCTCCTAAAAAACCGGAACCGTTGGGTTCGTATCGAAAAGAGCTTTCTAACGAATATTAGAAATTCAAAATCTAACGGTTGGATTTGGAGATACGTCCAAATCAAATTCGAAAAAGGTCGCTGTAAGTGCAGTTCGATGGCCATTGTTGGAAATCGACTGTACGGGCCTTGATAAAATTATTAAAAATATCAATAATTTGTGTAAAATCATAAGAAATGATTTGGGAAAGATTGGGGTGAAAAACTCCATATTTGAAAAGATAAAAATAGATTTTTATTGAAATGAACTAGTTTTGAACTAAATTTAAAACCCAATCATTTTTAAAATAAATGAATTAGATTTAAAAAGGGGTTTTAAATAATCGAATTTCTAATATATTTGATTAAGTTTGAGATGGGTTTATCGTGAACAGTGTTTTAAATAACACTAGTTCTTTAACCCGATAACAAATAGAATGTGATTTGGGTTTGTCGTGAACTGTGTTTTAAATAACACCTAGTTCTTTAACCCAGTAAAAGGAGTTTTATTGAATCTGCAATTAGATTGAAATTCGAACTGATAATCTAAATTATCAAATTTAGAAATGAGCGAGAATGGGGTATCGCCAGTTTTGCTCCAAAGCGATAGTTAAATCTTTAATTAGATTTGAACGTGAAATGGTAATTAATTTTACCGATAACACCACGGTGTTAGATATGGAGTATTACCAGTTTTGCTTCATGGGATGAATAGGTTGGGATTGGGAAATAAAATAAATAATTACTTCGTTGTGGTTCGCTAATCTCGACTAGTTGGAAAACCATAATTTGGTTTTAAATGACATCCAAAGGAAGATTACAGGATAAATTTTAAAGAATTTATCTTGGATAAATTAAATGGGAACCTTTCCCTAAGAATGTGGAATTTAGAAACTAGCTGTAGGTTGGCTAAGAAGAATGGTTTCCTGGACATTGACCTGATGTTGGTTTCGGCCTTCGGGGTTAATGTTTGGGAAATTGTTCTCTTGCTAATTTGCGGTTAGTGACTAATGAATTGGAATGAGGCGTATGTTGTGTTTGTGTAACATTTGTTTTCAATATACGCGGGTTATTCGGAAAGACCGGGTTTACACCCATTCTGAATAACCGATTCGACGATAAGTCGAAGATGAAGACGGTGGTCGAAGACCGGAAGTTTTCACATCGTTTGGGTAATTACTGACGATCCTGATTGGGCTGTACACCCAAGAGGATGGAAATAGTTGGTGGTCGTCCAGACGTACTTGGATATGGATGGATATGCGAGGAAAGTGCCTCCGGTTTCGTTCAGACCCAGAACGGACTTGTAAATGGATTGTGTGTCTGACATTGGATTTTATTCTGTGTTGATTGATTTCTATTAAATATATATCTGCTTGGCGGCGGAGAATTTATTCTCTTGCTTAACGCCCTTCTCTGAGACGTACGAGCTTAGAGGTTATATATCGATAGATATCAATCGCATGGCATGAATTGCCTGTGTGGCATGCTGAGTTGCATAGATCAAGGCTTCTGTTGAAAAGCAAAGTCTTGTGGTTGATGATCAAAGCACGCCTACGTGGCAGCTTTGTGTATAACGTGTATTCGCGAGCCTCACACCTCGGTATGAGTTAAAAACGGGATACGGACCGCTGGGAGAGCACGACGTTTCTTTCTAGCTTTGGTGGTGTCAGTGACTTACCAGCCCTGACATTTATATACTTTTCACCTTTGTGGTTGTTGGAATGAGGCGCCTCGATTATAGGTCTGTAAGGACCGGGAAACGTGTGTTCAGGCATAATTAATCCTCTAACGTAAGTGAGGACCGGCCCAGCCGCATCCAGGGTTACCCAGTGTGCGTAATCCTGAGGCATTTGCTAGAGTGTCTCGAACGCGGAGAGGAGCTTGCCCCTTGCCTCGACTCATGACGGAATCCAATTTCCAATACGTGCATTTCGGCTTTATTTGTAGAGCCTAGTATGGCGACATAGTAGCATGGGATACTATGCCGTCTATGATTTATATTTATGATTGAAATTGTTTTGACACTATACACTTATTATAGTATCAAATGATTTGTTTTAAACGTATCAAGCATGTTTGGCTATTATAAGGGAAAACCCTATCCCCCGGCTTGCGTTGCATTGTATGATAGGACCTGGGTCTTATAATAGCTTCATTTTTCGAAAAAGCATTGCGTTGTTTATTGATATGCACTGGTATTCTTGGGAGGAAACCCGTTCCGTGTTATGCGGCGTGGTCCCTTGAATTACTTTCTTTTAAAATAAAGTTTTAAATAACTGTTCTAGTTCTCACACCAGTCACATGACTGACCTGGAGTTTATTGTTTTAACCTAAACTCTAGGTGCCCCTATTTTCCGCACGGGCAGCTAGTAGTTTTGGTTTTGCAGATTTATATTCACAGGATCCTGGTTTACAGCTGGAATGATATCCGGAAAGCTCTGTATCCGTATATCACCTTCAGTTGTGCTTTATATTATTTTTCCGCTGCTATGTATTTAAATGTAATTTAAATCTCTGATATTTCTGTGTAATATTTATTCATTTATACTCTGTATATTCTTGTAATCTGATGCATTGTTGTAATATACAATGAAATGTTCTTCTGTTTGTGTTCTGATTGGTCATGTTCTCAAACGTTCAGGGGTTTCGAACGGTTTAGATTGGTTTAACGACTGATTCAGATCGAGCGAAATTCCAGGCCGTCACATTTGGTATCAGAGCTTTGGTTTACAGAGCTCGAGAACAAGACACATTAGAACCATACGAAAGAATGCATCAGATATTGGATTAGTAATATCCAATTAGAATGACTCGTTAGAGATAGGATCAGTAGTATCCTAGAACGAGTGTGAAGAGTATATTTTTCAAATGCAAACAATTTTGTTTTGAAAATTTAAACCATTTTAAATGTATGTGACTATTTATTTATTTTGAATATGGACAATCGAGTATATAAAGATTTTGCATATACGCGTCATGAACGTATATTCGAAGTTTTAATATACTGGATAGATATAGAATCACATTCTAGTCGCCCGGACCTGATTCTGATGATTGACGCGTCATCATTAGTAATTAGTTTTGTGTTTCAAAGGTGTGCTTTCTATATGTTTCCATTAGACTGGTGTGAGAACCAAAACTTATATAGTTAGAACACATTGTTGTGAATTGGCATCAAAAACAAGATTTTCTGTATATATATCAAAATTATGAATTTGAAACTCTAATTCACTAATTGATTGATGTTTGCATTGTTTGGTTATTTGTTTGCTAAATTTTAACCATTTATGCCTAATTGAACCAAATATTGAACTATATTGAAATTTGGTTGCAAATGCATGCATATACTTGCACTTACATTGAACAGGTCATAGCAAGGAGGCTAGAGCAGAGAATAAAATTTGTTTGCCCGACAAATAGGTACATGTTTACTACATAATTTCCTGTTTTGTTTGGGTGATGATGATTTTGTGAGCCTATTGGCTAGCCGCTTGGCTTTTTCTTTTTCTTTTTGAGATCTGAAGGACCGGGGAAGCTATTAGAAATTCCCCGATGCTCCCGGTGCAGGGGAGGTTATGGCGAAATTTTTCGAAAATTTAGGGTGTTAGCCAAAATTTTGAAATTTTGAAAATTCTCAGAAACTAAAGAGTTGGAGAATGAAAGCCAGAATGAATGTAGAGCTTAATAATCAAACCACTTTCGACTTTGTTCCTTTTCGGGGACGAAAAGTTTTAAGTGGGGGAGATTGTAATAACCCGGAAAATCTGGGCCAGTTTAAAATTTTTATTTTGGCAAGTTTAGCGGATTCTGAATATTTAAAATAGATTATTTTAAATAATATCGACGTAAAATTTATTTTGAATATAGAATCGACGTATATATTATACGCGTCGTCGTTAGAATATAAATAATTATATATAATTATAAATAGAATTGAAAATGTCGCGGTAGTTCGATAATTCGATTTCAAACTTCAATTGAATGTACCGGGTGCAAAACAATCCGGATTTTAGTGAAACCAAAAACCTTAGGATCTAATTGATAATATCTTTCCAACGAATCCTAAGAATCAAAATTTCGTAGCGGGAAGTAAAAGATATGTCCAGTTGAAAATTCTGAATAGTCGTTATGGAATTCAGGCCCTTAAAAATGGACATTTTGCAAACGACCTCGGAATTCGACGAAACCACTTTTGTCGGGTCCGGGATGTCAAACTATTGCTAGGTTTCAAATTTCATAATTTTTCGAATCAATATGTGAGCGTGGCAAAGGAAAACGTGTTTTGACCATTTCAGTTGAATTTAATCGACTGGAAATTGGCCATTTTTCCAACGGTCTCAGAATTCGACGAAACTAGTTTTGTTAGGACCGTATCGTCAATACGAAGCTAGAGAATATTTTTCTGGAATTTTTCTAGTTAGTATGTGACCCCGGTAATTTGAAATGTACGTTTAGAATTCAATATAAGGATTTAAATTGTAAATTCAACGGAAACTGATTGTAACGATCAAACCAGCTTACGACACATATCCCATTGTGTTCGGAATGGGGGTAAAACGCTATGGACGACAGGCGGTGGACCTCGTTTCGAGGTCGTATGTAAAAGTCAACATTTTTGCAAATTAAAAAATATATATATATATATATATATTATTTTAATTTCCTTTTCCCCCCTTTTCTTCTTCGTTGCCCCCCCCCCGTTTCATTATACAGAAACGATTTAAAAAAAAAAAAAAAACCTAAAACCTAATCGCGCCGCCCCCCCCCCCCCCAGACCTCGAACCGCCTGAACCCTTGCCGCCGACGAAGATTTCGACGCCCCCACCACCCTCACGACGCCCTACCCCTTCGTCCAGCCTCCTCCTCCCAGCGAAGACGCCGCCGACATCGAATCGAAGCAGCCCCCCCCCCCAATCGAAGCCTCCACCTCGAACACCGCCTCGCGACGCCCCTGAAGCTCGCCACCGACGAACACCACCGAGCCTGAGGTGAGTGTTTAAATTATTTCGTTTTTGTTTTTATTTTTGTTTTACAGTATAGTTTTAAAACTGTATTTTTAAATAATTTAAAAACTGTTTAACTGTTTTTTTTAATTATATAGACTAATTTTTAAAGAGTAAAAACTGATTGTTTTAGGAATTTTAAAACTGGTTTTTTTTTAAAAAGAATTATAAAAACAGAATTTTAAATGAATTATAAAAACTGGTTTTTTTTAAAAAGAGTTTTAAAAACAAAAAGAAAAAGAAACTGAAAACTGGATTTTTAAATAAAGTAAAAACAGAATTTTTGAAAAGAATTTTAAAAACTGATTTTTAAAGAAAATAGAAAAAGGTTTTAATCTTTTAAAAGAAAAAGATTTGAACTTCCTAAAATAAAGATCATATCTTTAAAATAGGAAAGACGGGATTTTTATTGTGTAGAAGAAGTAAAAATATGATTTTTATATTTTTAAAGTATTAAAAATATAATCTTTACTATATAGAAATATTAAAAATATGATTTTTATATTTTTAAAGTATTAAAAATATAATCTTTACTATATAGAAATATTAAAAATATGATTTTTATATTTTTAAAGTATTAAAAATATAATCTTTACTATATAGAAATATTAAAAACATGATTTTTATATTTTTAAAGTATTAAAAATATAATCTTTATAGGATAGAGAATATAAAAATATCATCTTTGTATATGTAGCGAAATAAAAATCTGATTTTTATTACGTTGAGATAAAGTGGTAATTTTTATAAAGGCGAAAACTTTATTTTTATAAAGGCGAAAACTTTATTTTTGAAAAGGCTAAATCTTTATTTTAGAAAAGGCGAAATCTTTATGTGGAAAATAGCGTGATAAAAATATAACTTTTATCTATTTGACATAGCGATAGAAAAAGTCAATTTTTATATATTGAACTTCGATAGAAAAATAGAATTTTTATATATTGAACTTCGATAGAAAAATGGATTTTTATATATTGAATAGCGAAGTAAAAATCATATTTTTATATATTGAAAGTCGAAGTAAAAATCATATTTTTATATATTGAAAGTCGTAGTAAAAATTCGATTTTTATATATTGAATAACATAGTAAAAATTCGATTTTTACATATGTAGAGAATACGGGCGAAAGCGACAAAAAGGCGAGGTCGACGAAGAATTCTGCAAAGGAAGAGCCGTGGAGCTAGGATAGCTATAAGTGAGAATTCTCACTCTTCAATTTTATTTCTAGTTATATATATATACTAGGATGCAGACGGTGTTTAGTAGCACCCGACACAATCGTCCACAGACCATGGACTTGTTTGTTTGGCTGTTTGGTGATTGATTGCGATATTGGTTTGAATGTGATTTGTGGTGTGAAAAATCGAATCGATAAATTGGTTAGGATTAGACGTGCACCGTTATAAGGCGAAGGAGTAAGGCTAGGTTAGACCCTTACTCCAAATTTTGTGGTTTGCATAACGAAAGTGAATTTGATTGATGTGTGAATGGCGTGGGCCTTCACTAGACCGGGGATAAGGCTGGGCCTTGTCCCGTTTCTAGTATCGTGTCGTTATGCCGCCGAAATTTTCTAAAAATATCTTAGAAAAATAAAAATATCATTTTATTTAAAGAATGAACTGAATAGATATTCATATGTTAAAATAAAATGTTTTATCGTTAAAAATATAATTTTTAACGTGAAGTGAATAAAATAAAATATTCATTTACAAACCGGACGGTTTGTTTATGTACACTGATTTGACTGACATTGATTGGGACGATAAATTTCACACATCGCCCAACTGCACGAATAAAATCTATGTTTGATTGTTTGAAACCCTACACGGGTGTTGGGATGAAATTTAAAGTTCACTCATCCTGACTGATTAAATATGTCGATCGATTGATTGACAGGCTGTTATAAGCGTTAGATATCTATATTTGATGCTTATACAGTGTAGTGCACTTTGGTTGATGGTTGATTATTTTCAATGCTATTAAATACATGTGTTGTATGAAAATCCATATAATTAACGTTATATGGTGATTGATTGGGCCTCATTCCAATTTGAAAAATAAAGAATATTATATAATAAAGGTTCATGTGTTGACTATATTCATCCGTTGATATTAGTCATGTGTTGAACGAAATATTTTTATAATAAAAATCTATATCTTTATCAATATAAAATAAAGGTTCATGTGTTGACTATACTCATCCGTTGGGATTAGTCATGTGTTGAACGAAATATTTTTATAATAAAAATCTATATCTTTATCAATATAAAATAAAGGTTCATGTGTTGACTATACTCATCCGTTGGGATTAGTCATGTGTTGAACGAATTATTTTTATAATAAAATTTACATCTTTATCAATATAAAATAAAGGTTCATGTGTTGACTATACTCATCCGTTGGGATTAGTCATGTGTTGAACGAAATAATTTAACAAAAATAGTCACACATGGACGGTACTCATTCGTTGAGATTAGTCGTGTGTTGACAAAAAGAAATATTTGAAATAGAATATATAAAGCCGTGTTGATTAGTGATGCGCCATTTTGACGCGAACGATATTTATATCGATTACATTCGTAATTGAATATATAACGATTTCAAAATGAATTGAATATATAACGATTTCGAAATGAATTGAATATATAACGATTTCGAAATGAATTGAATATATAACGATTTCGAAATGAATTGAATATATAACGATTTCGAAATGAATTGAATATATAACGATTTCGAAATGAATTGAATATATAACGATTTCGAAATGAATTGAATATATAACGATTTCGAAATGAATTGAATATATAACGATTTCGATTTGAGTTGAATATAAAACGATTTCGAATTAAATCGAATAGAAAACCAATTTGATTTCAAATTGAATATATAATGAACTTGATTCAAATAGAAAACGAAACGAATTTAATTTGAATAGAAAATGAATTTGAATCGAATAGAAAACCAATTTGAATTGAATTGAGAAACGAATTCGAATTGAATTTAAAATGAAGTGAAATGAATTCAAATTAAATTGAAATTTGAATTGAATAGAAATGAGTTTTAAAACGAATTTATAAAGAAGAATTCAATTTTGATTTGAATTGAAATAGAAGTTGACTTTGCTTTTGAAACGAATTCAAAACTAAATATATAATTCGTTTTAAATAGAAATCGACGAAATATATATTATATATATAATATAATGGCCTGAATAGAACGCGCCGCGCCGCGGCAGTTCGTAAATTTCGACCATTTATTTCAAACGGACATTACGGGAGATCCGACCGTCGGATTCTCCTAAAAAACCGGAACCGTTGGGTTCGTATCGAAAAGAGCTTTCTAACGAATATTAGAAATTCAAAATCTAACGGTTGGATTTGGAGATACGTCCAAATCAAATTCGAAAAAGGTCGCTGTAAGTGCAGTTCGATGGCCATTGTTGGAAATCGACTGTACGGGCCTTGATAAAATTATTAAAAATATCAATAATTTGTGTAAAATCATAAGAAATGATTTGGGAAAGATTGGGGTGAAAAACTCCATATTTGAAAAGATAAAAATAGATTTTTATTGAAATGAACTAGTTTTGAACTAAATTTAAAACCCAATCATTTTTAAAATAAATGAATTAGATTTAAAAAGGGGTTTTAAATAATCGAATTTCTAATATATTTGATTAAGTTTGAGATGGGTTTATCGTGAACAGTGTTTTAAATAACACTAGTTCTTTAACCCGATAACAAATAGAATGTGATTTGGGTTTGTCGTGAACTGTGTTTTAAATAACACCTAGTTCTTTAACCCAGTAAAAGGAGTTTTATTGAATCTGCAATTAGATTGAAATTCGAACTGATAATCTAAATTATCAAATTTAGAAATGAGCGAGAATGGGGTATCGCCAGTTTTGCTCCAAAGCGATAGTTAAATCTTTAATTAGATTTGAACGTGAAATGGTAATTAATTTTACCGATAACACCACGGTGTTAGATATGGAGTATTACCAGTTTTGCTTCATGGGATGAATAGGTTGGGATTGGGAAATAAAATAAATAATTACTTCGTTGTGGTTCGCTAATCTCGACTAGTTGGAAAACCATAATTTGGTTTTAAATGACATCCAAAGGAAGATTACAGGATAAATTTTAAAGAATTTATCTTGGATAAATTAAATGGGAACCTTTCCCTAAGAATGTGGAATTTAGAAACTAGCTGTAGGTTGGCTAAGAAGAATGGTTTCCTGGACATTGACCTGATGTTGGTTTCGGCCTTCGGGGTTAATGTTTGGGAAATTGTTCTCTTGCTAATTTGCGGTTAGTGACTAATGAATTGGAATGAGGCGTATGTTGTGTTTGTGTAACATTTGTTTTCAATATACGCGGGTTATTCGGAAAGACCGGGTTTACACCCATTCTGAATAACCGATTCGACGATAAGTCGAAGATGAAGACGGTGGTCGAAGACCAGAAGTTTTCACATCGTTTGGGTAATTACTGACGATCCTGATTGGGCTGTACACCCAAGAGGATGGAAATAGTTGGTGGTCGTCCAGACGTACTTGGATATGGATGGATATGCGAGGAAAGTGCCTCCGGTTTCGTTCAGACCCAGAACGGACTTGTAAATGGATTGTGTGTCTGACATTGGATTTTATTCTGTGTTGATTGATTTCTATTAAATATATATCTGCTTGGCGGCGGAGAATTTATTCTCTTGCTTAACGCCCTTCTCTGAGACGTACGAGCTTAGAGGTTATATATCGATAGATATCAATCGCATGGCATGAATTGCCTGTGTGGCATGCTGAGTTGCATAGATCAAGGCTTCTGTTGAAAAGCAAAGTCTTGTGGTTGATGATCAAAGCACGCCTACGTGGCAGCTTTGTGTATAACGTGTATTCGCGAGCCTCACACCTCGGTATGAGTTAAAAACGGGATACGGACCGCTGGGAGAGCACGACGTTTCTTTCTAGCTTTGGTGGTGTCAGTGATTTACCAGCCCTGACATTTATATACTTTTCACCTTTGTGGTTGTTGGAATGAGGCGCCTCGATTATAGGTCTGTAAGGACCGGGAAACGTGTGTTCAGGCATAATTAATCCTCTAACGTAAGTGAGGACCGGCCCAGCCGCATCCAGGGTTACCCAGTGTGCGTAATCCTGAGGCATTTGCTAGAGTGTCTCGAACGCGGAGAGGAGCTTGCCCCTTGCCTCGACTCATGACGGAATCCAATTTCCAATACGTGCATTTCGGCTTTATTTGTAGAGCCTAGTATGGCGACATAGTAGCATGGGATACTATGCCGTCTATGATTTATATTTATGATTGAAATTGTTTTGACACTATACACTTATTATAGTATCAAATGATTTGTTTTAAACGTATCAAGCATGTTTGGCTATTATAAGGGAAAACCCTATCCCCCGGCTTGCGTTGCATTGTATGATAGGACCTGGGTCTTATAATAGCTTCATTTTTCGAAAAAGCATTGCGTTGTTTATTGATATGCACTGGTATTCTTGGGAGGAAACCCGTTCCGTGTTATGCGGCGTGGTCCCTTGAATTACTTTCTTTTAAAATAAAGTTTTAAATAACTGTTCTAGTTCTCACACCAGTCACATGACTGACCTGGAGTTTATTGTTTTAACCTAAACTCTAGGTGCCCCTATTTTCCGCACGGGCAGCTAGTAGTTTTGGTTTTGCAGATTTATATTCACAGGATCCTGGTTTACAGCTGGAATGATATCCGGAAAGCTCTGTATCCGTATATCACCTTCAGTTGTGCTTTATATTATTTTTCCGCTGCTATGTATTTAAATGTAATTTAAATCTCTGATATTTCTGTGTAATATTTATTCATTTATACTCTGTATATTCTTGTAATCTGATGCATTGTTGTAATATACAATGAAATGTTCTTCTGTTTGTGTTCTGATTGGTCATGTTCTCAAACGTTCAGGGGTTTCGAACGGTTTAGATTGGTTTAACGACTGATTCAGATCGAGCGAAATTCCAGGCCGTCACATATATACTCCCCTCGTCCACAAACCATGGACGATATTTATTGTTGTCAATAGGTGTGAAATATTGGATGAAAAATACGAACGGTTGAATAATTGTTTGTCGTTGATATTGTTTGGTTGTGGTTGAAAAATACCCATTGGTGATTGAAATGAATTGGAAATATTTGTGGAAATAAAAATAAAACATGCCGCCTGCGTGCGAATTAGATGCATGAATCCCCATTGTCAAAAACCGCGAGGTTTTAAGGTAGAGCGAGGAGCCGTACTAGGGTCGGTGCCGGTTTTAACTACCCTGCCGTTATGCTGCCGAAATTTTGAATAATCTTTATGTGTTAGAATTATTTTCATATGTTGAAATTATCTTCATCCGTTGAAATTAAAACCATATGCTGAAACTATATCCATGTGTGGAAATGTTCATGTGTTGAAAAGTGATGTGTGAAAATTAAATTCATTTGTGAACGAGTGAAGTGTTTAAACAATAAAAATTACCTTTTTATAATATATATGAAGTATGAAAAATATTTTCCTTATATATAAATAGTTTTAAAAATAAAAATTCCATCTTTCTAATATGAATAATATAAATAAAATATCCATGTGTGGAAATGCTCAAGTGTTGAGAAGTGTGTGTACTGGAAAAATTCATGTGTTGAATAAAAAGATCGAACAATAAAAATTACATTTTTACTGAAAATATGAAGTGTTGAAAACATCCATTTGTCGAATAAATATTTTAAATGATAAAAATATCATTTTTATCATATATGTGATATGCTAAAGATATGCGGACGTTGAAATAAATATTTGTGAATGAAATATTATTTTTAACATGCATAGGAACTAAATAAAATAGTCATGTGTTGAAATGTATTTTAGTTCGCCAAAATTATCATCTTTGAAATGTGAAGTGTTAAAAATAGCCACTTGTTCAAATAAATATGCATGAGTTGAAATAAACGTTAATTAGCTAATGATGTGATTTTAGCCTATGCATGTAACATTAGAATGAATGGTGTTTTTAAACCAAAATAAATTAAATATGAAGTTGAATGGAAAATGATAAGTGATAAAAATTGTGTATATGTACATGCATATTTATTGAACAGGTTATAGCAAAAGGGGCTAGAGAAGAGGAATAAAATTTTGTGCCCGACAAATAGGTACACATTTACTGTTTTGTTTGGGTGATGATTTTATGAGCCTGTTGGCTAGCCGCTTGGCTTTTTCTTTTTCTTTTTGACCTGAGATGCCCGTGTGGCTATTTGGGAATTTTCCCAGCCCCTCCCGTACAAAGGAGGTTATGGCGAAATTTTCCAAAATTTAAAGGCGTTAGTGAAATAATTGAAGTGAAAACGATATAGGAATTTTTAAATGAACTATATTTATACAAATATATAAATATAAATAAAATTAAAACGAAACGTGGCCGTGCAGTTCGTGTTTTGAAACTGTGATTTCAAACGACTAGTGCGGGAAATCCGACCATTGGATTTTCCCGAAACCGTAACCGTTGGGTTCGCCTTGGAAATATCTTTCCAATGTCACCAACTTTGTGAAGATCCGACGGTTGGATTGTCTGGAATGTTTAATTCAAATCTGAAGAAAAACAGCGCCAGAATCGATTATATTTATATATATATATAAATATAATTAAATTAAATCGAATAACGACGCTGCAGTTCGTATTTTAAAATCATAACTTCAAACGATTAATGCGGAAGATCCGACCGTCGGATTTTCCCAAAACTGAAACCGTTGGATTCGTTTTGAAAAGATCTTTTTAATGATATAAACTTTGTGAAGATCCAACGGTTAGATTTTCAGATATGTGTAAATCAAATCTGGGGAAAAACAGCGCCACGGCCGCGTTATGGCCTGAAGCGTTGGTTTAATGAATTGGCTATTTTTAAATAAATAAAAATAGCGATAAATCGTGATAAAATATTATAAACAATATGGAATGGAAATAAATTGAATTTGCTCAATTTATTTGATATTTGATGGTTGAAGGCGTTTGGTGTGAAAATTACATTAAAGAACGAAATTGGTGTTGTCGAATAATTTAACCATTGAAATGAATTGATTTGAAATTCTAGATATACGTGAATTATTTGAAAAGGCCGAGTTAATTCTCATTTCAAATAATTGATCGATAAGTGAAAGTCGAAGATATGAAGATGGTGCAAGACCGATGATCTTCACGTCGAATGGAGGGGTGCTACTGATGCTCATGAGAGGAGTAGCTACCTTGACGGGGTTGAAGTAGTAGCCACCCGGATGTACATGTTGATTGTACGGATATGCGAGGTATTGAGTGCCTCTGGTTTCGTTCAGACCCAGAACGAACATGTAAATGGACTGTGTGTCTGACATTGGATTTTGTTATGTGCCGATTGATCTCTATTATATATATATATATATATATATGTTTGGCAGCGGAGAATTTATTCTCTTGCTTAACGCCCTTCTCTGAGACGTACGAGCCCAGAGGTTATACATCGATAGAAATCAGTCGCACAGAGTGAATTGCCTGTGTGGCACGCCTAAGTGATAGATGATCAAGGCTTCTGTTGAAAAGCAAAGTCTTGTGGTTGATGATCAAAGATCAGCCTGTGTGGCATAGCTTTGTGTATAACGTGAATTCGCGAGCCTCACACCCCGGGATGGACCAGAAACGGGAGAAGGATCCGGGGAGGACATGCGTTTCTTTCTAGCTAGGGTGGTGTCAGTGACCTACCAGCCCTGACATTTATATACTTTTCACCTGTGTGGTTGTTGCTGTTGCGAGACGCCTCGGATATATCGGTCGATCCAGGACCGATGGAGTCATTGGGCTCATTTACGCCCCAAAGGGCGGGGAAACGCAGTGTTCAGGCATTTTAATCCACATCGGTGGACCGGCCCTATGGCTCCAAAGGGTCGATGCGTTCTGATCCTGAGACATGGGCTAGATTGTCTCGAATTCGGTGAGGACTATCTTTTGCCTCGGTTCATGATGGAAATCCAATTTCCAAATACGACATCGTGCGGTTTTGATTGTATACCTATATATGGCGACATAGTGGTATGGGGCATTAATGCCGCCTATGATTGATAGTTATGATTGAAATTGTTTTTGAAACATATATACACTAGCAATAATGTCGAATGATTTGTTTTGCCCATATCAAGCATATTTTGGCCATTATAAGGTAAAACTCTATCCTCTGGTTTGTGTTGCATTGTGCGATGGGAACTGAGTCTTATAATGGCTTCATTTTTATAAAAAGCATTGCGATGTTTAAAAGAATTATTTGTTTTAAAGCACCGGCAATCCAATGGAGTAAACCCGTTCCACGAAAGTGGCGTGGTCCTGTGATTAGCCATATTTGAAAACGTGTTAAGTAGATTTCTCATACCAGTCCCATGACTGACTCGTAGTTTGTTTCACTTGCAAACTCGGTGCCCCCTTTTTCTGCACGGGCAGCCTTGTATTCAGGTTTTAGCAGGCTCTTTCTGGATAGCTGGAGCTGAAGATGGATTCTATCATTTACCTCTTTTTATGCTGTTCATCTCCTGTAGTACATATTATGTTTTCTTTTCCGCAGTAGACATTTATGTATAGTTGAACTGTATTTTGTACTAAGTATGATTCTACATACTGTGTAACTCTGATGATTATATTTATCCAGTGTATTCTATCGTGCATTATCTGGTGTATTTATTTATTTTTGTTCTGTTATTATCTGTTTATGTGTTATATTCCAAAGATTACCCTTGCCACCGTCTTATCGGGTACGAGGTCGTCACAAACGTGGTATCAGAGCTTTGGTTAAGCCTGGAATATAACATATGAACGAACTCGTCAGAAATAGAACCAGTAGTTTTCTAGAACGAGTAACTCATTACAGATAGGATCAGTAATATCTAGTATGAGTATAACAGAATGAAATACACTTCGATAGACACATTTACATACAAGTATATGTCTCTATGTTTCAAAATCACTTTTTCTATTGGCCTAACACTTTGTCTGCTATTTGCAGACATAGAAAATGAGTGGCAAAAGCAGAAGAAATAATCCTATGGTTCAACGAATTAATGAGCCAGTTGTACTCCTTCAGCCAGGATCGGATATAGAAGCTCTATTTAAAAGATATCGAAATCTGGGAGGAGTACCTTTCACAGGCAATGAATCCATTATTCAAACTCAGGCTTGGATGAGTTTTGCTGAAAGAATTTTTGAAAGTTTCCAACTGAGAGATGACCAGAAAAGATTAGTGGCATCTTGGGCACTCAAAGAAGAAGCTTTAATCTGGTGGGAAACAATCATTAAAGATAATCCAGAAGGTGATATCACCTGGGATATGTTCAAACGACTTTTCAATAAAAAAATTATTCCTCCAGAAGTAACTGAGCGGTTATGTGATGAATTCTACTATTTGATACAAGGAGATATGAATATCCCAGAATATCATAAGAAATTCAATGAACTTTCTCACTTCGCCCCTCATCTAATACGCGATCCAAAGAGGAAGAATCTGAGATTTATTAATGGTCTTCAGAGGAAATACCAGAATAGTGTGATGGGTCATGTGAATCTTCCTTTTTCTGAAATGATATACATGGCTTATCAATATGAAGATCTTGACAGGCGAGGCCTTTTTGTCGAAGAAGAGGAAGTCAGCACTAGTAGTAAAAGGAAATCTAGAGCTGATAGCCCAGAGAGAAGTGCACAGCCTGAGGCCAGTACGACGTCTGGGGCCAGAAAGAAGCCTAGATTCAATAGGGAAAAGGCTAAGTCTGAGAAAGGACTAGTAACGACTGCAATATGCAATAACTGCAAGAAGCCAGGCCATTTTCAAGGGAATTGCAAATCCTCGAAGAAAGAAAGAAATGTTGGGTCAAAACCCAAGTACAAGTTTCAGGAAAATAGAAAATGCAGTCAATGCCATCAGGCGGGCATCTTGCAAAGGACTGCCAGTTATCAAAGGAATCAGAAATAGTACAAGTAAATAAAGTGGCAGAAGTTCCTGCATCCTCGTCTAGTCAGGGAAAGTCAGATGTTTTAGAAGGCACGCTTACTGTCAAGAACATTCCCATCAAAGTACTGTTTGACACAGGCGCGTCGAGGAGCTTTATTGCAAAGAATGCGGTTAAGAAATTAGATTTGAAATTGAAGAAGCTCAAAGAACCCATCACTGTTCAGAATCCGGTTGGGGGTTCCCTCAATCTTAGTTGGATTTGTGGGGTACCTGTTTCCTTTTCTCATTATCGGTTTCCTTGTATCTCGATCGTCATGGATTTTACCGAATTCGATCTTATTTTAGGATTGGATTGGTTAACCAAATACGAAGCCGAGGTTAAATGTGCAGAAAGGGTTGTCAAGGTTAAAACGAAGCTCGCCAATATTGTAATTCCATGTGAAGGTTCGAATTCTGACAGAAAGGACTTCTGGGCAGCATTAGATATCTCACCTGCTCTAATAGGACCTGTTCCTGTCGTTACAGAGAATATCCCCGTCGACATAGAAAAAATCCCCGTTGTCAAGAACTATGCGGATGTGTTCGAAGAAGTTGTTAGCTTACCTCCGCAAAGAGAAATTGACTTTAAAATCTCTCTAGTTCCGAATGCAAGGCCGGTAGTCCACGCCATTCGAAGGATGACCTTGAAGGAGAAAGAAGAGTTAGATAATCAAACTAGACAACTAGTATGGAAAGGTCTAATCAGACCTAGTTTTTCTGATTGGGGAGCAACAGTGGTATTTGTTCCGAAGTCCGACGGTACTCTCAGACTATGTGTGGATTATCGCGACTTGAATAAGCAGACATTGAAAAACAAATATCCATTGCCGCGGATTGCTGATTTATTGGACCGATTGAATGGAGCACAAGTGTTTTCACGAATGGACCTAGCTACAGGTTTCCATCAGCTTCGTATTGCCGAAGAGTGTGTTCCTTTGACAGCATTCAGAGGTCCGGACTTTTCTACGAGTGGTTAGTAATGCCGTTCGGCTTATGTAATGCTCCTGCCTATTTCATCGATCTAATGAACAGAGTATTCGGAGGAGTATTGAATAAATTTGTTCTGGTTTTCATTGATGATATCCTGATCTTCTCTAAGTCAGAAAGCGAGCACGAAAAACATTTGGAACAAGTGTTAGAAATTCTGAGAAGGAATGTTTTAAAAGCAAAGTTTTCCAAATGTGTATTCTGGCAAGAAGAAGTCAAACTTCTTGGCCATGTCGTGTCAAAAGAAGGAATTTCAGTGGATCCCAACAAAATCACTACTATTCAGAATTGGAAACAGCCTCGCACACCCACAGAAGTTAGATGTTTTCTCGGGTTGCCCAGTTATTATCGGAAATTCATTAAGGATTTTGCGAAGACATCCAGTTCCTTAACGAAATTAACTAAGAAACATTCGAGATTCAATTGGACTACGGTATGTGAGGAAGCTTTCCAGGAGCTGAAATTAAAACTGATGACCGCTCCAGTGTTAACAATAATAGATGGCAATGAGGACTTGAAAGTCTGGACTGACGCATCTAGAGAAGGCCTTGGCGCGGTGTTAATGCTAAGAGGTCAAGTGATTGCTTATGCTAGCCATCAGCTGAAACCGCATGAGAAGAATTATGTGACTCATGATCTTGAGTTGTTAGCCATCGTCTTTGCTTTGAAAATCTGGAGGCACTATCTTTTGGGCGAGAAATTCGAACTGTATACTGACCATCAGTCATTGAAGTATCTGTTCACTCAGAAGGATTTGAATTTGAGACAGCAACGTTGACTATAATTTCTTGCAGCATACGACTTTGAGATTTTGTACACTCCAAGGAAAGCCAATGTTGCGGCAGATGCGCTGAGTAGAAAGAATGTAATAATCGCCAACTTTATCGTTACGACTTCCTTGATTGATAAGATCTCCATTCTATAGAAAGATGATAATTTTGTTAAGGAGATGATCAAAAGAATTCAAAAAGGCGATGCATCCAGTTTCCAAGTGGATAACGAGGGAATTCTTAGATTAAAAGGAAGGATTTGTGTTCCCGACGTCTCCGAGCTCAAAAGAGAAGTTCTTAACGAATGCCACAAGTCCAAGCTAAGTATCCACCCAGGGGTTAGCAAAATGTATAACGACCTCAAGCGAACTTTCTGGTGGAAGGCAATGAAAAGAGATATCTCTATATATGTTAGCCGGTGTCCCACCTGCCAGCAAGTCAAAAGCGATCAACAGAAACTGGCTGGATTGTTGCAACCTTTGGAAGTGCCAGGGGGAAAATGGGAACAGATTTCTATGGACTTCATCGATGGTTTGCCCAGGACCAGAAATAGAAATGACAGTATTTGGGTGATCGTAGATCGTTTCACGAAGACCGCCCATTTCATACCTGTCAAATCGAATAGGACTGCTCAGAGTCTGGCGCAGGTATATTTCAAGGAAATTGTTAGACTACACGGAGTTCCCATGAGCATCGTTAGTGATCATGACCTGATTTTTGCCAGTAAATTCAGGGAAGCATTCCAAGCAGAATTGGGAACGAAACTGAACTTGAGCACCGCATATCATCCTCGGACAGATGGTCAGACTGAGAGGGTAAATCGTATTCTTGAAGATTTATTGCGGGCTTGTATTCTTGATTTTGGCGGATCGTGGGAAGACCAATTACATTTGGCTGAATTCTCATATAACAACGGTTACCAAGCGAGCCTGACAATGTCACCATTCGAAGCATTGTATGGTAGACCGTGTCGATCCCCTGCTTGTTGGCTCGAACCCGGTAATAGACTTGTATTGTGGCCAGATATGATTCGCGATGCTGCAGATAAAGTCGATTTCGTTAAGAAACGATTACTAGCCGCCCAAAGCCGACAAAAGAGTTATGCAGATAAGAGAAGAAGGGATATATCATTTGCCGTTGGCGACTATGTTTATTTGAAAGTATCTCCGATGAGAGGAGTTATCCGGTTTGGTAAAACAGGGAAATTGGCGCCCAAATTCATTGGTCCATTTCCTATTCTTGAACGGATTGGAACTCTCGCATATATGGTTCAATTGCCTAATTGGTTGCCTGGAGTGCATGATGTATTTCATGTATCTCAACTTCGAAAGCACGTTCATGATCCAGACTTGATCGTGGAAGAAGCAGCGCAACAGGATATAGAAATCACTCCAGAATTGGCAGTTAGAAGAGAGCCGCTAAAGATAATTGGCAAAGAAACCAAGGAGCTAAGGAACAAAAGGGTTCATTTAGTTAAAGTGCAGTGGAGCAGTGATCCTAGAGACTGTACTTGAGAGACTGAGGAAAGCATCAAGCAAGCTTACCCCAAATGCAGAGTGGACATCTCTGACTAACTCCGGTGCAAGGTACTTTTACAATACTTTGCATTTACATTTGTTTCCTACTTTACTGTTGTTTCCTTTTCAAGGACGAAAAGTTTTAAGTGGGGGAGATTGTAATAACCTGGAAAATACGAGCCAATTTAAAATTTTTAAATTGGCGATTTTAAAGGAATTTGAACAATTGAAATAGGATATTTCAATAAAATAGTGAATTAGAAATAGAGAGTCAGTTTGAAAATTTGAATTCAAAATTTGACTGACTGTGCAGGGTGGAAAATATAACGAATTTTAGTGAAACCAAAAATATTTAAATCTGTTTATCAATACCTTTCTAACGAATCTGAAAAATCGAAGTTTCATAACGGGAATCAAAAGTTATGGCCGAATGAATTTTCAGAAAGGTCGCTATATAGAATATATAGCCCTGGAAAATTGATATTTTGCAAACGACCTCGGAATTCGACGAAACCGCTTTTGTTGGGTCCGGGATGTCAAATTATTGCTAGGTTTCAAATTTCATAATTTTTTAAGCTAGTATGTGAGCGTGGCAAAAGAAAATGCGTTTGGTCAATTTCTGTTAAATTGGATCGACCAGAAAATGGCCATTTTTCAAACGATCTCAGAATTCGACGAAACTAGTTTTGTTGGGACCGTATCGTCAAAACATAGCTAGATTTATTTTTCTGGAATTTTTTGAATCAGTTTGTGGCCCTGGCAAATTGAAATGTATGTTCAAAGTTAAAATTAAATGTTTTATACTTTAATTGGAAAATAACTGACTGTAACAGTCGAATTGGCCAACGAAACATATCCCATTGTGTTCGGAATGGGGGTATTTAGCTAGAGACGATAGTCATTGGGTTTGGATTGGGGTTCGTATGAGACAAGGGGTATTTTCGGATTTTTGAAATTAAATATATATAAAAATAAACATGGCCAATCACATTCCCCCAAACCACTTTCTCTCTCCCCGATCATCAGGCGCGCACGGCGGAAATTGCTCCCAAACTTCTCTCTTCGATTTCTCTTCCGATTCTCAACGAAATCGAGCGTTCTTGCATCCATTTCGAAGCTCATTCCTTCCTCTACAAATCCATACCTGTATTGGATTTTATCGTTGTGTAAATCGTGCGAACCACCTCCACAAAGGCAGCGCCTTTGGACCACCGCCGAGCTCGCCTCAGGCCGCCGCAGGGGATCCCACCGCCGGCGCCGAGAAGCCTGCACCTCCCTCTTCGACGTCGTGTAGCCCGATTCTCGCATCGCTTCACGGTTTGAGTGCAAATCGAAGACCTAGTTTTGAACCATCGTGAAAGATGAGTCCTTTTTGATGTTTGAACTTTGAAAAATCATATCTTTTTAGTGTGTTGATGAAATTCGATGAAACAGGAAACATCGGGACTGCAAGGAAGCTCTCTACCACATAGAAGAAGCCGCGGATTTTTCTGAGTCATTTACGATTTTTAGCACTCCGAAAACCAATATGAGAAATCTAAATTAATAAAATTTGAATGGAAAATGTCATGTATAAATTATATTAGCGAAATATAAATTACACACGTGTTGTATACCTTATATACATGCATGGTGTAAGCTATATAAGCGAAGTATGAATTATACATGCATAGAATAATTGATATATGTGTTGAAATGCAAGTGAAATATAGCAATAATATAATATATATATATACTCCCCTCGTCCATAAACCATGGACGATATTTATTGTTGTGAATTGGTGTGAAATATTGGATGAAAAATACAAATGGTTGAATAATTGTTTGTGGTTGATATTGTTTGGTTGTGGTTGAAAAATACCCATTGGTGATTGAAATGAATTGGAAATATTTGTGGGAATAAAAATAAAACATGCCGCCTGCGTGCGAATTAGATGCATGAATCCCCATTGTCAAAAATCGCGAGGTTTTAAGGTAGAGCGAGGAGTCGTACTAGGGACGGTGCCGGTTTTAACTACCCTGCCGTTATGCTGCCGAAATTTTGAATTATCTTTATGTGTTAGAATTATTTTCATATGTTGAAATTATCTTCATGCGTTGAAATTAAAGCCATATGCTGAAACTATATCCATGTGCGGAAATGTTCATGTGTTGAAAAGTGATGTGTGAAAATTAAATTCATTTGTGAACGAATGAAGTGTTTAAACAATAAAAATCACCTTTTTATAATATATATGAAGTATGAAAAATATTCGCCTTATATATAAATAGTTTCAACAATAAAAATTCCATCTTCTAATATGAATAATATAAATAAAATATCCATGTGTGGAAATGCTCAAGTGTTGAGAAGTGTGTGTAGTGGAAAAATTCATGTGTTGAATAAAAAGATCGAACAATAAAAATTACATTTTTATTGAAACTATGAAGTGTTGAAAACATGCATTTGTCGAATAAATATTTTAAATGATAAAAATATCATTTTTATCATATATGTGATATGCTAAAGATATGCAGATGTTGAAATAAATATTTGTGAATGAAATATTATTTTTAACATGCATAGGAACTAAATAAAATAGTCATGTGTTGAAATGTATTTTACTTCGCCAAAATTATCATCTTTGAAATGTGAAGTGTTAAAAATAGCCACTTGTTCAAATAAATATGCATGAGTTGAAATAAACGTTAATTAGCTAATGATGTGATTTTAGCCTATGCATGTAACATTAGAATGAATGGTGTTTTTAAACCAAAATAAATTAAATATGAAGTTGAATGGAAAATGATAAGTGATAAAAATTGTGTATATGTACATGCATATTTATTGAACAGGTTATAGCAAAAGGGGCTAGAGAAGAGGAATAAAATTTTGTGCCCGACAAATAGGTACACATTTACTGTTTTGTTTAGGTGATGATTTTATGAGCCTGTTGGCTAGCCGCTTGGCTTTTTCTTTTTCTTTTTGACATGAGACGCCCGTGTGGCTATTTGGGAATTTTCCCAGCCCCTCCCGTACAAAGGAGGTTATGGCGAAATTTTCCAAAATTTAAAGGCGTTAGTGAAATAATTGAAGTGAAAACGATATAGGAATTTTTAAATGAACTATACTTATATAAATATATAAATATAAATAAAATTAAAACGGAACGTGGCCGTGCAGTTCGTGTTTTGAAACCGTGATTTCAAACGACTAGTGCGGGAAATCCGATCATTGGATTTTCCCGAAACCGCAACCGTTGGTTCGCCTTGGAAATATCTTTCCAACGGCACCAACTTTGTGAAGATCCAACGGTTGGATTGTCTGGAATTTTTAATTCAAATCTAAAGAAAAACAGCGCCAGAATCGATTATATATATATATATATATAATTAAATTAAATCGAATAACGATGCTGTAGTTCGTATTTTGAAATCATAACTTCAAACGATTAGTGCGGGAGATCCGACCGTCGGATTTTCCCAAAACTGAAACCGTTGGATTCGTTTTGAAAAGATCTTTTTAATGATATAAACTTTGTGAAGATCCAACGGTTAGATTTTCAGATATGTGTAAATCAAATCTGGGGAAAAACAGCGCCACGGCCGCGTTATGGCCTGAAGCGTCCGTTTAATGAATTGGCTATTTTTAAATAAATAAAAATAGCGATAAATCGTGATAAAATATTATAAACAATATGGAATGGAAATAAATTGAATTTGCTCGATTTATTTGATATTTGATGGTTGAAGGCATTTGGTGTGAAAATTACATTAAAGAACGAAATTGGTGTTGTCGAATAATTTAACCATTGAAATGAATTGATTTGAAATTCTAGATATACGTGAATTATTTGAAAAGGCCGAGTTAATTCTCATTTCAAATAATTGATCGATAAGTGAAAGTCGAAGATATGAAGACGGTGCAAGACCGATGATCTTCACGTCGAATGGAGGGGTGCTACTGATGCTCATGAGAGGAGTAGCTACCTTGACGGGGTTGAAGTAGTAGCCACCCGGACGTACATGTTGATTGTACGGATATGTGAGGTATTGAGTGCCTCCGGTTTCGTTCAGACCCAGAATGAACGTGTAAATGGACTGTGTGTCTGATATTGGATTTTGTTCTGTGCTGATTGATCTCTATTATATATATCTGTTTGGTGGCGGAGAATTTATTCTCTTGCTTAACGCCCTTCTCTGAGACGTACGAGCCCAGAGGTTATACATCGATAGAAATCAGTCGCACGGAGTGAATTGCCTGTGTGGCACGCCTAAGTGATAGATGATCAAGGCTTCTGTTGAAAAGCAAAGTCTTGTGGTTGATGATCAAAGCACAGCCTGTGTGGCATAGCTTTGTGTATAACGTGAATTCGCGAGCCTCACACCCCGGGATGGACCAGAAACAGGAGAAGGATCCAGGGAGGACATGCGTTTCTTTCTTGCTAGGGTGGTGTCAGTGACCTACCAGCCCTGACATTTATATACTTTTCACCTATGTGGTTGTTTCTGTTGCGAGGCGCCTCAGATATATCGGTCGATCCGGGACCGATGGAGTCATTGGGCTCATTTACGCCCCAAAGGGCGGGGAAACGCAGTGTTCAGGCATTTTAATCCACATCGGTGGACCGGCCCTGTGGCTCCAAAGGATCGATGCGTTCTGATCCTGAGACATGGGCTAGATTGTCTCGAATTCGGTGAGGACTATCTTTTGCCTCGGTTCATGACGGAAATCCAATTTCCAAATACGACATCGTGCGGTTTTGATTGTATACCTATATATGGCGACATAGTGGTATGGGGCATTAATGCCGCCTATGATTGATAGTTATGATTGAAATTGTTTTTGAAACATATATACACTAGCAATAATATCAAATGATTTGTTTTGCCCGTATCAAGCATATTTTGGCCATTATAAGGTAAAACTCTATCCTCTGGTTTGTGTTGCATTATGTGATGGGAACTGAGTCTTATAATGGCTTCATTTTTATAAAAAGCATTGCGATGTTTAAAAGAATTATTTGTTTTAAAGCACCGGATATCCAATGGAGTAAACCCATTCCACGAAAGTGGCGTGGTCCTGTGATAAGCTATATTTGAAAATGTGTTAAGTAGATTTCTCATACCAGTCCCATGACTGACTCGTAGTTTGTTTCACTTGCAAACTCGGGTGCCCCCTTTTTCTACAGGGGCAGTCTTGTATTCAGGTTTTAGCAGGCTCTTTCTGGATAGCTGGAGCTGAAGATGGATTCTATCATTTACCTCTTTTTATTCTGTTCAGCTCCTGTAGTACATATTATGCTTTCTTTTCCGCAGTAGACATTTATGTATAGTTGAATTGTATTTTGTACTAAGTATGATCCTACATACTGTGTAACTCTGATGATTATATTTATCCAGTGTATTCTATCGTGCATTATCTGGTGTATTTATTTATTTCTGTTCTGTTATTATCTGTTTATGTGTTATATTCCAAAGATTACCCTTGCCACCGTCTTATCGGGTATAGGGTCGTCACAAATCCATAGATAATGTTATCTAAAATTAGGTATATTACATCCAGCTTCATAGTGAGAACTTAAAGATTATACTATTTGGACTTGCGTATGAAATAAAATGGTGTGGTAAGTTGTCAAAACTTTGCTTAGATTGTATCGAGAATAATTGGTTGTCCTTTCTTCACTCTTTTAGGAAATGAAATCCTCGATTTGGAGGTTAAGTGTTAACCAACCTTTTGACCAAGCTATATTCACACAGAATAGATATGTTGGGATCGATGGTTATCAAGGTAGAAGGCCTAGAATGACAATCAGAAAGCCAAGATATTAAGCCAAGATTGACCCATGAAATGATAGGAAAGCAAAACCGAAAGGATATATGGAGAATGCATTAAGTTCGCACGATCCGATGTCAACCCTCTTAGATCTATGCCAACCCGATTGTTTTGGGTCAGATTTGATCCAAGTGTTATAGTGGCATAGAGGTGTGATCTTTTTTATATTTCTGTGTCTTCGATCATGTGCATCCCATCGTTCCTAAGATGCATGCTCCTCGATGCTTCAATCTTGACTGCAATGATGTTCCAAGACTCACATTTAAGTACAAGGAAGCATACAAGATAAAAGACAATCAGATTCAAGAATACAACATTCAAATTTGGTCTAAGTATGGATTGGATCATTACATTAGAACCAGATTGGTACATCTGGATCGTCTCATTCTGGTCATCATAATCTAGATATTCATAACCACATCGACATGCCTAGTTGGTCAGATCTTCATAAACTGGATCATCGTATCCAAATCAACATATATGAATCACTAACTACAGAGCAATGAACATCCAGTTCACTATAGCTCAAACTCAACTTCAAAATTCGCCATCTAATTACTTGAAAACGTCAAGGCAGATCGATGTGCAACCACTAACAACCTAGAGTAGGTGGATGAAGTTGTACACAATTTAGACTACTGACCTCGGATTAGCTAAATCTTGGATTGACACCTAGATGCTTCCCAGATCGGTATTGATCCGGATGCGAAGGGAGCGATCCGAGCCTTACTTGGTGGACTTGATGGGCTCGGCCTCCTGACTTCTCTGCGAAGTTTCAACCCAATTTGAAAGGGCGGGGAAACGCATGTTCAGGGTTTAAGTTTAATCCACTTGTTTGACCAACAAAAGTGGTTTGGAATTATGTCCAAATCAAATTTGGAAAACGTCGTTGTAAGTGCAGTTCGATGGCCATTGATGGAAATCGATTGTACGGGCCTTGATAAAATTATTAAAAATATCAATAATTAGTGTAAAATCATAAGAAATGATTTGGAAAGAATTGGGATGAAAAACTCCATATTTGAAAAGATAAAAATAGATTTTTATCGAAAGGAACTAGTTTTTAACTAGAATTAGAATCCATTTATTTTTAAAATAAATAAAGTGGATTTGAAAGGGTTTTAAAAGTAAACAGAATTTCCAATAATTGAATTGGAATGGATTTGAATCGAAATTGTCTTTGGAATATTTCGATGTTGGATTTCGTGATTATATAGATATTGTTATGGAAATTTTAAAGATATATTTATATCGTTATTTCCAATACGATATTTGTTGGTCGTAGAATTTGATATTGAATATAAGCTGATGTATTTTCTATTCAGAGCCTAGTATTTAATGTCAAATGGGATTTGGGTTTTTCGTGAATGGTGTCTTCATTAACACTGTTCTTAAACCCAGTTGAGAAAAAGATTAAATCTTTTTCTTTAGATTTAATGAAGTGTACCAATTAAATGGTATTTAATTGGAATTGAATTTGAATTGATTTCTGGGTTTATTGTGAACGGTGTTTTAAATAACACTTGTTCTTTAACTCGATAATTAATGGAATGTGATTTTGGGTTTATAGTGAACCGTGTTTTAAATGACATTGGTTCTTTAACCCAGTTAAAGACAAGATATGATTTCCCAAGTTAAATAATCATTCATAGTGATTATTGGGAAGATTAAAACCAAGTGGAGTTTTAATGAATCTTTAATTAGATTTAAATAATCGAGAATGGAGTATCACCAGTTTTGCTCCAGGCGATAGTTAAATCTTTAATTAGATTTGAACGTGAAATGGTAATTGAATTTACCGATAACACCGTGGTATTAGATATGAAGTATTACCATTTTTACTTCATGGGATGAATAGGTTCGGATTGGGAAATAAAATAAATGATTACTTTGATGTGGTTCGCTAATCCCAACTAATTTGAATTGATATTCAAAGGAAGATTAAAGAATAAATTTAAAGAATTTATCTTTGATAAAATCAATGGGAACCTTTCCCAAAGTATAAGAATATTTGAATAAAAGAATATTCTGAATTGGAATGAGGCGTATGTTGTGTTTGTGTAACACTTGTTTATTATATACGCGAGTTATTCAGAAAGACCGGGTTTAACCCATTCTGAATAACTGATTCGACGATGTGTCTAGGATGAAGACGGTGGTCGAAGACCAGAGGTCTTCACATCGTTTGGGTGATTACTGATGATCTTGATTGGGCTGTACACCCAAGAGGAGGGAATCAGTTGGTGATCGTCCAGACGTACTTGGAGATCGATGGATATGCGAGGTACAAGGTGCCTCCGGTTTCGTTCAACCCACGTCGGAACGCAAACAGAAGAACATTTCATTGTATATTACAACAATTTCGTCAGATTACAAGAATATACAGAGTATGAATGAATAAAATACATTCGATAAATTTCAGAGATTACAATAAATTACATAGCAGCGGAAAAATAATACAATACACAACTGAAAGAGATATACGGATACAGAGCTTTCCAGATATCGTTCCAGCTGTAAACTAGGTTCCAGTGAATATAAATCTGCAAAACCAAAACTACTAGCTGCCCGTGTCAAAATAAGGGCACCTAGAGTTTAAGTTAAAACAATAAACTCCAGGTCAGTCACGTGACTGGTGTGAGAATTAAAACAGTTATTAATCTTTATTTTAAAGTTCGGTAAATCAAGGGACCATGCCGTATAACACGGAACGGGTTTCCTCCCAAGAATACCAGTGCATAAAACAACAGCGCAATGCTAAATAGAGAACAATGAAGCTATTATAAGACCCAGTTCCCATCACACAATGCAACGCAAGTCGGAGGATAGGGTTTTTACCTTATAATAGCCAAGAATGCTTGGTACATGAAATTTCATTAATTATCGGTTTAAAGAACAAGTGTTATTTAAAACACCGTTCAAAATAAACCCAAAAATCAATTCAAATTCAATTCCAATTAAATACCATTTAATTGGTATACTTCATTAAATCTAAATAAAAAGATTTAATCTTTTTCTCAACTGGGTTTAAGAATAGTGTTAATGAAGACACCATTCACGACAAACCCAAATCTCATTTGATATTAAATACAAGGCTCTGAATAGAAAATATATCGGCTTATATTCAATATCAAATTCTACGACCAACAAATATCGTATTGGAAACAACGATACAAATATATCTTTCAAATTTCCATAACAATAACTGTATAATCACGAAATCCAACATCGAAATATTCCAAAGACAATTTTGATTCAAATCCATTCCAATTCAATTATTGGGATTTCTGGTTACCTTTAAAACCCATTCAAATCCAATTTATTTATTTCAAAAATAAATGGTTTATAATTCTAGTTCAAAACTAGTTCATTTCGATAAAGTTCTATTTTTATCTTTTCAAATATGGAATTTTTCATCCCAATTCTTCACAAATCATTTCTTATGATTTTACACAAATTATTACTATTTTTAATAATTTTATCAAGTCCCGTACAGTCGATTTCCACAAACGGCCATCGAACTGCACTTACAACGACCTTTTCCAAATTTTATTTGGACATAATTCCGAATCCAACCGTTATATTTCAAATCTCTAATATTCTTTAGAAAGCTCTTTTCAATATGAACCCAACGGTTCCGGTTTTAGGAGAATCCGTCGGTCGGATCTCCCGTAACATCTGTTCGAAGTCAATGGTCGAAATTCGCGGACTGCCGCAGCGCGGCGCGTTCTATTCAGGTCATTATATTATATATATAATATATACTTCGTCGATTTCCTTTTAAAACGTATTTTATAAATCGTTTTAAATTCATTTTCAAAACGATTCTAACTTCATATTCAATTTCTAATCAAAATTGAATATTCCATATCATCAATATATAAATGATAATATTTTCAAAACATTTTATTTTGAAATCACTTCCTTTTCTATATTCATTATAAAAACGAATATAATCGATATAAATATCGTTCGCGTCAAAATGGCGCATATTTAACCAACACGGATTTATATATTTCAATAACTTCGTTATTCTATTCGACAAATGAATATTTTCTTCCACACATGAATATATATTTTTATTCAACACATGAATTTTGAAACCTAGCAATAATTTGACATCACGGATCCAACAAAAGTGGTTTCGTCAAAAACGTGAAAATTGAATATGAAGCAAAATAAAAATGTGATCTTTTATATGTAAACGTTACATGAGAATGTATACGTTGTAAGAAAATATATAAGTGTTGTGGAATAATAATAAACATTTATTATTATTCAAGTAAGTAATTAGCTATAGACGACAGTCGTTGGGATTTGTTTGGAGTCCGTAGTGATAAACAAGAATTTTACAATTAATTTAATAAAATAATAATTAGAGGAATTTGGAAGATATATATATATATACATATCGTTATTCCAATACGATATTTGTTGATTTCAGAATTTGATATTGAATATAAGCCAATATATTTTCTATTCAGAGCCTTATATTTATTGTCAAATTGGATTTTGGGTTTGTCGTGAACTGTGGTTAAATGACATTAGTTCTTTAACCCGAGTAAAAGCAGGATTAATTTCCAAAAGGTAGAACAATCAATATGAAAAGATTTTAAAGATGAAACCAATTGGAGTTTGAATAAATCTTTAATTAGATTTGAATGAATGAATGGTGATTAAATTTACCAAAACATGAGATGTGGTGTAAACCAAATATACGTGGTTGTTGATATTGATTATGACTGATTGATTGTTTGGATGGTGCTCGACCAGTTTATGAGCAGAATATGCTTTTACATTTAACATTGGGTTGGGTAGAAATACTGATATGCTAACGCCTTGTGAAACACTTCACGATTTGACTATGAGGTGTTAGCGAAGTTGTTGAGTTCATTTCAAATTTAATGAATGATTTTGAAATGATATTTTTCCTTAAATGGAAAGAAATGTATTCTCGATTTTGGACAGGGGATGTTTTATAAAAATGTTTTATAAAACAGAAAGGATTTCGAGGGCTAAAACCTGATGATTTCAAAATGATTTGGAAATGTATTATGGTTTTACATTGTAGTTCATCGCATATTCGATTAGTTGTTATTAATGATGTATCTATTTGGTGGCGGAGAATTTATTCTCTTGCTTAACACCCCTCTTTGAGACGTACGAGCTCAAAGGTTATGTGATTAATAGTGACTAATCATATGTGTGAACTGCTGATGTGAAGTACTATATTATGAAAGTACTTGTGATTATTATGTTGTGAAATGATTTTCCCTACTTCGGGATATGAAATGATTTGGTATGTGGCTAGAGATACGAGTAACCCGGACGACTAAAAGTATGGGTGAGATGGGCGGTGTATGCTTCCATGCGTGGGAGGTGCATCGTCGGTGTAGCCTACTCCATGCGTGGGAGGTGCATCGTCGGTGTAGCCTACTCCATGCGTGGGAGGTGCATATATATATATATATATATATATATATATATATATGTATGTATGTATGTATATATATATATCGAGTTGCTTAGGTGCGTGCCCTTTGCCTTGTTTTCGAAACGATTTCAACTTCATATTCAATTTCGAATCAAAATTGAATATTCCACATCATCGATATACAAATGATAATATTTTCAAAACATTATATTTTGAAATCACTTCCTTTTCTATAATCATCATAAAAACGAATATAATCGATATAAATATCGTTCACGTCAAAATGGCGCATATCTAACCAACACGGCTTTATATATTTCAATAACTTCGTTATTCTATTCAACAAATGAATATTTTCTTCAACACATGAATATTTTTTTTCAACACATGAACATATATTTTTATTCAACACATGAATATATATTTTTATTCAACACATGAATATATATTTTTATTCAACACATGAATATGTATTTTCATTCAACACATGAATTTATATTTTATTCAACACATGAATTTTCTTTTATTCAACACATGAATAAATATTTTATTCAACACATGAATTTTCTTTTATTTTTCAAATTGGAATGAAGCCCAATCAACTACCATATAGCGTTAATTATATGGATTTCATACACACACGTATACTACAACAATCAAACACAGGCAACCATCACCCAAAGTGCATTCTACACTACATAAGCATCAAATATAAATATTTAACGCTTATAACAGCATGTCAATCTATCGATCGACATATAGCTAATTATTGGGACTAGTGTATGGCCAATTTCATCCTAACTGCACAAATAAAAACCTGTGTGGTTGTTGCTGTTGCGAGGCGCCTCGGATATATCAGTGACTGTGTGGAGCCGATGGAGTCATTTGGCTCATTGATGCCCTAAAGGGCGGGGAAACGCAGTGTTCAAGCATTTTAATCCACATCGGTGGACCGGCCCTGACGATCCAAGGGTCACTCGAGCTCTGATCCTGAGAAACGGGCTAGAGCGTCTCGAATTCGGTGAGGACTATCTTTTGCCTCGGTTCACAGATGGTAATCCAACTTCCGATACGTGACTTTATGGTTTCGATTGTAGAGCCTGGTATGGCGACATAGTGGTATGGGGCACTTTTGCTGTCTATGATTGATACTTATGATTGAAATTGTTTTTGACACTATACACTTATAGTAATAATAAAACATGAAATTTAGCGTATCAAGCATTCTTTGACTATTATAAGGTAAAAACCCTATCCTACGGCTTGCATTGCATTGTGTGATGGGACCTGGGTCTTATAATAGCTTCATTGTTCTTTATTTAGCATTGCGCTGTTGTTTTATGCACTGGTATTCTTGGGAGAAACCCGTTCCGTGTTATACGGCGTGGTCCCTTGATTTACCTAACTTTAAAATAAAGATTAATAACTGTTTTAGTTCTCACACCAGTCACATGACTGACCTAGAGTTTATTGTTTTAACCTAAACTCTGGGTACCCTTATTTTGACACGGGCAGCTAGTAGTTTTGGTTTTGCAGATTATATTCACAGGATCCTGATTTACAGCTGGAGCGATACTCGGAAAGCTCTGTATCCGTGTATTACTTCTAGTCGTGTATTGTATTATTTTCCGCTGCTATGTAATGTATTGTAATCTCTGATATTTTATTATGTATATTATTTGTTAATACTCTGTACATTCTTGTTTCTGATGAATTGTTGTAATAAGCAATGAAATGTTCTTCTGTTTGCGTTCCGACGTGGCTTGTTCTCAATTCAATCCGGGCTTTCCTTACCAGGGAAGTTCGGGCTGTTTCAAAAGACAATTTCGATTCAAATCCATTCCAATTCAATTATTGGAAATTTTGGTTACTTTTAAAACCCTTTCAAATCCAGTTTATTTATTTAAAATAAATAAATGGGATTATAGTTCTAGTTCAAAACTAGTTCATTTCGATAAAAATCTATTTTTATCTTTTCAAAATTGGAGTTCTTCATCACAATTCTTTCCAAATCATTTCTTATGATTTTAGGCAAATTATTACTATTTTTAATAATTTTATCAAGGCCCGTATAGTCGATTTCCATCAACGGCCATCGAACTGCACTCACAGTGACCTTTCCCAAATTTGATTTGGACATAATTCCAAATCCAACCGTTAGATTTGAAATCTCTAATATTCGTTAGAATTCTCTTTTCGATATGAACCCAAAGGTTCTGGTTTTAGGAGAATCTGACGGTCGGATATCCCGTAATATCCATTCGAAGTCAATGGTCGAAATTCGCGAACTGCCGCAGTGCGGCGCATTCTATTCAGGCATTTATATAACGGGCAACTAGTAGTTTTGGTTTTGCAGATTTATATTCGCAGCAACTTGGTTTACAGCTGGAATGATATTCGGAAAGCTCTATATCCGTATATCTCTTTCAGTTGTGTATTGTATTATTTTTCCTCTGCAGTAATGTATTTAAATCTCTGATAATTTTGTGATGTATATTATTTATTCATACTCTATATATTCTTGTATTCTGATGTAATTGTGGTAATAAACAATGAAATGTTCTTCTGTTTGCGTTCCGATGTGGCTTGTCCTCAATTTAAATCCGTGATTTCCTCACCGGTGGATTTCGGGTTGTCTCAGTTAATAAGCCACATCGGGATGCAAACAGAAGAACATTTCATTGCTTATTACAACAATTCATCAGAATACAAGAATATACAGAGTATTAACAAATAATATACATTATAAAATATCGGATATTACAATACATTACATAGCAGCGGAAAATAATACAATACACAACTAGAAGTAATACACGGATACAGAGCTTTCCGAGTATCGTTCCAGCTGTAAATCAGGATTATGTGAATATAAATCTGCAAAACCAAAACTACTAGCTTCCCGTGTCAAAATAAGGGCACCGAGAGTTTAGGTTAAAACAATAAACTCTAGGTCAAACATATGACAGGTGTGAGAACTAAAACAGTTATTAATCTTTATTTTAAAGTCAGGTAAATCAAGGGACCACGCCGTATAACACGGAACGGATTTCCTCCCAAGAATACCAGTGCATAAAACAACAGCGCAATGCTAAATAAAGAACAATGAAGCTATTATAAGACCCAGATCCCATCACACAATGCAACGCAAGCCGAAGGATAGGGTTTTTACCTTATAATAGCCAAAGAATGCTTGATACGCTAAATTTCATGTTTTATTATTACTACAAGTGTATAGTGTCAAAAACAATTTCAATCATAAGTATCAATCATAGAAGGCATAAGTGCCCCATACCACTATGTCGCCATACTAGGCTCTACAATCAAATCCGCAAAGTCACGTATCGAAAGTTGGATTTCCATCTGTGAACCGAGGCAAAGGATTGTCCTCACCGAATTCGAAACGCTCTAGCCCGATCAAGATCATCGGTAATTATCCAAATGATGTGAAGACCTCTGGTCTTCAACCACCGTCTTCATCCTCGACACATCGTCAAATCAGTTATTCAGAATGGGATAAACCCGGTCTTTCTGAATAACTCGCGTATATAATAAACAAGTGTTACACAAATACAACATACGCCTCATTCCAATTCAGAATATTCTTTTACTTTGGGAAAGGTTTCCATTAATTTTATCAAAGATAAATTCTTTAAATTTATTCTTTAATCTTCCTTTGAATATCAATTCAAATTAGTCGGGATTAGCGAACCACACTGAAGTAAATGATCAAATTATTGCTAGCAATCCTACCGACGAAGTTTCAACCCAATTTGGGATATTCTCTGCCTACAAATGCCTATTGTATGCTTTATTTCTAGGATCTTTTAACACTTGTTAACTCTGTGTATGTTGTCATGTTAGATCTAATTTGATCCAACATTTTGTAACTCTAAAACAAAAGTAAAATCAGTCAAATCCTTTAAGTGGTCATAGTCTCAGGCGCCGAACCATTATATAATCATTTGTGTGTGATTTTATATTTATTTCTTTGATTACATCTCTATTTCTGTTATGTTTGTGATTGATTTCTTCATATTCTTCTCTCTATATGCAATTCTTCGGTGTTTGGACCATTTTTATTGTAAACATTTTGGTGCTTTCACCGAGAGCCCCTTCACAGTCATCTGGACCTTTTCATTTATGAGAGGATTCTTAAGTCCATTGAGGGAAGATCTGAATCTCTACCTTTATATCTTTAGTACTACTCAGGTCTCCAAAATTTTAAAGGTATCTAACAAACATGACCACAAAGAGTGAAGCTACAGAGCCACCACCAAAGGACTGAAGGAAGCAGAGCTGATGACGCTATGTGAACTGATCGAAACTTAGCTGGCTAGAATACCAGAGTCTGTACCATTTTGGACACTAGAGATACGTCGATTCGAACTCCCACAGTTGACCAAACTTCATCTGGGTAGAAAATCTATGCAGTTAAAGCGCTTAACAGTTCTATAGCGGCGGAAGTGCAAAAATGTATAACGAGGATAAAGCGGGAAATAGCGAAAATATAGCGGAGGCACAAAATGTCATTAGATGTAAAACCAAATATTTGAAAATTAATTAATTATCTTTCTCACATTATACATGTACAAGAAACTAATATTAATCAATCTTATATAAGAAAATCGCGGAATATCATAGTTTTGCATGCTAAATCTGATGAGTGTAATTGATTGTTACCATATATCAGGCACTTATGTCTTAAATTTATCCCTTTACGCTAACTTTACTGATTTTTTTGAAAAGAGAACTAGTCAAATCAAGCTCCATATATTAATATTGCTAAAAACAGATACTAAAAATCCTTGATTCGGCGGATTCGGCGGATCCAGCGGAAAATAGCGGAGCTAAAAGTGGATCTATTGTTCGTCAGCGCTAAATTGAGATAGCTAGCGGTTGAAGAGCGCTACGGGCTATAGCGAGGATATCGCAGGGATTTAACTGCATAGCCATGTAACATTGTCGCTTAGAGCATTTCTGAACGGTGCAAGCATTCAACAACAATGTTGAATTTGACTAGATATTGAACCCAAATCAAACAGTGCAAGCATTCAACAACAATGTTCAAGTTTGTATCTCCGGCGAACAAATTCAAACTCAAACTGAATACTAAGATTAATATTCGATTTGGGATTTTAAATCCTGAATTGAATTAGATAGACAAATTAATTCATGTGCATATTTATAGATGCATAGGCATTAAGAGCTTATTATATAAACATTTGATGCTTATGTGTTTATTAAACAAACGTCTAATTTCACACACTTGTTTAATAAGAGTCCATTCTTTTTTGAATCGAGGAAAATTTTGAAGGGGGATTTTGAAGGGGATGGGAAAGAGTAATGTTCACAAAAGGAGAGTGTGTTCTTTTAACGAAAGGGGCAAGACGAAAGGGGCAAAGTTGTTATTTTATTGTTTGCTTATGTTATTATTTTATTTATGTTAATTATTTTAAAATATAGAACACAAATATAAAATACATAATACGTTATACGAAAATAAAATTGATAGTTTCGAAATACAAATGCAGAAATAAAAAACAAAACAAACTACATATTCCTTTTCAAATTATTAACAAGAAAAATAACCAACTTCCTAAGCTGATGAGTTTTGTCAATAAACTCATGTACAGGATTGTAACTTTTGCCATCAAAATCAACCAAAAAAGCGCAACCTCTCACTCCTCGTAATCGTTCCCTTCCTGCTTCGGTTCCATGCACCTATCGAGAATCGAATCATGCGAAGAACTGGCACCACCTCCAGACGGACCACCATTTAATCGATGTCTAAGCAGCGCTCTGCGACTATTGATCGCCTCGGTATCACCCTTGATATAGTCGCAATAAAGTCGGGCATCGAACTGCAACTAAACGGAGGGTTGTTGTGGACTAATAAACTGATATTTGTCGGTTCAAATGCAGCCGATGAAGATCGCATCCAACTCCCTAAACCGATCAAGCGAGGCATGTTTGTATTTGCGATACTACCTAACTAAAGTCGTATCCCACAATTCGACGAATCCACCGACGGTTTCCTCCTCATTCCAATTTCTCCCCAGGACGCAGCAGCTTGTCCCACGAGTTCCAATCTCATTTTAAATTATTGTGTTTGTTTTTTATATTCCCAGTGATGTAGTCCAGACCCATACGTTCATTGAAAATAGCAGCGATCTGCTCGTACCAATGCGCAACATGGTGGGACGAAATTTGATGTTTTCGTAATATACGTCGATGAACGCGTTGGTTCTATCGATGTTCCAATTGAAGATAGTGCAAGTGGATAAGGCAACAAAGTAGCTTGACATTCTGCAAAAATATCTGAAAAAAAGTTTAAAAAAAAATTGAAGTGTGTGTGTATGTATGTATATATATATATATATATATATATATATATATATATATATATATATATATATGGGTGATACGAATATGTATAATACAAATATATTAAAATTTGTCTGAAACGATCGACAATAAAAGTTAAAACTTGTAAAATTTTCAGATTTGGGGATAAGAAATAAGGATTGGAGGTGGATTATACAGGGGAGGAGGGGAAAACGAACGTTGGAAATTCATCCGTTCGTGTTGGACGCCTCCGATGTAGACGATGAATTTCCAACGTTCGGTTTAAATGGACAGTCCAGTCAAGTCCACATTTGCCGTGTCAGACGCGGACATCAACTTAAACTGTCCAAGTTTAAAAACGAATGGCCCCTAAGTGTGACGGCAAGCATTAATCCAATAGGTTTCAAATTTAATTAGCCTATGACGTTAGGCATTTATTCCATAGATATTTAAGGTTAGACTCTTATTTACAAAACGACTAACTTGAGACATATATTAAACTTGGAGAATCTTGCAGCTGAATATTCAGATACCTATGTTCAATTTAAGTTGTTGAAATAGAACAATTTCGAACGAACTTTTACCTCTAGCTAACAAACAATAAGTTCTTGATAAAGAAATCTATCATTCTCAAATGATACAAACATATGTAGCTTGCACCAATATGTACTGCATATATGCAACTTTTATTAAAGACCAAAAGGAATGTTACAAACATATGTAACTTGTAGCAAATATGTACTGCACATATGTAACTTTTATTAAAGACCAAAGCCCTCTATGATTCAATTGATACAATCTACTACTACCTACACAAAACAGAGATGCTTTTATCGCTTTAGAATAAGCTCTCTTAACAAATCATAACTACCGACTATAACAAATCAAATATTCTTCCTCTGTAAAGTCATATATATGATCTTCATTTGTTGGATTATGTCCTTGACGTCACGGCTCTTTAGTACTTACATGTTCAGCGGTTCTGCTTCAGTGTCCCTTTCTTTCATTGATGTCCAGTCTTGAGACTCTGCAAACATAATCAGTAGCATACAGCATGAGAACATAACTTGGTTATACTAACTGAAAAGGCAATGGTTACATATTAACAGTTCATCACGACAAAAAACGTGCATTGTTCGACCTTCAAAATATAGACAGGCAATTAGACAGTAAACGAGGATACAACTTTGGAATGCTTACTTGATTTATGGATCTCGGCGACTACCATTAGTCGCCTTTGCAAAACCGAAGCCATGAAAAGGAAAATCGAACACATGCCAAACATTATGGTAATGGGGAATGCATTCACCTACAGATAAAAATATGTCAGTGATGTATTTACTGGAATATAACTACTGGAAAAATTATCACCACTACATGAAATTGTAAACAAAATTCAAAGACCGCTCTGCATTATCAGATCAGAATAACTAGGATAAACAGTTGAAAAGTAGTGTTTTCGCATCTTAAATTTATAACTTGTTTACCCTTCTATATGCAAATGTCAGAGATAAGCTAATTTAAACAGGCACAGCATTAACTATAAATGCACAGTGACAACATTGTTGCTATCTCTCACTAATATCTATAGAAATATTGTAGAAATTAGAGATTGAAGCAAAGAAAAGGTAAGAATTTAATGCTTACGTTGTAAAGCACAACACAGACGAAGATATTGAGAGGAACACGGAAGAAATTCATGATAGTACTTCTAGCCTCCTCAGGGATGTACTGAGATCTCATTTTCATGATAGATGGCCAGAAGATACCCACACATGACTCAAAAATACAGAATCCAAATAGTTGAATAATTCCTGCAAAAGATATGCTACCACCTTTTACCGAGGGAGGTGATGCTATGAACTGCAAAGAAATTTAGCCGTGTCATAACTTGGCCATATATAATTTGAAAGGTGAAAGGTAAACTAAATGGTAGCAAACCATCTCATTATTTGTTATATAGAAAGCAGTTCATGCTGTGCATAACACTAAAAAACTCATTCCTAGGTATATATGTATTTGCTTTAATCTTCTAGTTCTTCACACTTGAAGATGTATATTATTTATATGCAATCAAAATGTCAAACTGTAAACCTACCGTGGTGAGAATTGGAAGTAGTAAGGTAAATGCTGAAACTGCAAAAACGGCTTGCATGTAACTTTCGACTTTGAGTGATGATCGTGCCATCAGCCGAGAAGCAATTGAACTTCCTAACATTGAAGATAACATGAAGGTTGCGAAAATGAAACCATGAGGAATATCTTCATCATTTGGGCTCAAAGCAGGAGTCCATAAGAAGACAAAGGTATACATTGATCCCTCAAATAAGGATTGTATTGCTCCAAGCAAAGCAATTTTCTCATCTGTAATTACCGAAATGAAAACATGATTATACTATATCATCGTCTACAAGTTAAAAAAAAAAAAAAAAAAAAAAAAAAAAAAAAAAAAAAAGAACAACAAGGAACTTATCCCACATCTTCTGAAATTTGAAAGAAATAGCTTCTACTATACACAATTTCAATTTTGTATGAAACTGGTAGCATGGTCCATATATCACCAACCAGTTTTAATTGTCGTTGTATTAGAGAAATCATGTTAAAAAGTCAGAATCTGTATGTTAAGAGGGTACCCAGATATAACTTCGATTGCCAATTTGGTAATTTCACAAGAATTATGAAATGCCACGCTGCATAGACCGTGTGAATCAGACAGTAGAGAACAAAGCGGTTCATTCAACTTGGCAGATTCAAATGAGCTTAACTGAACCTAATTGGTATGTAAATGTTTGATTCATAATTAAATGGTTTCAGTGTTTCCATATTTTATATTACCCGAAGAGGAGAACCAAATCCACGAAGAAAACAGAAATATTTCGACTATAACCTAAGGGAAAATGTGTAAAATATTACTCTAAAAGGAATTTATGCAAACTAACCAGATGCAATTGCTATAGCTGCAGCCTTAAACTGAGTCATTAAATCCTTGCTATCAGAAGGATCCCCATAATTTTCAGTCCATGATGATAAGATTATTGCCATGCCAATTGCAAGGAAACATGCAGCTGCATCAAAAGGAGCGACAGGGCCAAAGCCTAAATTATCAGCTAACATATTCGCAAACAATCCTGAGATAATGGCAATGAGTCCATTTCCAAGAAATATAGCCTTTGAAAAAGTCAAAGATAGCCATTGTGGTTCAAAGCCTCTCTGTAAAATATTGGTGTTATAATAGAGAGAGAAAACAATATAGAACACGAAATAAGCCTCGGAAAGGTGATGATAAGTAGCTTTAATATGTGTACATAGGTAATTTACACATAATAAAATAACTATGAATGCTTTGTATACCTTACTGTTAGTGAACGAGCTAACCATAAATGTTTGAAGCAAATAATATACCTTTTTCCAAGCAAATATTTAACAAATCGCACTGTTTAACTATATGTAGCACATCGAAATATTTGAACAGGCAAACAATGGGACACCGCAGCAAAACTTATCAATCCTCAAAACATTACAATGACAAAGAACGGGTGAAACTGAAATAGTAAAAGCGTTCCACCTTGTTGTGTTCAGCAACAAGCCACGATTCAAAAGCAGAAAACAAGAGAGAAGTGGCAATTCCTCCCAGGATACGACCCAGCATTAAAACTTTATATTGTGGAAAATGTTTTGTGATACAACTCAGGATGTAGGTTATGCAATAGGTAATGCACGCTCTCTTTCGACCCCTACAGAATTTAAAAAAAAAAGTGCTAATTTGGATGGAATAAATCATAGTCAACAAATGATACAAAGAAAAAAAACAACTCACTGTTTGTCCGCTAAGGAACCCACGATTGTTCCAAAAATCATAGAGGATCCAAAACCAGCAATGAATAACCGACCAATATCTCCCTTACTAAAACCATATTGACTATAGAGGTAGTAGACATAAGGACCTTGTAGCCAGTCACCAGCTGACCAAAGAAAACTTATGAGTTAGAGAATATACTGAATTATGATTGATAAAAAAGGTGCTGAGAAAGATGGTACGCATTGCTGCACAATGACAGTTACCAACCATGAAAATAATTATAATGAGGTAAGCCTTTCTTTGTTAAATAGGACTACGAACTAATTGTGTTTGAACGATAGCAATTTTTAGATAGAGTCAATGCACTTAACAATCACATTGAATACACATAAATACTCGCTGATAAAACTAGTACAGTTAGGTTATAAGATCAATCACATGAAATTATCAAATTAAAAAGGCTAGTATTACATCTAGTTGATTTAGTTTATACTTTTATTTGCATGCATATTCGATATCTGTGTAATTCGTTGGGTACAACATAAATAGAACATTCATTATCTATATGAAAGCATCAATAGTTGTTTATAATATTCATTTCAAAAAATTACAGCATATCATAATGCCGATACACATACAAATGAAAGGGCATTTATTGAATTGTTTTGTTAATATTTATTTGTAGAGGTTCATACCTTTATAGAGCATCCCCAACCGTCATCCTTTATAATATTGTAAATAGTAATATCACCGATCTTAACTTAGCAGAATGCCCAAAGCTGAATTCTACGATGTACTGGGTCGTGCAGAATAATTTGCATGTTAGCATCATAGTTTGTATTTAAATTTGGAAGCGGCTATTGAAACACAAGATTAAACACAAAATCAGAGACACAAGTTGTAGACCGTTGGATTTTTCTGTCTTTACATAAGAGATGGAATTCAAAGGGAGATCCAACGTTTGAGATTACTTGTGTTTAATTTTGTGTCATTATTTTGTGTTCAAATAGACTTTCCCTTTAAATTCTGCATATATAATTAAAATAGTCATTTAATTTGATTATTTGAAATAAACACTTTGTATAATTATGTATTTTTCTTAAAAAAGTACAGATAAGGTATCTAATAGTAATTCCACTGTTGCCCCTTTATCAACAACCACCCACTGTTGGATGGAATGAACAGCCGCGTGCAGGTTCAGGCTTCGACACTCGTTCCATTTATTTTATTTTTTTAATGTAAAATGAAAAATATTTGCAATGTTGTAAGTGGTACTTCGCTGCTGGGAAGATTTTATTATTATTATTATTATTTTAACATTTTTTTTCAGTCAGTAAAAGAACTAGGTGATGCTGGAGATGCTCATAGCATTATTATTTGATCTACCATATATATTATTTCAACTTTGTGTTAAACTGTTCATATTTTAAATTGTGACATAGATGAGATTAATTATTGGCAAAATACATAAAATGCAACTTACAGAGGAATGCTATCATACATATTATTAATTTACCTAACCAAAAACAAACAATGGTTTTGAAAGTGGGTATAAATCAGCAGTCGCTGAAGAATAACGATAAAATTGGTGACATTTTAATTTAATGTTACACAGTTGATCTGAAAGCATTTCCTGGATGTAATATATTTTGTCTAAGGCACCATTTTGAATATTTTATTCATGTATGAAATCAACTTTTTTTTTTTCTGCTTTTTATTTCCAGATTGATAATGTGGAAAAAAAAAAAAAATCTAAAGCATGTTTTAGATTAAATACCTATTTTTTTTTTTTTGGATTCTTTTCTCAAATTATTTTTGGAATAAATCTAAACCTTAATCGCATGTTTATATGAACAAAATAATCTTTCTGAATCCTTTTGATTAAATGCAAATATTTGCAGTTTAGAAAACTTGAATATTTGCAGATTACTCTACAACATTTGCATATTACTCTGCAAAATATTGCTGAGCTCTTCGCAAATACCATGAAACTTAAAAATAGAGGTTTTTAACTATCTGTTTCTGAGGAGGGGAAACTGTTAATTTTTATTTTGAATCTTGAGTATGGTACTGTCTTATGAAATTATAAAAAAAAAAAAAAAAAAAAAAAAAAAAAAAAAAAAAAATCCCTTCCTAATCAGGCATGTTTGAAAGTGTGCATGTATTGTCACTACATGAAAATGCCTGTATATGAGTAAATCAGGCATGTTTGAAAGTGTGCATCGTAAATTTCTATGGTAAGCTACATCATCTATCCCTCAGATGAACTGACAGTTATCACGAATATTACCTAAATTAGGAAAACACATTCAAACAAACACCTGTGCAGTATCAGGATAATTTTGTTCTTCCACCATGTCATGAACAGTCTTATGCAGACAATTCACAATTAAACTCTACATACAAGACCATCCAAGCTTCCTCCATAAGCACTACGGATGACTGCAAGCCCCTCACCCCTCAATCAAAACTTGGTGCTCTACCACAGACCACTTGACCAGTCATAAGGGCCATAAAGCTAGTAAAATGGAATACGAACAAAAAGTTCATACACATCATACGAAAATGAATATCTTTAAACATAACATCCAAATTTGGATCTTAAACAGAAAGAGAAATTTTAACCCAATCATCTCAAAGTTTTAGACATTTCACCCAAATTACGCAGCTTCATTACAACAACGCAAGATAATCCTGTTCGAGTCAACAAACTAAACGAAAGTGTAGAACTTTGTACAAAATAAAAGGATGGCAAATCGTACCCATGGCGAGAGAATAGACAACTAAGTAATTGTTCTTGAAAGAACTAAATGCAGAGGAAGTTGAGATTCGATCCTTGTTACTTTTGCTAAGCTCAAGAACAGCAACCACGAATGAAAGCGCGCCGAAAAGTATGTAGTACAATGCCTCCATTGCTGTTGCTTTTGCCTCGCTATTTTCAGAGGTGGTGGGAGAGGAGTTAGATCTGAGATTTGGGAGAAGGCAATGGCTATATATACAGAGTGATATTATCAAAATGATTAATTTTTAATTTCCATGACTATGGATACGCTAATTTCCAAAAAATTAAACAAGATTGTGGATAGTACTTTAATTTATGTGTAATTTGCACGAAAGATTTGTTACCTTCCACTAATCTACTATTAGAGCATCTCCGTGATAAATTTGAAAATAATGTCTAAGCAACGTACTCAATTAAAACAAATTCATTTATAATATTTTCTCCGATGCTAACAGTAATTTGTAATTCTAAGATAATATTTTAAAGTGCAGAGTCTAATTTTGGACATTGCATATCATCATGTGAAGTATTACACTTATACAGTTACTAGTGAGTTCGATAACTTTTTCAATCTTCTACAAATGATAAAATGACATGCATGCAAAAAATAAAATCTTTTGATCTTTGCATTGGAGAGAAATTATAAATATCGTGATCATATATACAAACATCGTGGACACATAAGTTTTACATAACATTATCTGTGAAATGGGTTGAAGATGTTCTTATTCCTTGTCCAACCAAATCGACTAGAAAGAAAAGCTAAGTTGAGGTGTGTTCTCGACGAACGATAATGGACTTTTGAATGGGAAATTTGAATGAACATGGAATGCGTTTGTGTTCTAAGAACTAACAATTTGAGCTGAGTATTTAAAATTCAAGCAAACCCCAAAATGTACAACATTTAAAAAATACTGCTTCAAGCGAGCCTATTTTGCGAAGTTATTAATTTTAAAAATTTATATAAGTTACTTAAACATATATCAATACAAACCCATGTTGTAAAAATCGTTAGGTGGGTAATAGACAGTAAACATGAATTAGGAATTAATTGGTAAGGCGGGGATTACTCGGTAATTAATTGAAGCTATGCGTTTTTTAATAAAATCATGCATTTTGGATAACGTTTTACTTCTATCTCCGGTATTAACTTATCCACAATGGTACATTTGCCGGATCTTGGGGCAACTGTTGAAATAAAATCGTTAGAAACAAACATTTTGATGCTTATACAGTGCATCAAGCCTAAATTATAGTGCATCAAGCCTAAATTGGTACACAAATGGTGCATATAAACATGTTTATATGTTGTAGTAATATGGAGAGTGTAGGTAGATTCGTCAAAAACCAATAAGTGCCTAAGAAGGGGCGTATACGATGGCTTAGAAGAACTTTTACGACACTGGCACAAACAAAACAAAATTTTGACATCATCCCGGTGGGCCATTTTCAATGTTATCGTTCGTTAGACATCGGATGCATTTGATGCGTTATAAGTGGTAATGGGGCAAATTTACCTGTCTAATGCGCCTAGAGGCTTATTCATCACTCAACCAAATCTATCTGACGGAGAAGCGTCCTACAAATTTGTTAAATAAGCCTGAGCTGCCCAACGTTATGAGTTGCAAATTGGATGTTAACTAGAATTCTTGTAGAGTTTTTCTCTTAGACAACTTGAACTTTAAGCTGAATATTAGGCTATTAGAGCATCTTCAATGGTTACAGGACTGAATAATCAATTATTGATCTTTAGGTGGTAGCAAAACAAAAGGGCGCATATTAAATAGTTGTCCAAGCACTGGACGTGTATTAAATAGATGTAGGGGCTGGGCGCATATAAAAGTCACAACCAACCCTTTCCCCATATATTATTCTAAAATTGTTTTTAAATCCAAGAAACAATTGAAATGTGACACCTAACTCCGAGGCCCGCTCTAATAAAGATTATTAACAAGTAATGCCGTCTATTAGAGCAGAGAATAGGGCTAGTTAGGGATGACCATCCGTAATTTCTATCAGATGAGTATTGAATATGCTGACTGGGTGCATAAATTTTCTTTTCGTTTCTCAAGTGGATCGACTTACCCAATACTTCTAATAAGAAGCCACAATGGTTAAGGATCGTTTCAGAACAATATACAATACGCCACAGATCACAGAACAGATACATACTGATACAATCACAGAATACAACATATGCATGTGTTACATCCCAAATAATATACAACAATGAATACAACGATGTTTAATGGAAAAATATACATTAACTCGAATACACGAATAAACAACTAGAAAAAGTCTTCATAAGATAGTCCAAGCTATACCATCAAACCACGACTCAACTGCAGGCTGAACCTGAAACAGCTCAGTCTGACCTAAGTATTACATACACGGATCAGTCTAGTTTACTAGTCGGTTATAATTCGACAATGGATATGAAATCATATAGCCATGATAATTCTTTTTGACATGAAAGGAATTAGATAACCCAAGACAACAATCGTCTCATGAGACCCTAGAGGCTTAGCAGCCAATAAAATCTCAAGGACGACATAATTAACTCCAAGAAGAAGTTTATTTACAATACAAGGTGTTATGCAATAGGCTAAGCACATGGATACAATAACAAGGAAAACTCCAAAGGCAACACTTAAACTCGTATATGAGTTTAAGTAAACACAAAAGAAATCTCATTCTAAACATCACCAAAATAGCTTTAAGGCTATGAGAATCAACAAATGATCATAAAATAGGATCTAAAACCATATCATCATAGAATCCACAAGACAAAATAAAATGGATCAAATCACCAATTCAAAAAGTTTCACTAAAGGAAATAATTTGTCTAGTACTATATGTTAGGGAATGCGGAATGGATTGTTAAGGCAAAACTAACACAAGAGGGAGGTGAATAGTGTTTTTAAGGAATTTAAGAAAATTTAAAACTTATATGATTTACTATTTGAATATCAAACCACATAAATGATCACAGACACATAATCAAACACAAACACAGAAATAAACAAAAATAAAATGCAGAAAAGGAAAGAACACACTGAATTTTATACTAGTTTAGATTACTCCTACGTCCAGTCCTACACAACGCTGGATTGTGCAGAGTTTCATTACTATATCAATATTCAAGTACAACACCCTTGATTTCACGGCCATAAGGTTACCACCGACTCCAAACTCCCTTGATCAAGTATATTTCCCTTGATTTCCCCGGTTATAAGGTAACCACCGTTTTCTTCCTTGATTTCAAGGCTACAAGGAACACTTTTTCCCAAACACTTCCCAAACGATTACACCAGCCCTATAACTATTCAATAACACTTCGATTCATAGAGTAATGAGTAGAGGGTGAGAAGAGAAGAAGTTTTATATAAATAAAATTGAAATCGGTAGAGTATAAGTGTAGAAATCATAAAAATATGAAATATTAATGGTGTAATGAAAGAGGATGAAGATGGAGAAGAAGAAGAATGAAAAATTTGGAAATCAGCCCTTATTTATAAGGGTTGCAATGCTTCTGGAACGTTACAAATAGTGAAAAGACACTTCCTTTCAAATTTAATTTTCTAACAGTTATATGTCGGCATACCCATGTATGTATGTCGACATATCCAATATTTTTATGATTTTTTAAACCATTTTTAATGTATTAAAACCAATATTTAAATTCTGGAAATTCCTGAAAAAAAACTAGTTGCTAAAACATTATTTTTCAAGTATAAAAAATAAGAAAATATTATTTAAACATATGATTAAAAACTTTATATATGTGTGATGTAAAACTACATATAATATAATTATAAACATATATATAGGAATTTATAAAGAGATATTTATAAACTATACATATATAAGGTTCTATGAAAACTTAGAGTTTAAATAAGAATATTATAATCAAATAGAAACTTAGTAATATATATATAAATGATTTAATAAAACTAAAAAAAAAAAGAATACTTATAAGTTAAGAAATATGTTTGAAATCATAAGTTTGAAATTCTTGGAAGATTAAATTATTTTGAGAGAAGTTTGAAATCAGTTTGAAAATAGTTTTGAAATCAATTTTGAAAAGAGATAATTTGAAAAACAGAGTTTGAACTTGGAGTGCTACTCAGAGTCTTACATATAAACTAAACTCTATTACTATATTTTTCTTGAACTCTTGAAATCTTGATAACTCATGAGTCTCGAATCTTCTCTGATTCTAAGTCTTTTGAATCTCTAAAACTCTAAAACTATACAATCTTCAGTATTAATTTCTATATACAAATACTGCATATGTGTGTGTGTATATATATATTCTAGATAGAGATGTTAGTGTATATGAGACGACCCCATACCCCATACTGACGGTGGCAAGAGTAATCTTTGGAATATAACACATAAACAGATAACAGCAGAACAGAAATAAATAAATACACCAGATAATGTACAAATAATACACTGGATAAACATAATCATCAGAGATACACAGTATACAGGATCATTCTTAGCACAAATACAGTTCAGCTATACATAAATGTCTACAGCGGAAATAAACATAATATGTACAATAGGAGCCGAACAACATAAAAAGAGATAAATGATAGCATCCATCTTCAGCTCCAGCTATCCCAAAAGAGCCAGATAAAACCTGAATACAAGGTTGCCCGTGTAGAAAAAGGGGCACCCGAATTTGCAAGTGAAACAAACTACGAGTCAGTCATGGGACTGGTATGAGAAATCTACTTAACACATTTATAATATGGCTAATCACAGGACCACGCCACTTTCGCGGAACGGGTTTACTCCATTGGATTGCCAGTGCTTTAAAACAAATAAATCTTTTAAACGCCGCAATGCTTTTTATAAAAATGAAGCCATTATAAGACTCAGTTCCCATCACACAATGCAACGCAAACTAGAGGATAGTGTTTTTACCTTATAATGGCCAAAATATGCTTGATACGAATAAAACAAAAGCATTTTATAATATTACTAGTGTTTATATGTTTCAAAAACAATTTCAAATCATAACTATCAATCATAGATGGCATTAATGCCCCATACCACTATGTCGCCATATATAGGTATACAATCAAAACCGCACAGTCACATATTTGGAAATTGAATTTTCGTTATGAACCGAGGCAAGGGATCGTCCTCATCGAATTCGAGATGCTCTAGCCCGTGTCTTAGGACCTAGACACAGGCGGGCCATTGGAGCGACAGGGCCGGTCCACCGATGTGGATTAAAATTCCTGAACACTGCGTTTCCCCGCCCTTGGGGGTGTAAGTGAGCCAACGAATGACTCCATCGGTCCTGGATCGACCGATATAACCGAGGTGCCTCGCAACAGCAACAACCACATAGGTGAAAATAATATAAATGTCAGCCAGTTCAAGCACTGACACCACCTCTAGCTAGAAGGAAACGCATGCCCTTCCTGAGGTCCTCTCCCGTTTCTGGTTCACACCGAGGTGTGTGGTTCGCGAATTCATGTTATACACAAAGCTACGCCACACAGGCGGTGCTTTGATCATCACCACAAGACTTTGCTTTTCAAAAGAAGCCTTGATTATTACATCTTAGCATGCCACGCATGCAATTCACACCATGCAACTGATGGCTATCAATCACACAGTATGAATTCCAATGTCAGACACACAGTCCATTTACAAGTCCGTTCTGGGTCGGAACGAAACCAGAGGCACTATATACCTCGCATACCCATCGATCTCCACGTACGTCTGGACTATGACCACTCATTATCCATATTTCGGGATGTCTCCCAATCAGGACATCAGTTACCATCCAAACGAGGTGAAGATCTCTGGTCTTCGACCACCATCTTCATCTTCGATTTCTTATCGTCGATTCAGTTATTCAGAATGGGATAAACCCGGTTTTCTGAGCAACTTGCATATATAATAAACCAGTGATAAACAAACACAACATACGCGTTATTTCAATTCATTAGTCACTAACCGTAAATCAGTAAGAGAATGATTTCCCAAATATTAACCCCGAAGGCTGAAACCAACATTGGATCAAAATCCAGGAAACCATTCGACTTAGCTAACCTTCAGTTAATTTCTAAATTTCACATTCCATATCGTTTATAATATTTTATAACGATTTATCGCTATTTTTATTTATTTTAAAATAGCCAATTTATTCAAACGACGCTTCGGGCCATAACGCGGCCGTGGCGCTGTTTTTCTTCAGATTTGATTTACACGTATCTGAAAATCTAACCATTGGATCTTCACAAAATTTATATCATTAGAAAGATCTTTTCAAAACGAATCCAAACGGTTTCAGTTTCGGGAAAATCCGACGGTCGGATCTCCTGGTACACTCGTTTGGAGTTTCGATTTCAAAATACGAATTGCAGCATCGTTATTCGATTTAATTTTAATTATATATATATATATATATAATTGATTCTGGCGCTGTTTTTTTTTTTTTCAGATTTGAATTAAACATTCCAGACAATCCAACCGTTGGATTTCACAAAGTGGGTATCATTGGGAAGATATTTCCAAAGCGAACCCAACGGTTTCGGTTTCGTGAAAATCCAATGGTCGGATCTCCTGCACTAATCGTTTGAAATCACGGTTTCAAAACACGAACTGCAGCTTCGTTGTTCGATATATTTCAATTATATATATATATATATAAATATAATCGATTCTTCAATTTCAAAACTATTTTCCTTTCATACTTTTGATAAAAATGATATTTTTATCTAACAGACATTTATTCCGACACTTCACTATTTTTAACGGTTCATGTATATAGTAAAAATGTGATTTTTATTGCAAAACAGTTTACTTCAAAACACGACTATTTTATATAGTTCATATAGGTGAGAAAATATGATTTTTATTATAAAACAATTTATTTCAAAACACGACTATTTTATATAATTCATATAAATGATAAAAATATGATTTTAATTATAAAACAATTTATTTCAAAACACGAATACCATTCAACACATGAATTTATATTCAACAAATGAATTTCTATTCAACACATGAAGGTTTTCTATTCAACACACGAATATAGTTTCAACACATAAAAATAATTCTAACACATGAATATTATTCAAAATTTCGGCAGCATAATGACAGGGTAGTTAAAACCGGGGCCATCCCTAGTACGGCTCCTCGCTCTACCTTAAAGCCTCGCAGCTTTCGACAATGGGGATTTCATGCATCTAGTTCGCACGCAGGCAGCATGTATATTTTTTTCATTTCCACAAACTAATCCTATGTGGTTTCAACCAAATAATTCTCAACCACAAACGGGTATTTTTCAACCACAATCAATCAATTTCAACCACAAACAATTCTAATCAACCATTCGCTATCAACCAATTTTCACACCAATCACAACCAATAAATATCGTCCATGGTTTGTGAATGAGGGGCATATATATATATATAAGTATATTTCACTTCCATTCAACACATATATAATTTTTACAACGCATATATAACTTATACATCGAACGTACAACTTATACAACGCTTATACATGTGGTGTACAATGCTTATATAACTCATACGTCGACAATATAATTTATACATCATCGTTTTCCATATCGTTTATAAATTAGAAATCTCACATTGGGTTCCACTCCACCAAAAATAGCAGAAGGCTCAGAAAAATATGCGGTCTCTTCTAGAATGTAGAAGACGTCCACACGAGTCCACTATCTCTTGTTTCACTGAATTTCATCAACAAACGAAAAAGATATGATTTTTACAGTGAAATCAACAGCGCATTAGACTGTTATAATATAGTTTAAAATAATTCAAACCGTACCTCAGTTGTTTCGTTCAAAACTAGGTTTCGATTTTACTCGAAATCCGTGAAGCTTGAAGAGGATCGGGCTACGCAGTGTCGAAGGGGGAGGAGAGGCGCTCAGTCGCCGGGAGGAGTTGGCCAGTTCGACGGCCTGTGGACACGGCGGTTGGAAGGGCTCGACTTTCGAGCTCGAATTCTCCCCCAATTCTGCACGAAAAAATCCAAACTATATATGGATTTGAAGATCTTCTCGAGCTCTTCAAAATTTTCAACTGGAGCTAGGTCTAATTTCGCATGGATTGATCAGAAAATGAACGGGAAGCTTTCGAAGCTTTTCCGTCGTCGATTGGGTTACGGGGAGAGAGAAACTTTCTTTTTTTTTATATATAAAATTCTGATTGGCCGGGAGCTTTTAAAAGAGGGTTTTCTAACAGACCTCCAATCCAAACCCAACGACTGTCGTCTCCAACTAAATACCCCCATTCCGAACACAATGGGATATGTTTCATAGGCCTATTCGACTATTTCAGTCGTTTTTTCTTCAAATTAAAATATAAAACATTCAATATTTGATTTGAATGTACATTTCAATTTGCCGGGGCCACATACTGATTCTAAAAATTCCCGAAAAATAAATCTAGCTATGTTTCGACGATACGGTCCCAACAAAACTAGTTTCGTCGAATTCTGAGACCGTTTGAAAAATGGCCCATTTCTGGTCGATCTAATTTAACTTTAATTGACCAAAACACGTTTTCCTTTGCCACGCTCACATATTAACTTCAAAAATTATGAAATTTGAAACCTAGAAATTATTCGACATCCCGGATCCAACAAAAGTGGTTTCGTCGAATTCTGAGGTCGTTTGCAAAATGGCCAATTTCTGGTCGACCCAATTTAATAGAAATCGACCAAACACATTTTCCTTTGCCACACTCACATACTAGCTTCAAAAATCATGAAATTTGAAACCTAGCAATAGTTCAACATCCAGGATTCAACAAAAGTGGTTTCGTCAAATTCCGAGGTCTTTTGCAAAATGGCCATTTTCACGGGCTATATAAATTCTATAGCGACCTTTCAGAAAATTCATTTGACCATAACTTTTGCTTCCTGCTATGAAACTTCGATTTTTCAGATTCGTTAGAAAGATATCCACTAACAGATTTAAATATTTTTGGTTTCACTCAAATCCGTTTTGTTTTGCACCCGGTACAGTCAGTCAAAGTTTGAATTCAAATTTTGAAACTACCGCGCCGTTTCAGGCCTTGATTATAATTAGAATTAATTATATTTATTTCCAAACGTCGATTTAAACTTACTTTTCGTCGTTATTATTTAAAATATTTATTTTAAATATTTGAAATCCACTAAAATAGCCAATTTTAAATTTTTGAATTGGTTCAGATTTTCCGGGTTGTTACAGTCTCCCCCACTTAAAACTTTTCGTCTCCGAAAAGGAACAAATTCGAAAGTGGGTTGATTAATTAACTCTACTTCCAATATGGCTTTCATTCTCTAACATTTCAGTTTCTGAGAATTTTCAAATTCTTTAAAAATTTGGCTAACACCCGGAATTTTCGAAAAATTTCGCCATAACCTCCTTTGTACGGGGAGGGGTTTGGAAATTTTGGGCCGTATTAGATACGCAATAAATGCTATAAAGCATATACATATTTATAGTGATATATTCTGGTGTTTACAGGGGAGCGTGTATAGATAATAACTCCAGAGAATGAATTCTCGTCACCCTGTCAAAGCCCAAGGGAGTGTGTATTTTTAATTGCTCCAGAGAATAAATTATCGTCACCTCGTCCCGTGTGGGAAATAAATAATCCATGTGCCGTATCTAATAACTAGAGAGACGTGATTATTGTCAACTCCAGACCCATGTGGGGTTTTTATTAATCTGGCAATTTATCGTTACAATTTTATATGGTCCATATCAGTCATCAATTCAACCTGTAAAATATAGTCATCGCCATACAAGCCTCTCGCTTGTATGGTAAATTTTCAACCTCGTCACACAAGCGTCAAATGCTTATGTGGTATATGATGAAGTATGCCTATCTTCAAGAAGTATGCCATGTAGCGTAGTTCAAAATTAATTGTTACTACCCTATGGCGACATTTATTACTACACACAGAACATCCAGCACTCCGCGTCCAATGACATTCACAGGAGTTGATATAATAATATTTCGCATCCAACTCATTAAGGTTTACCTATTTGTCGAGCACGCAAATAAAATCTTTACTCAACAGCTAATCCATTTACCTGTTGAAACATATATAATGCACATGTATATATTTCTATCTATATTTAACTCGGTTCAATGTGTGATTTAATAGAATAAATTCTACCATTCATTCTCTTATTGATTAAATTAACTATCGTTCTAATAATTTAATCAACCATATCTACTATCACACAACACAAACAACAATCAATTTTATTTTCAACTTTTCAAAATCATACAAATTAATTCATACACTCTTTTACTTTTCAAATATATATCCTTTATATATTCAAAAATTATATTTCTAAAACCGGACTATATATATAATTACAAATACGTTATTTATAAACATATAACTCTCAACTCGTTCTGGGGCACTTCTAACCCCATCTCTAACGAGTTATTCTGATTCTGCTATACTCATACTAGGATATTGCTGATTCTATCTGTAATGAGTTACTTGTCCTAAAACTCTACTGGTTCTATCTCTGACGAGTTCGTTAATGTGTTATATACCAGAGCCAAGCTTAACCAAAGCTCTGATACCAAATTGAGACGACCCCATACCCCGTACTGACGGTGGCAAGGGTAATCTTTGGAATATAACACATAAACAGATAACAACGGAACAGAAATAAATAAATGCACCAGATAATGTACAAATAATACACTGGATAAACATAATCATCATAGATACACAGTATACATGATCATACTTAGCACAAATACAGTTCAGCTATACATAAATGTCTACAGCGGAAACAAACATAATATGTACAATAGGAGCTGAACAGCATAAAAAGAGATAAATGATAGAATCCATCTTCAGCTCCAGCTATCCAGAAAGAGCCAGATAAAACCTGAATACAAGGTTGCCCGTGTAGAAAAAGGAGCACCCGAGTTTGCAAGTGAAACAAACTACGAGTCAGTCATGGGACTGGTATGAGAAATCTACTTAACACATTTATAATATGGCTAATCACAGGACCACGCCACTTTCGCGGAACGGGTTTACTCCATTGGATTTCCAGTGCTTTAAAACAAATAAATATTTTAAACACCGCAATGGTTTTTATAAAAATGAAGCCATTATAAGACTCAGTTCCCATCAAACAATGCAACGCAAACCGGAGGATAGTGTTTTTACCTTATAATGGCCAAAATATGCTTGATACTAATAAAACAAAAGCATTTGATATTATAACTAGTGTTTATATGTTTCAAAAACAATTTCAAATCATAAATATCAATCATAGACGGCATTAATGCCCCCATACCACTATGTCGCCATATATAGGTATATAATCAAAACCGCACAGTCACATATTTGGAAATTGGATTTCCGTCATGAACCGAGGCAAGGGATCGTCCTCACCGAATTCGAGATGCTCTAGCCCGTGTCTCAGGACCCAGAAATAGGTGGGCCTTTGGAGCGACAGGGCCAGTCCACCGATGTGGATTAAAATTCCTGAACACTGCGTTTCCTCGCCCTTTGGGGCGTAAGTGAGCCAACGAATGACTCCATCGGTCCCGGATCGACCGATATAACCGAGGCGCCTCGCAATAGCAACAACCATATAGGTGAAAATAATATAAATGTCAGCCAGTTCAAGCACTGCCACCACCTCTAGCTAGAAGGAAACCCATGCCCTCCCTGAGGTCCTCACCCGTTTCTGGTTCATACCGGGGTGTGAGGTTCGCGAATTCACGTTATACACAAAGCTATGCCACACAGGCGGTGCTTTGATCATCACTACAAGACTTTGTTTTTCAACAGAAGCCTTGATCATTGCATCTTAGCATGCCACACAGGCAATTCACACCATGCAACTGATGGCTATCAATCACACAGAATGAATTCCAATGTCAGACACACAGTCCATTTACAAGTCCGTTCTGGGTCAGAACGAAACCAGAGGCACTATATACCTCGCATACCCATCGATCTCCACGTACGTCTGGACGATCACCACTCATTATCCATATTTCGGGATGCCTCCCAATCAGGGCATCAGTTACCATCCAAACGAGGTGAAGATCTCCGGTCTTCGACCACCGTCTTCATCTTCGATTTCTTATCGTCGATTCAGTTATTCAGATTGGGATAAACCCGATCTTTCTGAGCAACTTGCGTATATAATAAACCAGTGCTAAACAAACACAACATACGCCTTATTTCAATTCATTAGTCACTAACCGTAAATCAGTAAGAGAACGATTTCCCAAATATTAACCTCAAGAGCCGAAACCAACAACAGATCAAAATCCAGGAAACTATTCGACTCAGCTAACCTTCAGTTAATTTCTAAATTTCACATTCCATATCTTTTATAATATTTTATAACGATTTATCGCTATTTTTATTTATTTTAAAATAGCCAATTTATTCAAACGACACTTCGGGCCATAACGCGGCCATGGCGCTGTTTTTCTTCAGATTTGATTTACACATATCTGAAAATCTAACCGTTGGATCTTTACAAAATTTATATCATTAGAAAGATATTTTCAAAACGAATCCAACGGTTCTAGTTTCGGAAAAATCCGACGATCGGATCTCCCGGTACACTCGTTTGAAGTTTCGATTTCAAAATACGAACTGCAGCGTCGTTATTCGATTTAATTTTAATTATATTTATATATATAAATATAATCGGTTCTGGCGCTATTTTTCTTTAGATTTGAATTAAACATTCCAGACAATCCAACCGTTGGATTTTCACAAAGTGGGTATCGTTGGGAAGATATTTCCAAAGCGAACCCAACGGTTTCGGTTTTGGGAAAATCCGATGGTCGGATCTCCCGCACTAATCGTTTGAAATCACGGTTTCAAAACACGAACTGCAGCTTCGTTATTCGATATATTTCAATTATATATATACATATATATATATATATATATATAATCGATTCTTCGATTTCAAAACTATTTTCCTTTCATACTTTTGATAAAAATGATATTTTTATCCAACAGACATTTATTCTGACACTTCACTATTTTTAACGATTCATGTATATAGTAAAAATGTGATTTTTATTGCAAAACAATTTACTTCAAAACACGACTATTTTATATAGTTCATATAGGTGAGAAAATATGTTTTTATTATAAAACAATTTATTTCAAAACACGACTATTTTATATAATTCATATAGATGATAAAAATATGATTTTTTATTATAAAACAATTTATTTCAAAACACGAATACCATTCAATACATGAATTTCTATTCAACACATGAAGGTTTTCTATTCAACACACGAATATAGTTTCAACACATGAAAATAATTCTAACACGTGAATATTATTCAAAATTTCGGCAGCATAACGGCAGGGTAGTTAAAACTGGGGTCGTCTCTAGTACGGCTCCTCGCTCTACCTTAAAGCCTCGCAACTTTTGACAATGGGGATTTCATGCATCTAGTTCGCACGCAGGCGGCATGTATATTTTTTTCAATTCCACAAACTAATCCTATATGGTTTCAACCAAATAATTCTCAACCACAAATGGGTATTTTTCAACCACAATCAATCAATTTCAACCACAAACAATTCTAATCAACCATTCGCTATCAACCAATTTTCACACCAATCACAACCAATAAATATCGTCCATGGTTTGTGGACGAGGGGCATATATATATATATATGTATGTAAGTATATTTCACTTCCATTCAGCACATATATAATTTTTACAATGCATATATAACTTATACATCGAACGTACAACTTATACATCGAACGTACAACTTATACAACCTTACACATGTGGTGTACAACGCTTATATAACTCATACATCGACAATATAATTTATACATCATCGTTTTCCATATCGTTTATAAATTAGAAATCTCACATTGGGTTCCACTCCACCAAAAATAGCAGAAGGCTCAGAAAAATATGCGGTCTCTTCTAGAATGTAGAAGACGTCCACACGAGTCCACTGTCTCTTGTTTCACTGAATTTCGTCAACAAACGAAACAGATATGATTTTTACAGTGAAATAAAAAATTGTAGCCCTTTAAACTGCTATAATATAGTTTAAAATAATTCAAACCGTACCTCAATTGTTTCGTTCAAAACTAGGTTTCGATTTTACTCGAAATCTGTGAAGCTTGAAGAGGATCGGGCTACGTAGTGTCGAAGGGGGAGGAGAGGCGCTCAGGCGCCGGGAGGAGTTGGCCAGTTCGACGGCCTGTGGAAGCGGCGGTTGGAAGGGCTCGACTTTCGAGCTCGAATTCTCCCCCAATTCTGCACGAAAAAAATCCAAACTATATATGGATTTGAAGATCTTCTCGAGCTCTTCAAAATCGTCAATTGGAGCTAGGTCTAATTTCGCGTGGATTGATCAGAAAATGAATGGGAAGCTTTTGAAGCTTTTCCGTCGTCGATCGGCTTACGGGGAGAGAGACTTTTTTTTATATAAAATTCTGATTGGCTGGGAGCTTTTAAAAGAGGGTTTTCTAACACGACCTCCAATCCAAACCCAACGACTGTCGTCCCAGCTAAATACCCCCATTCCGAACACAATGGGATATGTTTCATAGGCCCATTCGACTATTTCAGTCAGTTTTTCTTCAAATTAAAATATAAAACATTCAATATTTGATTTGAACGTACATTTCAATTTGCCGAGGCCATATACTGATTCTAAAAATTCCCGAAAAATAAATCTAGCTATGTTTTGACGATACGGTCCCAACAAAACTAGTTTCGTCGAATTCTGAGACCGTTTGAAAAATGGCCCATTTCTGGTCGATATAATTCAACTATAATTGACCAAAACATGTTTTCATTTGCTACGCTCACATATTAACTTCAAAAATTATGAAATTTGAAACCTAGCAATTATTCGACATCCCGGATCCAACAAAAGTGGTTTCGACGAATTCTGAGGTCGTTTGCAAAATGGCCAATTTCTGGTCGACCCAATTTAATAGAAATCGACCAAACACATTTTCCTTTGCCACGCTCACATACTAGCTTCAAAAATCATGAAATTTGAAACCTAGCAATAATTTAACATCCCAAATTCAACAAAAGTGGTTTCATCGAATTCCGAGGTCGTTTGCAAAATGGCCATTTTCACGGGCTATATAAATTCTATAGCGACCTTTCAGAAAATTCATTTGACCATAACTTTAGCTTCCCGCTATGAAACTTCGATTTTTCAGATTCTTTAGAAAGATATTCACTAACAGATTTAAATATTTTTGGTTTCACTCAAATCCGTTTTGTTTTGCACCCGGTACAGTCAGTCAAAGTTTGAATTCAAATTTTGAAACTACCGCGCCATTTCAGGCCTTGTTTATAATTAGAATTAATTATATTTATTTCCAAACGTCAATTCAAACTTACTTTTCGTCGTTATTATTTAAAATATTTATTTTAAATATTTGAAATCCACTAAAATAGCCAATTTAAAAATTTTAAATTGGTTTAGATTTTCCGGGTCGTTACAGTATATTTTATAACCAATTAATATTGAAATAAGGTTGTTGTCATCTAAACTCCATTCTCCAACACTATACTTTTGGATTTACCCAGAATCACAATCACTTGGATCTACCTAGAATATCATTTGGATCTACCCAGAACATATAATGTTTCGATCTATCCAGGAATGACCATATATGGATCTACCTAAGATTTCAGCTGCTAGATCTACCCAGAATTTCACATGATATTCGATCAACCCAGAATCACAAATATTGCATTGGATATACTAGAAATATAACACACTATTGGATCTATACAAAAGTGTAGCTGTTTGGATCAACTCAGAATCACAATATAATTTCCCCGAAGGTCTAGTCTGGCAATAATCACAGGATGTGTCATAGACTTACGGTTAGTAACCCAGTGGTGATAACTGTGCGTCCCATACCACACAAATGCCACACCATGTTACCAAAATTAAAAGATATGTTATTCTATAATAAGCAAAGGAGTGGTTGGTACACTTTATATTGCTTCTACTCCGAAGACGATGACTTAGGATTTACAAATTCTGCATGACCTGCCTAAAGGATACACACATCGCATGTGGAGAAGTTTAGATACAGTTAAATTTGAACTAATAACACTATGAATTCTTTACCGTTCACTTGTTAAATTTGAGATGACCACACTCTGAATTATTGTTGTCCACCTATGCCATATTGTTGCAGTTGAGTTGACAACACTCTAAAATAATATTGTTCACCTATGCCAGTCTGCCAAAGCTAAGTTAGCATCACTTTGAAATATTGTTGTCAATACATAATCAAGTTGCAATGCACGTACTAATTTACATATATAAGGACTTCAATATTCATCCAAAATATCACATCACAAACTTCATCGTTCCTCTCTTAGTAGAAAATTAAATACTAAACTGGATACTTCATCTTTCCTCGAATGTATAATTACGTTTGATAATGATTCAGATACTAAAACACCCCCACACCTCTTAACGTTACTTATATAAGGATGCCCTAAGGTTTATGAAGCGCTTAGGTATAAAGTAACAACATGACGACTAAAATTTACAATACAGAAATATAAAACACATCGGAAATTTTAAAACAACATTTAATAAAGCAAGTCAAATTATGGTGTTTATTACATTTTCGAAGTACCAAATAGTCATTAACATAAAACCAAATACACTATCTCGTGGAAAACCACAATATCAAAGTACATAAGTAAAACCATTCCTCTCAATGTCAACAAAATAATAAAAAAATGAGAAATGAACCAACACGTGAGTTTGAAATGAGTCTGAATCCAAGCTAAATGAAAAATCAAGAATTGCTACTAAGACCTTCCACCCTACGAACCAGGGGAGGGGGAAGGAAGAGAGAAAAAGAAAACAAACTAGGTCAGACATATGTCTGGTGAGTTATAATATTTTCTAGCATGAGCATAAATTAAGGAAGCATTGGATAGATGAACAATTCTAAGGACAAAAGACATAAAGGTATAAAGGTAGTAAATAAAGATTGGCTTCTCATTTATACCCAAGATTGTTGCACCAACTTACCAAAGATATAATAATTAGGCTTTACCTAACTTCTACCCGTCCATCGGCTCTTATTACTACAATATGATAACCTATGCAAGCTATGGAACTCGGGGTTATCAAGCCCGAGCCCATCAACTAAAAGGACATAGTCGTTAATCACAAACATTACAATGACTTCTTTTCCCCAATTGGCACGATGCACGCTCATCGTCCTACCGAAAAGCTCCCGTACCCACCTCGTTTGGACCTCTTGCTATCCAGTGCAGTAAAACATGCCCTCGCCTCTACCTAGTGTGAGACCTCCATAGATAATAATAGGAATACTGCTTGATACAAATCCCTAACCGAATATGCAATTAACATAAGTCACCCCTAGACTTGATCCCAATTTATTTTTCTATTAGGACACTTATTTTCCCCAGGCAGCCCCATACCGCTGGAATGGACTCCCACTACCATTTTATTATTTTGTTAGGCCTCTTATTTTCCCCAATTAGCTCCAAGCTGCCGGAATGGACCTAAACTACGATCCACTTATTTTCCCCAATCAGCGTCACATTGCCGGAACAGACTCTAGTATCTTAGCTTATTAATTTTATCTTCAATTTATCTTAACATAATTTAAGTTTATTAATAAGCCCAATATAAACTCATGTTATATTCCTAGGTTGTATTAAGCATTCCTAATTAACATTATTGTTTTATACAACCCAAATCCATGTTACTTAGCATCCAACTCAATTAGCCTATTCTATTTTATATGTTTGCATGTTCCCCAATTACATATTAAGTTTTAGCCCCAATTTATAGTCCAATACTTATTATAATATTTAATCAGTTCTAAAGTTCCCAACTATCCCTTTTTTATTTAATTTCAATATTGTTCCAGTGTTAACGCAAAATAACATAAAGGCCTAGGCTTTCTTTAGACCTAGGCTCGGCGCTAAAATAAAAGGCAAAATGATCTAGGCTACTTGTAAGGCCTAGACTCAAAAATAAACAAAACAAATAAAATAGGGCATATCACGAACTGTAAATAAAACCACAACAGAGAAGGGGATAGAAGAAGGAGAATTACTTATAAACAATATATAACTGGAAAGAAATAGGCATAAACAGTAAATAAATTACAGTAACTTTACAGAAAAAACTAAATGCATAGATACTGTAAATATCTGTAAACTTTAAACTTGCAAATAGTAACTATCTAAATTTTCCCACACAATTTACTAATCTAGAAATCACGTAAAAACTCACAGATCTGATGAAGAGAGCTTCCCCTATGGTCTTTCTTATTCGTGCAGAACCTCCACCTCTAGAGGTATTTATAAAAATAAATATTGAAATTATATAACTTCTTTATCCCTATAAAAGTTTAATTATTTGTCCCTTCCTAGTTTTCAAGATAGACCTAGGGAAGAAGAAGAAGACAGAAAGAATGGATTGAAGAAATGATAGAGGCAATGCTAGTTTATTTATAGGGTTTACTGGGCGTCCTCAACCGTTAAAATTTAGGCTTAAATCTAGACTTGCCACATCACTAGACCAATCAGAAAGTACCACGTCAGCCTTAGGTTCAAATTGAACCAATAATACTAAGACGGTTTAAAAAAATTGGTGTAATGACATAAATCGTTCACTGTCGATACATGCATGCCAAGGCATGCTATAATAGCTCCTCAGGTCGATCCATACTTGCCCCGTGTCGACCAAGTTTGCTTGGGTCGACACAGTGTCGATCCAAGTGGGAGTGGGTTATCCTAGGCTACCTTTATTTAATATATATTTGTATTTTATGGTTTTTAGCTTATCTTCTTTAATTCATAACTTATTCATTCTAACTCCGTTTTCAGTAAACTAGGTGCTTATTTTCATCGGGAAATTATAACTGACGCAATGTTGCTAGTCTGGTTGTCCAATTCTGAAGTTTATTCTAACTAATATTTAGTTTATTACCCTTTTCTATTTAGTTATTGTTTATTAAAATTCGAGGTGTAACATTCTCCCATCCTTAAAGGATTTCATCCCCGAAATCTTCAAGGCTAGAGGAATGATATAAATATTATCAACCATTATCTACAACCATTAACCACTGGCATCCATTGTCCTTAGATTTTTTGATTTTTTCATGAACATATGCAAAGGGTGTAATGTGTATGTCCCTATGCTAATGCAAATATCAGGCGGTTCACTGATTCAGTTGATCTCCTTAATGCAATTTCATGTCTATGTCATGCATCCAATACGTATGCAAAGGATTCCTAATAATACAAATAAATCTATATGCGAGCAAAGACCATTCATTAAAATGAAACATCCATGTGATGATTCATCCATTTTTCATTCATATTTAAAATAAATTAAAAATACACATAGATTCATATGCAATTATGTAAATGCCCTTGTTTGAATATCACTAACTAGTTCCCAGTGTGTGTATATGCATCCGCTGCATCCATTAGTAAAAACTTGCATCCACATGAATCCATTCAACAATAACATGTTTAAAACCATTTCCTACCATCCATAGGCTTCTACTTAAGACTTATAATTCAAAAGATAGGAAAAATTGATTCAAATTCAGAGCTTAGGAAAGGATTAAGAGCATACTATCAAAGAGAAACGGAAAAGAAGCGTGAATCTTATCCTTTGGCTCCTAAGCCGCATCATCATTTTCCTCTCCCCACTGAATCTTAACAGGCTTGATCTCTTTATTCCGCAACTTCTTCACCTCAGATCCTAGTATGCGTGTAGGAACTCGCCCTCTCTCTACCTCCTCTAGTGAACTCGACTTCACCACTACCACATAATCATGTAAGCACTTTCGCAACTGTGAAACATAGCATACATCATGATCTCCTGCCGATCTCTTTGGTAGTCTAACCATATAGGCCATCTGATCTATCCTCTCTACTATAACAACCCGGGTTCCGACGGACCGAATTTTTTTCCAAAATTCCAATCCATTGAGACTCGAGCTGTTTTGCTCTGGTATCCTGCAGAAAAGACAGAGATAAAGAAACATGCCAGAACTCGTAAAGCATCTCACAACGGAAGGAATAAAATATGTTGTAATTAAAATATAGCTTTACCTTATTAAACATACTGATTAACCAGTATCCCAAGCTATCATATCCCTGTCACTACCTAACCTACGAGTATGTAATGAGGAGGGGGTCAGAACATAAGTTCTGAGTGAATGGGTTTAAACTACAAATGTTGAATAACCCTACATATAACGGTCTACTGCATTTTCTTGTTTATTAGGTTATTTGTGTTGATAGCCCTTATGGCATGTACTCACGTCGCACCCATCTACTCCCTAGTAGATCAACCTAATATAGTGTATATGTAGCTACCCCCAACTAAGGTATATCCCACTCGCACGGTCTCCTCCGTATGTATGCAGTCCCTTATCCAGTGCCACATGTCGTACAGAATCTCATATATATATATATATATATATATATATATATGTATGTATGTGTATACCAATGCTACGTTTGCAAAAAACCTTCATTACTATATTACGTAAGCGTTTGGACTGCCGCCCTACATTCGACTAGGTTTCGTCATCGAATAATGCCCCCTAGTCTACGATACACCACCCAGAGTGATGTGTATGTCCCTAGACTTTTTCCCACGTATGTATCGTCAATCGTGCTTACTGTCTACTTGCATATGTTCTCTATATGTGCGAATCCGAGTCCCGTGGCAGGGCTAATCAAGAAACACGAAACTCGGTCGGGAGCTTTAAGATATCTGCCGATGCAGATGCTAAGGTCTGCCTTTACAGTGGCTATGGTCCCACTAGACCCCTCCCTCAACTAACAAACGAAAGGCACCCATGAAAATCAAGAATGAGAACTTTCCCTGGCACAACTGCCTGGCCCTCTATGCCCTTCCCTATTGGCTTTACCTCACCCATAACTAGATAGCAAGTATATGGTCTTTTGGAGTTCTCTGGCTTTCCGCTTTTCGTACTGACTGAAGATGGTAGTTGCTATCACAGGGCACTAAATGGTCTCGCTGACTCACACTGGTCCATCCTAGTTTTTAGGTTGCCTTCTAATTATTGCAACCAAGGCATACTCTTGGTTCGTAACCGTGCAAACCTAACCTCTGTGTGCCCAGGTGGATCATCTGCATTCTCACAGAGGGATACCAAGAGTACCCTACTACACGACCCCTGAAGCCGCGTGTTTCATGTCCCAGTCCGTTGGAGCCTACAAGAGTTTCTAGATGGACGTTCGCTCCTCCTCGTATTCTACGACCTAGTGATGATCTACCATGTTTGGTTATTCATCCTATATCTAGACTAGTTCAAGCGTGTTGTTTACTTAGTTCTCTTAACTAAGGTTTAGTACTTAGTTCTCTTAACTAAGGTTTGATACTTAGTTCTCTTAACTAAGGTTTACAACTTGGTTTTCTTAATCGTTCGTCTTCTTAACTAAAGTTTAATACTTAGTTCTCTTAATCGTTGTCTACTTAGTTCCCTTAACTAAGGTTTACTGAAATGTTCTCTTTATTGTTCATATTTACATTAGTAAGAGAATAATTCTATAAGTGTCAATCCCAAGACCGAGATCAACATCAGATTGACACTCAGGGAATTACTCAACTCAACCAATCTCTTGTTATGTTATTCATATAACTTATGCCATCTTCTTTAATAGATTACACATTATCACTTTACAATTGATATCCAACTTATTTGTTTAATACTCAGTTTCCTCTAACTAAGGTTTATTATTTAGTTTCTTTTAACTAAGGTTTGTTACTTAGTTCTCATTAACTAAGGTTTGTTTACTTAGTTCTTCTTTAACTAAGGTTTGGTTACTTAGTTCTCATTAACTAAGGTTTGTTTACTTAGTTCTTCTTTAACTAAGGTTTGGTTACTTAGTTCTCATTAACTAAGGTTTGTTTACTTAGTTCTCATTAACTAAGGTTTGTCTACTTAGTTCTTCTTTAACTAAGGTTTGCCAATGAATTCAAGCATGACTTAAGTTCTTTTTATCAAACGATAACGCACGGGTACTTTTATACATTTTCATCTTATATTAACTTATTTTATGGTATAAGTTGTCCTACCCTTCAAATCTTGTATTATATTTTAAGTCAAAACCTTCCCTTGGTCTACCTATTATTCAATCTTTACATTACCACAACTTTGGTTTATAATAGGTTGTTAACATTCCCCATCTCTATGTTGGTTAAGTTTACCCAAGTTGACTTAACCCCATCCACTTATCCATTCACATGTTATATTGGTTTAGGGTTGTCTATTCATTCATGTTAACTTAACCCTCCCACATATCATGTCATATTGGTTAAGTGTTGTTAACCCTACCATACTTATCATGTGTCATTAGCATTAATTAATTATTAATGCACCAACCTCTCACATTAGACCTATTGTTGCAGTTGCTGGAAGTGTCGCTCGGTTCCGGGCAGGCTTACACCACAACTCAGTCTAACCTCGGGTTCAAGCACGTTATGACTAACTTCTCACATTAGACCCTATTGCTTGCGGTCGCTGGATGTGCCGGGTGGTTCGGGGCAGTCTTACACCACGAACTCAGTCTAACCTCGAGTTAGCCATGTTTCATCTTTAGCTAATTAATAGTTCATGTCAATTCTAGGTGTTGTATGCCAATTACAAATTTCAAAAATATGTTCATGTTCAAGTTATGCCAATAGTGTCAATTTCATGTTTATACCCTATATTACCCAAATTTTAAGTAGTATAATCCAAATCCACTTATAATCATATTCATGCCTTTTCCATGTTATAATTAATTGTCTGAACCACATATTTATTCATACCAAATTTGCATATTACCCAGTTCCATGTTCATACATATAATTTAATTCATCTTTTATACCCATCTTCCAAATTACAGATAAATTTCACATTGCATGTTATCCAATTACATACCAATCGTACTAAATTATACAAATTCCATATCCAATTTAATTATGCAAATCTACACAAATTCAACGTTTCAGTATAGTCATACCCATAATTCAATTTCAAATTATACATCAATACTTCCAATCCATATTATGCCCAAACAACCCATTTCCCTTCTTAATTTCTCATTCATGTTTGAAACGCATATATCCATGATAGGCGTAGGCTCGAGATAGCCTAGCTATAAAAATAAATAGGGGAAAGAATAAAAAGGAGAGAATTCAACGTAGGCATAAATAAAATAACTGTTCTTATTGAATTAACATCATATTCATTATATGTATACATGGGGAATGGAGAACGATATTAATGACATTATACAACAAATATAATTTAAAATCCACTCACTTTGATTGGATTGGAGAAACAAATGATTTATTGTTGATGTAGAAACGTTGATTTAACCCTCTTATTTGATTGTTGGTGAAGAGCATGAATTGTTAATGAAGAACTTCTAATTTGATTTGATTAAACTCCAAAGTCGATGAAAAACATGCAATTTAATTTAGAGTTTAGGCGCGGCAGCTATGTTTTGTTGAATTTGGCAGCATGGAGGCATCATAGAGAATTATAATGAATTAGGGTTAGGTTAGGGATGTATTTTTAGGTGTAGAGAGTGTTTTAGGACCATTAGATCGGCCCAAAAGCCATCATAATCGCACAAACACATCAGAACACGTCACAGGGCAAAACTGCCCAGATCTAGGGGCAGGTCGACCCCTAGGTCAACCTCCCTTAAGGGAGGTCGAACTAAGGTCAGCCTCTTTTGATGGAGGTCGACCTGTCTGGTTAATGGGCGGGAATTTTCCCGCCCAACTACCTGGGTCGAATTTCAAACTGTTTTGAATTTTTCTGACTCTTCTAAAGTCCATAACTCCTTCATAGGGAGTCTGATTTTCGAAAACTTGGACTCTATTCCATGTAAAATTTCGAGACGAACGCAACGGTGATGCTCGTTTTACTTAATTCCTGATATTTAACTTAATTATCCATACTTTATTATCTTCTCCGTTACACACACTGTTATTTAATTAATCTTTCTTTTCTTTCATGTATTGATTAATTTTCATTGTACATCACCATTATTAACCTATCTATGCATATATCTTATTTTTAATTATATTAAAAATGTGGGGTGTTACATCTACTATAAGGAATAACCCTATAAACCTCGGTGCCAACTTCCCACTGAGCCGGACCGAACAGCACTCCTCAAGGGTGACACCTTAAGGAAAACCATGTCCCTACCTCAAACTCTAAGCATATCCTCCATTGATCGGTATACGACTTCTGTGTGTCCTAAACTGCTTTAATCCGCCTCCAAATCATTTACATCTTATCTAAGGTCTCCCTAACCATCTCAGGCCAAAGTAGAAGTCTATCCGTGGACTTTCTGTAGTGACCCGGGGAATTTGCGATCCTGGTAATCGACATAAACTCAATGCCAACTATCCAAGCATCGGAAATACCGGATAGTTAATGAAAAAAATAGAGGGTATTAGAACAGAAGAAGGAGAAGAACATCACAACATCAGAGTAAACACGAATCTCACAACGGAACAAATAAATATATTTCATAACATAACTTTGAAATAAAACAGTATCTATATACAATATCGTTATTAGAGTATAACACTTATAACACAGCGGAAATAATAATAGCTATATAATCCTAAAGCCTCCTGCTCCAGCTCTTCAAGTATTTGTAAAATCCTGACTACTTGACTGCCCATACAAAATTGGGCACCCAAGAGTTTAGGGAAACAAAACAAAATAAACTCTGGGTCAGTCAGTTGACTGGTGTGAGTAAACTCCAATCATTTCCGTTTAATTTTTCAAAATCCTTTTCCAATGAATGATAATCGTAAGACCGATCCACACATAAATACGGATGGTTTTTACCTTACGATAACCCAAAACGGTCTTTTAAAATCAATACTCTTTGGATATTATAATAATGTCTAAATCAAATAAATAGCAATCTAGTGGAAACGCTTTCAGCTCACATTCCACATATATGATATATAATTAAACACCGCGGGCTCTTATTTGGTAATGGATTTCCAACTATGACAAGGTATGGAACCACCTTCCGATCAGTGTACTCTAGAGGCGATACACTGGAGTTCAACAAGAACATCTTGCAACTCGGCCACACATGACCGGCCATTCATTTCGCTTGAATGTTCTGAATATATTATCACCTTACAGTTGGTATACCAACATAACCGTTCTCGGGAGATACATAATTGAAAGAAGTAACAAATATGAAAATTTTCTAGATGGTGACAATATACCCTGATTGGGGGCGGCCTACTTAGCCATGCTGCCTACCCGATTTCTGTCAGTTCCCAGTTGATGAGGCTTGAGGTAATAACGTATCTTTTAACAGATCACTCTTTTAATTACTTTGAATGCCACATCGTCATACCCATCAAATCACAAATTGATTTCCCCAAAAATACCACGGGTATAAGCTAAGAGAAACGAATTCCTCCGCCACCAACGTACGTACATTTGAAACGATCAACTTACGCGATCTACCAGATATACTCTATCAGACATTCGTCCATTTAAGTTGTCCTGGGACTGGACAACCCGAAGTCACTATTTTGCAAATCCATCTTAGGCAATTTCTACCTATGATTTACTGAACATCCCTTGCATAACTCCGTCTTCAATTATCTTCATCATATTTGATTCGCAATACTAATGCCATATAGAGTGGTTTTTAGATAATATATCTGATCCCGGTCTCTCCGTATTGACAATGGAAATGGTCAAAATCTTTGATAGTCGGTGATATAACTATCAAAGGAAAACATGTATACAAACAACGGTCGTATTTCCAAATGGAAATCTTACCGAGCAAATCACCAATCAACATTGATCCCCTTTAATTTAATTTTTCATTCAATTATTCACTTCCCTATTCCTGTTTCCATATATTCGTAAATTCTTATTTTCTAAATTTAGAAAATATATGTTATTAATCATTGGAAAACATTTCTATATTTTCTCTCATTTCTTATTTTGTATATTAGAAAACATTTCTGATTTCTTATTAGGTAAACGTTCCCAAAACTCCTTTGTTGGATTTAAACAGTTGTTTAAATAAAACATCGCACGCCAACTCAAACCATTACGCTCATTAACTAAATTCACTTAATCAGCCTTTACTATCGAACCTTAACCATTCCTTAGTTAAAAACGAAGTCAATCAAGTTGGGGTATAACTACCTCTCAGATCTTAACTGAAAAACATTTCTAACTTCGAAATAAACAAAGTTCACCTTCTAAATCTTTAACAAATTTCCTTACTAACTCTCAGATTCTATTTACGAATCCACTTCTTTACAGAAATCATTTGATTATAACAATAGTGTTATAATCCCATGCTTCTGAAATATAATAACTTAAATATAACTTTTATTTATTAATTTGAATAAACAAACAAACAACTAATTCATAAATGAATAAATAAATCTTGATTTAAAAAACGGAAAGTAAATAGTACTTTCCTACATTCGATATAATCGAATTTCAAAGTATAACTCTTCTTCGAGTAATCTCTATTCGATTAACTCTCTTTCGAATAACTTATATTCGATTAACTCTCTTCGAATAACTCTATTCGATTAACACTATCCGATTAACTCTTATTTGATCTACTCTAATTCAATTAACTCTCTTCGAATATCTTGTTTCAGAACCCAAATCCCTTTATGAATATTTTATTTGAAAAATATTTACTTCAATCCCTTATTCACATTGAATGTGAATAATATTTCTTTTATCGAATCAAAACAGTTTGATTTCGAAATTTAAAAACACTATCCCCAAATCCAATTTCTTTTTATACTTCTACTTGTATAATTTTCTATAAAAACTTTTTTTATACTTCTAACACTAAAATCTCATTTAATTCCCTTTAAAAACTAAGTTCAAATTCCATTTGAAATATCGGTGTTAAAACCGGTTTCTACTTCTCTACTTAAATCCAGAATTATATTTTAATTTATCCAATGATAAATATTTTACTTAATTTATAAATATCGTTTATAAATTAATCTTCTTAATTTATCTGTTAAAACAGATTTCTATTTAATATCTACTTTTCACATATTTCCTTTTATAAAATTCTATTAATTTTATAAATATTTCCTTTTATAATTCTATTTATTTTATAAATAAATATTCCTTTTATAATTCTATTTATTTTCTAAATAAATATCCCCTTTTCAAATACACTTTGAAAATTCTTTTTTGTACATTCTAGTATTTCCTATGTTATTTCAAACACCAAATAACTGACCATTGCTATCATAATCAATCACAGATTATATATATCACATATCACCATATATGAAAACAAACATTATTATAAATATTGAGCAATCCTGCTGGATCCCACCAACCTGTTTCCCTGCATCCACAGATGTTAAACAATATAATTAACATCAAATTTCATTTCAATATGAAATATTCTTCTAAACAGAATCAATATTTAATTAACGATATTTATATTTGTATATATATCACTAGATCTATAATTTCAACCAATCAATAGACAAATCATCCAACAATCAACACACAACAATTATCAATTCTAAAAATATGTTATATAAAATATAACTGTGCAGAGTTAGTGAGTTTTACTTACATTGGTCGGTATATCGTTAAATAACGATAACCGTCGTTGATTCAGATCGGAGAATTTATTTCGCTATAAATTGTAATGAGATCCAATTCGCTCCCAGTCAGTTCCATTGTTTAGCCCTCATCCACCCTCATCCATACGATCCCAACGGATCTTGTTTCGCTCAATTCTGATTAAATATGACCGAGATATTTAATTTACAAGTTTGAATACATGCTTTAATTAAATAAAAGTTAAATTGAATTCCTTCTGGTCCTTAACCTTTTGTTTTCCTTCCGGGCCACTTAAAAATATACCATTATCCGTTATAAATCCACGTCATCCCCTTTTTAATCCTAGCGCTCTCTTCTTCCTCTGAAGGTTTGAACCGCGACTCTATCTTTTCAAATGGCCAAACCATACTCAAGAACTCCACAAAAATGCAAACACTTATTAATACTGCTATTACCCCTTGATTATAAAAATAATCCATCTTCTTCCCAATATGAAGCTCGGTCGTTCTCTTATGATACCTTCAACTATTCCCAAACTTTCCATCATCCCTTCGCCTCTATTTCTTCATGAGTTCCATCACCAAGATCTCTGCTAACTCCATCTTCACAAGCTCCACCTCGCTATATCCTCCAACATCAATTCGAACCCCCCAGGAATCGGGTTCACATAGCAGGTTACGCCATCCACAGACAATCCATCGACACTTTTTTCACCCAATACCCCACAAATTTGCATACAAACTCCACTTTTCGCCCTGAGTCCAATTACAGTCTTCAATTAGCTCATTGCGGTTTCAATCACCAATTATTTCCAACCCTAACTGCTATATATAAAAACACAACGGGCGAAACCTAATTCGAACAAGGTAAAATGACTATGATATCGAATAGGACGCCCTCAGGAATTGAAATATATATAAGTTATGATTTATATGATTTTATTCGAATTATTTTGATTTTTGAACTGGATCTTTCAAGCTCACGTTTTGAGTTGTTGTGTGACGGCTCAGAAATAACATTAACTAAAGAATGAGGAAGCTTAGGGTTAGAGAGAATTGGATCTATTTATAGATGATTTTATATTACTTTATATTCAAGTTTTATATTAATTTTAAGCTATTGCTGTTTATATTCGTCCTTTAAAAATATGCATGATCACATACAATACCCAACTTTGGCGAAACTGGACATGCATTTATAATTCGGCATTACGGACCCAACGAAACTGGTTTCGTCGAATTCCGACTTCGTTTGCTCACATATCGTATTTTTAAAGTCAAATAATTGATCGTTTTTCACATTAAAATTCCATGTGGCCACATACCGACTTCAAAAATCACAAAAATTGAAATCTAGCAATAATTTAATATTCTAGATCCAACAAAATTAGTTTCATCGAAAACGGAGGTCGTTTGTAAAACGGGCTATTTTTAAATCCCTAAATAAACCCATTCAAATATTAAAATATTTAAAAATAATTAAATTAAATAAAAATAATTTAATATTATCGCATATAATACCATACAGCTCCGGAATAACCATATCAGAATTTATAACTCGATATTTCAAATTCGGATTATATCGATATCCAATTTATATTAAAAGTCTATTTAAAATATAAATAAATCGTTATAAATTATAAAGGAATACCATAGCGACTTTTCGGAAAATTGATTTGGACATAACTCAAAATCTACACGATGAAATCCCAATTTTTCTCTTCCATTAGAAAAATATACTTCACCAGCTCAAAGCGTTTCTTGTTTCACAGAAATCCGACTTAAAACGGATTCTGTATATTCATTTAAAGTTCGAATCACCAAATTACGAACTGCCGTGCCATTTCGAGCTCGATTATAATTATATTATAATTATACGTTCAAACTGTCGTTTAAATAATATATTCGTTATTATAATCAAATTCTAAACTAAATTATATCTTATATACAATCCAATTCACACAATATTGTGAATTCAACTTAATTCCGATTATTTCGGAATTAAATATATTATTATATTATTTATATTAATTAAATATTCAATATTATTTAATTAAACAACCATTTATATTACGAACTGCTGCCCATACAATGCCTCGAAAGGAGCCATACCTATGCTCGTCTGGTAGTTGTTATTATACGTGAATGCTACCAACGGAAGATGCTCCTCCCAAGTCCCTCCGAAGTCCGAGATACATAGCAGTAACAAATCCTCAAGAAGCTTATTAACCCTCTCTGTATTTCCATCTGTCTTAGTGTGATAGGCAGTGCTAAATCGTAGTTGTGTCCCCAATGCCTCCTGCGGCTTTTTCAAAACTCGCTGGTAAAGATGGGGTCTCTATCACTGACCCTACTAGAGGGAACTCTATGAAGTCGGACGGTCCCTCTGGGATACACTGATGCCAACCAAGCTGTCGTTTTCTTACTCTTAGCCGAGATGAAATGAGCGCTCTTAGTCAACCTATCGACTATAACCCAAATACTGGTGTTGCCTATCCTTGATCTGGGCAACCCATCTATGAAGTCCATCGAGACACTCTCCCAGTGGCACATCTAGAGGATGAAGTAATCCACTAAGCTTCCTTTGTTCAACCTTCACCCTCTGACAAGTTATACATCTGGCCACGTACTTTGTGATGTCCTTCTTCATCCCTATCTGATGAAAGACCCTCTTCATGTCTCTATACATCTTATCACCTTCTGGATAAATGGTCATCCAAGAGTGACGAGCCTCCTCTCAAATCGATCTCAACAAATCATCAACTCGAGGAATACATAATCTACCATCACGATGTAGCCACCATATCTCATCCACAAAATACCTACCAAGGTGACTAGAGGTCTCTTCTCTACTGAGTTGGCCTATGATATCCTCTAACTTCTGATCCTCGCACTGACTGGATCCAATGCACTCTAAGAGAGTAGGTTGAACCTCCAATGATGCCAATAATCCTGGAGTATAATCTGTAAATGGTCTAAAATCGAGCGACGAGACAAATTCCAAACTCCGCCACTCTACGAACAATGGAATCAAAGTCATCCTCTGCCTACTCAGTGCATCTGCTACATTCCCCTTCTCAGGAATACACGATATCTCAATGTCATAGGATGCAAGAAACTCCATCGATAGCTGCTGTCGCAAAATAAGATCCCTTTTGCGAAAACAAGTACTTGAGAGACTTATAGTCGGTGTATAGCTCAAACCTCTCACCTAATAAATAATGCCTCAAAGACTTAAGGGCAAACACTATCCCCGCTAGCACCTAATCGTGGGTAGGGAAATTCTTCGCATGTACCCTCAAATTTCTACTTCCATAGTAGACAACCCTACCTTTTTGCATAAGCACCACACCTAAACCCATGCCGAAAGCGTCCGTATATACAGTGAACATCTTCGTATCATCCGGAAGAGTCAATACTGGAGAAGATGTAAGAGCCTTCTTCAACCTCAAGAATGCAGCCTTGTAGTCCACATCCCAAGAAAATACTAGGTTATTCTTCGTTAGGCAGGCAAGTGGAGTTGAAATCCATGCAAAATCCTTAATGAACTTCTGATATTATCCTGCCAAACTGATAAAGCTCCTCACCTCTTTTGCATTCTTGGGGACTTTCCAATCCTACAATGTGACAACCTTAGCTGGATCCACAGCTATACCATCTATAGAGACAACATGCTCCAAGAACCTCAACTCCTTCCGCCAAAAGTGGAACTTAGAGAACTTCACCTTCAGCTGATGTGCACGGAGAGTACGGAGGACCTCTCCTAAGTGCAAGGCATGCTTGTCCTTTCTCCTCGAGAACACCAAGATATCGTCAACAAACACTACCATAAACTTATTTTGTAATTACCTAAATACCCGACTCATCAAATCAATAAAATACATCGGTGCATTGGTTAGCCCAAAAGGCATAACCAGTCACTCAAAGAATCCGTCAGAAGTCCTAAAGGTAGTCTTATATATGCTGTCATCTGCCACCCTAAGCCGATGAAAACCAATCGCCAAATCCAATTGTGAGAAAACTGAAGCCCCTACCAACTAATCGAACAAGTCATCTATCCGATGGAGTGGGTGTCTATTCTTCTTTATGAGCTTGTTAAATTCTCTTTAATCCACACATAGGCGAAGAGAGCCGCCTGCCTTAGTCGCGAAGACGACTGGTGCTCCTCACTCGTAAATACTCCATCTAATAAACCCATTTTCGAATAACTCACCACCTGCTTACTAAGCTCCCCTCCTCTCCTTTGGATCCATATGGCGCATGGTAAATCCAATAGGATGAGCATTCTCCACTAAGTATATCCAAAAATCGATCTCCACCTAGGAGGTAGCCCTCTCACCTCCTCGAATATGTCTGAAAAGTCTCTGACTATGGGTACCAAACTGAAATCGCCTACATAAGCATCTAGGGAATCCAAGAAACAGAGCATGATTGACCCTCGTGGGTCATAGGAAATATCTAGAATCCTTCCATGGCATGTCAAAAGCCTCATAAATCTCCTCTTGCAGTCAAGGATGGCACCATACATGGCCAGCCAATCTATTCCGAGAATAAGCCCATAATCTATGAAACCCAGTACATATGCGTCATAATCAAACTTAACATCAATAACAGGAATCCTCAAACCCCTACACATCAAAGATTGGTGAGTTGTACCTCCTATAGGGTTTTAGACAACTATTGAATCAAAAACTATAGAAGTATCTAGGTGAAGACAATTAACAATAGAATCAGATATGAAAGAATGAAAAGCATCGAAATTGAACAAGGTCCTAATAGAGAAGTCAAAAAGAGAAATCAAGCCTTTTACAGTGAACTTCCTGCATCTGTCCTAACTGCTACCACTGGTCTGAGCCACCTTAAGTGCATGAACATGTGCTCTGGATCGACCTACTCCATGTCCCTGCCTCAGAGGGCATTGTCTGCTATAAAGTTCCATCTGTTAGCACTAAAAGCAAGCAACCATTTTAGTTGTCTTCTTGCAATCTTTGACGAAGTGCTCCATCATGCCACACCCATGACACTTCACTTCCTTCTTGGTTTGCGCTTTTTTCTACTTCTCTCCCTTTTTCTTTCCACCTTTCTTGGGATACCATGTTTTCTTCCCAAAACATGTTTTGGCCACCTTGCTCTTTGCCTTATGTGTACTCTCTTTCCATCCTCGTGCATTAAGGGCCATCTCTACCAGAGCCTCAAAACTCACACCCATAGGAATGTGTGCCAGTGCTAATCGTTGGAGGGGTTGGTTCAGCCATCTTGTAAACCTCAATACCTTATATGCAGTATTGACCAGATCTAAGCCAAATCTCGCCAATTCGTTAAAATTTATTCACATACTCCTTAATCGACATATCACCCTATCTCAGACTCAAGAATCTTTCCAACTGCATCCCTTCTTCAGCTTGTGATATAAACTTTTCTCGAACTTATCCTTGAACGTATCCCATGTCCTCATGGCATGCTCCACCCTAGTCACTTCCCACCAGTACGATGTCTCTCCTTTCATTTGCCAGGCGGCCAACTGAATCCTTCTCCTATCGTCAAGCTCTATTAATCTAAACATGATCGGTCTCTCTAAGACAATTATGAGCATCAACGAAACTCTCTAATCCAAGAAATGGCTTGTCGCCCATAGCAGAAAAATCCTTATGGAGATTAGAAAAATTAACCGCTAGATTCGGTGGGACTACCGCGGCTAAAACTAGAGGTTGGACATTTCTTTGCCCTTCAACTGGCGTTGTAGCTTCAACATACCAATAGAACCATGTCAGGATGGGAACACCCTCTGGAAAGGTAGGGGCCCATGACATTATAAAAAAGAAAAGAGACTAGGACTCAAAAAGAAATCAAGGGAACACTGTAGTTGACTTGAAGGGATATTTTTGAAAAACAAGTTTTACTTGGAAATACTTCACTTTTGAAAACACTTTTTCAAAAAAAATCTCTGATCTTGTAACCCTAGGCTCTGATACCAAATGAAACATCCTACACCTCTTAACGTTACCTATATAAGGATGAGCTAGGGTTTATGAAGGGCTTAAGTATAAAGTAACAACACGGAGACTAAAATTCACAATACAAAAATATAAAACACAGCGGAAATTTTAAAACAACATTTAATAAAGCAAGTCAAATCATAGTGCTTATTATATTTCCAAGGTACTAAATAGTCATCAGCGTAAAACTAAATACACTGTCTCATGGAAAACCATAATATCAGAGTACGTAAGTAAAACCATCCCTCTCAATGTCAATACGACAATTAGAAAATGAGACGTGAACTAATACATGAGTCTGAATTCATGATGAACGGAAAAATCAAGAATCACTGCTGAAACCCTTTACCCTACGAACCTGTGGAGAGGAGGAAGAGAGAAGGTGAAAACAAACTAGGTTAGACATACATATAGTGAGTTCTAGTAATTTCTAGTACGAGCATAAATTAAGGAAGCACTAAACAGATGAACAGTTCTAAGGAAAAAAGACATAAAGGTATAAAGGCGGTAAACAAAGTTAAGCACGAATAAGGATTGGCTTATCATTCATATCCAAGATTGATGCACCAACTTACCAAAGATATAATAATTAAGCTTTAACTAATTTCAACCCATCGATCGACTCCTATAACCACAATGTGATAACCTATGCCAGCTATGGAATTTGGGGTTATTAATCCCGATCCCATCAACTAAAAGGACATAAAATTTATCACAAGCATTACAATGAATTATTATCCCCAATCGGCATGATGCACGCTCATCACCTCGTCGGAAGGTGCACGTACCCAACTCGTTTAGACCTCTTACCATCCAGTGCAGTAAAGCGGACCCTCGCCTCTACATAGTGTGATACCTCCATGGATGATAAAAAGGATACTATCTGATACGGGTCCGCAACCAAATATGCAATGGACACAAGTCACCCCTAGACTTGGTCCCCATTTATTTTTCTATTAGGCTACTTATTTTACCCCAATCAACCCCGTTCTATCGGAGCAAACCTAAACTATGAGCCATTTATTTTTCCCAATTAGCCCCAAGCTGCCGGATCGGACCAAAACTGTGATTCAATTATTTTCCCCGATCAACTCGACATTGTCGGGGCGGATTTCTACAACAATTTTATTATTTTTATTAGGCTTCTTATTTTCCCTAATCATCCCCTACGGTACTGAACGAACCTAAAATATGAGCCACTCATTTTCCCAGTCAGCTCCATGCTGCCAGAACGTACTCCGCTATCTTAGAATATTAATTTTATCTTCAATATAACTTAAGAACAATTTAAGTTTATTAATAATCCCAATATAATCTCATGTTATACTCCTAGGTTGTATTAAACATTCGTAATTAATGTTATCCTTTTATACAACCCAAACCTATGTTATTTATCGTTTAATTAAGTTAATCTGTTCAAATTTATATGTTTACATGTTCTCCAATTACATATTAAGTTTTATTCCTAATTTACTGTCCAATACTGAGTATAATATTTAATCAATTCTAATATGCTCAACTATCCATTTTACTCAATTTCAATAGTCTTAATTTTAACACAAAATAACAAGACATGCCTAGGCTCTCTTTAGGCCTAGGCTCAGCGCTAAAATAAAAAGGGAAATGGTCTAGGCTACTCGCAAGGCCTAGACTCAAAAATAAAGAAAACAAATAAAATAGGGCATGGCCTGAATCATAAATAAAACCACAACATAGAAGGGGATATGAGAAGGAGAATTACTTATAACATTAAATAACTAGAAAGAAATAGGCATAGACAATAAATAAATTACAATAACTTTACATAAAAACTAAACGCTTAAATACTATAAATAACTACGAACTTTGAACTTGTAAATTAAAACTATTTAAACATCTAAATTTTCCTACATAATTTACTAATCCAGAAATCACATAAAACTCACAAATTTGAAGAAGAGAGCTTCCAACTGGCCTTCCTTATTCTAATAGATCATGCGCCTCCAAAAGTATTTATAAAAATAAATGTTAAAATTATAGAACTTCTTTATCCCCGTAAAAGTTTAATTATTTGCCCCTTCCAAATTTTGAGGACAAGCCTTGGAAAGAAGCAGAAAAAGACAAAAAGAATGGATGTGAAGAAATGAGAGAGACTCTGCTGGTTTATTTATAGGGTTTACTGGGTGTCCTCAATCGTTCATATTTAGAATTAAATCTGGGCCAACCATGTCACTGGACCAATCAGAAAGTGCCACATCAGTCTCAGGTTAAAATTGAACCAATAAAACTAAGGCAGCTCAGGAAATAACAGTGTAATAATATAGAACATCCATTGTCGATACGTGCATGCCAAGACACGCAATAATAGCACCTTTGGTCGACCCATACTCCCCCATGTCGACCCAGGCCAACCCAAGTTTACTTGGGATGACAGAGTGTTGACTCAAATGGGTGTGGGTCGTCCCAGTTGACTGTTTACTTAATATATATTTTTATTGTCAGGTTTTTAGCTTATCTTCTTTTATTCATAACGTACTTGTTCTAACTCTATTTTCAGCAAACTAGGTGTCTATTTTCATCAAAAAATTAAAATAGACCCAATGGTGCTAGTCTCATTGTCCATTTCTGAAGTTTATTTTGATTAATACTTAATTTATTATCCTTTTATATTTAATTATTGTTTATTAAAATTTGGGGTGTTACTGATATCCTTGGGGAGGGATATAAGGAAATGCAACAAATAGTAAAACTATGTCATGTAGCTTATGGTTTCGTATCTAACAAGCCAGTATATTGGTCATTGGTTATGAATATATAAGTCATAATCAATTGTTTTTCATAAAACCCTCATACAAGACTACTTAAGTCTAAATTGCACGTATGAACTATATATGTTTAGAAAAAGGTACAGAATGTGAAAAAAATCTATTCTTAAGAATTTTGATAAGTGTTAAAAAAATAGCATAAACTTTATCCATAAGTTAAACATTTAAAAAACTTTGGGTCATGATGGTGAACAAAAAATGATTGTCAAAATAAGGATGTTAGTTTAAGGCACCCTCATAAGTGTAGTGGTCGATATTTATTAGATTGTAGAAAGTGTTGCATTAGAACTCATAATAAATTCTAGCAATCTGTGGTTGATATTTGTGGCACATAATTCCCTAGATCTTTGAAGGAGGAGGATGTTATGCGAATTAGGGAAATGAACCAAAATAGAAGATGACCTGATATGCTTGGAAGTCTCGATTGTAAGCATTGTGACACTAAGAACTGTCCTAAGGCATGGTGCCTAAAATTGTAAAGAAAAAAGACGAGTTATCATTTTGGAAGCAGTTTCTTCATACAATTCATGGATATAACATCTTACTTCAGAATGTATGGATCTTATATTGTCTTAAATGTTATCGAGAGATCACACTTATTTATAATCTAGTATTTAGTTAAGTAACTCCAATAAAATTTACTCTTGGGCCAAACACTTTTAACTGGTGATATTATTTAGATGATGAGATTTATCCAACGTGGAGCACCATTTCAAAAACTACCCAAAAGTCGATAATAAAAAATCAAGCAAAGTTTGTTGCAATGTAAGAGGGACAAAGAATTGAGCAGAAAGAAATTTTGGATTCCTTTAATATAGATTTACATTTTTTTTTATTATGTTCTTAAAAGTGGTGTTCATAATCAAGTTTACATATATTATTCTGCTAGGAGGTGAGCAATATTCAATTGAAACTGAATTAACCGACAAAACCAGTTCATTTCGGTAGATTCGGTTTAGTTTTAAAACTAAATTAATTTAATTCAGTTTATAGAAATAAATTTTTTGACTATTTGTCTAACCTTATTAACTGAACCTTCATTATTCTATCTAATTTTATGGTATGATAATATTTCAAATAAATGGTTTTGTGATACAAATACAAAGTTTATTTGTTAAATGTAGATAAATTTTTATTATGAACATAGGAATAAATTAAGTAAAATCTCCCCATGTATAAATTTATGTTTTCCTTTAAATGAATCAAACATTTGAATAACATATTTTTATTTTAGCTAACTCGGTTACTGATCGAATTAATCAAGATAAATTCAGTTTGTTTCAGATTTTAATTTTTACGTTCCAACTGGATTTAACATATTTTTTCCCTAAAACCAATCAAACTGACTGAATGCTCATTCATATATTCTGCATAATATGATTATTAAATATGATAGAGAAATAGGAGAAGAACATCGTTATATGAATATAATGATGCGTCCCACACACAGATATATATTTCGAGATGACATTCATGTAACCTAAGAAGCTTTCAACATTCACCTAGAACTTCAACTTTCATTGCGAGATGCATAGTTTCACTATATGCTACGAAATGATCTTATGAATCATATTTGGAATTACTTTAGAGATTTTTAGTTCAATTTTATATATAAATAGTCATGTCTATACGAATTTGCGATGTATTCGTACTATAGTTAATGCAACAATTGTATAGCATTTCCTTTAAAATACTATTTACCTTCGGTATTGAATTTGTATGAACCGAAATAGACAATAATATCTACCCTACCAGTCTCAAATACAGGTTGTTGGCCTAACTTTGCACAATGTTTCCTCCCTCCTTGCGTTGTGTGTCTCCTTACATGTTTATCAAGATTCAGATGCTTCTCTTGCTATTGGCAATGTGGCTCCGCCTTATTTGAATGTGATTATTCTCGAATCATCGGGTTTCTCCGCATTTATCTCGGGACGATCTCCCATACTTCTTAAAGTTGATCGTGCTCTAGACTTTAAACATTTTCCCATCACTCAGATTTATTGTTCAAAGCGTTGTCATTAAGAGATTATTAGATTCTCAAGCTTTACTGTGCATTCTTAATTTTAACGCTGACAATTTTGAGCTATTATTTGCTATGGATTTCAAGCATCATTAGCTAAAGGGGCCCTCCATCCACCATCTCTCTCCCGAACAATCTCAGATCAGAGTAGTTTACGATTTGTGCTGCTTGTCTTTAGTTAAAGGTCTCTTCCATTGATTGTGTAGTTTGGAGAGCTATCTCCCATTTTCCTTTTTGTTGTTCTTCCTTTTTATGTGTTGTGACCTTAATCCAGAACACTCCTTTTGTGCGACAACATGTTTTTTCTTTTTTTTCTTTTAACAAAACAACAAAAATGAAAAAGTAGAATATTAATTAATAACCAGTTATAGTAGGTTTATATGAAAAAGTACATTGAAAATAATGCAAAATAAAAATGTGCTAAAATTAAAACCAACTACAATTTAGGGAACCAATATATGATCATTTCTCTTTTGCGCTTTTGTAACAGCCTAACTCAAAAATTCGGGTATGAAATTTCTTCTAGAAATGTTGAATATACTAATTTGATACAATTTAAGCATTTAATTATAATGAATACATACATATGTAAATATGTGTATATAAATATAACTCATATTACATAGATTATAACTAAAAACAAATGGTATATGTATATTTAATAAGTGGCATGAAATTATAGGGACACGTGTCGTCAAATGAACGGTATGCATGTCTTGAGATTAAAGGAGATAAAGACACATAAACCCATTAAGTGTCTATGTGTAGAAACATCTTAAGACACCTAAAAGGGCATGTTTCTACACCATAAAGCTTGCATTAAGATAAGGTGGACAAGTGTCCTAAACCAAATTACAAACTAGAATTAAAAAATGCAATAAAAAGGGTGGAAATGTTCACTTCTTTTCATGCATTCACAAAACAAAAACAAGATAAGATAAAGAGGTGAAGCTTAGGAGAAGCCAATAGAATAAATACAAGTTCAATCTACAATCCTAAGGTGAGAAAAAATATTTGAGTACATGTATTCATTTCGTATTTCGAAGAAAAGTTGTGAAATTTAAGAATGAATAACTGGTCTCGAACCTATGAAAATGATGTTCAGTATTTCGACCATAACTTCCTCAATTCTTAATGAAGTTTAGATTTCTTTATCAATCTAGAAATCTAACCCAAATGCTGACAATTTCATGTCGGTCACGTTTTCTAATTCGATCATTTATGTACCTTAAAATTGGATGCAAAGTCAAGTAAAACTGTGCCCGAAATGGACATGTTAAAAATGCGTCATGTTGCTGGATTTTATATATAAAATCAATAAGTAATCTTAAGGAGTTCTTTTCATTACAATTAAGTAGACTAAGAAACCTTCTTATTGTAGAAAATTTAGAGTCAAAAACTATATTGATCGTAGAGAAATTGCATCAAACATTTTGCCCAAAAACTAGTTTAAAATCTGAATTTCTAAAATTTGAAACGCTTTTTAAATGTTTCTAGCACTGAAGTGTCTCATAATAGAACTTTTTGTAGCATTTCTAAAGCGCTGTCTTTTCTGAATTACTTATAAAGTATTCTAACAAGTCCAAAACTTTTCACAGTGCACCAGAAACGCTGTAATAGCTGTGTTGAGTCGTATAAACTACACAAAACTTTTTATAATGCACCAAAAAGGTTGTAGTAGCTGTTTTGAGTCTAAAACCATTATATAGACCAATCGGAACTTTTTGTAGCATTTCAAAAATGATGTCTTTTCTCTGAATTATTTATAGAGCACTCTTATAAGCCCAGAACTTTTCATAACGCTTTCTAAATGCTGCAGTTTTTATTTTTGTTGATGCTGAAACTTTTTATAGCACTTTTTGAAATGCTATCTTTTCTTTTTCTTTTAAAAATCTATATGATGTAATCATAAATGTAACTATTTACTTCAATAGTTTTGAGGTCCTTTTTAACATAGATTGGAATATTTTTTAGGTAGTTTAGGCTTTTTCTTAAACCTTTAAAAGTATGAATTTGAAAAAGTAATTTAAGATTGCATTTGGTAAACATTTTCTTAATTGTGTTTCTATAGATGTGCGGTATAAGACAATAGATCCTGGTTAGTACGCTAATACTCTATGTTGGTATTGAGCCGAGTAGAAACGTCCCTACTTAGTGAAGGGATGCCGACCGCAACAACATAACATATCCTAAAATCTAAACTAAATCGAGGGTATGGTTTAGATTCAAAACATGTATTTTGAAAAAGCATGGGTTTTGATGTAATAAAGTTTATTATGAACTGGCTTGATTAATATCTTGAAGTTTTACTCGTGTATTGATTTAAACTTTGAATTGATGGAACCATTGAAGAATAAACTATAGTACAACCCAATTAAGACATGACTTGAAAACTAAGCTTAAATAACTATCTCACTGGGTCTGTGTTTCTCTTGATGCTACGCTTAAAACATTTCAAGTTTAGATGGTTAGTTGGCTACTTTGAAGTGAAGAATTATATTATGTATATCATAATATATATCTTTATGTACTCATATGTATAATTATTTAACAATTAGACTCTTAGATCTTCATAACTATGTTATATGATGGGATGATTGTATAATAGCTCTTCCGTTTAAAATCATGTACTATGAATGATTTTATATTCCGACACATTTTTGTTAAGTTGTGATGCTATTATATTAGCACCAAGGCTTACATGTAGCATCGCCGCTTCTGGATACGTATACCAGAGTGGAGGTGTTATAGAAACTAGTATCAGAGCCAAGGTTTAAGGGGTGCCTCTGGAAAACTATATAGTATCACAATTTAATTTGTCGGAATAGAAAGTTTATACAATTGTTGACATCTTTATGACTGTTTGCAGTTATTATTTATGGCAAGAAACAAAACTTGGTGTACAGGGGATTCATGGGGTGGTGTTAAATGCACCACCACACCAAACGAACGATTAGTTACTGCAAGCCGCATAACATAAAAGCATGTGCTTAAAAGGAGAGCAAAGAAGATTCTCCTCAATGAGATATATGAAGTTTATCATAGAGCTAACGATTATGAAGACGGTCTAAAAAATGACCTTATTCTTTACCGTCTACACTGGAAAATAAAACAATTTGGGATAACAATTAAACTGACAAAACGGAACACTCCCTCCACAAGGAGGGAATATATGACGTAAATGATTTCCAAATAAAATAGTTGAACAATATGATGAAGAGGAGTCTTAGACAGTTGGCTCAAATGATTACTTTCAAGAAGTTACTTGACCTTCTCGAGCAATAAAGGATAAAACGGGTCCTTCTTCATCAAAGGAAATAATAGTGATAGGTTAAAAATGAAATAGGAAGTTAAGTATTAGTTAACATATCAAGTAGCATGAGTGACTATCAATATTTTGGGGAGGTTGTGAACACACAAATTTTGTTTGTACATAAGGGTCATAAGTAATATAACATGTTTATGACTTGAATATGTCATTACATATTCTTTATAACTAAAGTGTATTTCATCCATGACCACAACAAGGATTTTTTTGAAGGTCATGGCAAATCAAAATAACTCGACAACTCAAAGTCAAAAGGCTTTGTCCTCCGCACAAACAAATGCTATGCAATTGTTTACATATTTTGTCAAGTAGATGGAGCAAGTTTCTTCGACATCTTCAACAAATAGCCTGTTAAGCCGTTTTAAATGTTTGAAACCAAAAAAATTTGTTGGAGATGCAGATCCAGTTAAGGCAGAGCAATGGATTCAACATCAAGAGGATAAATTTGAAGTTTTGGAATGTAATGAAGTCGACAAGAGGAAGTTGGTTGTCTTTCAATTATCAGAGGAAGCTCGAAATTGGTGGGAGCTAGTTCAACAAACAACTAGTCCAGACGAGATGGAACGAATGAAATGGGAAGAAAAAGTTCTTGGACAAACATTTCCCAGAGAATGAGAGAGAAGATGGAGACAAAATATCAAATCTTACCCAAGAAGGTATGTCAGTAGCCCAATATCAAAATAAGTTTGAAGCACTATCCCGATTCGAGAATCATTTAATTGATACACCTGAAAAGCGTGCTAGACGATTTGCGAAGGGATTAATTCGTCCTATAAGAAGACATGTTACTGGTGATAGACTTAAAATTTATAAGAGAATAAGTTGTTGAAGCTTTAAATTTGGAAGAAGATTATCTTCAGTTCCAGCAAGAAAGGAAGGTTTCAAATAAAAAGGAAACCAAACAAATTTTTCGACAATCAAAAGAAACCAGAAGAGAAAAAAAATAAACCAAATGGAGAAAGTAAAGGACCGACAGGACGAGGAAAGGAGCCTGGCATAGTAAGGAGAAGTTACCGGTGCAATGAAACGAGACACATTTCTCAAAACTGTACCAAGGCAATCGTATGTTATAATTACACTGAATCTGTGCACATTTTTCGGAATTGCAAGAAGCCGAGCAAGGACAATAGGGGCAACAAGGACGAGTATATGTAGTTGTTTCTGAATAGGCTTAGGTAGAAGATACCGTGTTTCTTTTTCACTTTCAAGCTAGAATTTTGTTTGATACTAGTGCCACACATTCTCTTATATCTAAATCATTTGCTACTAAGATAGAATTACCGATTGAGCAACCGTCGAATCCTTTGATAGTTGATAGTGTAGTAGGAGTAAGGACTAAACTTGAGAGTATGTGAAGGAATTGTATCCTTAACTTTGAAGGTAAGGATATGGTGGCTAATTTAAATATCTTTCCAATGGAACGTTTTGGTATCATCCTTGGGATGGATTGGCATTCAAAATATCAAGCCATCTTGAATTGTCATAACAGGACCAAAAGTTTGACGATTCGAGAACATGAAAGCTTTGTTTACTCATGTGATAAAGTTGAAGACGCTTGTATATATGGATATACTGCTGATATCAATATTGAGGATAAGGGCCAAATAGTGGACAAAATCCCAATAGTAAAGGAATTTAAAGAAGTTTTCAGGAAATACCGGGATTACCACCAAAAAGAGAAATTGATTTTAGTATCGACTTAATCCCTAGTACCACTCCTACTGCTAAAGCAGCTTATCGTATGTCTCCTACAGAAAATCAAGAATTAAAGTGACAAATTAAGGAGATGGAGGATCAAGGATTTATTAAACTAGTAAATCTCCTTGGGGAGCACCAGTGTTGTTCGTAAAGAAGCACGATGGAACATTTCATTTATGCGTAGATTATCGAGAGCTTAATAAGGTAACAATTAAGAACAAATACCCATTACCTCGGATCGATGATTTATTTGATCAACTCCAAGGAGCTACTTTATTTTCGAAAATAGACTTAAGATCTAGGTATCATCAATTAAGAATAAAATAAGAAGATATTCCAAGAATAGCTTTCCAAGCATGGTACGGACTCTACGAATTCTTGGTGATGCCTTTTGGCTATACCAATGCTCCAGCAGTATTCATGGATCTAATGAATCGTGTGTTCCATCTATATCTTTATCATTTTGTTATTATGTTTATTGATGATATCCTTATCTACTCTAAGATAAAGGAGGAACATGAATGTCATTTGCATTTATGTCTCCAAACACTAAAAGAACATCAGTTATATACAAAATTAAGTAAATGTGAATTCTGTTTGGAGGAAGTAAAATTTCTTGGACATGTTGTCTCAAGGGATGGAATAGGAGTAGACCCATCAAAGTTGAGAAAGTGTTGAAATGGAAACTTCCGGCAACACCAACAGAAGTTCGAAGTTTACTGGGATTAATCAGTTACTACCGATGATTTATTCAAGATTTCTCTAAGATTGCATCTCTGTTAACAAAATTAACTCGTAAGGAGACCAAGTTTATTTGGTATGAAAAATGTAAGATAGCATTTTAAACCTTAAAGAAAAGACTGAGTGAAGCACCAATTCTGTCTTTACCAAGGGGTGGGTCCCATATAAAGTACATTTTAATGCGTGAGGACAAGGATTATGATGCGTACTAATGCAGGAAGACAAAGTTATTGCTTATGGCTCTCGTCAATTAAAGCCCCATAAAGCCAACTATCCAACTCATGACCTATAATTGGTCGCGATTGTGTTTGCCTTAAAATTTTGGAGGCATTACCGTTATAGAGAACAATTCCATGTTTACTCTGACCATAAGAGTTTAAAATATTTGTTCTCTCAAAAAGAATTAAATATGAGATAAAGAAGGTGGACTGAATTTATAAAAGATTATGATTTTATATTGCATTATCATCCACGAAAGGCAAATACAGTTGCAGATGCATTAAGTTGAAAAACCCATGGCATAGTAGTCCATTTAATGATAAGAGAATGGAGGGCTCTAGAGACTCTTGTTGATACGAATGCTTGCACAAGGATAATTAATGGAGCCACGGTTAACAAAGTGGCACTTATATGTAATCTTATTATTCAGCCAACTCTGGTAAGTAAAATATTGAAAGTCCAAGAAGAAGATGAGGAATTAAAGGAGTTGTTTATGAAAATAATGGATAAGGTACCTACAGATTGGAACACTGGTAAAGATTGAGGTTATAGATTTGAAAATCGACTTTGTGTTACTAATCAAATTGGAAAATGAAATTCATAGTGAAGCACATCGCTCAAGGCTTATGGTGCATCCAGAAAGCACAAAATTTTTTAAGGATCTTAAGCGTCGGTTTTGGTGGAATGGAATGAAGAGATTTTTTTTTGAATTTTTAGAAAAATGATTTACGTGCCAACAAATTAAAGTAGAGCAGCAGCGACTGACATGACTTCTGCAACCCTTTACTATTGCTGAATGGAAATGGGAGTATATAACAATGGATTTTATCACTGGATTACCAATGACAAAACAAGGTCATGACACAATATGGGTAGTGGTGGATCACTTGACCAAGTCAGCACATTTCATACCTTACAACATGACCTACTCAATGGAGAAATTGAGTAGACTCTATTTGAAAGGAATTGTTCGACTACATGGTATACTAATTACCATAGTTTCAGATGGAGAATCATGATCCACTTCAAGGTTTTGGAGAAGTCTTCCAAAAGCACTAGGTACATCACTAAACATGAGTACAACCTTTCATCCTCAAACAGATGGACAAACTAAAAGGGTGAACCGAATCATAGAAGATATGTTAAGGAATTGTATAATGGAATTTGAAATCACATGGGAAACTCACATACCATTAATGCATACAATAATAGTTATCATGCATGTATTGTTATGACCCCGTATGAAGCTTTGTATGGAAGGCTTTTTCGTTTACCAATATGTTGGGCAGAAGTTGGAGATTGTGAGCTTCTTGGTCCCAACCTAGTAAAGGAAACAACTGAGAATATTTCTATCATAAGGGAAAGATTGCAAGCAACACAATGTAGGCAAAAGAGTTATGCATATCATAAAAGAAAGGATTTGGAATTCGATGTAGGAGATCAAGTCCTTCTTAAGGTTTCTCCAGTACGAGGGGTAATGCGATTGAAAAGAAGAAGTCAAAACTATCACCAAGATTTTTCGGACCATTTCATATTACCAAGAAAATTGGAAAAGTTGCATACCAACTCGATTTAACTGAGCAATTATCAAATATTCATAATTTATTTCACATATCAATGCTAAGAAAATATATTTTTGATTCATCTCATGTGATTGATTTAAGCGGTATTGAAGTTAAAAAGGGGACCAAGTACATTGAAAGACCTGTTTAAATTCTTGATAGAAAAGTTATGAAACTAAGAACGAAAGAAATTCCCTTTGTAAAAGTTCAATGGAACTATCAAATTGAAGACGAACATCATGGGAGGTGGAGTCAGAAATTCGTAGAGATTATCCAAATTTGTTTGGAACCTAGATTTCGAGGACAAAATCTTTTTCTAAGGGCGGTAGAGTGTAACGGCCTAACTTAAAAACCCGGGTATGAAAACTTTCTAGAAATTTTGAATATACTAATTTGATACAATTTAAGAATTTAAGTATAATGACTACGTACATATATACATATATATATATATACGATTCATATTACATAGCTTATAACTAAGAACAAATGGTACATGTGTGGCATGAAATGATAGGGAGACATGTCGTCAAATGAATGGTACACATGTCTTGAGATTAAAGGAGATAAAGACACATCAACCCATTATGTGTCCATGTGTAGAAACATCTTAAGACACCTAAGGGCGCATGTGTCTACACCCATAAGCTTGCATTAAGATAAGGCGGACAAGTGTCCAAAACCATATTACCAAACTAGCCTTAAAGAATGCTATAAAAAGGGTGAAAATGTTCACTTCTTTTCATGCATTCACAACACAAAAACAAGATAAGATAAAGAGGAGAAGTTTAGGAGAATCCAAGAGAATAAATAAAAGTTCAATCTACAATTCTAAGGTTAGAAAAACTATTTGAGTGCATGTATTCATTTCATATTCTGAAGAAAAGTTATGAAATTTAAGAATGAATGATTGGTCATGAACCTATGAAAATGATGTTTGGTATTTTGACTATAACTTCCTTAATTGTTTATGAAATTTTGATTTCTTTATCAATCTGGAAATCTAACTCAAATGCCTACAACATTCATGCCGAACACTTCTCTAATTCGATCGTTTACGAACTGAAAATTGCATGTAAAGTCAGGTAAAAATCTACTTGAAATGGACTTGTTGAAAATGCGTCATGTTGTTGGATTATATATATAAAATCGATAAGTAATTTGAAGGATTTCTTTATATGATAATTAAGTAAACTAAGAAAGCTTCTTATTATAGAAAATTTGGAGTCAAAAACTATATTTATCATGGAGAAATTGCATCAAATATTTTTCCGAAAAACTAGTCTAAAATCCGAATTTCTGAAATATGAAAAACTCCTGGAATTTGAAATGCTTTTTAATTGTTTCTAGCACGTAAGTGCCTTGAAGCAGAACTTTTTATAGCATTTCTGAAGCACTGCCTTTTCTGAATTACTTATGAAGTATTCTAATATGTCCAGACCTTTTCATAGCACACTAAAAACACTGTAATATCTGTCTTGAGTCGTATAAACTACACAGAACTTTTTATAACACACCAGAAACGTCGTAATAGCTGTTTTGAGTCTAAAACTATTATAAACCACCCAGAACTTTATGCAACATTTCTGAAAACATGCTCTTTTCTCTGAATTATTTATAGAGCACTCTAATAAGCCCAGAACTTTTCATAACGCTTTTTAAACGATGCAGATTTTATTTTTATTGACGCTGAAACTTTTGTAGCCCTTCTTGAAATGCTATATTTTCTTTTTCTTTTAAAAACCTATATGATGTAATTATAAATGTAACTGTTTACTTTAATAGTGTTTAGGTACTTCTTAACGTAGATTGGAATATTTTTGAGGTAGTTTTAGTTTTGTCTTAAACCCTTAGAAGTATGAATGAATTTAAAAAAGTAATTTAAGATTACATTTGGGAAGCAATTTCGTAATTACATTTCTTTGGAGGTGCAGTATAAGACAATAAATCTTGGGTAGTGCACTATTACTTTATGTTGGTATTGAGCCGAGTACGGTATGTCCCTACTAAGTGAAGGGATGTCGGCCGCAACAAGATAGCATATCCTAAAATCTAAACTAAATCAGGGTGTGGTTTAGGTTCAAAAACATGTATTTTGAAAAAGCATGGGTTTTAATGTAATGAAGTTTATTATGAACTTGCTTAATATCTTGAAGTCTTACTTGTGCATTGATTTAAACTTTGAATTGATGAAGAAACTATATTACTACCTGTAACACCCCACCTCCGCCATGGGTAACTCTTGCGAGCACTCTGACTTTGGAGGGGCGTTAGTACCGGGTAAACATGCATAATGATATATCAAGGCAGAACAAGAACATATGTATATATGTAAACAGAGTAAATAACATAGATAAAACAGCGGAAGATTTCATACTATTTCAAACAAGTCTGGTACAACATAACTTTCCAAATAAACAAGTCTAGATAAAAACAACATCAACTGAAAAACTGAAATACACAAGTACTATCCCCAAAATAAGTGATAACCATAGCTAGCTTCATGTCAAGACCGTACATGAGCTAAAATCCCACAAGCAGCGATCAGAAATCCAAGCTAAGCTCCAATATTCCCACCCTGAGAACCTGGGGGGGGGGACGGAAGAAAAGAGGCGAAAGAAAAACAGGTCAGTCAAAAAGACTGAGTAAGCCCAACTACAATCAATGTAAACTGATAAAGTTAACTGGCATGAGAAGCAGGGATGAACATAAGGATAACAACATACTAGCATGATGATTAACTAACAAGATAGATAAATGTGTCATCGCATAATCAGGTTTAAGAGTTTTGCACCACAGGTGTACCAGCAAGCTAACATGACTTGAATAAACAAGCATTGATCCCTTGGCCCAAGCTTTGGCCCAATAACATGAAGTGACCCTAACACGAGGTCCAATAACATGAAGTGACCCTAACACGAGGTCCAATAACATGAAGTGACCCTAACACGAGGTCCAATAACATGAAGTGACCCTAACACGAGGTCCAATAACATGAAGTGACCCTAACACGAGGTCCAATAACATGAAGTGACCCTAACACGAGGTCCAATAACATGAAGTGACCCTAACACGAGGTCCAATAACATGAAGTGACCCTAACACGAGGTCCAATAACATGAAGTGACCCTAACACGAGGTCCAATAACATGAAGTGACCCTAACACGAGGTCCAACCAAACGGTCTAGTCGATCGGCTCCCTAAGCCTAACTCGTCACGTGTTGGTGTCAATACGGCCCAAACATAATTGTAGTCAGACTGTGCAGGGTCTCCCGTCGGGTGTATCAAGCCCTAGGGTGTCAACCCCTAGACACCATAAACATGAGTGCATAGTCTCGATCTACTGGTACCCGTGCATGTTTTCCCCGGCTTCGGACTATGTGCACGACCATGGTCCGCCCGGAACTACACCGGCGTACCACTCTGCCGTCGCTTTTGGTCACTTACCTCCAGTCCAGTAATCGTGCCCCCACCCTAGCCTAGTCCCTAGGGTCATAATGATAAAAACTTGGGATTACTGCTGGAGTGGACCCCCATTGCTAGGATTTTTCTAGTGGGTTAAGTACGGTTTAACCCTCTTGCTAATCATGGATTAACTTGGTTAAGTGTAACGATGAGTTCACGACTTAACCCTGATTGATCTACCAAGCCCAAATTGGTTAAGTATTAAGTGGACCATGACTTAACCCTAATCATGAGGCATTAATTAATTTAATGTGCCTTAACCTCTCACATTAGACTTTGTTGCGGTTACTAGTTAAGCCGGTCGGTTCCGGGTAGCTTTATACCACAACTTGGTCTAACCTCGGGTTCAAGGTACAACATGACCAACTTCTCACATTGGGTCCTATTGTTTGTAGCAACTAGTTAGGTCGGTCGGTTCCGGGTAGCTTTATACCACAACTTGGTCTAACCTCGGGTTCAAGGTACAACATGACCAACTTCTCACATTGGGTCCTATTGTTTGTAGCAACTAGTTAGGCCGGTCGGTTCCGGGTAGGTTTACGCTACAAACTCAACCCAACCTCGAGTTGGTCACACTTATATTTTCTAAGTGTCATGTCCATCATGTTTCCAAAACATGTTACAAGTTTTCAAGCATTTGGGTAGACCTAACTTAATAGGTAAATTCCCAAAGGGTAGACCTAACTTAATAGGTAAATTCCCAAGCTTATGTTTTTATGTCTTTTAAGTTTACCCAACCACAAACGCAATCCCATCGCTTACATATCGCAATAGCGCATAAAGGATAGAAAGAGGGAACTTGGCATAATCATGACATAAATGTGTTGAAGCCACAAGTTTAACATGGTGGCATATGAAATGTGCATATGTTCATATACTTGCATATTACATTTTTAGGCCTCAAAAGCATGCATAAAACCAAACTTAGCATATTGGTGATACATGGTGATAAATGACATGTAGAAATGGCCATAAGTTCGCATTTAGCCTCACATGCAAGTTATCATAAGAGATATGACAACTTACATGTTGCCAAAATGCAACCTTTAGCATAAAGCTTGAAGCTTTAAGCTCATAAACCCAAGATAAGCTTGCATAACATGATAACATGAACAAAATGATCATCCCAAACTTGCATAACATACTTGCATATCATATGACGAACTTGCATATCAAACTTGCATAACATAACATGATAAACTTGCATATCATAACATGGCAAACTTGCATAACATAACATGATAAACTTGCATATCATAACATGGCAAACTTGTATAACATAACAGGATAAACTTGCATATCATAACATGGCAAACTTGCATAACATAACATGATAAACTTGCATATCATAACATGGCAAACTTGCATAACATAACATGATAAACTTGCATATCATAATGGCCAACCAAACTTGCATCATTCATTTAACTTTAGAGTTTAAATATGAAAGTAGAATAGGGCTTACAATGCTTATGAAGACACAAAAATATGACAAAGCCCTTATGCAATCAATTAGACCCAAAATGCAAGCTCTAATAGAAAAACCCTTGAGCCAAAATGATCAAAACTCTTGCTTTATGATGTAAATATGGAAACTTGACTTGAATGCAAGCTAATGATGCTCATACAAGCTTGAAAACACTTGTATGCATGGAAAATCTCTCATAGAAATTTATTTAGGAATTTTATGAAGAGAGTGGAGGCCATGAGAGGAATGATTTTGCCATAGTTTAGTTACTTGAATGAATAATAATGATTTAGGGTTAGGTTAGGGCCTTATTTATAGAGATTAGGATTAGTTTCAACCTTAGGATTAAACCCTAGTTCCAATCTCAGCCCTCAAAACCGAATCTGGCCCCCAAACTCAACACAAACCCAAAATGGTGCACCAGGCAGAACTGCCCGGCTAGACCAAGTCGACAGCCAAGTCGACGGGGCTGTCGACTTGGGTCCAACCAAGTCGATTCCCAAGTCGACAGGGCTGTCGACTTGGGTGCTCTGGCGGGAATTTTCCCGCCTGGCCCAATCTGACCTAATTTTCCAAATTCAAACTTGAATTTGAAATCCGTTTTTACTTTGAAATTTTCTGAAAACTTCGTTGGGCCTTAATCGGGTCATACGGACTCCGATTTTCGAAAACTCGGACTCTATTCCGCGTATTTTTCCGAGACGAACGCAATGGCATAGCCCGTTTCCCTTGATTCAGATTTTAGAATTAAATTCTGCCTCGATTTATGTTATAATAGGTTATTGAAAATACGGGTTGTTACATTCTCCCCTCCTTAAAGGATTTCGTCCCCGAAATCTTCAAGTTGGGAAGAACGTATCCTACCATCCAATCATCCATCTACTCAAAACATCATCCACGAGCAATCATTGTCCTTACAAGATTCTAAATGTTGTATGAACATATGCAAAGGTGTGTGTATATGTACTTATCTAATGCAAATATCATCAATGCAAATTATGTTAGTGAAATGAAGCCATATGTATGCAATTCCTAACATAATGTATAACATCTATATGTGTGCACATAACATACATCCATATGCAACATCCATGTGATAACACAAAAATTTTCATCCATGAATAAGCGTAAACACTCATGCATATGCAATATGAGTAGTGTGTGAGCCGATCTAGTGCCTAATGTGTATAATGCATCCACGAGTAACCACTTACAAACACTTGCAACCACTTGCAACCATCAAGCATAACATGTTTCAAACACATGTTTCATCCAAAGGGTTTCTACCTAAGGTTCTCATGACAAGATTAACACGATAAACTAGATAATCAAGACAAACATGGATAGCAAAAGATATGCTACAAAGAGATCGGGAAGATAAGCAAGATATACTCCTTTTGGATTACAAGAAATCCCTTCCTAACCCAACCCATATTCTATAAAAGCCCAAAAGGTTTAGTCAACCTAACGGACCCCTCCAAACCCTGACATGAATTACTAGCCAATAAGTCATACCTCCCGACAGAAATAGGACCGAGAATGGGACCGAGAGGATATACGTAAAAAGATAACATGCGAGTAAGTTCCATAGGAAAACAAGGATCAAGGATATGCTCTTAAAAAGAGATATGATGCACGTATCTAGCCTTCAGTCTTCTAAGTCACGTTTCCTTGAGCTTAACTCCACTGCGCTTTGATCGTCTTTTACCTCATGATTTCTTAGCTTCTTAACTCTTATTTCCAAATATGAGTTGGAACCCATTTCATTGTCGCCTCTCGTCTTCCTCTTTCACTTACTCTTCTATCATTCTTGGCTTAAACATAACTATGACCTCATGGTTTCATGCAAGCTCTCCAAAATTCACTAGTGAATCCTGAATCTCGTTTACTTACTATAAAGTATTCCACGCAGCAGAACTTTTCTCGAAAATACCAATCCACGTTGCCAATGAACCATCCGCCTGCGAATGATAGGCCGTGCTTAGATTCAGTTGCTTGCCCATGACTTCCCGTAGACTATCCTAAAACTGGCTAGTGAAGATTAAGTCATGGTTACTAACTATACTTTAGGGAACCCCCGTGCAACTGCTTTATTTCTTGAAAGTAAACTGTCGCTAGCTATGATGCAGTCTTTTCGCTCTTTACCGGAGTGAAATGAGCACTCTTCGTGAGTCTACCTACTATGACCCACATGCTCGTATTCCCTTTCTTGATCTAGGCAGTCCATCCACGAAATCCTTCGTGACGCTTTACTACTTCCATTGCGGGGACCTCCAATGGATGTAATAGCCCACCGGGCTTCTATGACTCGGCCTTTAACCTGTTGGCACAACATGCACCTTGGGACAAACTCGGCCACTTCCTCGAGTGATGTGCATCTTCAAGAACCTTCTTTCTCTCATCGCGTCTTAGCCATCCCTTGTCATCTATAGCGAGGTGACTTACCATCTCGCCTCGAATCAACTTGTCCATGATCTCGACTAACTGCGGGTCTTCTTTCTGTGAAGTCCCTACTTGATCCAGAAGGGTAGGTCAAAGCTCAAGGGACGCTTACTAACTAACTAAACTGAGAGAACTTCTTACTTCGGTTGCATTCCTTGGAGTCTTCCAATCCTAAACTGCAACTACCTTAGCGGGATCCACCGCTAAGCCTTGCTTAGATATTATATGCCCAAGGAATCTAACTTCTTTTCTCCAAAATGACATTTGGAGGACTTGGCTTTCAACTGATGCGCTCTAAGCGTATCCATCACCTCCACGAGATGCCTTGCGTGCTCTTCCTCATCCTTAGAGAAGATCAGAATATCATCTACGAAGACCACGTCAAACTTGTTCAAGAACTCCCTGAACACCCTACTCATCAAGTCCACGAAACATGCGGGTGCATTAGTCAAGCCGAACGGCATGACAAGCCATTCGAAGAATCCATCTGGAGTTCTGAACGCAGTCTTGTCTATACTATCTTCAGCTACTCTGAGCTGATGAAATCCAGTAGCAAGATCAAGAGAAAACAGATGTTCCTACAAGCTGATCAAACAAATCATCGATCCTTGGTAATGGTTGTCTTTTCTCTTTGTTTAACTCACGATAATCAACACAAAGTCGAAGAGAACCATCTGCCTTGGTAGTAAATACTACAGGCGCTCCCCATTCAGATATACTTCGTCTAATGAAGTTCTTCTCAAACAACTCCTTGACTTGCTTTCTTAACTCTCATCTTGCGGGGCCATGTGCCTAACCGGCCACGAAACTATCTTGGCATTATCAACCAGATAAATGCGGAAATCTATCTCTCGTTTAGGGGTAACCCCCTTCACTTCACCCAAGATATCAGGATATTCTCGGACCACCCTCACCGATTGCAAACTATCGATAGACGAGTTGAGGGATTCAAGACAACACAACATGACGAGACTCATAGGGTTACTAGAAATTTTTAGGGTATTACTGAGGCGAGTCATGAGCCTCTCAACCCTATGCTCAAAAATCAAGAATGGCTCCAAAACTGGACAACCAATCCATGCCCAAAATCAACCCATACCCCATGAAACTGAGAATATAAGCATCACACGAGAATTCTATACTCAAGATAGAGACTTTCAAATCCACGTAGATAATAGACAAATGGGCGGAACGCCCAATTGGATTTGAAACACACACGGGATCATTAACTAGACTAGTACTTAGGTGCAAACTTTCAACTAGATCAGACGAGATAAACTATGCGATGCACCACAATCAAACAAGGTACGAACTGAAAAATCAGAAATATATACAAGGCTTTCAACAGAAATACTACCTCGATCGGGAACTGGAGCGGCATTGAGAGCATGAACTTGCCCTCCTGAAGGTCCAGCACGCTGAGTCTGACCCTGGCCTTGCCCTCGCTTCTTCGGGCAAATCCTAGTGAAGTGTCCCATTTCTCCACAGTTAAAGCAAGTGCCCTTCCTTTTTCTGCAATCCTTGTTTAGATGAGTCGAGCTTCCACAAGTAAAGCACCTCTTTTCCTTCTTATCTTTAGACTTCTCCTCCTTCTTTTTCATTTCCTTTTTGGGCTCCGTTTCCTTGTTTTGAGACTCATCCATCTTGACCTCCTTCTTGTCACTCCTATTCTCTTCATTGAGTAGGGCCATATTCACCAAACTCTCGAAGGTTGCCCCTAAGGGTATATGAGACATGGCTAAACCATGTAATGGCTCGTTTAATCCTAGAGCAAAGTATAGGGCCTTCTTCTGAGCTGTGTTAACCAAGTCTAAACTGACCCGAGCCAGTTGATTAAACTTATCTATGTATTCCCTAATAGTCATGTCCCCTTGCTTCAGTGATAGGAACCTTAGTCCAAACTTTCCCCGAAAGTCATCCCAAGTCTCAATTGGCCTAGTAGCGGTGGTGACCACCCACCAACGTGCAGCTTCTTCCTTTAGCAACCACACTGCTAATAAAACCTTCCTACGGTCATTTATACCAAAGAAGGCAAAAAGATCTTCGGTTTCTTTCAACCAATTCCTTGCCTCTACATAAGTCTCCTATACCAAACAGGTACGTGTACTCCCTCCGGAATGGCAAAGTTATTGGCCATACTGAAAACGAAGAAAAAGATAGATTCAGAATGGAGAAAAACGAAGGAATTTTGCTAATGGCTTTTTGGGGAATAGCCTTTAAAATAAACTAGACTTTTCTTTGGAAAATACTTTATACTTGGTTTTGAAAATAGTTTTTCAAAAGTTTTAAAAACCTTTTTGTTCCTTCTCGTAAACCATATGCTCTGATACCAAATGTAACACCCCGCCTCCGCCATGGGTAACTCTTGCGAGCACTCTGACTTTGGAGGGGCGTTAGTACCGGGTAAACATGCATAATGATATATCAAGGCAGAACAAGAACATATGTATATATGTAAACAGAGTAAATAACATAGATAAAACAGCGGAAGATTTCATACTATTTCAAAACAAGTCTGGTACAACATAACTTTCCAAATAAACAAGTCTAGATAAAAACAACATCAACTGAAAAACTGAAATACATAAGTACTATCCCCAAAATAAGTGATAACCATAGCTAGCTTCATGTCAAGACCGTACATGAGCTAAAATCCCACAAGCAGCGATCAGAAATCCAAGCTAAGCTCCAATATTCCCACCCTGAGAACCTGGGGGGGGGGGAACGGAAGAAAAGAGGCGAAAGAAAAACAGGTCAGTCAAAAAGACTGAGTAAGCCCTACTACAATCAATGTAAACTGATAAAGTTAACTGGCATGAGAAGCAGGGATCAACATAAGGATAACAACATACTAGCATGATGATTAACTAACAAGGTAGATAAAGGTGTCATCGCATAATCAGGTTTAAGAGTTTTGCACCACAGGTGTACCAACAAGCTAACATGACATGAATAAACAAGCATTGATCCCTTGGCCCAAGCTTTGGCCCAATAACATGAAGTGACCCTAACACGAGGTCCAATAACATGAAGTGACCCTAACACGAGGTCCAATAACATGAAGTGACCCTAACACGAGGTCCAATAACATGAAGTGACCCTAACACGAGGTCCAATAACATGAAGTGACCCTAACACGAGGTCCAACCAAACGGTCTAGTCGATCGGCTCCCTAAGCCTAACTCGTCACGTGTTGGTGTCAATACGGCCCAAACATAATTGTAGTCAGACTGTGCAGGGTCTCCCATCGGGTGTATCAAGCCCTAGGGTGTCAACCCCTGGACACCATAAACATGAGTGCACAGTCTCGATCTACTGGTACCCGTGCATGTTTTCCCCGGCTTCGGACTATGTGCACGACCATGGTCCGCCCGGAACTACACCGGCGTACCACTCTACCGTCGCTTTTGGTCACTTACCTCTAGTCCAGTAATCGTGCCCCCACCCTAGCCTAGTCTCTAGGGTCATAATGATACAAACTTAGGATTACTGCTGGAGTGGACCCCCATTGCTAGGATTTTTCTAGTGGGTTAAGTACGGTTTAACCCTCTTGCTAATCATGGATTAACTTGGTTAAGTGTAACGATGAGTTCACGACTTAACCCTGATTGATCTACCAAGCCCAAATTGGTTAAGTATTAAGTGGACCATGACTTAACCCTAATCATGAGGCATTAATTAATTTAATGTGCCTTAACCTCTCACATTAGACTTTGTTGCGGTTACTAGTTAAGCCGGTCGGTTTCGGGTAGCTTTATACCACAACTTGGTCTAACCTCGGGTTCAAGGTACAACATGACCAACTTCTCACATTGGGTCCTATTGTTTGTAGCAACTAGTTAGGCCGGTCGGTTCCGGGTAGGTTTACGCTACAAACTCAACCCAACCTCGAGTTGGTCACACTTATATTTTCTAAGTGTCATGTCCATCATGTTTCCAAAACATGTTACAAGTTTTCAAGCATTTGGGTAGACCTAACTTAATAGGTAAATTCCCAAAGGGTAGACCTAACTTAATAGGTAAATTCCCAAGCTTATGTTTTTATGTCTTTTAAGTTTACCCAACCCCAAACGCAATCCCATCGCTTACATATCGCAATAGCGCATAAAGGATAGAAAGAGGGAACTTGGCATAATCATGACATAAAGGTGTTGAAGCCACAAGTTTAACATGGTGGCATATGAAATGTGCATATGTTCATATACTTGCATATTACATTTTTAGGCCTCAAAAGCATGCATAAAACCAAACTTAGCATATTGGTGATACATGGTGATAAATGACATGTAGAAATGGCCACAAGTTCGCATTTAGCCTCACATGCAAGTTATCATAAGAGATATGACAACTTACATGTTGCCAAAATGCAACCTTTAGCATAAAGTTTGAAGCTTTAAGCTCATAAACCCAAGATAAGCTTGCATAACATGATAACATGAACAAAATGATCATCCCAAACTTGCATAACATACTTGCATATCATATGACGAACTTGCATATCAAACTTGCATAACATAACATGATAAACTTGCATATCATAACATGGCAAACTTGCATAACATAACATGATAAACTTGCATATCATAACATGGCAAACTTGCATAACATAACATGATAAACTTGCATATCATAACATGGCAAACTTGCATAACATAACATGATAAACTTGCATATCATAACATGGCAAACTTGCATAACATAACATGATAAACTTGCATATCATAATGGCCAACCAAACTTGCATCATTCATTTAACTTTAGAGTTTAAATATGAAAGTAGAATAGGGCTTACAATGCTTATGAAGACACAAAAATATGACAAAGCCCTTATGCAATCAATTAGACCCAAAATGCAAGCTCTAATAGAAAAACCCTTGAGCCAAAATGATCAAAACTCTTGCTTTATGATGTAAATACGGAAACTTGACTTGAATGCAAGCTAATGATGCTCATACAAGCTTGAAAACACTTGTATGCATGGAAAATCTCTCATAGAAATTTATTTAGGAATTTTATGAAGAGAGTGGAGGCCATGAGAGGAATGATTTTGCCATAGTTTAGTTACTTGAATGAATAATGATGATTTAGGGTTAGGTTAGGGCCTTATTTATAGAGATTAGGATTAGTTTCAACCTTAGGATTAAACCTTAGTTCCAATCTCAGCCCTCAAAACCGAATCTGGCCCCCAAACTCAACACAAACCCAAAATGGTGCACCAGGCAGGACTGCCCGGCTGGACCAAGTCGACAGCCAAGTCGACAGGACTGTCGACTAGGGTCCAACCAAGTCGACTCCCAAGTCGACAGGGCTGTCGACTTGGGTGCTCTGGCGGGAATTTTCCCGCCTAGCCCAATCTGACCTAATTTTCCAAATTCAATCTTGAATTTGAAATCTGTTTTTACTTTGAAATTTTCTGAAAACTTCGTTGGGCCTTAATCGGGTCATACGGACTCCGATTTTCGAAAACTCGGACTCTATTCCGCGTATTTTTCCGAGACGAACGCAATAGCATAGCCCGTTTCCCTTGATTCAGATTTTAGAATTAAATTCTGCCTCGATTTATGTTATAACAGGTTATTGAAAATACGGGTTGTTACACTACCCGATTAAGACATGACTTGAAAACTAAGCTTAAATAGCTATCTCACTGGGTCTGTGTTGTTCATGATGCTGCACTTAAAACATTTCAGTTTTAGATGGTTAGTTGGCTGCTTTGAAGTGAAGACTTTTATTATGTATATTATAAATTATCTCTTTATGTGCTTATATGTATAATTATTTAACGATTAGACTCTTGTATCTTTGTAACCATGTTATATGATGTGATGATTGTATACTAGCTCTTCCATTTAAAATCATGTACAATGAATGATTTTATATTTCGACACACTTTTGTTAAGTTGTGATAATGTTCTATTAGAATCATGGCTTATATGAAGCATCTCCGCTTCTAATACATGTACCAGAGTAGGGGTGTTACAGTTTCATCCTTTTGCATTTGAAGTTCATACATTCCTGTTAGATCTTTAGCCATAATAGATTGTTCTTATTTCTGTTGCTTAATATCCAACTTTTGTTCTTAATATCCACAATCTTACATATTACATTCTTTTGAGCTTGTTTTCTTTTAAATTAATGTCGTATTTTGAGAATTTCATGAGCGACGTTCACTTTAGCATTTAAACTGGCTTAAACCTTTTCTTTTTTTCTTTGTTGCTTTGATGTTCACGGTCTATAACCTTCATCGAATCTCTGTGTATGCACATCCACTTAGCTTCCTTCCTTGCACAAGGTTTCTCTACCAAATGAATATCCCGGGTTGGATGAATATGTTGATATTGATGTTTTATTATCTCCTTCACTATTATTACAACGTTCCCAAAGATTTTTTGTATTTTTAGGTTTTCACTTCGTTTAACTCATCAGCAACCCATAACAATTTTGAAATTGAAAATGGGTAGTCTTCTAGCCCTTCATTCCCTTCGAAAAGATTTATGAATCTCTCTTTCTTCATTATTTTCTAATAAATAAAAAAGAAATAAATCTAAAATAAGAGTACATGCTAATGAACTAATAAAACCAAGAAACATATTGAATGTTCTTTTCCTCTCATTCCACTAAGAGTCACTTCCTACACATTATATACTATGATTCGTAAATTCAAGTTCGACAATTTGGATTTTTTTTATTTGACCTTGAAATGCCGATAGAGAACACGCGTTTTTAGGATGTGTAATGGTTATGGAATTCTTTATTTTCTTATAGAACCTAATGTTGCTTTGTTCAGTACCCGTTATTTGAGTCATTGGTATAATAATAGCAGTTATTGCATAGGTCAAAGCGTTTGTCGCTTTGATGTAGGTTAGTTGTCATATTCAAAAAACATTGCCTTAATAATATGAAACATGTGTAAACCCTCTGAATGGTGAAGACATTATAAAGACAGTTTGATTTGAATATAATACGGCTTAGAAGAATAGTGATTTTTGAATCTAGTGTGATTATTGAAAATTAAAATTGTGGTTTTATGGAAGGGGCGAGGGAGGCATAGTCGGCGATCTTAGACTGTTGGAGCTTGGGTGCCTATTAAAAAGGAACTTACTTCTAAGTGCTTATTAAATAGGCATCTAGTTATATCCGCCTCTCAAATAAGCACCTTGCTCAAATAAGAATTTTGAATCATTTAGTTAAGATAGTCCTTCGTATTATGCCTTAGTCATGCTGTTAGGGTTGCATGTTCTCCCTTTCTTCATATTAAACCATAATTTTAGGCAATTTGAGATGCTCTTATGGATTAATTTAAAGGTTGATCCTTATATATGGTCATCTATCTTTCAGAATTTAGTAAAGGTTACAATGGATGTATGGAATATATGTGAAATTTTATATTTAGTAATAAATGGAATAGAAACACAACTTTGGCTCAACCATAAATTTCCAAAATCGCCCTTATATGTAGTTACAAGTTCGAACCCTCTTTTGACTAATATTTATTTTCAGATGAAACGTTTTGTATACAAATAAGATTACAAATACAAATCTAAAAATTATATATTTTATTATAGTACTTAATTTATGCTTATCAAAACTATATAAAGATGAATTTAATGAATTCAAATCATTAAGCAAAGATATTTGATGTGCACGTGTATCACATATGCAGAAAATATCATATTAATAATCCAAATTGCAAAAAGTAAAATATTGAATAAGAGACTAAATCGAATACATTAAATAATTAGTGAATTGACTAAATAATGTAATAAATATCTTTTAAATTTCAACTTCTTTTGTCATTTTGTTTTGCAATGTTTAAGTATGGGTTGAATTTTCCTATTGTGAACAACTCCATGTTAGTTTTGGCAGTATATGTAGTGGATAGTGATTTGATTTCATCCTAATATGAGGCTTGCAAACTAACAGCAAAATTGACTTTATTCTAGCAATAGCCCTATAAAGAATTTCTTTGTGATCTTTTTGATTTCACATGGATTTGAATCTCAGTTGTATTTCGAGTATAATGGATTACAAACTAACCAGGATTTGGTAAAGATTTTCATTTTCTATTGGATAACTACAATAGAATACAATGACTGGTCTTTTGCATTTTATATTAATAGGAATCTGTGTATGTTTCTATGATGTCTAGTTATTTAGGTCAATTTTTTGTGACAGATGCACATAATAAACTAACATTCATTTCATCTTTTTTCCTCCCTTAGGGAATAATACAACATACAAAATCCATTTTTCATCTCATCCTTCATAGATTTATCCGAAAAACATGTAGAAAATGGCTTCTGCAAATAGCTTTACCCATCAGTCTTGAGTGCATAAGCTTGAGTGATCAATATGTAAACTTTAAAAAATGTCAATAATCATTTACCTTTGTTGCACTGAAATTCACTTTCGAGATAATGGTCCTATACGCGACATAAAAACTCTTATAAGTCCATTTTCAATGTTCCTTTCCATTAGTTCCAAAATTCAAATGCAAAATTAAATTCATCTTTATGAGAAATATGTTATTTGAGTTTCTTGTCCATTTGGACAAAATAAATGATTTAGACAATTTTTGAATTCAGTACGGAATATTTAGAACATCGGAAGATAAAAAGTATAGTAAAGCATGATTCCAAATTTATCTTTTGCTTTCTTATTTGAATTATTTTGACAATAATCATGTTTGGTAGTAGTAAGGAGCTGATTTTGATTGGATAAGCATGTGCGCGTCTGTTAATATATTTTAAATATGCTATGGTGCCAACTTTTTGATTAAAACACGAGCATATGGAAAAAAATAGTAAGGCAAAAAATTAGTGCATAAATACATATGGAGCACGCACACACATACACACCAAACAGTCCATTTTGTAACATTTATCTGCTTTGAATTTGTCACAATAATAACCGTTATAATGTTGCAACGATTATTTCCGTTAAGAACAGTAATCACGGTTATGACCGTTATCAAACCCAGTAATACTACAACTAGTTAAAAGTACCGTGGATACGATTGTAAATTTACCTTCTATCATTCATTATTCCACTTTCATGATTATCGTCCATCAAAATCTCTTTTTATTTTTAATTTCTCTTTTCCATCTAGGGTTACCGCCCTTCTAATTTGCTCGACCACCACCGCCGCTGCACTATCACCGCCTCCACTGGCATCGTTCCACCGCCACCTTCTGTCGCTGCCTCTATCGTTCAATTGTCACCTCTGTTGTTTATTTTCAACCAATTTGACAGAGACAAGGGAAGATTAGAGGATGCATTTTATTTTGGCAATCGATTGCCCCCGAATATTAGCTTCAAGTTAGGTAATTTTTAAAATTTTAACTTTAACTTATTTGTCCTTATTGATTTTGTTTTATTATAGAGTAGAAATTCGAACATCGATTCTACTGCTGAGTTTTTCAAAATGATATGTATTTAAAAATCAATTTCCTATTGCACTTAACCTTGCTATTAGACCTCACAATCCATAAGAACTTTCACCTAGTCATGTAGTACCAATGTAATGTTTGTGTATGAATATTAGAAATGTTTTTCTTTAGTTTTTCAGTTCACAGTTCATTTTAATTATTGATGGAAGGATTAAGCAATTTGTTAATGTCTATTCTATCAGCTTTGTTGGACGAACCCATAATTAAATCCTAACAAAGTTTTTTAAATTATATATCAAAGCTTTTTTATACTTAATAACTTTATTACTAACATTATATTCAAAACAGTCATGGTAAAAAAAAAATTAAAGGTATTTTATGAAGGTTGTAATACATTTTAGTTATGATAATCGAAAAGATAAGCAAAACATGCAGATGTGTCAAAAATAGATCGATATAAAAAAGAATGTCATGAAAGCCATTTTTGCGTCATGAAAGCCATTTTTCCTAAGTAAAATTTGGAATATATTTCAAATAGAAATGCAGTTCTTACTGGACATTTCAAAACTCAAGTTTACTGAGCAAAGGAATTGGTGCCGCTATTCTTTTTTCTACCCTTGGGCATAATGCATTGTTATTCTATGTTGCATGTCTAGTTTCCTTATTACGCTGGATAGATAATTTATATTCGTTGCAGTTTCTAAATTTGCACCAACATGGTACAATGAGAAATTTATGTTGCCGGTCAATATTCCTATATTAAAAATTCTAAAGAATGAAGGTAATTGAATGTTTGATATAAATATGAACGAATGTGGAGCAAAAAGTTAACGTTGGAACTATGTTATTGTACTTTAACTCACAAAACTTAAAATTTGTAATCTTCCTAAAGATTCTATTGAAATCTATTGATTTTAAGTCCAAATTACCATATATCTAAGCTACAAAATTTTCTAACCATTTGGCTTAATAAAGCAATTTCAGTGCATACTGTTAATATTAGATAATTCCAATGTTCAAATATATGTGCATAAGGTAGCTACTTGCTTACATTCTATAAGTATTAATTTGGTAAGAATATTCAGTATCTAATTTTAAACAAACATCACAATAGATAAAAGTATCGGTTATAATTTTTCGTCAATGAATCAAAAGACACACATAATATCCAATTGCTTAAAAAATAAATGTGCTTCATGCTTTGTTGGTTGCCTAATTCTACATCATGAACCAAGTATGCTTTCACTTTTTTTTTTGTATTTTACACATCCTTTGAAGTTGCCACACACCTTCACTTTTATGTATAACATTGTATGCGCCCTTGCCTGGGTTTGACAGCCTCTTTGATTTTTCTTCGGAGTCGTATATTTAGGGCAGTTTGATCATGTGTTGCTGGGCAAGCTGGCGAGTAAATTTTCGTACTCTTTATATTGTGGTCATATAAGTTGTCATATAGTGTGTTCTGCCAGAATATCATATGTGCATTTGAAATGTGTGTACATGTGTGTCCGTATGTATTATATGCGTAAGTGCAGTATTTATGTGCATGTGGAGCCTTGCTGCAGCAGTATGTGTATGTGTGTGTGTGTGTACTTAGGTATATGTTTGTGTGCTTGTGTGTGAGTATCTTTGTATATACTACAAATACACAACTTGCTATTTTAACAACTGCAAAATATATTTTCCTAGTTTTGAAAAACCTAAAAAAGGTAGCCACTTCTATAGTTCGAAAAGCGATTTCATCCCCTTTCTTCTTAATCGAACCATCTTTCCTCTCTTAATATTGTTGCTTTACAATTTCCCTTTCGTTTCCCCTTCTACTCCTCTTGCTCTTGCCTAGAAACTATGGGCCGTTAAAAAAAATGTTATCTTCGATCTAGAGTATGAATCCTCGACCAGATCTGGAAAAGCCTACTCCCTTGCACCTCGCCTGTAATAACCCGGAAATCTGGGCCAGTTTAAAATTTTTATTTTGGCAATTTTAACAAGTTTTGATTATTTAAAATAGATTATTTTAAATAATATTGACGAGAAAAGTTCTTTTGAATCAAATTCCATCATATATAGTTATATAGATCGACGATAGAATATAAATATTTATTTATATTTATAAAAGGAATTGAAAATGGCGCGGTAGTTCGATAATTCGATTTCAAAATTCAAATGAATGTACCGGGGGCAAAATAAACCAGATTTTAGTGAAACCAAAAATAATGGAATCTAATTGTGAATATCTTTCCATTGAATTCGAAAAATCAAAGTTTCATAGTGGGGATCAAAAGATATGTCCAGTTGAAAATTCTGAATAGTCGCTATGGAATTCAGGCCCTTAAAAATGGGAATTTTGCAAATGACCTCGGATTTCAACGAAACCACTTTTGTTGGGTCCGTGATGTCAAATTATTGCTAGATTCCAAATTTCATAATTTTTCGAATCAATATGTGAGTGTGGCAAAGGAAAACGTGTTTGACCAGTTTCAGTTGATTTTAATCGACTGGAAATTGGCCATTTTTCCAGCGGTCTCAGAATTCGACGAAAATAGTTTTGTTAAGACCATATCGTCAATACGAAGCTAGAAAATATTTTTCAGGAATTTTTCTAGTTAGTATGCGGCCCCGGTAAATTGAAATGCGCGTTTAAATTCAATATATAGAGTTATATGTTGATTTTGACGAAAACTGATCGAAACAGTCGAATCAGCCTACGATACATATCCCATTGTGTTCGGAATGGGGGTAATTAGCTATGGACGACAGGCGGTGGGTCTCGTTTAGAGGTCGTATGTAAAATTCAACTTTTTGAAATTAAAATAATAATAAATAAAAAAATTAAAACCTCTCTCCCCTTAAATCCCTCAGCCCCCCCTCCCCCGTAGAAATTCATTTCAGAAACGAAAATAAAAGAAAAGAAAAGAAAAGGGGGAGGAAAGAATCGCGCGCCGCCAGGCGCACTGACCATCGCGCCGCCGGAGCAGGCGCAGCTCCGATCACCCCCCCCCTCTCCTCTACCCTCCGCGCCTCTCTTCTTCTTCCCCTCCTCCTCCTCTTCGCCTGCTAACCGACGCAACCCCCCCCCCCCCCAAATCGACCAAAACCCTAGAAGCCGCCAACGCCCGAAGGCTGCCGCCACCCTTGAGCGATCCGCCACCACCGTGACGCCACTAGCATAGGAGCAGCACCCCCTGCCACTTCCGACATCCGCCAATCCCCGACGATCGAAAAAAGTGAGCAATTCTTTCTATCCTTTCTTTAATAACCATGTTTTTTATTTCAGTTTTTATATAAAATTAAACAGTGGTTAAAATCAGTTTTTTTTATATATGATTTCTAGAAATAAAAATCATATTTTTATAAATATTGTATATAAAAATATAATAGCGTTGTTTATTAAAATATAAAGACATGATTTTTTCTTTGTTGAATCGAGAATAAAAATATGATTTTTATATAATATAGGAAAGTTAAAAATATGATTTTTTACATTATAGAAGTGTTAAAAATTGGATCTTTATATATGTAGTGAAATAAAAATCTGATTTTTATTATATATACATTGAAGAAAAAAAGGGGATTTTTATAGTGATGAAATAGAAATTAAATCTTTATATTTGAAAAGGCGAAATCGTTATATAGAGAATAGCGGGGTAAAAATAGCATTTTTATCTATATAGTAACGATGTAAAAATAGCATTTTTATCTATCTAGTAACGATGTAAAAATAGAATTTTTATCTATATAGTAACGATGTAAAAATAGAATTTTTATCTATATAGTAACGATGTAAAAATAGAATTTTTATATATTGAATAGCGAAGTAAAAATTCGATTTTTATATATTGAATAGCGAAGTAAAAATTCGATTTTTATATATTGAATAGCGAAGTAAAAATTCGATTTTTATATATTGAATAGCGAAGTAAAAATTCGATTTTTATATATTGAATAGCAAAGTAAAAATTCGATTTTTATATATTGAACAGTAAAGTAAAAATTCGATTTTTATATATTGAATAGCAAAGTAAAAATATGATTTTTATATATGTAGTGACTACGGGCGACGAAAGTGACAAAACGCGAGAACAATGAAGATTTCCTACATTAGAAGTGTCGTGGCGTTTGGATTAGCTCTGGTGAGAACTTCTCACCTTTTAATTTAATTTTTCTAGTTATAAATATATACTAGGATGCATACGGTGTTTAGTAGCACCCGACACCTGTCGTCCACAGACCATGGACGGCTTGTATGCTTGTTTGTTTGATTTTGATGTGTAGTTGATTGTGTGATGTGATGTGAAAAGAAATAAAATATTTATATAGTTAAAAATATTTTATAGCTAAAAATAGAAATTTTGATGTGTATATGAAATGAAATAAATTAATATAAACAAATCGAACGATTTGTTTTTATACACACTTTTGACTGATATTGATTGGGACGATAAATTTTACACATCGCCCAATTGCACAAATAAAATCTGTGTTTGATTGTTTGAAACCCCACACGGGTATTGGGATGATATTTGACGTACACTAATCCCAATAATTAGTTGTATGTCGATCGATTGATTGACAGACTATTAGAAGCGTTGAATATTTATATTTGATGCTTACACAGTGTAGAATGCACTTTGGATGATGGTTGATTATTCATCGTAGTCATTGTATACATGTGTTGTAGAAAATCCATATAATTAACATTATATGGTAAGTGATTGGGCCTCATTCCAGTTTAGAAAAAGAAATATTTGAAATAGAAATATTTTAAATAGGATATTTGAAAATAAAAATATATGAAGCTGTGTTGATTAAATTGACGCCACTTTGACGTGAACGATATTTATATCGATTTTATTCATTTTATAATGAATATCGAAAGTGATTTCAAAATCTGATATTTTGAATAGAAAGGAATTCGAATTGAAATTGAATAGAAATGAATTCGAATTGAAATTGAATAGAAATGAATTAGAATTGAAATTGAATAGAAATGAATTCGAATTGAAATTAAATATAAATGAATTTGAATTGAAATTGAATAGAAAGGAATTCGAATTGAAATTGAATAGAAATGAATTCAAGTTGAAATTGAATAGAAATGAATTCGAATTGGAATTGAATTGAATTGAAAATGAACTGAAATTGAATTAGAAATCAATTTGAATTGAAATCGATTTGAAATGAATTTAAAACGAATTTATATTGGAATACTCAATTTTGATTTGAAATTGAATATGAAGTTGAAACCATTTTGAAAACGAATTTAAAACGATTTATAAACTACGTTTTAAAAGGAAATCGACAAAGTATATATTATAAATATTATATATATAATATAATGGCCTGAACAGAACGTGCCACGCCGCGACAGTTCGCGAACTTCGACCATTGACTTCGAACGGATATTGCGGGAGATCCGACCGTCGGATTCTCCTAACACCGGAACCGTTGGGTTCGTATTGAAAAGAGCTTTCTAACGAATATTAGAAATTTGAAATCTAACGGTTGGATTTGGAATTATGTCCAAATCAAATTTGGAAAAGGTCGCTGTAAGTGCAGTTCGATGGCCATTGATGGAAATCGACTGTACGGGCCTTGATAAAATTATTAAAAATAGTAATAATTTGTGTAAAATCATAAGAAATGATTTGTGAAGATTTAGGATGAAAAACTCCATATTTGAAAAGATAAAAATAGATTTTTATCGAAATGAACTAGTTTTGAACTAGAATAATAATTTATTTATTTTTAAAATAAATAAATTGGGTTTGAAATGGTTTTGAAAATAACCAGAATTTCCAATAATTGCATCGGAATGGATTTGAATCGAAATTGTCTTCGGAATATTTCGATGTGGGATTTCGTGATTATACAGATATTGTTGTGGAAATTTGAAAGATATATATATATATATATATATGTATGTATCGTTATTTCCAATATGATATTTGTTGGTCGTAGAATTTGATATTGAATATAAGCCGATATATTCTCTATTCAGAGCCTTGTATTTAATATCAAATGTGATTTGGGTTTGTCGTGAATGGTGTCTTTATTAACACTGTTCTTGAACCCAGTTGAGAAAAAGATTAAATCTTTTTATTTAGATTTAATGAAATGTACCAATTAAATAGTATTTAATTGGAATTGAATTGGTATTGATTTTTGGGTTTATCATGAACAGTGTTTTATATAACACTTGTTCTTTAACCCGATAATTAATGGAATGGGATTTTGGGTATCGTGAACCGTGTTTTAAATGACGCTAATTCTTTAACCCAGTTAAAGATTAAAAATAAGTGGAGTTTTAATGAATCTTTAATTAGATTGAAAAGATAGAGAATGGAGTATCACCAGTTTTGCTCCTAGCGATAGTTAAATCTTTAATTAGATTTGAACGTGAAATGGTAATTGAATTTACCGATAACACCGTGGTGTTAGATATGAAGTATTACCAGTTTCACTTCATGGGATGAATAGGTTGGGATTGGGAAATAAAATAAATGATTACTTCGGTGTGGTTCGCTAATCCTGACTAGTTTGAATTGATATTCAAAGAAGATTAAAGAATAAATTTAAAGAATTTATCTTTGATAAAATTAATGGGAACCTTTCCCAAAATATATGAATATTTGAATAAAAGAATATTATGAATTGGAATGAGGCGTATGTTGTGTTTGTGTAACACTTATTTAAAATATACGCGAGTTATTCGGGAAAACTGGGTTTATCCCATTCTGAATAACTAATTCGACGTGGTGTCGAAGATGAAGACGGTGGTTGAAGACCGGAGGTTTTCACGTCGTTTGGGTAATTACTAATGATATTGATTGGGCTGTACACCCAAGAAGATGGAAACAGTTGGTGATCGTCCAGACGTACTTGGAGATCGATGGATATGCGGGGTACTAGGTGCCTCCGGTTTCGTTTAGACCCAGAACGAACTTGTAAATGGACTGTGTGTCTGACATTGGATTTTAGTCTGTGCGATTGATTTCTATTAAATATATATCTGTTTGGCGGCGGAGAATTTATTCTTTTGCTTAACGCCCTTCTCTGAGACGTACGAGCTCAGGGGTTATATATTGATGGATATCAATCGTATGGAGTGAATTGCCTGTGTGGCATACCTAAGTGGCAAATGATCAAGGCTTCTGTTGAAAAGCAAAGTCTTGTGGTTGATGATCAAAGCACGGCCTGTGTGGCATAGCTTTGTGTAGCGTTGATTCGCGAGCCTCACACCCCGGTTGTGAACCAAAAACGGGAGAAGGATCCCGGGAGGGCATGCGTTTCTTTCTAGCTAGGGTGGTGTCAGTGACCTACCAGCCCTGACATTTATATACTTTTCACCTGTGTGGTTGTTGTTGTTGCGAGGCGCCTCGGTTATATCGGTCGATCCGGGACCGATAGAGTCATTGGACTCATTTACGCCCCAAAGGGCGGGAAAACGCAGTGTTCATGCATTTTAATCCACATCGGTGTAACGGCCCTGTGGCTCCTAAGGGTCGATGCGTTCTGTCCCTGAGACATGAGCTAGATTGTCTCGAATTCGGTAGAGGACTATCTTTTGCCTCGGTTAACAGATGGAAATCCAACTTCCAAATATGTGACATTTGCGGTTTTGATTGTAGAGCCTAGTATGGCGACATGATATATGGTACCCATGCCGTCTATGATTGATACTTATGATTGAAATTGTTTCGAACACTGTACACTTATTATAGTATCAAATGATTTGTTTTAAACGTATCAAGCATTCTTTGACTATTATAAGGTAAAACCCTATCCTCTGGTTTGTGTTGCATTGTGTGATGGGACCTGGGTCTTATAATAGCTTCATTTTTCTTTATTTAGCATTGCGCTGTTGTTTTATGCACTGGTATTCTTGGGAGGAAACCCGTTCCGTGTTATACGGCGTGGTCTCTTGATTTACCTAACTTTAAAATAAAGATTTACATCTGTTTTAGTTCTCACACCAGTCCCATGACTGACCTGAAGTTTATTGTTTTAACCTAAACTCTGGTGCCCCTATTTTGACACGGGCAGCTAGTAGTTTTGGTTTTGCAGATTTATATTCACAGGATCCTGGTTTACAGCTGGAATGATATCCGGAAAGCTTTGTATTCGTATATTTCTTCTAGTTGTGTATTGTATTATTTTCCGCTGCTATGTATTTAAATGTAATTTAAATCTTTGATATTTCTGTGTAATATTCATTTGTACTCTGTATATTCTTGTATTCTGATGCATTGTTGTAATATACAATGAAATGTTCTTCCGTCTGCGTCCTGATGTGGCTTGTTCTCGAACTATCTGCGCTTTCCTTCACGGGGAAGTTACATCGCCCGTGACTCAATGTTGATACTACGATCTCTAACAAGGTTGCACCTCCTAAGTCATAACTCGAAAAAAAAACTCCACCTTTGTTGAACACCTCTGTATCTTCTCCGATAGTGGATGTGTCGAATGCCACTAAGCCTTTATGGCTCTTTTGACGAACTTGGCTGCTTTTCCCGTGCTTGCCAGGGTGCAGGGTTATGATGTCGGAACCAGTTCTGCCACAGGTGTGCCAGGAACGCAGTAATTTCCATGCAAATTAATGGATACGAATGCAGTAGTATCCATGGGTATAAACGGCTTCTTAAATGCTAACGACGTTTATGCATATAAGTCATTGAATATTAAAGACACACATTCATTTAAGATATGTACATAATTGCTTGAATAATCAGCACACGTAAGCTTTTAGTGGTGACTGTCCACGGTAATACACATGTTTTATTGGCTGTTAATTAATACACATGTTTTATTAGCTATTAATTAATACACATGTACCTTCATGTTGTATGAACCACTTAAGCATCTCATCCATATTCATGACATCAATTCTTGTAATACAGTAGGACGATGCTTTCATTGGACCAATGGGGCTGCATTGTGAAAGTTCAGCTGCATTATTGCGCATATATGAGGGGAAGGATAACTACACAGCTTGATCCAAGGTATATAATCTCCTATCTATAGTTTTTGTGTTAGATATGAGTAATTATTATGCCAGTAAATGGTATATAGGGGATATTAACAGAAATTTTAGTGCTTGTAATAGCAAAAGGTCTGGTTCCATCAGGTTGAGAGATTTGGCAAGCCAGGAGACGAGCAGTCTGCCGACATTGCATCAAAATATTTTTTTCCTTATTTCATAATTCTTTAATTTTGTTACATGTAATCATAGGACTCATGAATCTAACGTCATTTTTTGGAAATGCTTCATATAAGCTAAGCGAAAAATTAGAGGCTGCTGCAACTAATGGAGAAGATGCAGAAATGGGATCTCTTCTCTCAAGATTGATAAGAGCAACCGAGGTATTTATTTTAATTTGAATTAAGTTTTTTTCCATAATAAAAACAAAAGGTTAATATTTCAAGATTATGTGCTAGGGAAAAGTGAGTACATATATTTCTGGTGTTTATTTTTGAAAAAATATATAATATTACAATACTATTTATGTTTTGGTTAAAGCTATTAAAATTGTTGATTATGTTCATGTTATAACTAGTCATGAAACACCTGTTGTCATGCTTACTAGGACATTTTATCTTGGAAGTAAGGTAATTACATACTTTTACCATCGTGATTTGAGTGTGTTAGTTCAATTTAACGTATACCTACATTGTAATATTGTAAATATATGTTCTTAATACTAAATTCACCTCTCTTGTCAATGTATCCTTCAGGAGCCTAGCGTTATGGGAAAACTTCAAGAAGAGGTTTGCAGTTAATAATCCTTTATTATTATATTTTTACCAGTGTACAACTACATTGTTTAAAAATGCAAATTTTGTTGGTGGATTCTTATTTTAGTTTGATAATTTATTGAGGAAACGATATCCAACTATTGAAGATATGAAAAAGCTGAAATACACTAGTCGTGTAATTAATGGGGTGAGATATTTCTTTTACTTGTTATATTGAAATTATCCCATTTGAATATTTGTTTATAATATTTACTGGTTTACTTGCAGTTACTAAGACTGTATGCATAACCACATATTTTGATTTGTCGCTCTGTGGAGGATGACGTGCTTGGGAAATATCCCATAACTAGGTGTGCATTGGTATTCTGTCATGGATGGTTAATAAATTCGCAGTCAGGTACTTAAAAGGCCTAAATTTTACTTCTTGTTTCTAATCTTCTTTGCATCAAACCTTTTGATTTGATGATGTTAAAGTTAGGAATCAGTTTTTCCTCCTTTTTTTGAATGAAAAAATGGTATTTTTAATTTCGACAGGAATTTTTTGTTAATTTAAGAAGTATCATTAGTTTTGGATTTTTATTTGTTTATTTAAGGTTTGAGTTATGTATAATTTATACATTGCGTTAGCATGATTTATGCAGTAGGTTCAGAAATAAAGGAGGGGATAAATTGTTGGGAAAGTGAGGCAAATAGGGTGTTTTTATTTCAAATTTTATTCCCTTTCTCCTAGTTTCTTTACTGTGCACTTTCAGTTTTATTTGTCTATCCATTTTGCATATTAAACTTTGTTTTATACTTTATGTTCTCAGTACCTTGTATGGTTTCTTGATTCTGTGAAACCTTGTGGCTTACATATCAATTTCTGTGAAATTTACCGATGACCCCATATTTTATCACAACACTTTGTATTTTATTCACAAAATATTAGTCTACCCTATGTTGGATTTTGGTAATACTATATCCCATATTTAAGTAGATTTTCGAAATATTTTAGTCTATGTGGATCATTTCTTATTTCATAGATTTGGTAGATTATGGGGAGTGATTAGTTGCTCATTTTAAAATGAAGGATAATAGGGAGTGATTGGTTGCCTCTTTTTATTTCATTAGAAAGGGAAACAAATAATCTACATGGGAAGGATTTACTCAAGCATTCAGTAACTTCTTATTGAAGATATATTGTAAGTCTATTATAAATAGTCTTGTACGAGGTTTGTATGACGTAGGAGAAAAGGTTATTCTCTTTAAGTTTTAGGATTTGAGATATCTTCTCAAATTTTAGTTTTTTCTTGTAATCTTTTGTTGGTTTAATAAAAGTTTTGTTGTGGTGGAATTATTTTGTCATTATTTCTCTTCACTTCTTATCTCTTCTAAAACCTAATTGTGTAGAGATCCAAGGAAAATCCCTAACAGATTGGTATCAGAGCCTACTACACAATTTTTTTGAAGAGAGTTTGGTTATGGAGAAGATAAACATGGAGAAACTTAATGGAAGGAATTGGGGGTTATGGAAAGCGAAGATGGAAGACTACCTCTATCTTAACGATCTTCACCAACCCCTAGAAAATAATGGGGAGAGGCCAAATGGCATAGTTGAGGCAAAGTGGGAAATTTTGGACAGGAAGGCTGATGCGTTTATTCGGTGTTTTTTGGAAATTCAATGTTTCATATTGTTGCTAATGAAACATCTGCTTATGCAATATGGAAGAAATTGGAAGGAGTTTATGCAAATAACTCCGCAGCAAACAAGGCTCTTCTTATGAGATGATTGGTGAATCTGAAGCTTAAGGAAGGTGGATCAATTGGAGAACATCTTAATAATTTTCAGGCAATTGTGAATCAATTGGCTGCCGTGAATTTCAAGGTGGATGATGAGACACAAGCTTTGATGTTAATGAGTTCATTGCCAGAGAGTTAGGAAATGCTTGTTGTTGCATTGAATAACTCAAATTTGGATGGAGTTGTTTCTATTAGTTCCGTGGTTAGCAGCTTAATTAATGAGGAGATGTGGAGGACAAACCTTATGAAAGGAAATGATAAGGAGGCAACAAAGAATATTACTCCAATTGAAGAGGCTTATCTTGCAAAAAATGTTACTCATCGAAACATGGAAAGACAATCAAATAGACCGAATATGAAAAAGGAATTCAGTTGCTATTATTGTGAGAAACCTAGTTATTAGCTAAGATTTTTCTATAAGCTTAAAAAGGACAAGAGGAAGATGTAGGCTTTAGAAGAAGAGCCAGAGGAACTAAATAATATTAGCAATGATGAGGTGAATCTTGATGAGGAAATCGAGGGCGATGTTTTTTGTGTCAATAAATACAAAAACAAATGTTGGGTCCTTGACTCCGGTGCGTGCTTCCGCATATGTAATCAAAAGAATGCATTCATTGAATATAAAATGCAAGATGCTAATGTGGAATCCGCTAATGGCGAAAAGTTGTGTGTTAAAGGGATAGGTTCTGTTAGATTGAAGATACATGATGGAAGGGTGATAAAACTCACAGAAGTTAGGTATATTCTAGAAATTACAAAAAATCTTGTATCTGCAGGACAATTAGAAGTAAAAGGATGCAACTTTTCAACTCGAGGTGGAGTAACAAGGATTTGGAAAGGTAACAGGGAGGTGTCGCGCCCTAAGAGAGATAGCAATAACATTTATAAAATACTTGGAAAGATGGTGCAGAATGAGGGAAGTTCTTATTTTGTGGATAAAGAGAGAAATTTATCTAAAATAAGGCAGTGTCAGCAACGTAAAGCCACAAAATTCGCTTAGAGGCCATTGTGGTATTACCATAGGTTCTAATTTATTGGTGATATACATGATCAATTGGAAGCATACATAATTATGCGGTTTGGAGGTTAGTTTAATTTGGAATGAAAATATTTTTTCTGTAACATTGGAGATTGTTTGGAGGTTGAGGTTCTAAAAGAAGTTTGGATGACATTTGTGGAATATCGTATTAAGGTGGAGGTTGTTGGATTTTGGTAATACTATATTCCATATTTAAGTAGATTTTCAAAATATTTTAGTCTACATGGAATTACAAATATAAATCATTTCTTATTTCATAGATTTGGTAGATTATGGGGAGTGATTAGTTGCTCATTTTAAAATAAAGGATAATGGGGAATGATTATGGTGAGTGATTGGTTGCCTCTTTTTATTGCATTAGAAAGGGAAACAAATAATCTACATGGGAAAGATTTATTCAAGCATTCAATAACTTCTTATTGATGATATATTGTAAGTCTATTATAAATAGTCTTGTATGAGGTTTGTATGACGTAGGAGAAAAGGTTATTCTCTTTAGGTTTTAGGATTTGAGATATCTTCTCAAATTTTAGTTTTTTCTTGTAATCTTTTGGTGGTTTAATAAAAGTTTTGTTGTGGTGGAATTATTCTGTCATTATTTCTCTTCAATTCTTATCTCTTCTAAAACCTAATTGTGCAGAGATCCAATGAAAATCCCTAACACCCTATATGTTAAAGCATTATATATATATATATATCATAGGAAATCAATCCCGAGTAAACTATCATTTGTTGTTTGAAATATTTGTAGTTATGTATATTATGATTTATTAATAGTATCACGACTTTGTTTACAACTGACGTATGCCTTAGCTCTATTTAGCAATCGAGCCACAGTTTTGTTTAATGCTTATAAACATTAATGTATTGTGTTATAATCATAAAAAGGTGGACTTGTTTTTGAACAAAAACATCAATTTATGTCCTTGTCATAAATTTTGAATATTTTGTATAAACTGATGTTGTCTCTATCTTAAGGAAGAAAAACTGGCTTCGAAAATGATATCAGTATCGGCAAATGTTTTATATGCTAAATTTGTTGCTCGTTACAACAACATATTTCATATTTTCCCTCTGTGCAAGTTAGAGAAACTTCAAAATGTAAAATTTAAACATGATTTATTTGCAAAAATTGATTACGTATTCAACTACAACCCATATACTAAAGTAATCAATCAATTCATACATCTAAATATCCTTATGTTGATTTACTTCATCAAATATTATTAATATCTTTTAGATTTGGTATATTGCAGAATGTTAGCTGGTTCGTCGAGATAAATAGAAAGCACAAAAATAGACGCTGCTACCCTCCATAAAATTTACTCAATTATTGTTAATACTTCAAAGTTTGATTTAAGCTTCTTAGTTTGTTAGTTATAAGCTTCTTAGTTTGTTTTTAGGTTGTCATACTTTGAGCTATGTTGTGATAATTCAAGATTAACAAGTATTTTGATGATTGTTATTTTTCGCAAATGGTTGTATGATGAAATTTGATATTATGATTGATGAAATTAAAATTTTCTTTAACTGTATTGTTGTATTTCGGCATATATGCTTTCAGGCAATAAAATTATTGCATGTTGCTATATGTGTTCTGTGATACGCTCATGTTGATTGTGATTGTTAAATGTCTGTAAATTCAATAACAGTTATATGTGTTATAAGTTTTCACTTTGTAATGGTTATAACTGTTACTGTAATGACCCGCATTTCCAGCGATATAATAATTAATTTATTTAATTATTTAAAAAGTGATTAAAAGGATTTAATGGTCGTTGAATTAAATAATGGTGAATATTTAATTAAAATAATAAATTAAATAATATATTTAATTCTGAAATAATCAGAATTGGCTGAAATGTTGATATGGTGCGAACTGGATCATCTGTGATATTTAATTCAGTTTGGAATTGAATTAGAATAACGAATATATTATTTGAACGACAGTTTGAACGTATAATTATATTATAATTAAAATCGAGCTTGAAATGGCGCGGCAGTTCGTTAATTGGCGATTCGAACTTCAACTGAATGTACAGGATTCATTTGAAGCCGGATTTCTGTGAAACAAGAAACGTTCGGAGCTGGTGAAGTATGTCTTTCTGATGGAAGAGAAAAATCAGGATTTCGTCGTGTAGTTTTTGATTTATGTCCAAATCAAATTTCAGAAAAGTCGCTGTGGAATTCCTTTATAATTTATAAAGGAATTAATTATATTTTAAAAAGGAATTTTAATGTAAATCGAAGATCAATTAAATCGGGATTTGAAATATCAAGCTGGAAATTCATATAGGAATATTCTAGAGCTGTATTATATTCTGTGTGAATATATACGATAATATTTATTTATTAATATTTAATTTAATTATTTTTAAATATATTTATATATTTAAAAGGGTTATTTAGGGCTTTAAAAATAGCCACTTTTGCAAATGAAGTCGGAATTCGACGAAAATAATTTTGTTGGATCCGCAATGTCAAATAGTTGTTAGATTTCCAGTTTCGTGATTTTTAGAGTCACTGTGTGGTCGTACGGATTTTTAGAGTGAAAAAAGTCAGTATTTTGACAGTTTAAAATACGCTGTGTGAGCAAACGAAGTCAGAATTCGATGAAACCAGTTTCGTTGGGACCGTAATGTCGAATTGTAGCTGCAAGCCCATTTTCGTGATTTTTAGATATCGTATGTGGTCGCAGGAATTCTTAAGGACCAGAAACGAATATAAATAAAATCAATAGAATAAATTAAATAAATAAAAGAAAATAAATATCCTAATTTATGGGTGACCCTAAATCAGTCCACGTTATTTTCTGCTCAGCCACGAGCCTTACCAACCACCAGAGAAGCATATAAGATCAGCCGCTACCAATTTTTCTTCGAACGTGAGAAAGAAAAATCAAAAGCAAATGAAATCAATTTCTACAAAACTTTATATACACATATTTCGATCCCTTGTGATAAACACTTCAACCTGGTACCCATATTTCAGAGTGCGATGCGGGTTTTTATTGATCGAGTGTTGAGCAGTAAACATAGGTTTACGATTTTGGGGTTATTGCGATGCTTGTTCGAATTTTGAAGTCTGGAGGATTGTTTGTGGTGGTGTTTAGTTTCGGGTTTGAATTTCTGGGGAGATTCCGTTTGAATAGTTGTTGCCAGTTTTTCTGGTAGCGTCGAAACTGTTGAAACCCACGACGAGAAAGTGGAGACCGAGATGGGCTAAATGGGTATGACGATGGAGTGCTTTGAACGAGGAGTACGTTGGTGATTTTGGTTTCGAAACTGGTTGAGAGGAGAGGGAATACTTGCGGGTTGAAGTTCGAACAATGAAGGAGGTTATCTGGAGCTGTTGCGTTGGGGAAGGTGGGAGGATTCAGGTTTGGGCTAAATAGAAGGGGTTGGGCCGGTTCAAAGAGTTAAGGCCCATTATATAAATAAAAATCCAAGTTTTGTTTTATTTTAATGTATGTTAATTTCTTAATATCGTAACTTCTCCATACGATATCAGAATTGGACGAAACAAGATCCGACATGATCATATGGACGGGCACTACCCAATGGGACTGACTGGAAGTAGATTGGGGCTCGTTACAATTTATGGAGAAATAAATTGTCCGTCTGAACCAAGCGATGGTTATCGTTATTAACGATGATCGTCCAATGTGAGTAAAACTCACCAACTCTGAACATCTATATTTTTCTAACGTATATTTAGAACTAATAATTACCTGTTGATTGATGTGTGCTAACTGTTTGGTTGAATTGCGTATGTATTGGTTGAAATTATAGATAATGATATTTATATATATCGTTAATCAAATATCGATTATGTTTATCAGAATATTTCATATCGAAGTGAAAACAATGTTATTATATTGTTTAACATCTGTGGATGCAGGGAAACAGGTTGGAGGAATCCGACTGTATTCCTCAAAATTTATTTTACTGTTTTTCATATATTGTGATATATGACGTGTTATATAATCTGTTATGGATTATGTGTGTTAGAATGATATTGATCCTTGTTATTCGATATTTTAAATATCATAAAGGACCCTGGGATGTAAAAAGAATTATTTAATTGTATATTGAAATAAAGGGATTTTATAAAATCAACAGATTTTATAAAAAGGAAATATTTCGGAAGTAAATAAAAGAAAAATGTTTATAAAACGAATAGAGTTTTATAAAAGGGAAAAATGTTGATAAAACGAATAGAATAGAATAAAGGAATATTTATTTAGTAAATAAATAGAATTATAAAAGGGATATTTAGTTGGAAACTAAATAGAATTATAAAGGAATATTTAGTTGGAAACTAAATAGGATTATAAAAGGAAATTGACGAGATAAAAAGGAGTTAAGTGAAAAGAGAAATCAAATAGAGTTAATCAATTAGAGTTAATCGAAATGGAGTTAAACAGAAATTGGAAACTGGCTAGAAATTAATAAGTTGAATGGTTTCCTGAGTATCGATCTGATGTTGGTTTTCGTCTTTGGGGTTTATACTTAGGAAGTTGTTCACTTGTTAGTTTATAGTTAGAGTTTGATAGATGTGGAAGAATAATGATACGTAATTAAGCTATGGAAATGTTTCCAATGTTAATAACGTATATTTTCTAAATGTAGAAAATAAGGAAATACAAATATATATATATATATATATATATATATTGTTGATGATTGATCGATATAATTTCCGTTTGGAAATAATATCGTTGTTTGCACACGTGTTTTTCTTTGATAGTTAACTCATCGACTATCGAAGTTTTCGACCATTTTAACGTTGTTAATATGGAGAGACCGGTTGGATCATTATCCAAAGAACCACTCTGTATTGGCATAAGCGTTGCGAATCATATATGCCAAAGATAATTGAAGACGGAGTAAAGTGAAAGGGCTATTGTATAAGTCTTAGATAACAGTGACTAAGATGGATGTACTGAATAGTGCCTTCGGTTCATCCTGTTCCTGGATGACTTGTATGGATGAATGTCTGACAGAGTATTTCCAAAAAGGTCACGTACATTGATTTCTTCAACCGTATCAAGAGTGGAAGCGGAGAAGGAAACTTCTTTAGCTAACACGTAATGTACTGTTGTAGACGTCAATTAGTGATTTTCAATGGATCTGACAATGTGGCATTCGAAGTGAATCTGATGTGATGATAAAGCGTAACCTCAAGCCTCATCAACCGGTAAATGACTAAAATCGGGCAGGTGGCATGGCTATGTAGGTCGCACCTATTAGGGTGTATAATCACCTGATCTAGAGTTTCATTTACTTCTAAAAATCTGTTGTTGATGCTGTCCCATTCGGGAAACGGTTGCTGATCCCAACCGTTGGTGATATACATTCGATACACTCAAGCGAAATGAGTGGTCGGTCATGTGTGGCCGGGTTCCAAGAAGTTCTTGTTGAACCCAGTGTATTCCTCTCTAGAGGTACACTAGCGAAAGGTGGTTCCGTACCTTGTCATAGTTGGAAATCCATTACCCAATACGTGCTTGCGGTTTTGATTGTATACTATGTATGTAGAATGTGAGATGAAAGCGTTTCTGCTAGATGATTATTATATTATGGTTGATAGACATTATTATAATATCAAATGGTTTTTGATATAAGGATATTTTGGATTCTCATAAGGGAAAAACCCGTTTCGTTATACGGCGTGGTCTTATGAGATATCGTTTACTTGTTCAAACTGTTTAAACTGTTTTACTCATACCTGTCCCATGACTGACCCGAAGTTTATTTTGTTTTGTTCCCCCTAAACTCTTGGGTCCCCAATTTTGTACGGGCAGTCAAGTAGTCGGGATTTACAGATACTTGAAGAGCTGGAGCAGGAGGCTTCAGGATCATATAGCTATAGTTTATTTCTGCTGTGTTGTAAGTGTTGTACTTTGATAATGATGTTTATCCAAGTACAGATATATATTTCAAGTTATGTTATATATATTATATGTTATTCGTTCCGCTGTGAGGTTCGTGTTACTCTGATGTTGTGCTCTTCTTCTTCTTCTATTCTAAGTTTCTATCTTATCTTTCCTTACCCTCTAATTTCTTTCATTAACCATCCGGTATTTTCGACTCTTGATGTTCGATATGTATTGTATATCGGATAATCAAGGTCGCTAATTTTCCGGGTCATTACAGTTGGTATCAGAGCTTAAGTTAAGTAATTACCTTGGCTCTATGGCGTGACTCGGTAGAGATAGGGTTAGTAATACCCTAGATTGAGTTTGAGTGTATATATACGAGTGCGTATTTGTAATTTGATATAAAGTGGTTTTATATTGTGGAGATTGATTGGTTGAGTTGTTTATGGGTTCTGGTCGATCAGTTTGATCCACTGTATCGGTAGGAGTTTATAAACACTCGAATACGATGGGTCGACACGATATGTTTTGAAAAGAGGGTAAATTAAAATAAGTTTACCCAAGGTATATCTTTATATAGAGAAGATATATATATATATATCAAAATTAGAATATAATGGATATATTCGTTGTTATTATAATCAAGTAAGATTATAAATTAAATGGTTATGTAAATAACCAATCAGAATTCGTATAAGTGAAATACATGAAATCAGATGAGTTAAATCTGAAATTTAAACCAGAAATTGAATTAAAATTCTGGAAAATTGGGTAAGTGTTTGTAAATAGATTTGGATTAAAAATAAGGAAAATTTAAGATCCTGAGAGATTTTAAATTGTTTTACAAGCAGTGTGAATTATATTTTGAAATGAATTTCAAAGTGGAAATGTTTAGAAATGGTTTTATAGTATTGAACTCACTTCGATCGCTGGAAAATAAATTCTGATGATGACAGATGCACCATCAGTATTCATTTTCGAGTTGTAAGTGACGGATTACTACCAGAGATACTGTTTTGAATTTGTTTTAGGGAAAAGCAAGTTGTGTTGAATTTCAAAAAGGAAAATTTGATTTTAAAAGGTAAACTATTTTAAAACTCCCAGGAAGAATATTATTTGAATTAAGAACAAATTAAACAGAAATTTGTGAAAGCAAATGGGAATTTAAGATAAAGCCAGTTCAGTGGTAATTGAATTGAATTGAATTTGAATTGGAACCAGATTAAGGGATTATGAGTTTAAAATCAAGCATAATACCTGAATTTGAAATGGAATTTGGCTTGGTCAAAAGCTAATGGTTGTGTCGGAGATAAAAATGATTGGAGTTTAATTGGGATGGCATTGGTATATGCTGAATTAACAGCAGGTGAAAAGGATACAATGATATGCCCGACAAAAAGGTACCAGTTTATATTTTATATGGATATGAGATTTTGAGCCGATTTGGCAAGCCGCTTGGCTGTTTGATTTTCTTTTGGGTTGGAGATGGCCCAGAGAGGCAAGTTGGAGTTTGACTTTTTGACCAGTACAAAGAAGGTGCCGACGAAATTTTTCAGAAAATTCAGGTATTAGAAAATTTTCAGGATTTTTGAAAATATTCGTTAATAGAATTGAATTAATAATTTAATTATAAATTAAATTAGTCCAGTTGAAACTGAGGTTAAGAAGTGAACAAATAAGTTCTAACCAATCGATAGGGGTCTTCTACCTTAGCAATTTCGAGGACGAAATTATTTTAAGTGGGGAAGAATGTAATGACCCGCATTTCCAACGATATAATAATTTATTTATTTAATTATTTAAAAAGTGATTAAAAGGATTTAATGGTCGTTGAATTAAATAATGGTGAATATTTAATTAAAATAATAAATTTAATTCTGAAATAATCAGAATTGGCTGAAATGGCGATATGATGTGAACTGGATCATCTGTGATATTTAATTCAGTTTAGAATTGAATTAGAATAACGAATATATTATTTGAATGACAGTTTGAACGTATAATTATATCATAATTAAAATCGAGCTTGAAATGGCGTGGCAGTTCGTTAATTGGCGATTCGAACTTCAACTGAATGTACAGGATTCGTTTGAAGCCGGATTTCTGTGAAACAAGAAACGTTCGGAGCTGGTGAAGTATATCTTTCTGACGGAAGAGAAAAATCAGGATTTCGTCGTGTAGATTTTGATTTATGTCCAAATCAAATTTCAGAAAAGTTGCTGAGGAATTCCTTTATAATTTATAAAGGAATTAATTATATTTTAAAAAGGAATTTCAATATAAATCAAAGATCAATTAAATCGGGATTTGAAATATCAAGCTGGAAATTCATATAGGAACATTCTAGAGCTGTATTATATTTTATGTGAATATATACAATAATATTTATTTATTAATATTTTATATAATTATTTTTAAAAATATTTATATATTTAAAAGGGTTATTTAGGGCTTTAAAAATAGCCACTTTTGCAAACGAAGTCGGAATTCAACGAAACTAATTTTGTTGGATCCGCAATGTCAAATAGTTGTTAGATTTCCAGTTTCGTGATTTTTAGAGTCATAGTGTGGTCGTACAGATTTTTAGAGTGAAAAAAAGTCAGTATTTTGACGGTTTAAAATACGCTGTGTGAGCAAACGAAGTCAGAATTCGACGAAACCAGTTTCGGGACCGTAATGTCGAACTGTAGCTGCATGCCCATTTTCGTGATTTTTAGATATCGTATGTGGTCGCCGGAATTTTTAAGGACCAGAAATGAATATAAAATCAATAGAATAAATTAAATAACTAAAAGAAAATAAATATCCTAATTTATGGGTGACCCTAAAACAGTCTACGTAATTTTCTGCTCAGCCACGAGCCTTACCAACCACCAGAGCAGCATATAAGATCAGCCGCTACCAATTTTGCTTCCAACGAGAGAAAGAAAAATCAAAAGCAAATGAAATCAATTTCTATAAATCTTTATATACACATATTTCGATCCCTCGTGATAAACACTTCAACCTGGTACCCAGATTTCAGAGTGTGATGCGGGTTTTAGTTGATCGAGTGTTGAGCAGTAAACCTAGGTTTACGATTTTGGGGTTATTGCGATGTTTGTTCGAATTTTGAAGTATGATGGATTGTTTGTGGTGATGTTGAGTTTCTGGTTTGAATTTCTAGGGAGATTCCGTTCGAATAGTTGTCGCCAGTTTTTCTGGTAGCGTCGAAACTGTTGAAACCCGCGACGAGAAAGTGGAGACCGAGATGGGCTAAATGGGTATGACGATGGAGTGCTTTGAACGAGGAGTACGTTGGTGATTTTGGTTTCGAAACTGGTTGAGAGGAGAGGGAGTACTTGCGGGTTGAAGTCCGAACAATGGAGGAGGTTATCTGGAGCTGTTGCATTGGGGAAGGAGGAAGGATTCGGGTTTGGGCTAAATAGAAGGGGGTTGGGCTGGTTCAAAGAGTTAAGGCCCATTATATGAATAAAAATCCAAGTTTTGTTTTATTTTAATGTATGTTAACTTCTAAATATCGTAACTTCTCCATACGATATCAGAATTGGATGAAACAAGATCCGACAGGATCGTATGGACGGGCACTACCCAATGGGACTGACTGGAAGTGGATTGGGGCTCGTTACAATTTATGGCGAAATAAATTGTCCGTCTGAACCAAGCGATGGTTATCGTTATTAACGATGATCGTCCAATGTAAGTAAAACTCACCAACTCTGAACAGTTATATTTTTCTAACGTATATTTAGAACGGATAATTACTTGTTGATTGATGTGTGTTAACTGTTTGGTTGAATTGCGTATGTATTGGTTGAAATTATAGATAACGATATTTATATATATCGTTAATCAAATATGATTCTGTTTATCAGAATATTTCATATCGAAGTGAAAACAATGTTATTATATTGTTTAACATCTGTGGATGCAGGGAAACAGGTTGGAGGAATCCGACTGGATTCCTCAACATTTATCTTACTGTTTTTCATATATTGTGCTATATGATGTGTTATATAATCTGTTATGGATTATGTATGTTAGAATGATACTGATCCTTGTTATTCGATATTTTAAATATCATAAAAAGACCCTGGGATGTAAAAAGAATTATTTCAATGTATATTGAAATAAAGGGATTTTATAAAATCAACAGATTTTATAAAAAGGAAATATTTCAGAAGTAAATAAAAGGAAAATGTTTATAAAACGAATAAAGTTTTATAAAAGGGAAAAATGTTGATAAAACGAATAGAATAGAATAAAAGAAAATTTATTTAGTAAATAAATAAAATTATAAAAGGGATATTTAGTTGGAAACTAAATAGAATTATAAAGGAATATTTAGTTGGAAACTAAATAGGATTATAAAAGGAAATTGACGAGGTAAAAAGGAGTTAAGTGAAAAGAGAAATCAAATAGAGTTAATCAATTAGATTTAATCGAAATGGAGTTAAACAGAAATTGGAAACTGGCTAGAGATTAATAAGTTGAATGGTTTCCTGAGTATCGATCTGATGTTGGTTTCGGCCTTCGAGGTTTATACTTAGGAAGTTGTTCTCTTGTTAGTCTATAGTTAGAGTCTGATAGATGTGGAAGAATAGTGATACGTAATTAAGATACGGAAATGTTTCTAATGTTAATAACGTATATTTTCTAAATGTAGAAAATAAGGAAATACAAATATATATATATATATATATATATATATATATATGGTTGATGATTGATCGATATAATTTCCATTTGGAAATAATATCGTTGTTTGCACACGTGTTTTTCTTTGGTAGTTAACTCATCGACTATCAAAGTTTTCGACCATTTTAACGTTGTTAATATGGAGAGACCGGTTGGATTATTATCCAAAGAACCACTCTGTATTGGTATAAGCGTTGTGAATCATATATGCCAAAGATAATTGAAGACGGAGTAAAGTGCAAGGGCTATTGTATAAGTCTTAGATAACAGTGCCTAAGATGGATGTACTGAATAGTGCCTTTGGTTCATCCTATTCCTGGATGACTTGTATGGATGAATGTCTGACAGAGCATTTCCAGAAAGGTCACGTACATTGATTTCTTCAACTGTACCAAGAGTGGAAGCGGAGAAGGAAACTTCTTTAGCTAACACGTAATGTACTGTTGTAGACGTCAATTAGTGATTTTCGATGGATCTGACAATGTGGCATTCGAAGTGAATCTGATGTGATGATAAGGCGTAACCTCAAGCTTCATCAACCGGTAAATGATAGAAATCTGGCAGGTAGCATGGCTATATAGGTCGCACCTATTAGGGTGTATAATCACCTGATCTAGAGTTTCATTTACTTCTAAAAATCTGTTGTTGATGCTGTCCCATTCGGGAAACGGTTGCTAATCCCAACCGTTGGTGATATACATTCGATACACTCAAGCGAAATGAGTGGTCGGTCAAGTGTGGCCGGGTTGCAAGATGTTCTTGTTGAACCCAGTGTATTCCTCTCTAGAGGTACACTAGCGAAAGGTGGTTCCATACCTTGTCATAGTTGGAAATCCATTACCCAATACGTGCTTGCGATTTTGATTGTATACTATGTATGTAGAATGTGAGATGAAAGCGTTTCTGCAAGATGATTATTGTATTATGGTTGATAGACATTATTATAATATCAAAAGGTTTTTGATATAAAGATATTTTGGATTCTCATAAGGGAAAAACCCGTTCCGTTATACGGCGTGGTCTATGAGATATCGTTTACTTGTTCAAACTGTTTAAACTGTTTTACTCATACCAGTCCCATGACAGACCTGGAGTTTATTTTGTTTTGTTCCCCCTAAACTCTTGGGTGCCCAATTTTATACGGGCAGTCAAGTAGTCGGGATTTACCGATACTTGAAGAGCTGGAGCAGGAGGCTTCAGGATCATATAGCTATAGTTTATTTCCGCTGTGTTGTAAGTGTTGTACTTTGATAATGACGTATATTCAAGTACAGATATATATTTCAAGTTATGTTATATATATTATATGTTATTCGTTCCGCTGTGAGGTTCGTGTTACTCTGATGTAGTGTTCTTCTTCTTCTATTCTAAGTTTCTATCTTATCTTTCCGCACCCTCTAATTTCTTTCATTAACCATCCAGTATTTTCGACTCTTAATGTTCGATATGTATTGTATATTGGATAATCAAGGTCGCTAATTTTATGGGTCGTTACAGTTACAATTTTTATATTCGTCATGGTAATAAATGTTAGGAAAGTGTCCTTCATAACGGTTATATGTGTCACAAATTATATGGTTTATAACAGTTATAACCGTGACATTATCTGTAACAAAAAAATTACCACGCACGTTGGGTTAACGGTGATAACCGTAACAAAGTTAATTTGTCATGCTTATAAGCCCTTTTCTGGTGTTGTAAGCTTTATGTACGTATAAAATTAGTCGTAGTAATAGTGTAGCTCTCGATTTAAATTTGAGCATTCTACTATGAAATATATGATGAACTAGGCACCATGAACCAACACGGTTCAAAGTAATATATTTTATTATTGAATACAGCAGAAGTTATATTTTGTGGTCACTAAATTAGGCTTGTTAAAGACGGAAAAGTAAATATTTAAGCGTTAAAAGTGAAAAATTGCATTTGGGTATTGTTCTCTTTTTCTTATATAATCTTAAATAGTTAAAAGAAAATTATTTTGTACTACTACTAAGTAGAGCGATGTGGCTGGAATTTTGGATGAATTTTGCACAAGACATTTTAGTGTGAAGGGCAGTGACGATTGATTAAGGTGCGTGGTTGGAGGATATACTAATGCTTATTTTTGTGCGCGACCATATGAGGGTAGCATGCTATTGATATGCCAAGTTGTGCTTCATGTTCGGCTAGCGACGATGAATGGCTTGGCAGTGATATTGACATCATCTACTTGATAAATGTTAGAACTCGAGCGTAGTTCAAGGTGGGTTTTCTAACTCACAATCTATATCTAAATTTTTCTGTCCATTATGTATATTCATATAATCCAAATATTTATTGAATAGCCAGGTTGAGATTTTTGTTTGGGATTTCATTGGCTGTAAATGATGATTGGACTTCTTAGATGAATCGTTTGATCAAGATATTCAATTGCTTTTGTGATATTAGACTTGTATTCTTGAATAATTACAAATGCTAAAAGATGATGTTTGTTTTCATTTTAATTTGTGTAATCTATTTATATTACGTATGCACGTTGTTTGGATAACTGCAATTGGAAGTAAATCAATTCGGGGAACACGATGTAGTGTATGTTGATATTAGTTACTTTGGAGTATTTTGGACGTATGGTTGGTTTATAATATTTTTGAAAGCTTCAATAAGTGATTTTTGGTACTCATTAAATTGAAGTACATTTATAAATAAATGAAATTGGTATAAAAAAAACGATCCGAGGAAATTATTTTGGACATTAAAGTTATTTAGAAAGTACATTTCTAAGTTCTAACTATAAGAATTTAAAGTGATGACTCTGAACTTTTCGTTTGACAATGAAACTGTTTTCTTTGGTTTGAAATAAAAATAATTTATTATGTAGTATAAATTTATTTTGAAATAGTTTTTTATATGGATGATTATAAAATGAATTTAAAGCAATTTGGTGATGTTTTTCAACATAAGCTATTAGAGATTTTGAATATATATATATATATATATATATATATAGTGAAGGTTTTGAATTATAGATTGTATTCTAAAATAAAAAGAATTATGTTGGAGATATAAAAAAAATTAATATGCTATATGGCTATAGAAAATTCTAAAGTAGTTTGTATAATTATTTTAGAAAAAGAGTTTATGTCAGTGTATTTGTGTGTGCAAATAAGGATTTAGAAATGGAATTTAGTAACTGAATTTTATGTTAAGATCAAATAAACAAAGTGATTATGTTTAATAGAATATTTGAAATCTATTTATAAGTATTTTTCATTATGAATGGTTCATAATGAAATATTAAATTGATGGCTATTATGTTTTTCTTAATAATTTATTTTATGTTACTTTTCTAATCCTTCTTTTCTTGTATATTAAAATGGATTATATAAGTGATTCACTGCTGATGTTGAGTTGTTTAGTGACTCGGTATGAAACGTTGATTACATCCTTCTATGTGGTTATATGAGTATTTCTATTCTGTATGGTTAAAAATCTTATTAAATAAAGTCATAATGCCATTTGGAATATGGCCTTCGATGATTTTTCTCTCTCTATTCTTTAAACTTGTTATATCGAATATTCAGTGATAGGTTGCAGTTTATAAGCAATGAATAAACATTTGAGTATAACATAATGGCATGAGATGTAGTTATGATATTTATTTGGATATTCACTGTAAGCAAAGGACATTCAATGACGGGTATAACATTACCAGACTGTAGTTATGTGAGGTGATGCTCATAGATGTAAGTAGGAAAATCGCCCTTATATTATTTGGTATTTTATGAAACTATCATGATGTACTTCTTTTATTGGCATTGGAGAGAACCATGTGTCTAATAATGGATTGAACATGGGGTTGTTCCCTGGATCTGTGACATCTTTATTTGTCATGATTTGGATAAGGTAATCAAAGATTAGGAGCCTCATATTATGAGGCTTGAGTTAGATTCCTTACAAGGTAGGTGTTGTAACTGGATATGTGTCATGATGTTTGTTAATGTAGCTAAAGACTATAATATCATGTCCAGTTAAGCAGGCCTAGGAACTTGGAGCAAGAAAATTACTATTAGTTGTGACAACTTGCACTGCTCGACACTCTGATCAAAAGCTTAAGGAGACTTTTAAATTGGTGTCATGGCGAGAAATATAGGTTGTTAGGAATTTAAACCATTACAGAGCATAACTATAATTATAAGACATTCTAAACTTCTAGGTCTCACAATGAAAGGATTTAAAATATAAATACATGAAATAGGCATGTAACGACCCAGGTTTTCATGATCCCGAGTAATCAACATATAACCCAATGTTGACTATTAAGCACGGATAGTTAATAAAAGAAGTTAGAGGGTGAGAATAGATAAGGTAGAAACTTAGAATAGAAGAAGAAGAACATCGCAACATCAGAGTAAACACGAATCGCACAGGGAACGAATAAATATATTTCATAACATTACTTTGAAATAAAACAGTATTTGTATACAATACCTTTATTAGAGTATAAAACTTACAACACGGCGGAAATAACAATAGCTATATAATCCTGAAGCCTCCTGCTCCAGCTCTTCAAGTATCTGTAACATCTCGACTACTTGATTGCCCGTACAAAATTGGGCACCCAAGAGTTTAGGGAAAACAAAACAAAATAAACTCTGGGTCAGTCATGTGACTGATGTGAGTGAACTCAATCATTTGTTTAACTTTTCAAAATCCTTTTGAAATAAAGGATAATCGTAAGACCGATCCACACATAAACACGGATGGTTTTTACCTTATGATAACCCAAAATATTTTTCTAAAACGATACTTGTCTGATATTATAATAATGTCAAGATCAAGTAAATAGAAATCTAGTAGAACGCTTTCATCTCTCGTTCTACATGTATAATATACAATAAAAACCATAGACTCTTATTGGTAACGGATTTCCAACTCTGACAAGGTATGGAACCACCTTCCAATCAGTGTACTCGAGAAGCGATACACTGGATTTCAACAAGAACATCTTGCAAAATCGGCCACACATGACCGACCATTCATTTCGCTTGAATGTTCCGAATATATTGTCACCTTACATTTGGGATACCAACTTAACCATTCCAAAGAGATACAGAAGCGAAAGAAGTAACAATTATGAATATTCTCTAGATGGTGACAATACACCCTAATTGGGTGCGGCCCACTTAGCCATGTTGCCTTGCCCGATTTTTGTCATTTCCCAGTTGATGAGGCTCAAGGTCGTAACGTATCTTTTAACAGATCATTCCTTTGTACACTTTGAATGTCACATCGCCATACCCGACAAATCACAAATTGATTTCCTTAAAAATATCACGGGTATAAAGCTAAGAGAAACGAATTCCTCCGGCACCAAACGTAAATACGTTTAAAGAGATCAACTTACATGATCTATTAAATATACTCTGTCAGACATTCTTCCATACAGGTTGCCCTGGGACTGGACAAGCCGAAGGTACTATTCTGTAAACAGGACAGGCCTTGCATAACTCCGTCTTCAATTATCTTCATCGTATTTGATTCGCAACGCTAATGCCATACGGAGGGGTTTTCAGATAATATAACTGATCTCGGTCTCTCCGTATTGACAACAGAAAAATGGTCAAAAACTTCGATAGTCGGTGAGTTAACTATCAAAGAAAAACACGTGTGCAAACAACGATATTATTTCCAGATGGAAATTATATCGATCAATCATCATTTAACATTTTTCTCTTTAGTTCATTAATTTATTCATTTTTCATTTCCTGTTTCCATATATTCAACATTTCTTATTTTCTAAATTTAGAAAATATACCTTATTAACATTAGAAAACATTTCCATTTCTTATTTTCTATATTAGAAAACATTTCTGATTCTTATTTGGAAAACATTTCCAAAACTCCTATATTTGGATTTAAACAGATGTTTAAATAAAACATCGCTATGCTAACTCAACACATTACACTCATTAACAAAATTCGCTTAACCAACCTTCACTATCGAACCTTAACCATTCCTTAGTTAAAAATGGATTCAATCAAGTTGGGGTATAACTACCTCTCATACCTTAACTAGGCAACATTTCTAACCTCTAAATAGACAACGTTCACCTTTTAAATCTTTAACAAACTTCCTTACGTAACTCTCAGATTTATTTACGAATCCACTTCTTTTACAGAAATCATTTGATTATAACAATAGTGTGATAATCCCATGCTTCTGAACTATAATAACTTAAATATAACTTTTATTTGTTAATTTGGATAAACAAACAAACAACTAATTTATTGATAAATAAATAAATCTTGATTAAAATGGAAAGTAAACGGTACTTTCCCGAATTCGATATAATCGAATTTCAACGTATAACTCTCTTTCGAATAATCTCTATTCAATAACTCCTTTTCGAATAAACTATATTCGATTAACTACTTTCAAATAAACTATATTCAATTAACTCTTTTCGAATAAACTATATTCGACAACTCCTTTCGAATAAACTATATTCGATTAACTCCTTTTCGAATAAACTATATTCGATTAACTCCTCTTACTCTGTCCGAATATACTATATTCGATTAACTCCTTTCGAATAAACTATATTCAATTAACTCCTTTTCGAATAAACTATATTCGATTAACTCCTTTCGAATAAACTATATTCGATTAACTCCTTTTATTATTCAAATTCCCATTCGAATTTCTATTTCAAAATCCAATTTTCTTTATAAACGTTTTAATTTATAAAATATCTATTTTAATCCATTATTCACATCGAATGTGAATAATATTTCTTTTATATATCAATTCAGTTTGAATTCGTATTTAAAAATAATATCCCATTTCCAAATTCTATTTATACTTTTATTTATAGAATTATTCATACAAAATCTCCTTTTTATTTCTAACACTTAAATCTCAAATAAATATTTCCTTTTATAACTCTATTTATTTGATAAATAAATATTTCCTTTTTTATAATTCTATTTATTCCATAAATAAATATTCCTTTTTATAATTCTATTTTATTCCATAAATAAATATTCCTTTTTATAAATCTATTTTATTCCATAAATAAATGTTCCTTTTTATAATTCTATTTTATTTTCTAAATAAATATTCCTTTTTCAACATAACATTGAAAATTTCCTTTTTAACATTCCAGTATTCCTTATGGTATTTAACGTACCATATAACAATGATCGGTATCATTCAAACATACAAAATCAACAACATATTTCATATCACATCATATAACACAATATATGAAAAACAGTAAAATAAATGTTGAGGAATCTAGCTGGATTCCTCCGACCCGTTTCCCGGCATCCACAGATGTTACACAATATAATTCGCATCAATTTCATTTCAATATGAAATATTCTAATAAACAAAATCAATATTTGATTTACGATATATATATATATATATAACTATATCGATATTTTCAACCAATCAATTAGCTGTTCAACCAAACAGTCAACACACAGCAATCAATCGTCATTTATCAGTTCTAAAAATACGTTATAAAAAATATGAACTAGTAGAGTTGGTGAGTTTTAGTCACTTTGGTCAGTTATCATTAAATAACGATAATCGATCGTCGATTCAAATCGGACAATTTATTTCACTATAAATTGTAACGAGCTCCAATTCACTCCCAGTCAGTTCCAATTTGTAGCCCCCGTCCATACGATCCCAACGGATCTTGTTTCGTCAATTTCTGATAATGTACGAGAAATATGTAATAAATACAAGTTAATACATTTATTTAGATTTGAATAAAACTTTAAATTCATTTTCAATTGGGCTTTACCCAAATATTTTTGGCCCATCCACCGTTTCTAAAGCCCATACCCGCAATGACCTTCTTCCGGATCGAAGAAACAGGACGCTCTCCTCCTTTTACTCCTGCCATTTTCGATCTTCAACTCCACGCTGCTCATTCATCTTTTCATGAATTTCCAAACAACTTTCACCATTGCTTTCCTCCTTCGAATCTCTATCACCTCGTTTAAACATCACCCAGCTCGCAGCCTTCGCCTGAATCATGATCCCAAGCCGGCGTCGACCTGTACAGTAGCAGGTCCAAACCTTTTTAAAGCCGAAATCCCCTAAACTTCGTCAACCACACCCCCTTGCTACCACAAACTCAGCTATCCCCTCAAAACGAACTCTGGACTCCCCCTCATGCTCGTTGGTTAACCCTAGGCAGCCTTCAGTATACAGTGTCGAACAATAGTTTTGTTCGAACCAAAAAAAATGGTACCATGATGATCAACAGTACATGCTTAATCTGTATATGTACTTTTGAATATTTATAGAGTTTGATTTGAATTGATATAAATTTTGGAAGAGAATTTCCTTGCGTTTTTCTTTGAAGAACATGGCGGAAAGAAATATTGACCAGAAGAAAGAAAGAATCAGGTTTAATAAAAATTGTTATGCTATTTATAGAAAATTTTATATAATTTTATATTCATTATTATATTAAATTTTAATTAGTCGTTATGAGTGTTTATCGTTTAAAAATCTGTATAGTCATATACTATACCCAAAAATCATGAAAATGAACATACACCTTCAGTTCGACATTACGGACCCAACGAAACTGGTTTCGTCGAATTCCGACTCCGTTTGCTCACTCAGCGTATTTTTAACCATTAAAATATTGACTGTTTTTCACAATAAAAATCCGTACGGCCACATACTAACTCCAAAAATCATGAAACTGGAAATTTAACAATAATTTAATACTACGGATCCAACAAAATTAGTTTCGTCGAAAACGGAGTTCGTTTGCAAGACTGGCTACTTTTAAAGCTCTAAATAAACCCTTTTAAATATTAAATATATTTAAAAATAATTAAATTTAATATTTATAAATAAATATTATCGTATATATTCACAATAGAGTACCATACAGCTCCAGAATAATCCTATATGAATTTCTAACTCGATATTTCAAATCCCGATAAAATCGATATTCGATTTATAATGAAATTCCTTATATATATCGTTATAAATTATAAAGGAATTCCATAGCGACTTTTCGAAAATTTGATTTGGACATAAATCAAAATCTACACGACGAAATTTCGATTTTTCTCTTCCATTAGAAAATTTTACTTCACCAGCTCCGAACGTTTCTTATTACACAGAAATCCGATTTAAAACGGATTTTGTATATTCAATTGAAATTTGAATCGCCAAATTACGAACTGCAGTGCCATTTCGAGCTTGATTTTAATTATAATATAATTATGCATTTAATTGTTGTTTATATAATATATTCTTCAATATAACTCAACTCTAAACTGAATTATATACTATATATGATCCAGTTCACACAATATTGTGAATTCCACTATTTACGACTATTTTGGAATTTAAATATATTGTTCTATTATTTATACTAATTAAATATTTAATATTATTTAATTCTGATCAATTTAAATTACCAAACCATTATTTAAATAATTAAATAAATTATTTATAATACCGTAAAAATACGGGTTGTTACAAGGCATTTTCGAAAAACAGTCTCCAAAATACTTGATGTTCATATATACTTTTCCAAAGGTACGTTACACGCTTGAAAAACATTTAATACAAAAGTAAACAACATAATGAACAATAATTAATACGATAACTGCAATATGAAGGTCCTTTCTCCACATCTTATGCCCAATCAACTAATAACATGTCATTATGTGGTGAGAAAAAGTAAAAGAAAAGGTGATCGAAAGAAAGTCCAGTAAATGAGTACAAATTTAATATGTCATGATTATATGTAATTAACTTTAATACTACTCTGGATGACATAATGTAACACCCCGTATTTTCTGTGAACATAAAAGTAACAAAACAAAGTATAATTAATTTTTAAGAGAAGAAATAAGGAAAACGGGTTATGCCATTGCGTTCGTCTCGGAATTTTGCTTGAGATAGAGTCTGAGTTTGCGTAAATCGGACTTCATATGAAGAAGTTATGACACTTAGAATTTCAGGAATTTAAAATAAAAACCAGCCCGAATTCAAAATTTAAAACTTCAAAATTCAAAATACACACCAGGGTTGGGCACCAGGTCGACCAGGGGGTCGACCTCCCCCCCTTTTCCAGATCCATGGACAGATTCATTTTTCTGCATTTAGACGCCCGTTCTGACCAGATTCGTTGCTCCTAAGCGATTCAAACACCCCCAAACCTTACATTCTCTCTACACAATTTCATTACTCCTATACTCTGCCCTAATTCTTATAAAATAAATCATTGGTGACACTACTCTGCTGAAACCTATGCTAGAACAAGTACTCCTTCTTCTTCCAATCTGAATAGGATTAAAAGAGAACAACTACAACCCTTTTTCTTTTCGAATCCAACTAAGGTGAGTACAGTTATTTCCAGATACGAAATTTAATTGTGATCTTGACATGGTTATAAATCTGAATTGGAGATTATGCATATTCTTGTTTATCAGATCTGTTTTTCTATATAGATCTATCTTATTAATATTATTGTAACTATTTTGTATCTCTTCCTTCCTTCTATTCTATAGCCAGGCTACCACGAGCCTGAGCCAAATCTCATAAGAGATAGATGCACGAACGCTAAATTTAGGGAAAATAATGAATGATGCATAATTGGACATGACTAATTTGTGACTGATTTAAGAAAAGGATATATGTTGTAATTTAAGATTCAGATCTAGACATACTATATATGACGGTTTATGATTTGGAAGAAGGAGAATTATTGTATGACAACATATGACTTGTAATTTGGGGACATAATGCATGTTATAATTCAAGATCTGATTTTGAGGACATAATACATTTTGTAATTTAAGATTTAGATTTGGGGCGTATTTTATATGACGATCTATGACTTGGATGAAAAGGATATGTGACTTAGGCCTGAAAAACCTATATTATAATAGGGATAATTATAAATGTGAATACGCCTAATTCGGATTTTTGGATATTTGACATACGCGGTAATCAACGGTTATAATTTGGCATAATTTATATTGTGCATCATGATTTGGGGTTTTTAGAGAATATTTTATATGATGCAAATTTAACTAAAATTTGTGTCGTATGTTATATTGTGAATTATGATCATAATTTGGGCATGTAAAATTAGGATTAATTTTATGATTAGGCGAGGTATGTCAATGGAATTTTGAGGGATGATTAAATCTGTTAAATTACCTAATTTGCTAAAACTGTTGAAAACTGAATACGGTAATTTGGGTATGGAAATATGTGGGCTCAATCTAAAATTGAGCAAGACATGTTAATAGAACTTTGAGATATCTGCTGTAACTTGTAAAGAAGCTAATTTGTTGAATTGGAATAATTAGTCTGATATTGACATAACCTGTGAATGAATACTTTAGACTTTGAGATATCTGCTGTAACTTGTAAAGAAGTTAATTTTTTGGATTGGCATAATTAGCCTGATATTGGCATAATATTGAATGAATACTTTAGCTTAAAATGCTGAGACACAAGGTTAGACTCTATTTGCGGCAGAAGCCTACGCTAACCTAACCGGCTTAACAAGCAACCGTAAACTGTCAGTCTAATGTAGGAGGTCGTAGGCATAAAGATGCTTAGACACGAGGTTAGGTCTGGCTTGTGGTAAAAGTCTGTCCGGAACCGCCCGGCACATCCAACGCCTACAAGCTACCAACCTAATGTGAGAGGTCTGTGCATTAATATTTAATTAATGCAAATATAAGATAAATCTGATACCTAAAATGTTTTGGGTCGATAGGGTTAAAACAACTGGACTGATGAATCTAATAAACCCATTTCGTAAATCTGTAGGCCCAATACAAGGTTAGGTGAAACAATCTGTGAGTCTATTAATCTATATATCTGGTCCATTAGTTTGAAAACTTGTTAATCTGTATATTTGATCCGTTAGTTTGAAGGCTTGTTAACCTGTATGTCTGATGTAAGAACTAGTTAATCTGAACTTTGTACATCTGAAATCTGTAAGCAAGTTAATCTGAAATCTATTAGTCTAGGGAAAATCTGTTAGTCTGGGGACGCAAGGTTAGGAGGGGTAATTACTCGTGTCATCTGTTGTTTGGGACCCTTATTAGTCAGTAACCCTTTTCTGGTATCAAAAATTATGACCCAACACTAAGAGGGGTCCGGGCACGCTACTGAACTAATTGTATGAGATTCACTCTGATAATGGCGAGGGGTGTTGATGGTGCATTCCAACCGGGTCATGTGCATGCATAGATCCGGTCTGCTCTGAGTATGTAAGACACCGTGACATCTATAAATAGGTCTGTGTCTATAGGTTGCCACTTTAAGGAGTGATACACCCTTCTATGGGGCCGGCACATGGTATTTATGTATTAGGGAGCCGATCGCTAGGGTGGAATTTAGGGTACACTTAGTTCCGTCTATTTATGTTTGGGTACTGTCTGTTTCTGTTGGGGTGGTAACACATGTCTGTTTCTGTGTGGTACCGTCTGTTGGGGTGGTAAAGGCCCATTACTAATGTACGCCTAATTCTAATATTCTGTTTCTGTAGGGAATATTCTGTTTCTGTCTCTGATTCCGTTTCTGCCTCTGTTTATATACCGTCTGTCTCTATTCGGGTGGTAAAGCCCCATTACTAGGATTCTGTTACTGTAACGTCTATCTTTGTTAGGGTGGTAAAGGCCCATTACTAGCATCGTGTTTCTGAAGAGATCGTTCTGTTTTCTGTTTAGACATTAGGATAACACCTAATTCTATTATACTAGTATTAGTGCGGAGAAGTGCAAATCAAGTAAGAAGCTTAGTTTAGCCTATGTCATTATATCTCTTCTGTTAACCTGCTAATCCTGTTATGGTTATCTCTCATCCAGTTTTATTTACATGTCATGATACTGTTATCTGTTTATATGCTGAAAGTCACTAGACTCACCAGACTTATGTCTGACCTAGTTTGTTTCGTCTCTTTTCTTCCGTTCCCCACCCCCCAGGTTCTCAGGGTGGAAACATATGAGCTTGATTCAGGTTCCATCTTCTTGAAGTGCTAGATGTGCTTGAAATATTGCTTGGCTTTGATTCTACCTATTTATGGCATTCTCCTTTGGGGATTATGGCTTTAAAATTATGCATTCTGAAGGATTTTGTACAAGACTGATATTTGTGTACTTGGGTTCTGGTACTGTGATGTAACCAAACTTATTTCTATTTCCGCTGTAACAAAGTTATAAAATTTTCAAGTACTACTTTACATATCTGTCTTGTAAATTTCTGTTCTGTTTACTTATAACGTTCCACTGAAGTTAAGGCATTCTTGTGGTCTCTTACCAAATAGTTATTTTCTAATACTATGGTCGAACCACACAACTAACAATCATGCACTGCCACAAGAGTTACCCGAAAAGAAAACACTACTCATGGGTTACTATGGAAGTCCATTTACACTAATATCACTGCATATTAATAATGTGGGAACGTCTTCCTATAAATACCCATAACCCATAACTATGCCTAGAGAGGGAGAACCCAAAATACAAACTCATCGGAGTGTCTTGTTGTACGCACCCAAGTTTACCTCTCGACTGCAGTGTTTTGTCTGTTAACATACATTAGCGAAGTCCACTTCTATCGCATGTGTAGCGTCCTGTATCGCTTAACGTTCCCTAAAGCAGGGTCCCTCTAAGAGATATGAAGTGTTATTGGTATAAAGACATGAATATATATCACAAAGACTAAGATTCATAAGACATAAATAATTAAACATAGTGGAAAATAATTTAAAATAAAAGTGACATTACATTTATTCAAAACAAACTATTTCAAAACAATAATGCCATATGTCTCTTGAAAAGAAAATAAATCTCAGTCATAAAATCAGAGTACAACTAGAAGCATTCCTCAATAAGTCATCTGTACAACCAAACTGCGTAACAAGATAAAATAGCAATGAGAATACATCAGATACAAAGATAAGCCTCCAAGAAATGTCTACTAAGCAATCCACACTAAGTGCTTTCGCCCTATGAGCCTGAGGGGAAGAAAAAGAGAAAGAAGAAAGGAGAATGGATCATACATAAAATCTGGTGAGTTGTACAATTACTAGCATGATTGATAAGTAAATAAAATAAACAAAATTGCCATTCTAATGTCAGATAAGGAAGTGTTTATGCACAACTAATAGGTGAACATATAGGAATAATGTACAAGGATTACAAGTAAGGTCGATTGTCATCTCATTCGATAGAATTCGATTGTTTGCACTTTTACAACTACATAACATGATATAAATAGGACAATTTTTCTATTACTACCCATTGATCGACTACAAATAAACCATAGAGTGATAACCTATTCCCATTATGGATCTTGGGCTTACCAAACCCGACACATCAGCAAAAAGTCATAGTATTACCATAGGCATTGTAGTGTCTTATCTTCTCTAATCGGTTCAATGCACACACATTGTATCGCCGGATCACACTCGCACCCACCTCCATTTGGACCATCTTACCACCTGGCACATCATGAGCGTGTTCTAGCCTCTTCCTCGATATGAGACTTTCTATGGTAAAGGGCATGCTTCCTAGTATGGATCCCCAACAAACAAATCCTACTTCGCCCAAATCCCCTTTGATTAGGACACCTATAAATTTACCATAGAAACCATAGTCATAGAATAACCATAGAATGCTTATTTAGAGGCCACCATGGAACCACAGAATTGCCTATTTATGAGGCCACCATATAACTACCTATTTACGAGGCCACCATAGAATAATCATAGTATTCCTTATTTACAAGGCCACTATAAAACTGTAGAATAATCATAGAATTGCCTATTTACCAAAACATAACAAAAATCTAAATAATTATGAAACTCGCCAAAAAAGCTTTCCTCATAGCCCCGATAGAACCCACCTCCGGAATATAAATATATGAGAAAATATTTTTATTTATAAAATCTCAATTCCCCTAAAATTTAAATTTTGATTTCCTGTCTCCAAAATAGAAGGTTAGCGTAGACTGGGAAGATATTTTTGATATAAAGAATAATGTGGAGGGGACAGAGGTCTATTTATAGGTTAGGTTGAAGATCCTAAGCCATTAGATTTATGAATTGAATTTGAATCGGTTGTCACTGAACCAATCAAAGCTTGCCACATCAGCTTAGGAACTAGAAAAGGCTAACAAGAAAATGGCAATTCAACAAAATACGTTGTAGAAATCATCTCTATTCAGTTGTTTTTGTAGCAAGAACGCTTACGTGCTTGGCAAGTGGGTGGGTCGACCCACTTAGAGCCTGGGTCAACCCTCGTATAGGCCGAGTCGACCCATGGATCAACCGGAGTAAGGGATGGGTCGTCCCGACCAATTTCTTTTATTCCTTTTGTTCAAACTTCATTTGGCCATAACTTATTCGTTTTACATCTATTTCTTGCAAACCAAATACGTAACTGGTCCGAAAAATCGCAACGGACTCAATGGTACAAGTCCTATTTCCCAATTTTGATAAATCTCTAGCTTATTATTTAATTTTTTAATCTGTTAATTAACCATCGTATAATAAAATTTTGGGTTTTACATTCTTCCCTCCTTAAAGGAGTTCCTCCACGAAATCTCTAAGGGTAGCAAGATAAGGTTTTTTTTTCAAAGAAGTATCTACAACTATCTACTCAAATATCATCCATTGTCCTTATATTTTCTAATGTTTTTTCATGTAGTTATGCAATAATGTAGTGTACATGACCTTAACTAATGCAAAAGATTAGGCAGTCTACTGAATCTGTTGACCTCCTTCTTATGCAACTAATCTAGTGCCATGTATGCAAATGTATACAAAAAGCCCTAGTGATAACATATAGTTTTATATGCATTCTTCAAACATCACCCAAATGCAATGAAAAAAAGGTAATCATCCATTACATCAACCATGAAAATAAATAAAAAATGCACACACATACATATGCATATCCAGGTGTCTTATTTGCTAATCCTCAATAGTGCCTAGTGTGTGTATATGCATCCACTTACATCCACTTGCATATATCAAATATAACATGTCCTAATAGCATGCTTTAACCATATCCTATCATCCATGGGTTAAATTCTAAGACTTACAGATTAAAAGGATAGGAAAGATATAGCCATTCCACAATTAACAATGGAAAATGATCGAAGCACGCCATCAACTAGAAATGGATAAGAAATTCGCATCTTCTCCTAGCTTCCCATGTAGCTTTGCTAATATCTTATCCTTACTTAACCTCTACAAGTCACACTTCTTCATTCATTAAATTCTATGTCTCATAGTCTAGAATCTGTATAGGCGCTCGACAGACGAATGCCTCTCTCTCAACCTCTCCATTCTCCAACATACTAGGATCCACTACCACATTCCTTAGGGATGATACCTTCATGAAGACCAGGTCTCTGAGCTTAAACTCTAGATTATTCCTCCTCTTATCCGCATAAGACTTTTGTCAATTTTGAGTAGCTTTCATTTTTCTTCTCATTAAGTCAATCTTATCCAAAGTCTCTCTAATCATATCTGACCCAAGTAGTAGTCTATCAGTTGACTCCCACATACATAAGCGAGATCTATAAGGTAGCCCATATAAAGCCTCGAAGGGTGCCATGCCAGTGCTCGCTTGATACCCATTATTATATTCAAATTCCACTAGAGGTAGATGCTCCTTCCATGTCCCTCCGAAATCCAAGATAGACAATATCACTAAATCTTCTAAGATTCTATTCACTCTTTCAGTCTACCAATCAGTATGAGGGTGATGAGCTAAACTCAATTTGACCTATATCACTAAAACCTCCTACAGACTCTTCCAAAAATCACTAGTGAAAATAGGGTCTCTATCGCTTACTATGCTAGTAGGCACAACGTGAAGTCGGACTATCACTCTCACGTTAACTGAAGCTAGCCATGAAGGTATCCTCTTACTCCTGACTGGAATTAAGTGGGCGTTGTTCGTCATTTGGTCTACTATAACCCAAATACTGATGTTGCCTTTCCTCCATCTAGGCAACCCGTCAATAAAGTCCATAGATACACGCTACCACTTCCAAAGTGACACGTCTGAGCGCTGGAGTAATCCATCATGCTTCTTTTGGTCCTCCTTTACTCCCTAACATGTCATACACTTTGCCACAAACTCGACCACATCCTTTTTTATGCCAGTCCATTAGAAACCCCACTTCATGTCTCGGTACATCTTATCATTGCCCGAATGGATAGTCATCCAAGAATGATGGGCTTCAGTAAAAACCGCCCTCATCAAATATCCCATGCGAGGAACGCAAAGTCTTCCACCTCCGTGCAACCATCCTTTCTATCAACATAATCAAAGAAGATGTCTAGAAGTCTCTCCTTTACCTAGCTTATCCAAAATATCCACTAGCTCAAGATCTTCTAGTTTCCTCATCCTGGTCAGCTCTTAGATGTACCTTCGAGGATTCCAACAATCCAGGAGTATAACCCATAGATGGTCTAAAGTCAAAGGATATAAAGCCCGAGCTCTCCCACTCTACGAATAAGGAACTTGACGATGCCCTCTGCCTTCTTAAGGAATCTGCGACAACATTCCCTTGCCCAAGATATAAGTAATTTCAAAGTCATATGATGCCAAAAACTCCATCCAACGCTGCTTCCTCAAATTAAGGTCCTGCTGAGAGAACAATTACTTCAAAGATTTATGATCCATAAAAAGCTTAAATCTTTCGCCTAGGAGATAATGAATCCATGACTTGAGTGGAAAAACTGTCGCATCCAATTCTAAGTCCTGACTGGGGTAATTCTTCTCGTGAACCCTCAGATGTCTGCTCCCGTAGAACACAACCCTACCCTCCTACATCAAAACTGCACTCAAGCCAGTCCCATATGCATGTACATAATAAATGACTTAAAACCACCAAGAAGTGTCAAAATCGGTGCACTAATAAGAGTCTTCTTCAATCTTAAGAAAGAATCCTCACAATCAACATCCCATGAAAATGCCAAAGTTTTCTTTGTAAGACAGATGAGCGATACCAAAATCTGCACAAAGTCCTTAATAAACTTTTGTAGTAACTCGCCAAACCTAGACGGATCCTTACTTTTGTCGTGTTCGTAGGGTCTTCTGATCCTGTGCCGCCACTACCTTGGGGGGATCCACAACTAATCCATTTTTAGACAACGTGTGCCCCAAGTAACACACTTCTTTTTGCCGAAAATGGCACTTAGAAAAATTCGCCTTAAGATGATGTGCGCGGAGAGCACGGAGAACCTCTCCCAAATGTAAGGCATGCTCATCATCACTACTCGAGAATACCAAAATATCATCTAATAAGACAACAACAACAAACTTATTAAGAACATCCCTAAGAAATTAGCTCATTAAATCCACAAAATTATGTCAGTCGTTTGTTAGTCCAAATGACATAATCAACCACTCGAAGAATCCATCAGGAGTCCTAAAAAGTTGTATTGTCTACATTATCCTCTACTACATGAAGATGATGAAAACCAGTAGCAAAATCCAACTGAAAAAACATTGACACGCCGATCAATGAGTCAAAAAATCGTCTATCCGAAGAAGTGGGTAGCGATTCTTCTTCATGAGCTTATTAATCTCCCAACTGAGAGATACTCCGTTTAGTAATCCCTTCTTAAAAAGCTCACTCACTTGCTTGCTAAGCTCTCTTCGTTCTCTCGGAGCTATATGACGAACGGGCAACGCTACAGACTTCGCATTCTCACCGAGATAGATCCAGAAACCAATCTCTCACTTAGTCTTACCTCCTCAAATACTTCTGGATACTCGCGCATAATGAGTGTAGAATCAATGTCGTCGATAGAAGAATATAGGGAATATAGACAACTCAACATGACTGACGTGTGGGTCGTAAAAAATTTCAAGGGTCTTACCACTAGAAATCATCAATCGAACGGCCCTCTTCTTGTAGTCAAGAATAGCTATGTACATGGCTAACCAATCCATCCCTAAGATCATACCATACTCAGAGAATCCCAGCACATAGGCATCACAATAAAACTCATTGCCTAAAACAGAAACTTATATACCCTTACAAACCACATACTAGTGCACCAAACCACCTATGGGTTTGACAACTATGGGATCGCTGAAAAGTGAGATATCTAGGTGTAAACAACCAACCAACGTGTTAGAAATAAATGAATGAGATGCTACAGAATCAAAAACAGTACAAATGGGAAAGTTTGAAATAGGAATCAAACCCTTTATGAACACTTTCCTACCTTGATCTGGACAACTGCTAGTTGGAGCTGCCTCTAACACATGAACCTATGTTGCCGATGGATTACCTCCAGCTCCCTGTCTTGTCTTCTGTGGACATTCCTTGATAAGATGTCCAGGCTTCCTGCAATTATAGCACTTTCTTCTCAGCACATTCCTTCTGCAATCTTTAATGAAACGTCCCTTCATCCCGCAACCATGACACTTAACCTCTGTCTCAATCAATTCTTTCTAAGACCCACCAACTTGTTTCTTTATAGCTTTCTTGTTTTCCCACCATTCTTCTTTGAGCCAACAGACTTAGGAACTCCTCCCTTTACATTTTAGCCTCTTCCTTTCTATCCTTATGCATTAGAGTCATTTCTACTAATGCCTCAAAAGTAGCTCCAATCATAATAGATAATCCTTGGAGAGGTTGATTCAACCCTCTCGCAAATCTGATAGCTTTCTTATGAGCTGTATTGACCAAGTCGATCCAGAACCTTGATAGCTTATCGAATTGATTGGTATAATCCTTGACAAAAAATCTCTTTGCCTCAACCTAAGGAACAACTCTAGCTGCATGCCCTTTTCTTCTTTCGATAGAAATTTCCTCTTAAAACTGTCTCGAAATCCATCCCAATCCAAGTCTCTGCCCTCCGCCTCAACAATATTCCACCAAATCGGTGCTTCCTCTTTCAGTTGCCAAGAATCCAACTAAACATTATGGTGATCGCTAGGCTCTAGCAATCCAAAAATCTACTTTGTATTCCTGATCCAATTACGGGCTTCTACAAAAATCTCAGTGCCCGAGAAGTCTTGCCTCCCAAATTCGCTAAGCCGTTACAAAGCAAAGAGAAGTCGATAGCATCTGTGGATTAGGAGGAACCACCATAGTGGTTGCAAGAACATGACTAGATACTTGTCCATTGCTTGGTGACGTGTCTTCTAAGAACCTTCAAAACCAACCTGGAATTAGTACACCCTCGGGAAGATTGGGGGGGAGGCCAAATATACTGCACAAGATAGGGATTTTAGAATTCGAGAGAGTCAAAGGAAGGTTGTAACGATAGGGAGGTTTATACTTTTATTTTCTAAAACAACTTTTGATTTGAAAAATATGTTTTTTTAGAAAAGTATTTTCTTTTAAAATAAAATTTTAGTGATCCTGTAACCTTAGCTTCTGATATCAAATGTAACAACCCATACCAATTAATGTTCCCTAAAGTAGGGTGCCACTTAGAAATATGAAGCGTTACAGATATAAAGATATGAATATACATCATAGAGACTAAGATTCACAAGAAATAAATAATTAAATACAATGTAAAATAATTTAAAAAGAAGTGAAATTACATCTATTCAAAGCCAGTTGTTTCAAAATGGTAAGTTATATGTCTCATGAAGAGAAAGCAAATCTCAGTCATAAAATCAGAGTACAACCAAAAATACCCTTCAATAAGTTACCAGTACAACTGAACCATGGAATAAGATAAATTAGCAATCAGAATACATCTGCTACAAAAGTAAGCCTTTAAGAAATGTCTGCTAGGCAAACCACACTAAGTGCTTCAACTCTGTGAGACTAGAGGGAAGAAAAAGAGAAAGAAAAAAGAGTGGGTTAGACATAAAGTCTGATGAGCAGTATAATGACTAGCACGATTGATAAGTAAAGGAAATCGACAAAGTAGTTGTTCCTGTGTCAGATAAGGTAAACATCTGTGCGCAGGTAGTTGGTGAACATGTAGGAAGGATATACAAGTAAGGTCGATTGTCATCTCATTCAATAGAATTCGATTTTTTTTCACTTCTATAACTACAGAACAAGATATAATTAGGATAATTTTCCTGATACTACATATTGATCAGTTGTTAATAAACCATAGAGTGATACCTTATGCCAATTATGGCTTTTGAGCTTATCAGATCTGCCTCATCAGCAAAAGGACATAGCATTACTACAGGCGCTGCAGTGTCTTATCTTCCTCAATCAGTTCAATGCACACACATTATACCGTCGGAATGCACCAACACCCACCTCCATTTGTACCATCGTACTATCTGGCATAGCATGAGCATACCCTAACCTTCTCTCTTGTGTGAGGCTATTTGTTATAAGAGGTATTCTTCCTGGTATGAACCCCAACAAATAAACTTTACTTGCCTCAAATACCCTTTGATTAAGATTCCCATAGATTTACCATAGAAAGCATGGTCATAGAATAATCATAAAATGCCTAGTTATGAGGCCACCAAAGAACCATAGAACAACAAAAAAAATTCCTATTTATGAGGCTACAATAGAATTGCCTATTTCTAAAACCATTATAAAATCATATAATAACCATAGGATTGCCTATTTACCTAAAAATAACAAAAATGTATATAATTATAAAACTCACCAAAAAATCTTATCTTGTGTCCCCAGTAGAACCCACCTCTAGAATGTAAATATCAAGGAGAATATTTTTACTTTTAAAATCTCAGTTCCCCTAAAATTTAAATCCAGGTTGGCCTGCCTCAAAAATAGAAGATTAGCCTAGGCGGAGAAGAGATTTTTGTTGTGAAGAATGTAGGGGGAGTGGTATGGAGGTCTATTTATGGTTAGGCTGAAGATCCTAGGTCGTCAGATTTATGAACTAAATCTGAGCCAACCATGTCACTGGACCAACTAGAGCTTGCCCCATCAGCTTAGGATTCGAAATAGACCAACCATTAAATGCCATCTCATTAAAATGTGTTGGTGAAATTATCTCCACTTACTAGGTTTCATGCTAGGCATGCTTACGTGCCTAACAAGCGAGTGGCTCGACCCACTTAGATCCTGGGTCGATCAACGGTTCAACCCTCCAAAGCCCGGGTCAACCCATGGGTCCGCCTGAGTGAGTGATGGGTCATCCCGACCTAACATATATATATATATATATTCCTTTTTTTCAAATTTCATTTTGTTCTAACTTACTGTTTTTATGTCTGTTTCTTGCAAATCAAATATGCAACTGGACTAGAAAATCGCAATAGACTGAATGGTACAAGTCCCATTGCCCAATATTTGTAAATTTCGAACATATTATTTAATTTATTAGTCCGTTAATTAACCATCGTATATTAAAAATTAGGGTTTTTACAACATGATTCCATATTGATAGAATCGTGCATGCTTGAACTCACATTAGTACCAGGTCACTCCATCTAGTATTACCATTTATAGTATTACAACGGAGCTTATTATGTCTGTATATGATTCCCCATTATTACTAAGTCCATTCACTAGCATTTGTCAATGTTATTTGTCCACTGCCAAACCTCACTGTAAGTGCCTATGTTGCAAAATATGCTCCCTCGGTCGACTGCTCGACTCTTAATTGGTAAGCAACATTTAACTGATGCCATAATGACATCTTGGAGACCTTTGATTGGGAACTAACATCCCTATAATCACTAAAATGCACATCTAGTCCTAAAGTAGGATCAAGAAACAATTTACATTCATATAGTTTTTACCTCTGTTGGAAACTGGGTTGTCTACAACATAGTGTAGGATAGATCTTAGGCTATTAAGACACTAAAGGGGCGAAGTATATATTTCAAATCTATAAATTAACAAATGAATTTAACAGTTATCGATTCAAATTGCAATCAGAAAGAAATAAGTAATAAAATGAAATGCGGCAAAGTAAATAACACAAGGATTTTTATACTAGTTCGGATCAACCAATCCTACATCCAATCATGCACTTCACTATGTAGAATTTCACTATAATCACTTGCTTTCCATGAGTGGAAAGGACGCCTTTACAATATTGATTTCAGAGGAATAAGATATACCATCTCCTTATCAAAAGCAACAAACTATAGCAAGTAGTCGTATCTTCAATACAGATTTCTTGCAGACTCGATACAATGATCCTACAGACCTCTAGTAGCAACAGTCTTTAAATTATTTAAGAAAATAGGATGAAATTAGAGAGAGAATGATGTGAATTCAAGTACAACTCTCTGGTATTGTGTGGTTTGCGAATCCTTAAAGAATTGGAGTGAAAGAGTGTGGATTTGCAAAGATATTTAGAAAATATTCAGTGGATTTGTATTGCAAATGTATGAAGAAGGAGTAAGAGAAAATGAGATTTTTTTTTCAAAAGCCATTATATAATGGTTGAAGAGATGTGTCTTTTGGTGAAGGCATGGAGGGAAATGTCTATTCATTTGAAATTTGAAAAATCTAGAAACGACCAATATGTCGACGTGTGGGGTACCCCATGTAGGCATGGGTGTTGCCAATAAGAACAATAACACTAATAAGTGTTGCAAATTTCATCTATTCAAATTTCCTTATATTTGTGAATTTTGGTGATTTGGTTAAGGTTAGTAGTTGATGAGCTTCAAGTATAACTGCCATGGGATCTTTAACAAGATACTCTAAGGTTCAACTAACTCCTCATTACTTCAAACACCTCTGTCCTTCAACATTTTTTTATTGCACTCTAGTTTATCTCTATAAATGACTCCATAATATATCTGATGTAGCTGCACAACTCAAAGATATGTTAATAGTAATGTTTATATGGTTCTTGTCATTAAAATCAACATCTAGGGTATTAACAATCTCTCCCTTTTTGGCAATGACAACCGTAAAAATATTAAGAGATAAAATATAATAATTTTATATTTGACTCCCTTAGCTCTATGTACTCCCTCTATCATATTGTCTAGTATATTTGTACCTTTTTACCCCTTTGCATCAACAAAAAGAGCAAAAGGAGTTGTTTAACTTACTGTTAGATAACATGCATAGTTTGTATACTGAGATAAATGCATATAAATAAGACGCAAGATGGAAAACCGAATAAATCCAAATCACGAAATAAACATTATTAAATAATTAGACGACTTTAAGAGTTATTGATTTTTCCGGTTCCAATAACAAATCCTTTTCATATACATTCAAGGTCAGTAGATTTTCTTGTCATATGCTTTGAGTATATGCTATTTGGTACCTGAAAAATTATAAAATATGCTCACCGGTACTCTTTTTATTTTGGGGTGCATGGGGTTAAGTTTTAGGATGCCTAACCCATGAAGAGTTTGGATACCCTTTCAAAATATAATCATTAAACGAATGAACCTTACTAATAAAACTATCAATATATTTTTCTTTTTCAATATTGTCCAATCTTTTAGGTGTCCAAAAATTAATGAACCTATTTGGAGGATTTAACTTCAATTTTCTAGGTTTTGGTTTGATCTTGGTAGCCTTAACAAACTTTGTACTTTGAGTACTATTTTTCTTTGAATTAACCTTAGGGGTGTATCCAAGTTCTTGTTTACTCTTAGAGTGTTTAGATGCAAATAATAATTTTTCTAGATTATCCTTCCATTTGTGAAAATTTATCAATATAAGTTTTCATTTTGTCAAGATCCTTAATACGGTTAAGAACAACATTGTCCATAGATGTTATTTTATCATGTATATTAGCGATCTATGACTTCATTGAAAGATTTTTTTTGATATTAAGGATCATTTTCGCTTTTTAGTTTTTCAAAACTTCCAAATGTTAAATCCTTTCTATTTTCATGACCATTAAATCTTTCAATTTCATCTTCTAGACATTGTTTTTATTTACTCAACTTTAATTAAACATTTTTAATCTATCTATTTCTGCCAAATTATTGTTGAGCTCTTTTCTTAGTATTTTATATCCCTGATGCATATCATTCAAAACATTAGTAATTTATTTAATAAAATTCCATACCTGGTGATCTACTGCCATGAAGCACATGTTGGCATTTTCTGTTTCTAAATCACTATCACTTAATGATGTATCTCAATCTTCCTGTGTTGCATTGAATGCCAATTTCCTCTCCTTATTGAAAGTATTTGAAAAGTACTTTGGTTTCTTCAAGTTGGGACGTTGGCTTTATCACATTTGAAACATTCAACAACATTTCCATTTCTGGAATTATTGTTTTTTTTTTCAAAGTTTGTTCGTTATCAATACTTCAAAAATTTCTTGATCTTCTTAGTAATAAACTTCATATCATCAACAACAACATCATCATCTGGCTCATCATTGTCAATCATAGCATTAAGTTCTAATGATTTCTTCTCATTTCCCTGATTCTCTTTTCTAACTTGCAACTTTACTTCATAGTACTAATATCATTGGCTTCTTCTATTGCTACAGACTTCTGATCCCATTCACTAGGAAGTAAATTCAAGATCTTTCTGACTTGGTCTTCTTTCATAATTTTATTTTCTACTGATTTTAAGGCATTCACTATATTTTGAAATCTAGAATACATATCAGAAATAGAATCATTTGGTTTCATTTGAAAGAGTTGAAACTAGTGAGTTAGCAGATATATCTTTATCTATTTTACTTTATGAGTGCCTTCATGTGTGAATTGCAGTGTTCTCTAAACTTCATATGAAGACTTATAAATAGACACTCGATTGAATTCATTTCTATTTGAGGACCAAAATAAAATGTTCATAGCCTTAGAATTATTACATTGTATTTTAGTCAAATGACCATTTTGAATAATCAGTTTGAGGCTTTGTGCATTCCATTTGGGTAATGTTCCGAGTATATAAACCATCAGACTGCAAATAAAATTTCATCATACAACTCCAATAAGCATAATTGCTGCCATCAAATAGAGGGGGTCTAGTGGTAAATTTCCCTTCTATAATAGTGTTATAAAATGTATTACTAGTGTCATTAACATTTATACTTTTCAAAAACAAGTTATGAATTTTTGAAACCCAGTGCTTTGATACCAATTGTTCGAAACTGGGGGGGGTCTATAACACAGTGTTGGACGGATCTCAAGGCTATTCAGACACTAGAGGGGATAAATGTATATTTCAAATTTATAAACTAACTTAAGAATTTAAAACTATGTCTACTTAAATTTTAAACAAAAAGAAATAAGTAACAAAATGAAATGCAGTAAAGTAAATGACACTAGGATTTATTTACTAGTTCGGATTAACCAATCCTACATCCAGTCTTGTACTTCACCATGCAAAATATCACTATAATAGCTTTCTTTCCACAGCTAGCAAGAACACCTTTATCGTTTTGATTTTATGGGCCACAAGATACACCCTCTCCTTATCAACAACAACAAACATAGCAAGTAGACATATCTTCAATATAAATTCTTGCAGATTCAGTACAATGATCCTGTAGACCTCCAATAGCAATATATCATTGAATTCTTTTAGGAAATAAAATGAAATCAGAAAGAGAATGATGTGAATTCAAGTGCAAGTCTATGATATTGTGAGGGTTGCAAATCCTTGAAGAATTGGAGTGAAACTGGATTTGCAAAGATAGTTAGAAAATATTCAATGGATTTGTATTGCAAATGTACGGAGAAGGAGTTGGAGAAAATGAGAAAATTGATTGTAAAATTCGTTTTTAGAAGTCTTTATATAGTGGTTAAAGAGATGTGTCTTTTGGTAAAGGGATGGAGGGAAATGTATCTTCATTTAAAATTTGAAAATATGGAAAATTGCTAGTATGTCGACATGTGGGGTACCCCATGTCAACATGGGTGCTGCAAAATGAGAACAATAACAGCAATAAGTGCTGCAAATTTTAGCTATTCAAATTTCCTTATATTTGTGGATTTTTGTGATTTGGTTGAGGTCAATGGTTGATGAGCTTCATGTATAATTGACATGGGGATCTTTAACAAGATATACTAGGTTCAACCAACTCCTCATCACTTCAATCACCTATGTCCTTTTGTATTCTTCTATTGCACTCTTGTTTATCTCTATAGATGACTCCATAATATACCTGGTGTAACTGCATAACTCATAGACATGTTAATAGTAATGTTTACATAGTCGTTGTCATCGAAATAAATACCTAGGGTATTAACAATCTCAAATTATATAATTTTAGCTATAAACTTAGGAATTAAGCCAAGGTTTAGATTTTTTCTTTTTCCACTTGTTTACCCGTCGATTGTTAACCCGAACCCAATTGCAGCTACCGGGGATTTGGTTGACTATTGTAGGCTAAATTTAGTGTTATAATGATTTTTAATGTTAATTGATGATTTCTATGTATGTCATAGCTAACCCTAAGCACTAATTAGACTAGTTCATATTTTAAAATTATAATTTCTTTGCAATGTAGGGTTTAAAGTTTAAATAGAAAAAAGGGATTTGTTGGCTCAATCAGGTTAAACAATTTATAGTTGCAATTTTAACCTTGAGTACAAATTTAAATTCAGGGTTTATAGTTTCCAATAAGGTGTTTAGACTTTAGATTAGTAAGAATAGCTTAAACCTTATTACATTAATTATATAATCAAATTTGTCCTAACTTACTTTAGACCTAAGCCTTTTCTACTTCATTTGTTATTCGTCTGATTTTACAAATCCATAGGCAACTGCCTTGGCGCCTATGTCGGCTGTTACTGGTTAAACGTCGTGCCCGAGAAAAAAATCGACTCTCGAATTTTCAACAATAGTACATCATCCCATATTACTCGTCAAAAATCCAAGTATCGAACCCCAGATTGTTAATGGAAAGAAGTTAGAGGATGAGAAGCAGAAAAGAAAGAAATTTAGAATAGAAGAAGAACACATCAGAATATCACAGCGGAACGAATAAATATAATATAACAAATCTCTTTGTAAAAGAACTGATTATATACATACCATTTATCAGAATACAACATACATCAATCACATCGGAAAATAACTGTATATAACTACCGGTGATGCCTCCTGCTTCCAGCTCCTGAATCTCCAAGCGAAGCCTAACCTGTAAATATACTCGGTCTGACGCGAGCACATTTGAACTAAAGCAAAATTCACCCGGATCAGTCTGGAATACTTTCAGTGATAAATTCACAACACAAACAACTTGTTTAACTGTGAAAAAATCCTTTCGAAAGAAAGAGATAATAGTAAGACCAGCCCACACATAAATACGAACGGGTTTTACCTTACTATAACCCAAAACATTTTTGAAATCAATATCCTTTTTGATATTATAATAATGTCTATCAAACCACAAATAAATAATAATCTAGCAGAACGCTTGCATCTCACGCTCTACATATATAGTATACAATCAAAACCGTAGGCTCTTATTAGAGAATGAATTTCCTGGCAAGGTATGAGACCACCTTCCGACAATGTACCTCTGGAGATGAATACATTGGGGTTCAACAAGAACGTCTTGCAACCTGGCTCACACATGACCGACCCCTCATTTCGCTTGAGAGTACCGAATATATCATTACCACGATTTGGGGGCCAGTCAACCGAACCGATAGCATACATGTATAAAAAGGAACAACCGAAGCCATTTGATTTCTCCAGATCAGGTAATGATATACCCTTTTAATGGGTGCGACCCACATAGCCATGCTGCCTACCCGATTTTGTGCCATTCCCGGTTGATGAGGCTTGAGGTTATGTTAAGTACATCTTCATAATCAACACATCTTTGAATGCCGCATCGTCAGATCTGTCAAATCACTAATTGAAGTCTACAAATATACTCCGGGTGTTAAGCAAGAGAATTTCTCCGCCACCAAACTTGGTATATTTGTAAAAATCAACGTACATGATTCTTAATAAAATACTCTGCCAGACATCCGTCCATTCAAGTCATCCAGGAACAAGATGAACCAAAGGCACTCTCCTACAGCATCCTAGGTATCACCCCAAGGATCAGTAACGAGATGTCCTTGTAATCAGATGATTCCAATCACGATAGAATCACAAGTAGGAATATCTTCGGGAGCGATCCTTAGAAATCCAACGAGTAGTTCTTCCGCTCATGAAGATCCACGGTCTTCAATGCTCCGTCTCGACCATCTTCTGATTTTTCACGTTACGTATTTGCTGTCGGAATGGTTTTCGAATATAAATTCGATCCCGGTCTTTCCATACCAACAACCGATAAAAGGCCAGATTTTAATAGTCGGTTATTTAATTATCAAATCATAACTATGTATCTAGGTGGATTGGCAGATTAGTCCTTATTTAATATATTTCCTTAAATCATTTCATCGATTTCTTATAATTGATTCCGTAAATTTTAGCTTATCGAAACTTTCTGGTTTCGTTACTTTGAAAACATTTCTTAACGTTCTTTTATTCAACTTCTCTTTTTATTTCCTTTGTCTGGAAATATTTCCATATTCATAACCAACATCTTTTATTTTCATCTATCGTGGAAAGGCCGTTTATATATTCTCAAACATTCTTTTTATACTCCTTTATATTGGAAAATATTGCTATAGCTTTGTAAACATACTTTCCTTTTCAATTACCATTTGGCCATATCGTTATATTTCTACTTTACTCAAACGACATATGATTAATTACCAAAATCTCTCTCTTATTTCGATTAAACTATTTCACTTAATTCAGCCCTTAGGTGTACGCTTATTTTTAAAATCAGTAGTTTGGTTAAAATCCCTTTTTTTACAACTTTGTTTATATGATTTGAATTAAATTCAAATCCTTTCCATGCTAATCTATTTCATAATGTAATTCCCTTTTTGAAAAGAATTCCAATCGTAATGTACTCGATTTAGTTATAATTAAATACAAGCAGTTATCTTTTCGATTAACCAAAATTAGCATAGTTAATTCCTTTTAAAATGTTATTTAAATAATGATAAATTATATTAATCGCAAATACTCGGTAATCACTACTCCATCCATTACAAACTAATATTATCTCTCGATAATAGCGAAGCCGTCCAAGTTGGGGTATTCTAATTACCTCTCAGACCTTGATCGACAGCATTCTTATCTCAAGATAAATAAAAGCTTGTAATTTAAAACCAAAATTTAAACTATCTCCATAATCCAATATATTATCCCCATATCCCTTTATCTTTGTTTTATAAACCATTTCCCTTTATTTGAAAACCCAGTTTTCATGTTAATACCTTTTTCCTCATAGAGAAACTCTCCAGTCTTATCCACCATTCGAATTCAATATGATTTTTATAACCCAGATCTTACATTGGTAATGTAATGGCGCGATTTTCCATACCTGGGAAACCGTGTCATTATTGATAGAATTTAGAAGATGAGATAGAAAAGGTAGAACTTATAGAATAGAAGAGTAAGAAGTTATCAGAATCTCACAGCGGAATTTCACAAAATACTTATATATTACATCACAAAGCCCGATACATCAGAGTACATAATATATTACATCATCATGGTTCATACAATACCATATTACAATACCATTGGTAATTAAACTGATAATTAAAACATATACGCTACTGGGTCTTGAACTGGTTCAGCATCATGTTCCACTTGCCTTGCCTGAACCTACTTGTCTACTCATAATAAATATTATGAGTACCCAAGAGTTTAAGAAACACAAAAATAAACTCTGGGTCAGTCAGGGGACTGGTGTGAGGAAATATGGTTAGACAGTAAAAACAGGGTATAGGTGTCAAGGTGTTTATATTGATCCATGTTATTACTTTTAACATAAAAATCATTAGATCCATCCATGTCTAATATCTGGAAATGATCTAATCTCTTTTATATCAAAACATTTGATATTCTAATAGTTTGTAACAGGTAATTAAAAACCTAGTGAAACGCTTGCATCTCACGTTCACATATATAGTATACAAATTTAAAGTCGCAGAACGCGTATTTGAGTTTGGATTCCAACATACAGGGTATGGGAGCACCCACCGATCAGTGTACTCTAGAGAGGGTACACTGGGGTTCAACAAGAACGTCTTGTAACCCGGCCACACATGACCGTCCACTCATTTAGCTTGAGTGTAACGAATATATTATCACTCCTACGGTTGAGCTCGATTTACCGTTTCCGAATGCAACAGCAGCGAAAATGATTTAAGAAGTAAATAAGGAAATCCTCTAGATGGTGATAATATACCCTGCTTGGGTATGACCCAACTAGCCATGCTGCCTAGCCCAACTTTTGTTACTTCCGGGTTGTGAAGTTTGAGGCTACGTTGTTCTTCTGACAGGTTTTCTCTTTCCATTCTTTTAATGCCACATCGTCCTATCTGTCAGAAAATACTCATTCGATTACCCAAATATATTACGGGTAATGAAGCAAAGAGAAACGAATTTCCCTGCCACCAACATAATATACTTACGTAAATTCGATGTGCAAGATCTGACTGATATACGTTGTCAGACACTCGTCCATTCGGGTTTGTTCTGGGTTTGAACAGACCAAAAATATCATTCTATATAACGCTTGCATCTCGTTGTCTTTAGCACATTGATATGCGTCGTATACTTCGAATCGAAGTGGAATTTGTTTATTCCGGACTCTTCGAACGATGTACGAAATATTTTACAGTCGATAAATGTTTATCGGTGAAATCAGGAGTATCACTTCATTTCAGAGAGAATATATATTTTCCAAACAGTGTTGGTTTATTTGGTTTGCATTAGCATCATTAGTTTATCTGTTACATACATCAGTTGAGGTATATATGGTTTTTGACGGTGTTTGTTCATCCTTTGGAAATTTCCCGTGCTCCACACACGGTGTATTTTCCCTTTGATTAAATGATGTTTGAACTTATTTTCCTTTTGTTCTTATCCTTTAACGATTATTTATTATATAAATAATTCAAATAATTTATTTTAAATTATTTATTTTCGTCTAATTTACATTTCAACTTGGTTGATCTTTCACGGTCGAACTTGTCGGTTCAAAACTCGGTTTCTACTTCTCACTTGTCATCGGCTTAATAAAAACATTTATTTATTTATTTATATTTTAAATTTTAAATTTATTTAAATTTAAAATCTCGTATTCTACTGAACGAAGAACACCGGACTTTGGCACTGCCAGAGTACCGGGTTTGGCAAGTGCCAGAACTGGACTCTGGCAGTGCCAAGGTACCAGAACTTGGCACTACCAAAGTGCCAGGGTTTGAAAACACTTAGGATTTGTTGAGAAAACCTTAGCCGCTCATGGTATTTTTGAAAGTTCCACTTGGTACTTTAACCAAGTGCCAAAGTACCAGTACCAGGATCTCTGGCACTCATGAAAATCCCTCCGATTTAGCCCCAACCACCGTGATTTTGCGCAAAAATTAAAGTACCACCTGCCTGGTACTTTTGCCAAGTACCACATTTCCTCCTTCCTCGTATCAGTGCACAGTGTGCACGTGCACACACAAACCGGCCTTCGTCCATCCACGTCGAACCCCCAGACATGACGGCCACCCCTCCAGGACTTCGTCGGAGCCACCAGTCACCATGTTCGTCGATGCTACAGTGATTTTCTTGTTTGAGCTGTCCATGTTCAGAAACCACCATCGGAGAATCTCCTCCGTACTCCAACCTCAGACCACCTTACACGGCCCCCTTCCGTCCACGCCACCTTGCCATCCCGACGCCACCTTTCCCCCAGGTCCGACCCCCCCAGAGTTCGCCGTCGACGAGAAAACCCGACGCAACCAAATGAACCCATTAACACAGAAAAACCCTATTTTTGATTCAAATCCAAAATCCACACATTATAAAAATCCTTTCGTATTTTTCCCGAAGTCCTTGGTCCCCGATGGTGCTTCACCCCTAACCGCCTGGCCCCTCGTCCCCCTGATGATCGGAATTTGATCGAAATCCCAAATCCGTTCATGTTCCTAATTCTTGAAATGTACCAATTTAAAAATCTTGATTTTCACTTTAGAAATCATCATTTGCATTCGAGATTAAATTCATAACATCAAAACAGGATTTTTTTTCATTTGAATTTATAATTTGATTTTCACTTTACAGAGAACACTCCTGTATTTCTGTTTTGAACTAATATATTTCAAAATGGTATTTCTTTGATCCGAGATATGTTTGTATGATGTTTATATACTAGATTTACATACTTTCATCAACAAAAGGTGGATCATCGTAGTTTAGCTAGCAAATGAACAAGTTCTGTGTTTTTAACAGAACATGTGCAGAATTTTAACAGAAGTCTTCTAACATCAATCAATCTACATATACACACATTCAAGGGTGTATCCTATCTAGCAGATCAGTATATAGATGAAATCAGTTTTGATTTAACACTATGATCTCTGGTTGTCAGTAACCATCAGGGATCAAAGAACATGGCAATTTTTACTTATCAAAGGAAACTGTTTTACTGTAAGTTTAAAACAAGAAATTCAGAATTGTTTTCACTCACCAAAAATGCTTTCCAATGAACCAGAGAAATGCTTCAGATCTGAGATGAAAACTGAGTTTGTTTGTGATGAAAATGTGAAGGGATAGAGTGGTATATATAGGCAAACTCATGCATTAGAATATGATTTCCTGCCCATGCTCTCAATAGTAAATTTTGTTTAGCCTTAACCCTTTTTCTAGCTTCCTACGGCCCTAAATTTGAGGAGCACATGCAATTGAAGAATTTGTCTCATTAAGGTTCCTATCCGATGACATGCTCCTATGTAGTGTTTCTAGAAGCTTGAACCATGCTTGCATTTAATGCCATGATCCTCTTATGGATTTTTAACCTCTGAACAAATGCTTTTATCTTGTCTTACTTGGCCGAGATATTTCTTTGCCACTATCAAAATGCACATGCTACTCTTCTTAGGATTTTAGGTGATGGTTTTATAAAATCATGGTTACTATTCAAGTATGATTCATTTAATGCTTTGTCTTCTTGGAATTTGTTTTTGTCTTGCTAGGAAACTTCTCTTTTGTCTTTTGTTTTTGATATTTGTTATGGTCAAACAAATGTTTGTTTATATACCATATGCTTCATACTTTAGCCGATTTGTTTTCATGTTGTAGATGAACATATTGTGGTGTTTTTATCCATAGGTCCCTATATTTTCAAATGGAAGAAATGCTCCTTTTATTTTTGTTTAAGTTCTTAGTCCTTTGTTCTTGAAAACTTCTTGCTTCATCAAAATGACATTCCAAAGTATCATTTATTATATAAATTTATTCCCTTAGGAATTTCTATTTTATATCATATACTTGTTTTGAATTCCAAGATAATTCAAGTATATTCAAATCTAAGATTATTCAAGTATATATGTTTATTAAAATATTTCTCATATATATATATATACATATGCCTATACTTATATATATATATATATATATATATATATTTGTTTTCAAAAATCTCCTTTAGCTTTGTTTTTAACTAATTAACTCATTTTAATTACTCATCAAAATGAGTTACAAATGGTCGAAAAAGTCGGGACATTACAGGTAATTTCGTTCTAATCTCTTTACTTACGTTATTCAACTATCCAATATCCTTTTCACTAATCCATTCAACCATCCCATTTATAATTGCCTCCATTTTAACTTGTTAAAATCTTGTCGAATCTCCTCAATTACTTATAAAACACTTTTACCAATTTCATCTATAAGCTCGAATTAAAATCCTTTTATAAAACTCTTACTACACTTACATCAAAACTTAATGTTAACTAATCACCTCTTAATTGAATTCCAATTAAGATCATCGTTTTTATCTCCTTAGGCCAAGAGTCCTTTATAAACTTATATTTATAAAATTCTGGGATTTGTAACAAAATCCCCTTTACAGCCTTTACTTAATTTGAATCTTATCATTTGATTTTCCTTTTTGAAAGGAATGCCAATAATTGAAACAATAGTTTTAATTATTACTATAAAAATTAACTTCATTATTAACCAAATAAAAACAGTCTATTCCAATAATTAATTATTCATTAAATAACTTCACTATTAATTAAAGGTAAGATAATTAAATGATTTTACAAAGGTTATTCAATAATAATTTACTTTAAAAAAATAAACAATTCAATAATCACTTACAGTTTTAGTTAATCGGTGATTAACTAACTTCTACAATATTTGTTAAGTTAACGAATATTTTGAAAGGTCATTGGTTGGATTAATTTAAATCAAATTAACCCAATCGTTAATTTCAAATCAAACGGTTGGGTTTTGCCAACCATACATAACAGTTGACTGTTAACTGATTTCCGTTATCCTTCGCTTCTTAAATTAATTAAATAATTTAATAAATTTAAAACATTAGTTAATTGTTTTATAAAAACAATTATTCCATTTCACTAATTTGTATGTTAGCTTCGACTGCGGTTCATAAATCTCATTAAGGACATTAAATTCTTATAGTAAACTATTAAACAATTTCTTTTAAAAACATGATTATACACGTATAAACAAATTTATAAACTTCTTATTTATTTTAAATAAAATAAACCCAATACTTTAATTCAGTTATAAAATAGATCTTATAACTTAAAACTGCGACAGTTCGCCTGACGGCAGAACGACATTTTAAAATAATAGATTCAGGCCCCCACTGCCAACTACTGTCGATTGGTTAAAATCACAACATGGATCATATCCATTCAACCATCAACATTCAACAGGATTCAGTGTCAATTTGGGGTTAAAACAGTTCATGTGTAAATAGTATAAAAATCAACAACACACATGATATTTGAGGAATCCGGTCGGATCCCTCCAACTTGTTCTTCCCTGCAACACAGATTGTTATATATTTCATAATAGCATATAAATTTAAATAAATAAATTAACGACTATAATATGATTAACAACAACCATCAACTCAACCATAAGCAACCAAAGCAGCCAATCAATCAATACATATTGTTATTGGTATTATATGGATTTATCACACCATAGCAGTCCATAAAAGTGTGAGAATTAACTCACTAGTAAATACGGTTGATGGTTGATGCGTTTGTTTCATATAATTTTAAACGGACATTTAAAATCAGATGAAATTCCACCTGTCTCCGTTTTCGACCAAACCAATTTATACGCGTAGTGCTCGTCGCCACGATCCCAATGAATCCAGTTTCGCTGAAATCCGTTAATGTATGCAAGAGTTATGCTAATTTAAAGTTTATATAATTTAAATGACTAATTAAATATTTTAATTATAAATTAATTAAATTTGATTACCTACTAATTATCATGCCACGTCAGCAATTATAACGCATCTACCTCAAATCGTTTCCTCATCCCCGATGTCTTTTTCAAAAACAAAGCTCGACTGGCTTCCTTCCGTTCTCGTGCCTGACGCCGCCTCTAGGGATCACCGGACCCCACGCCATCGATGCTGTCAAAACCGCCGCTCCGAGCCCTGCCATCGCCCGCCGGTCCCACTCCCTCAGGTGCCTCCGATCAGCGAAAAACCTCCCACGATTGAAACTGCTTTCGACCCAAAATCCAGCGCCGTCCGACCACTACAGGTGCCGCCACCACCCCAGTTCGACAGATCTCACATCCCTCTCCGACTTTGCTTCAACACCCATCACCAGACAAAGCTCAATGGCGCCAGAAAAATCCAAAGACCGTTAGCAGATTTCAAAAAAACACCCCAAATCGTCAACTCCGTTCATCTCCTTCCCACTCAGACCAGTGCCAAATTAAACCCTGAACTCTCCTCTTTAATTCCCCCCCAGGTATAAGCGTCTAAAATTGATTCAATCACCCCAATTTCAGAAAAGAATGAAGGAAGTTTTCCTGGGTTTTTGGCTGATTCTGACCACCAGAGTTGTCCGTTCACCCCCAATTTTTTTTAGCATATAGATCTCAACCAGATCTACAACTTTGCTTCAGGTTCCATTGGAAATTCCTGACGGATTGTGAGAAATAAATTATTTTGTGTACAGGGTTTTTTTTTGCAAATTTGTGAATGGTGGAAAAGTTTTGGATGGGAAGGCTGATGATTTTGGCTGAATAGAGGTGTATTTATAAATGAAATAATATCATTTTAAGTTGATGTGACATGTGATGACGACTAACGATATTTATTTCATGTCTATCACAATTTCAAACACAGTTTATTCGCTCTTGCGCTCACATACAAACTCTGTTCACAACGGAAATGGACGTCATAATATAATTTGACGTTACGGTCCCAATGAAACTTGTTTCATAGAATTCGGTGTCCGTTTGCTCAAACAACGCTCGTTTAACTCCAAATGGTCGTTTTTATTTGCATTTAATTTTGCCACGCTCACAGAATAACTCCGATTTGCGTGCAACTTGCAAATCTAACAATAATTTTCCATTGCGGTCCCAACAAAATTTGTTTCGTCGAAAACGTAGGTCGTTTGAATAAAGTCCCTTTTAAAAGCTCCAATTTGAATTAAAATAAATAAATTTTAAAATACTTCAATATAATAAAAATAAAATATTACAATTGGTCATACCGACCAGAATTTGACATAGATTCAAAATAAAATAACTCGGGTTGAAATCCCAGTCAGTTCGATATTTAAAATATTTAAAACCCCTTAAATTTATAAAATAAATCGATATAATATATAAAGGAAATCCATAGCGACTATTTCAAAATTTGATTTGGACATAAAACAAAATCTACGCTATGAAAACTCGATTATTCTGTTCCATTAGAAAAATATCGTCAAATAGATTCTAGCATTTCTTGTTTCGAGAAAATCCGGCTTATATTAGGCCATGTACAGCCAATTAAAGTTCAAACCGCCATATTGCGAACTGCCGCGTCGCTGCAGCTCGATTTATAATTAAATTATAAACTATTCGCTCAACCATCTTTAAATAAACGAAATCGTCAATATAATTCAATATAAACCAATATTGAACCATTTTAAACTGCCCATTCACAATATATTATCAACACAACATTTTTCGACTGTTTTGAAAAATTAAATATTATTTTATTATCAATTTAAATAATATATTCAAAATAAAATCGTTAAATTCAGTTATTTAAATCAAATTAATATTTTAAATAATAAAATAAATTAATTATTTACCCAGAAAAATACGGGTCGTTGCATGTCGATTCTCTAAAGTCGGCCGACCCAAGTGTTAATTTTGTAATTTTATTTTTGATTTTTTATTCTATTTTTATTTTATTCCAACTCTCATACCTTCTTTGTACTAACTCCGAACTTGAAATGCTATATGTGAAAATCATCTAAAACTCACTATAAACACAATGATGCGGGCTTGTAATCAGGTTCTAATGTTTATAGAATGATATTTAGCCCTTGATTTTCTTAAATTTATCATTTTAAATAAATTTCTATGATATTTGGAGTTTTAGGATATTTTTGAGGTGTTACATTTTCCATCTTAAAAGGGTTTCGTTACTGAAATATCAATTAACTGAATAACACATAAAAATAGTAACCAATAACTACATTTATTTGCTCATCCATTATTCATAGGGAATCATTGTTTTACGAAAATTCTAATGTAATATGCGTAAGTGTATATGCAATGTGAAATGTGGATGAATCTATACTTATAGAAAAGAGTGTGCAGTCTATTAATTCAATCAACCTTTTGTCTTGCTCATGTCATGCATCCAAATATATGCAATATCCTAAGTATACTTGCAATTCTGCATGTATGACAATAATTCAACTCATATGAATAATATCAAATAACACAAATAGAAAACAAGAATCCATATGCATAATATCCAATAAGATAATCAAACCTAACTTGAATGTGAGAACCACTTGGAGGATATATTGTCCTAGGTATAGAAATGAACCAATTCAAATAATATATGCATCAGCACCTATCACTCATAACATATATTAATGACATATTCACAACAATTTCTACCATCAGATGGCCTTTACCTATGCTACGATCTACTTATAGTAATAATCTATACCATTCTAATGAAATGGGAGCATGCAAGAAAAAAGTTCTGAAGGGTAACCTAGCACTTCTCCTAAGCCTCCTATGTACTCTAAATTGGATCGTCTCCCTGTTAGACTCCAACAAGTTTAATTATTTTTATTACAGAATCGATTTTCCCTTGCCCAACAGTTTGAGTAGGTGTACAACAACCAAAGGGCTCTCTTATTATTTTTAACTTTTCGTAACTAACACTACTCGACCTTAGTAATTGCACCACACAAAACACTTCTACCTGATAACGATTCACTATAACTTGGTTGTATTCGAACTTGTAGTGGAACTTTCAGCTTATTCGCTTCCCAATTATGGACTCAACTCTACATACTATGGTATATGGATTTAGCTTAATGAACTATATGTTTGTGGACTCCCTTATGGACTGTATGTATATTCATCTCCACTTCTATATGTACGTGGACTTAGCTTTTTGGATGTGGATTCAACTCTGTAGACTACATGCACGTGGACTCAACTTCATCGACTATATGTTTTTGGATGGACAACCCTCAATAATCCTTGCCACCAACTCAAATGGTAACTTATGCCTCACTAATTAACTTGAGCATATATATTCCCCTGCTAGTTATATCTTTATGAAATCCCTAATGCATAGCATAATGTCTGAATGTATCCCATTATTACTCAACTGCCTCAACTTCTAGGTACCAAATAGGACATTTAAATGTGGAAGTTGTCTCCTTCTATGTTACTTCCTACTTAGCTATTCCCTATATCTCCATTTCACTTAGTGTACTCAACTTAGTGATTTTTTAATTATTGAAAATAGCAAACCTAGTTTCCAAATTTGATTAAACTTAAGTAATCTTGTTTTACCTTTGAATTATTATTTTCTTCAAAAATCATGGTACATTGAATTACGCTTATATTCTATTGGGATTCTATACATGAAAGTTAGGTATATCTTTTCCTTCAATCTTAACAATAAAAGTCCTAACATTAATTGAGGTTATAAATTTGAATCGTTCTAGCACTAATGAAAACCACCTAAGTGGTACTTGATTCATGTTCAATTGTTATGCATACAATTCTAAGTTAGCATTCCATGACTTTCTATAAGTGAAAAATATTATTCAGTTTGAGGGATGATTGAAAAGAATTCTTTTTTCATTCTTCCAAATATTTTCAAAAAAAATTCTAGTCTTATTTGTATGAAAATTGCCTTCGTATTCTCTATGAGTGCAAATAATTACGTATTTTTCTTGATAGAAATCTAAATTCTTGAGTTAATCATTCACTAAAAAATCTTGACTACAACATTGCCCTGGATACCTTTCCTAGTTTGTACTTCAAATTTTCTACTCCTTATGTCGTCATATAAATGAGATCTTTTCACAAACGTAACTGCTTATCACTTTATTTAATTATTTTATGATTAAGATAAGTCAATGTGGAATGGTTCCTTACTATTTAATCTAATTGACTAATGATCATACTTAGGAATTTCAATATTTTAATGCTTTGGAACTTCATCTTTTCTCAAATGGAAATGTAAACAGTGTAACATTTATAAGTTATCGAAGAGAGGACACTTCTTTAGAATTACATGGAATCACCTTTCCTATAAATATTTACATGGATTTTTCTTCAATTTAGTCCGTTTTTACATTTTATTTCAAAATGAACTGGCGCAATCTCAATTTGTGACGGTGCACGTGTACATTGGCACAATCCCAGATTGCACTAGTTCAATTAAATTTAAAAAAAGCATGAAGCTCCAGGGTGCAATCCTGGATTCCGCTAATGGGGTGCAATCCCAGATTGAGCCCTGGAGCTTTATATAGAACGCTCCACTCCTTTTCATTCTCAATCTTCACTCTCAAAACAAAAAATCCAATACACGAAACACCTAAAAAACCCAATCCGAGCTTAAATCATCAAGTTTCAACTTTCAATTAAAAAATGGCAAGCTCTTCTACACATGAACAAACTGCAGGTATTAATTCCTATCATTTTACCTAATTTGTTCAAAAAATAGGTTTTTGGTTAATTTTTGGGGATTATGTAGATGAGTGTTTTGTTGCTAGTTATTGTTGATTTGTAGTTGTTTAATCTTTATAGTAGTTGATTACATGAGAGTTTTGTTATGTTGGGAACATAAATCATTGGTTTTGGCTAATTTTTGTTGTGGTTGAAAACATCAGTTAACGATATGTAATGTGTGATCGAAAATGTCATTTTTGGTTTGTAACTGAGGTTGAATATGAGTATGTAATTTTCATTCACTATTTTTAGGTTTGGAAATGTCATTTTGGGTTTGGAATCATTTTTTGGTGTTGTTTAACATATATTCGAACAATGTTGATTTATGTAGATTAATATATATGGTTCGAATTGAATTATAAAATGAAATAATTTATTGTGTAGAATTGATGATTGCTAGTTGTGTATTTGTCTTGAAAATACATAATGTTGAATTTGTTGTTGTTGAATATTTGTAGAGTGTGCGGAGATGTTACCTAGACCTATAGACGGGAGTGTCTTATATATGTAGCCACATCATCGGTCGAGCAACGTGGATTTGATGGAGGTAATAAAATTTCTATTTTGAATACAAATAAGAATATATATATATATGTATGTATAAGCCATAGCTGAAAATCATTTTTGTTATTTTGTGGCATAGCAAAACTCTTGTTACTACCATTGATCACTCATCTTCCTTAAAATTGGTCATTTCTACTCATCGAGGTGTGCTAGCACTAGTAGAATAAGATGGCTTTCAATTACTACATCTAATCGAGTATATATAGCTAGACCATCATCTTATCACTCCTTTACTTCGATATAGGCCAGAGACATCGTCACTTCACCTTATATGCAGTGGAATGACCATTACACTGGCCGATGTGGCAATGTTGCTAGGCATACCCAACAATGGACATCCATTAAAAAATCTCGAACCCGCTGATTACGCAGAGATGGACTGTTAGGTTTATCTCCTCTTGGTGATTAGTGGTGGGAGAACGAGATGATAATAACCAAGTGGTATAGGGTGTAACTAATAGGGGACGTTCCTAAAGATGTTTCTCAGTTGTAGATAGAGCAATGTGCCCGTGCTACTATATTGCACATTATCACGTCATATTGCACATTATCACATCTCATTTAGTATGCGACCATTTGAAGTCACGTGTATGCCTGAGGTGGCCAAATTTTTGTAGAGAACTTTGATGTATGCCATCAGTACTCAAGGGGAAGCGCCGCTGGCAATATACTGAGCCGACATGTTTGTCTTTACAGTAGGGTGGGTCCTTTTGTGAACTATCAGTCTGCATTCTTCTACAAGCAATAATAATATTCATTCAAACATGAACAACAATATTATAATCTAATTTATTGAATTACAACGACTCCTTTTATGACTTATCACTCTGCATTTACTACATCTATTTGATTTAGGAGCACACTTTCATCCATGGTCCTTTAATTCTTGTTGATCTAGGTCTCCAAGGTGCTCTATGCATAGTTGACAGTAGAACAACACGTCCCTCGGATGCACTCCAGTAATTTTTATTTGGAGCAAGATGAAACTGTGGTTTGTAAGCTGCCAAGTAATTTTGGATCGAATACCACTCTGAAGCAAAGTCATGATGAAAAATATTAGCGGCATTAGTTAAATTTGAAAAGGCCACCATTTGATTTTCACATGGAAGTTGTTGTAGTAACGGGAGGTTACATGTACAAGAACATGTATTTCCATTGATTTTTACCTTATACTCATTGCCAAAATAATGAATCTGTAACAACATGGAATTTTAGTCAATTAAAACATAAGAATTTAAATAGGATTCAATGAATTTTTAAATATATATACGGTTTTAATTAGAAAATATACCATTTGAATTTCAATTTAATTTAAATATTGCATTAACAAAATATTCAACTTTGAAAATATTTGTCAATATTGAAATTTGATGTAGTAAGTAGCCAAGTATTTTAATTAGTAATATTTATATTTAAATTAAGTACTTAAGTTAAGATTAAGTAAACTAAAACAATTCCTAAGCTAATTAAATAAAACACGCCCATGTGATTACTTTTGAGGTGTCACTTTCTTCCACCTCCTTCTCTTTACACCTCAATTTCTCTCTCTTTCCCTTTCATAATTTCCTACTTTTTAGTTGTCTTCTTTTCCATGATTCCTACTTTTGAGTTGTCTAAATCCTATTGCATTCTCCATTTCCATATAACAACTCTTCCTTCTTCCTTCCTCTCATTTTTCTTCTTCTTTCTTTTCTTCCAAACTCCATTAAAACTCTCCATCCCCTCTCTTACTCGGCCGAGTTTTCCTCCCCCTTCTTCCACTTGAAAACACCACCAAAACGCTCCAAAATTCCTCCTCTACCTCCTCACACCACACGCCTAAGGCCTCTCCCCTTCTCGTTTAGGTCGTGCTCTCATACCCTTAGGTTGTGCCCTCCTTCACCCAAAAATCCCGCCTTTCCCACTTTAAACCGCTCACACTCCTCTTCCCTTCAAAGATCCAAGCCAATACACTATAAAAACCCAACCTTTAAACTATTTTAAACATAAGATGCCTCCTTCTTTATTTTAGTTGAGAGTTAGTAAGTAAAGAAAAAATTTGCTGAAATCTCGAGTGAAAAATAGTTCGTGACCCCAAAGTATCATCCGCTTGAAGATTGAAAGTAGTCAGAGTCGTTTTGAAGTGAGAAATCTAGGACCTTTAGCCTTAGAGAAAGAAGAAGTGGATCCCTCGGTGAGAAAATTACACACTTAAGGGCTAAGTTAGTGTATATTAGCTAATATATATGCTTGGGTTAGATTTGATAATGAATGGATATGATATTAGGTTGTTATTGGATGCTATGTTATTTATGGGATGATATTGGGTTGGTTTAATGTGATCTTTAAGTGTTAAAGATGTAAACACTTAAGTTAGTGAAGTAAAAATGTGATCTTTAAGTGTCAAAGATGTAAACACTTAAGTAAGTGAAGTAAAATGTGACTTTTAAGTGTTAAATATGTAAACACTTAAGTTAGTGAATTAAAAATGTGTTTTTTAAGTGTTAAATATCTAAACACATAAGTTAGTAAGGTAAAGATGTGATCTTTAAGTGTTAATGATGTAAACGCTTAAGTTAGTGAAGTAAAAATGTGATCTTTAAGTGCTAATGATGTAAACACTTAAGTTAGTAAAGTAAAAACATGATCTTTAAGTGTTAATGAGGGGAAGCCTTAAGTTAATAACACTTTATGTTAATTATGTGGTTATTGGATGTGATTTTGTTGATATCGGACATTAAATGGTTATTGGATGTTACATTGAATAGTAAATGATTATTGGATGTTTACTCATTAAGTTAACGACATCTTATGTGGTTGTTGTTGAATGTTATGATGGTTGTTTGTGATGTGATATGTGTCATCATGATTGATTATACCCAAAATATGGGATTATTAGGTTAATGCTTAAGTCTCCATTTAATAAAGTGAATTATTGAAGGGAACGGCTATATGAACACAAATATTTGACACAAAATCTCAACTACATGATTAATTTGTCTTTACGTGAGGGGTTCAAACTAGGGCTAGCAATGGGCACCCGAAAAAATCGATATATGTCCGCATCCATATCTGAAAAGTGGATAAATATCCGATATTCGAAAAAATGGATGCGGATACAAATACATAGATATTCGCATCTTAAAATTATCCATCCGATTTTTTCAACATTATACTCAAAATAATATGTATTTTAGTACATGTAACCAGATTTATTTATTGCTTTACTAAGTTGAAGGTTTATATTATATGCACTAAATGCATATTAGCTGCTCAACTCTATTTATTTTCATTATATATGTTTATTTTTAACACTTTAGTGATCAATGGAATTGAATAGCATTTATGTTAAAGTAGAAATTTTAAATTATATTTCTTGATTTATCAATCGTTGGCGGATAGGATAATTATGCGATATTCGTCCATACCCGCAGATACGGATATCTAATACCCGAAAATGATTTCGGATACGGATACGGATATAACACTATCTGTATTCGAAAGTATCCATTGACAGCTCTGCTTCAAATTACGGGTAATCCTATGGTTCTGATTTTGTGTCCCTCAATTTGTGTCAAACCTTTATGTCTATATAGACTTTCCCTTTATTGAATATTTTATTAATTAAGTAATAAGTAAAAAAATAAAAGTTCAAATTTAATATCCTACTTTTTATAGAAACGAAATTAAAGTCATTATGATAAACTTTTGTAAAAGAAAGAAATTGATTTGACAAAGTTAAAGTCAAGTTATAGCGAGTTCAAATTTGAAATTGAAAATGAATAGTAACTTTAAAATGTGAAGTTCGGTTTGAATATACAGAAAGTGTGTTAACTCAATTTTATTATTCGAACTATCTTTTTTTAATGGATTTCAAGAAAGTTTGGGTTTCAAAGGATAAAGTTTGAAAAATAATATTATTTTAATGATTTAAATAATATTTAAATAATGGGATATCTGAATTGTTGATGGCAAAAAATGTCGTAACACCCAAAGATTCTTAATTACTTAAGAATATATTTTCGTATGGGAAAATAACAGACAGAAAACGGTAAATAACATGGGGATTTATAGTGGTTCGGTCCGTGAGGGGCATACGTCCACTTTGAAGGAGTTTGCTAATATTTTTTTCACAATAATGAGTTACAAGCATTAAAATTCGTCATGACATTCGTTTACAAGTATTTCCATGTATTTTGGAGTCATCATTGTTGTATGCTAACTCCTGGGAAAAAGTGTTTTTATGCTTCTTCTTCCTCAAGAGCTAGGCTTCCATTAATGAGTTCTAAAAGCTTAGAGAGGTGTCAAATTAGCAAAAATCCAACCTTTGTGAAGATTGAAACATGGAAGTATTTATAGTTGATCGGTTAGGTGGGAGTAGGTAGGATATGGGGACCACACAGCAGAAATCTGTATCCATGTAAGGCCATATCTAAAATTTTGAACCCCTCTTGAAGTGCGCAGGAAAAAAGGTATCCCTCCTGATGGATACGAAATAACGTATCCCCGGAGGGTTACAGTTATTTTATATGCTAGGGGATACGAGTTCTTCGTATCCCCTGAGGGATACGGTTATTTTGTATCCTTAAGGGATAAGAGTTTTTCGTATCCCCTAAGGGATACAAACTCGTATACCAAGGGATATGTTAGAGGGATTGAGGGGTTCAAGATGTACGTGGTCGAGGGATACAAATTTGGCAATGCGGAGCCGAAGGGTTTGAATTGGAGGAATTCGAACTATTTAAAAGTGAGGGAGTAGAAATTTTATGAGGGGTTCGAAATGTTTTGAGGCACGTTTCAGTGGATTCGAAATTCCTGGATAGGGAATTCGAAATCCACTTTCTAGAGGTGGTGTGAGTCTTTCGCTTGCATGATTTCTCTCGGACTCAAATCCTTAGTGCTTTGGCGACACTCCAGGCTTTGGTGCTACGCAATGGTTGAGTCAAGCGTGCCTGGTGTACTTTTTGAAACCAGACCAAATGGACGGTTAACATATGCCCCTACAAAAGACGTCTTGTCTCAACATGATGTGCTTTGAGTTGAAATCATCATTTCTGTTGATCGTCTAATTCCCGCTTACACACGAATTTAAACGTTAGTTGTCGACTCTCATTCATGTTGTAATGTGAACGAGTCATTGTTGATTTAATGTCGCATGTATGCTCACACATTTTCACGTTGTTTTGCGCGATATGATATCGGAGTTTGAAAATAAAATAACGTACAAGTAATGGATGTCTGGTTGGTTTACGACTAAACGAGATGGATTTCGAGAAACGACATCGAATCACGAATTTAATCGCTTGTCGTATGCTCTTGAATTGATTAAACTTAGAATGTATCATTGGTTAGTGATTCGAATAGACGTTGATTTTTATGATGTCGAAAATTCTCACACATGGTCGTAGTTGATATCGCGGGTCAGAGATTTCTTGGAGTTTGGAAACCTCGTTCTCGTTCGTCTGATATTTTCATGAACGCCTATGCATATATGTGTAAAAATATATACACATATTTCACAAGTACACGCACGTCATTGCAAACATATATTCCTACCACATTCATACATATTTATTTATTTTATTACTATTATTTTTACTTCGTATCCCGGTGAGATACGAAACTTCGTATCTCTGATGGGATATGGAATTTTGTAACCCATTGGGGTACTAGGTTTTGTATCCCCACGTGGGATAGGAAATGACAAATGGGATAGGCCCAATGCCTTCCTCTACTTATAAATTCAAGTTGAAGTACCCTCCTCCCTTTTTCTTACTTTACCCGAGATTTTGACTTTAGACATTTGTGCCCCAAGACTCGAAATTTTTTTGAACATCGAACACGAATACGTAGGTAGGGCTCGAATTTGGTCCTCGTCATCGATGCTAATTGCGAAAATTGAATTGGGTTTCGAACCGGATTCGACGCCGGTACTCGAACTGATCTCGAGGTTGGATCTCGAGACGAGTTTGAAGCCGATTGTGCTCTCAACCTTAGAATTGAAGCTCGAGAGAATTGAGATTGAGCTTCGAATTAAACTCGGGATCGCTCCTCGAAGTATAGATTCGGGTCGAGTGCATGGGTTCGGACTTTAAATTGGTAAGGAGGGAGATTCGGAGAAGAAGGGACCATTGGAGAAAGGAGGAAGACACAGTGATTTTCGAGGGAGCTCGAAATCTGTGGCCAGAATTATTGAAATTCATATCCATCTAGAGGGGATATGAAATCTCATATCCTATGGAGGGATATAAAATCTCATATCCCCCGGAGGGATATGAAATCTCGTATCCTCTAGAGGGATACGAAATCCCATACACTTTGGAGGGATACAAAATTTTGTATCTCCCGGAGGGATACAAGATCTCGTATCTTTGGACGGGTACGTGATTTCGTAACCCCGAGGGGAATACTAATTTTGTATCCCCAAAGGGATACAAAATTTCGTCCCCCTAAGGGGATACGGGATTCTTTGCTGGCCCAAGCGTTTCGAGCCCTGCTTCTATTACATCTCATGTTTCTCATTTGAGACTTGAACTTTTGACGACTCACCTTTGGATTCGCGTCGTTTTCACGACAATCGTATGGTTGAACCAAATTCTTCATTAGACACGATTGAATCGATGATTTAGCCTTGCACATAGGGTTTCATCATAAACTTGGACTGTGAATGCCTGACTGAACTATCGACTTTCGAATGTGTCTCCTTGGTTTCAATCGTGTGTAGCCGCGACTCTACGTAAATTCGATGATGGTTACAGTCTTGAGGACTTGTGATCGTCGCTGTGTCCCAAGTTTTCAAGTTATAACTGTACCAGCATCCCATTGCACTGCACAACACATATATGTTAGTTTACACCAACACGAGGGATACAGGTTATACGGTGCGATGTCTAATGCAACTATATTGAAAGTATAGCTAGCAATGGAAACGAGATCTAAGAAACATCAGACTCTGGAAGCTAAAGCTTCCCAGCACTCTCCATCCTAATCCAATTCAGGTAGTGGTACTAGTTCATGGAACAACAAGCATGAGACCTCTAGAGAGCCCACTCCTTCCCAGCCGATGGGTCCGCCGAAAGCGCCTGACTAAGGAGTGCAGCCAGAAGGACAACAATCGGTAATCGAGCATTCCGCGGAGTCACCGGCACAGGGAAGGCTTGGAACGATACGAGGTGAACATGATGGAGAAGAGCACGTAGATATTACGGAGGGAAGTACTCTAGAGGCGTTAGATGTGATGCCGGGGGCTGTTATACCAGAGAATCCACGGGATTCAGTGGCCTCCTATGTGGATGAAACGGCGGTAAGGCGTATGTCGATACAATTTGGTATTCCTTAGGGAGATGTACGTGTGCCACAGGAAGGTGATAGGGCTCACGCGCCTCCTGAAGAGTTCACTGCCTAGAACATGCATGTATGTTTCTGAGTGACTGGCCCCAGCCAACAACTTTTTTCGGGATATACTTCGCTATTTTTACCTGGCACCTACGCAGCTTCATCCAAATGCATATGCTTCCCTCCTGGGTATTGCGTTCTCTTTAGGGAATACATGCAAATAAGGCCTACCGAAGAGGACATTCGGTATCTTTTTCAGTTGAAGAGGAGACCAAGCACACAGCCTTCTCTGTATTACCTTGAAGCTCTACCGAGAACTAGATTCATTGAGGGGAAATGGAGTAAGCTGAGTGTGTTTAAGCACAGCTGGTTCTTTGTGCGCTGCTTTCTGGATTTGTAAAGCAATGGCTGTAAGGAAGTGAGTGCATTTTCTTGTTTTGAATTTAGAGCTTTTTTAGTTGTCAGCTTTGAGTTGACTTTGCTTTTGTGTTAACTGGAAATCCTCCTGCTCCTACAGGTACCATGTACCAGCGATGCCTTGAGTCATTGTTGGCAATCCCGACCATTGCCTGCTCCACTGCGAGTCTTTTGAATCAGGAGCGGTTTCGTCGCGCGGGCTTACTTCTTGTTGGTTGTACAATAATCAGGTCGGCCATTGCAGGGGTTAAAGGGAAGACAGAAACTGGGGCAGGCACGAGCTCTCCGGGCTGTAAAAGAAAGGTGTCTCGTGTCATGTCTAAGCTGCGCATGGCTACGAAAACTTAGGAGGAAACCCGTGGATATGAGACAGGCGATGAGGAGGCGGTTGCTAGAGACGAGGGCCAGTCAGCCACTCCTGCCCTGCCTACGACAGATGAGGCGAGGCCAGACGTGTTGTTCAGGCAATAGTCCCCAGTAGCTACCCCTGAGCCTGTCGATTTGCAAGAGAAAGAGAGGCAATTTGACGGCCTAAATAAGATCCTTCTTGTTACATTACCTTGGCCTAGCAGCACAAGTATAAAGGGATTAACACTTATCATCAGGAAGATCACTCCTTTGAATGGACCGCTATCTGGTCTATTGAGAGAACACTTAAGAAACACACTGCATAACACAAAATTTGTTTGTATGTGTAAAGTGTTCGAATCTAACATTGAATCTGTTCCTTTTGCATGTGAAATGGTTAGAGGAGGTAGAGGTTGAGTCCAAGGGTCCGGAAGTCCCAAACCGTTGAGGAGTAGGTTCCTCAGAGACTTTAGAAGGGATGCTAGTTTGCTTGATGATCCTCCATACCCTCGCAACCATGGTAGCTAGTATCACACAGAGAACGATTCCGACGCTCTGAATCCCCACCTTCATTCACTCGATCTTCTGGGAAAGATACAAGATACGTTACCACGGGCACCGGGCAGCCCTTTTTGATGATTCCTCGTTATGTTCCGCCCTCAGTGCCCGTCACCTCTTACAAAGGAAAGGAGCCGGCGCCTACCGACAAAAGAAATAAAGTAACATCAAAGAAAAAGGGACAAGTAGCAGATGTACCCAAAGCTCTAGAGATTACCATAGACCACAGGAGGCCCTTACTGAGGGAGAGGTTTCCCAAGAACTACTTCAATGAAATAAAATGGCTTCCGGATATTGACCCGATTCCTCTAGATGATACCGACATGGTGTGGAAGAAGGTATAAGCTTCTTTTTACGAGGTTGACGAGTTTAGGAAGTATTCTGCTCATCTCTCAGAGCTGATCCGAAACAAGAACGTGGAGATTGCAAATCTGACACAGTCGGTCAAGGACGAGTACCTGGGTGTCTAGAGATGGGAGGAGCTATTGGGTAAGATAATTCCTAAAGTTGTACCCATTTTTCCATATACAAGTAGCATGTTTATATGCTAACTCTCTGTTGTCTAAACATGTGAGTTTGACGAGAAGTAGCTGGAGAGAGAGGCACAACATGCCAAAACAACTTTAAAGAGATCGTGGCCTCAGTGACACCTGATAATGTGATATTTAAGAAGGAGAACTCGGAGCTAATATAGGAGAATAACCATTTGACTAAGGAGAATGATAAAGTGTTCCAGCTCTAGATAGATAACGAGGCCTGGGTGGAGGAGAACCAGAGGATGAAAGCTGAGAACGAAGAGACCTAAAGGCTTCAGTGAGAAAATGTTGAGTTGAGGAGATGGCTGGAGGTAGCTAAGAAGGACAAAGAGGCCACTGAGGCAAGTAACAAAGAAGTGTTGAACTCGCTAGACAGAATAAGGGTTGAGCATCATAGGGAGGTGGAACAACTCAAGGAGTAGATTGAGAATACCAAGGCTAGGGTGGAAGCATCCTTGGAGGAGCCCATCTGGGGTATGTATGTTAAGGCATTGAGATTTTGTGGAATCTCTTGGGGCAAGGACTATCCCCGAGTGATGGCTCAGACATGGGAAAGGCTGCTGATGTTTGAGGCTCAGAGGCTACAAGTGGAGGCCGTAGATGAATTCCTACTCATAGAAACTCTTCTATACGAGAATGAGCCCAAGGTGTTGGAGGAAAGGAGGAAACTGCTGCATGAATACATTGAGACAACGAGGTTGGCGGAACTTGTTGTTGAGAAAGGAATGTTTATGCCTATTGAGAGTGTGATTGTTACTCGCGAGTTGTGGAGGGGAGTTCTTACCAGCAACTAGTTACATCATATGCTGCTTCCAGCGGTCCCATGGCCCTAACCCTTACTACAACCGAGTATCACCCTGACTATCAGAGATTGGGACTAAAGGGATCCTCCCTAACTACAACTTTGAGCACATTGCCTGTTTTTCCCGCGAAGCATGTTTCTGGAAGTAAAGTCTCATTATCACGAACGCTTTAAAAGGGTATATGCATTAAGTTAAAAGAGACTAAGTAGCTTTCTTCTTTGTTGTGCAGCCCCCTTCGGAGCGGAGATGACAATGGGCTTTTCCCGGACACTTCCCAAATTACCTGAGATTGGACTGGGATTGCAGGGGATACAGTTTAGAGAGGGAGGCGGTTCAATGGTTACTTTCTCAGATATGGACCTAAACGCTAATGACTATAAGGATTTTCTCTTTGAGGAAGAGGAAATAATAGATGGCCGGAGCATCCATTTGATGGGCCCGAAGGATGCAAGTGTGCAGACGATGAATGACTTGGTGTAATCGCAGAAAGCCCAATTGATCGCCAAGGCAGAGAAGTAGAAAGAGATAAGGCAAACTGATGAGGCTGCTCTACAGGAAGCTCAAGTTAAGGCTAAGCAGGATGTTGAGGAGAAAGCCAAAGCCTAGATAACAAGAAAGAAATCTGCCAACAAGGTTGAGAAGAAGAGGGCTGACAATGAAGCCAAGAAGAAACAAGCCAAAGAGGATGCCAAGCGAAGGGGTGAAGAGGCATGTTTTTAAGGCGGATGCGACTGCAAAGCTTAAGGCTGGGAAGTTGACTGAACAGAAAGCCACGAAGGATGCTATGAATAAATATTTGGAAGCTAAGAAGGAAAAGGGGACTAGAGATAAGGAAGGAACCGAGGCCGTGATATCTCTTCCCACTAGTGTCACTCCAAAGCCGTTGCTAGTTATCTTGCCTGGGATATCATAGAGATTACAAGTGGCGAGGACGGTGATGGGAAGCGCAAATTAGTATCCTTCGAGTCCATTTACCTTACCAAGGGTAAAGGAGGAAGAGGTGTGGACAACTTTTGGAGGAAGAGGACGAAGATTGGTGATGACCCGCCCAGTGTAGAATCTATCATAAAGAGGAGGAAGAAGAAGAAGGATAGATCGTCCAAGAGATTATTATAGTCATTTTGGTTTTGTGGGCCAATAGCGAATGTGAGTACGACCCTCGCCTTTGGAGGCACGGTGTGGTTTTCACGTACACCGTGTCATTATAAAAAAAGACAGATAGACTTATGCAGTTTGCTTTTGGTTATGAGTGGAAGCATTAGTTTGACTTTTTTTATATCATAGCTTGTGTTAAGTGTTCAAACGTTCGTCTATGCTTTCCATTTCCTGAACTTACACAAACATACTCGTCGTTACACGTCGTCTATGGCTTGGATCTTGGGAGTCCAAGTCATGTGAAGGTTATAAGCGCGGACTTCGCTCTCGGAATTTCCCTTGGTTGGGAGTTTCGAGTCATGCGAAGGTTGTGAGAGCGGACTTCGCTCTCGGGATTTCCCTTGGTCGGGAATTCCAAGTCGTCTGAAGGTTGTGAGCGCAAACTTCGCTCTCATGATTTCCCTTGGTTGGGAATTCTGAGTCATGCGAAGGTTGTAAGCGCGGATTTTGCTCTCGGGATTTTCCTTGGTCGGGATTTCTGAGTCATGCGAAGATGGTAAGTGCAGACTTCGCTTTTGGGTTTTTCCTTTGTCGGGAGTTCCAAATCGTGCAAAGGTCGTAAGCGCAGACTTCACTCTCGGGATTCCCTTAGTCCGGAGTTGTGAGTCATGCGAAGATGGTAAGCGCGGACTGCGCTCTCGATGTTTCTCTTGGTCGGGAGTTCCGAGTCATGCAAAGGTGGTAAGCATGGACTTCACTCCCGGGGTTTCCCTTGATCAGGAATTCCGAGTCGAGCGAGGTTTGACTTTGGCGTCTTTTCTCTCGGGACTTCCCTGAGGTCGTCAGTCCTGAGTTGTGAGAAGGCATGAACGCTGTTGGTTCGTCCTTTATACTCTCCCGTGTTTCATTCGGGTTAGAGTTCGAGGGCATCGTTGGTTCGCCAATTGTTTCCCAAATCCAGACCCTTCTGGTAGGATGGAGCCAAATGAGTGGTTGATGTCACACTTGTTTGGTTATTGGGCTGCCCCCAATGTCCCAAGTTGTTTATACAGGCCTCGTCGTTGGTTTGAGGCTCGAGTAAGTAGACCGGTTCCCGGCTTAGAGGTGTCGTTCCAGTGTTGTAAGCTTGTGTATGCAGGTTGGTTGTAATAGCTTCTTAAAAACACTATGCATAAAGTAAATACACCAAGAACATAGACATCTGAAACTATCTTTACTGATAACTTTGGCGGCTATGGCCTTTTCTTTACAATTCCTTGATTTTTGATGAAAACAAAACATTGTTGGGAAGTAGTACATCTATACACTAAGTTACGCAAATTAGAGGTGGAGATGTTCACTATTCCATGCTCTCGGGAGTTCGGCGCCTTCAACGGTCATTAACTTGAAGGTTCCATCTCCAAGCCTCCATTGTATGACGTACGTACCTTCCCAGCGAGGACTGCAATCAGTCGGTGTAGGAAAGACCCATTTTTGGATGAGGTCGCCAATGTTGAGATCCTTGATGCAGACTTTGGAGTAAAAGTATTAGGCGATTCGTCGGCGTTGAGCGGCAGCTCTGAGTTCATCTTCATCTCCTTTCTCTTCGAGTAGTTCGAGTGACTTCATGAGGACATCTTGATTAGTTTTCGGGTCATTGTAAGTGAATCGATGAGATTGGAATTTGAGCTCAATGGGAATGACAACTTAAGATCCAAAGGCAATAGCAAAAGAAGTATGGCCAGTTGTTGACTTATAGGTAGCCTGGTTGGCCCATAAGGCCAAAGGAATCTCTTCTAGCCATAAGCCTCTGGCCTTTTCCAGATGCTTCTTGATGATGGACTTAATCATCTTGTTGACAGCCTCGAGTTGACATTAGCTTGAGGGTGAGCTAATATCGAGAATCTCTTTTTGATGTTGTGTCATCAATAGAATGTCTTGAACTCAATGCTCTCGAATTGGGTCCCATTGTCAGAAATGATAGCTTAGGGGACGCCATATCAAGTGATGATGTTGCGGACGATGAAATTGATCACCTTCTTGGTAGTGATTGTAGTGAGAGCCTCAGCTTCGACCCACTTAGTGAAGTAATCAATTACGATAATAGCATAACATGCACCGCCTATGGCCATTGGAAGAGTTCCGATGATATATATTCCCTACATGGCAAACGGCCAAGGATTGACCATATATGTTAGCTCGACAGGCGGGGCCCTTGGAATCTTGGAAAACCTTTGGCATTTATCGCACTTGCTCGCATAATCCATAGCATCCAAATCGAGTGTGGACTAGAAGTAACCATATCTAAGAATCTACCTTGCTAGAGTTCCCCAGTGTGGTCACCGCACTCGCCTTCATGCACGTCTAGTAGCACATGGTCATCGTCAATTAGAGGCTATACATCAGAGCAATGAACAGAGAATCCTCTTTGGTAGATCACTCCATTTTGAATGATGTAGCGAGGTGATTTGCGAGTGAGTGCTCGTCTTTCCTTGTAGCACTCGGGGAGGGTCCCATGTTGCAAATAATTCTTAAGTGCAGTCATCCAAGACTCGGGTTCGGGATGGTTCTTCGTCGTTGCTACCAAATCAGTCTGCACCTGATCGGTACTCGGAGAGTCAAGCACTTCGACTAGGGCTAGTCCCAAGAGTTGTGCATCCCCAAAGCTTTCCGGTTTGGCTAATGAATTATCTTTCTCATTTTGTCCTCGAGGGATGTGTGTGACGATGTAGTGGTTGAAGTTAGTAAGCAATTCACATATCCGAGCAAGATAAGCCGAGTCGTGCCCCTTTGGCTTGATATTCGCCCTGCATCTGGCGCACAATGAGTTGTAAGTCGGAGTAGACCTGGAGGGCCTTGACGTTGAGTTCGATCGTGATTCTGAGTCCAACAATCAAGGCCTTGTAATTTGCATCGTTATTGGTGGCAGGGAAGTTGAGTTTCAGATCATAACAGATTAAGCGTTCCTTAGGAGTAACAAGTACAACTCCGGTGCCAAAACACTGACTGTTAGATGATCCATCCAAGAAAAGTTTCCATTAAATGTCTGGAGTTTCGATGTCCTTCGAAGGAGGGTCTTATGGAATTGTAAACTCCGATATGAAATTTATGAGGGCTTGTCCGAGGATGGCTCGACAGGGGATAAAAGTGATCTCGAATTGACTCAGTTCTATATTCCACTTCAAAAATCATCCAGACGCTTCAGGTCATTGTAGGACCTATCATAGCAGTGAGTCAGTGTAGAATTTTATTGGATGGGATTGAAAGTATGGTCTAAGCTTCCGGGAGGAGATCAACAGATAGTAGGCTAGCTTCTAGAGCTTTGGATAGTTGTTTTCTCCCTTGGTCAATCTCTTACTGATGTGGTAAATGGGTCGTTGGACATGATCTTTGGTGCGCACAAGCGTTGAACTAATTGCCTGTACAGAAACAGCCAAATAAAGATATAAGTCTTCACGATCCACATATTTGGACAGATAGATGGTCTCTCTACGTGATTCAGGAGGCCCTGGAATGCGTCAACGCACTCCGGTGTCCATGTGAAGTTGCGCTTCCCCTTTTTGAGCACGTCGAAAAAGGGAACGCATTTGTCAGTTGCTTTAGAGATAAATCGACTTAGGGCAGCCACTTTCCCATTCAAGGTTTGAACATCTTTAATGCTCCGAGGATCTTGAATGTCCCAGATAGCCTGAATCTTTTTCAAATTGGCTTCGATTCCCCGTGAATAGACAATGAAACCCAAAATCTTCCCAACGCAGCACCAAACGAGCATTTCAAAGGATTGAGTTTCATGCTATATCTACGAAGTACACCGAACATCTTGGCAAAGTTGTTGATGTAGTCATTTGACACCCTCGTTTTCACGAGCATATCATCCACATAAACCTCCATGGATCTCCCGACCTGGTCCTTGAACATGTGGTTGACCTATCGCTGATAAGTAGCTCCAGCATTCTTCAAATCGAAGGGCATAATGACATATCAGTAGAGCCCAAAGTCGGTTATGAAAGAAGTATGATCCTAATCTAGAACGTACGTTGGAATTTGATTGTAGCCTGCGCATGCATCCGTTAAGGGGAGAAGCTGGTAGCCGATAATTGAATCAACAAACAGGTCGATCTTTGGAAGTTGGAAGTTGTCTTTTGGGCATGCTTTATTCAAGTCTGCATAGTCGACACACATTCGCCACTTACCATTTGCTTTCTTGACCAAGACTTGGTTGGAGACCCATTTGGGGTAGAGGGCATCGCGGATGAAACCATTGTCAAGTAGCCTATCCACCTCCTCTTTGAGTGCAATGGATCTTTCAGTTCCTAAGATTTGATGCTTTTGTTTGGCCAGATGGTGCTTTGGATGTTGAGCATATGCCAAGCGATTCCTGGGTCGATGCCACACATGTCTGAGTGGATCCAAGAGAATATGTCGAGGTTAGTCCTTAGGAAATCCACAAGATCTTTCTTTATTGCGGGGTGGAGTTGTGATCCAACTTTCAAGAACTTTGTTGGGTCGTCAGGGCTGATCAGAGCATCCACTGTTTGTTCACCAGGGTAGCCCTCTCGAAATCGGGTTCTTCGTCTTTCCTCGAATCGGGATCGTCGAAAAAACGGTAATGGCGTCTGAGCCAGGTCTCATACACCTTTGATTTCTATGCGGAGACGGTCTTGGCGTAGGAAGGTGAAGGCACTGTCTTCCCTTTCACCTTGTAATCGGCATTCTTCCATTCGGCGAGATAACAATCTTATGTTGTAGCTTGATCGCTTTTGATTGTGCTGATACCATTCTCTGTCGGAAATTTCATTTGAAGGGATCGCAGTGACATGAAGACTCGGAATTCTTCAAGGAAGGGATGTCCAAATAAGACGTTGTATGGAGAGATGACGTCGATTACCACGAAGTGAGGATTTAGACCTGGCTCTTATCCCCTTCTCCGAGTTCTACTAAGATGTAACACCCCACCTCCTCTAGGGTCACTCACAAAGGGAATGCACTAGGTTTGGTGAAGCATTATCGAGGTAAACAAGCACAGAAGTATTACAAGACAGAACATATATAAAACAGCGGGAGTAAAACAAATTTCATTACCTTATAAAATAAGGTCTAAAGCCTTTTACATCAGAATACATCAAAACCTGTCTTGCAATAGTAAAGAAGCATAAAACTTTTTCATAAATTATTCCCCAAAATAAAGCGGTGAAGCAGCCATAGCCAAGAGAAGACCAAGCTATACATGATGACCTTTAAGCATAAGAGGTCCGAACTAAACAACATCATTTCCTCCCTAAAAACCTGGGGGGGGAACGGAAGACAAGGAGGCGAAAGAAAACGGGGTCAGTCATAAAGACTGGTAAGTCCTATCTACTTCTAGTATAAAAACAGGTAAAGGTAACATGACATGCATAAACTGAAAGTAAACATAAGGATAACGACAAGATAGATAAGCTAAACCAAGATAACTGGATGAACTACTGTAGCAAGATAAACTAAGGTATCATGATAAACTACGGTGTCAAGATAAATCAAGGTATCACATTGTCAGGTTTCTATCGAGTATACTATCCCAAGGTATCTATCATGTATAACATCCCACGGTATTTATCATGTATATTTGCTCTGCACCTCTCGTACTAGTATCCCAACCCGCGTCATGTGTTAACTATGAATGTCCCTTGCCCAATGTCATGTAATGGTCTATGTCAACCTAATATATAGCATATGTAGGTTTTCCCAACTCGTATATTTCTTTCCATGTATAAGTTCAGTCCTTTGCCGTAGGCCGTACGGGCTTTCCCATGTAAATCTATACCACCTCAACGTAGTGCCATTTTATCCTTGAAGTTATTTTGGACTGCTACCCTTGATCTAGTTATGTTTTCTTACCATGAACTATCGCATGTCCACTTAGGATTTATGCCACCTAGGACCACTAGGGATTATGCTACCTAATAAACGTATTCATAACTCGGTTTGGGTTTTAGCCACCTAGGACCAATAGGGATTATGCAACCCGTCAACCGCGCCCTTTATCCCGCGTATGTATCGTGAATCGTTTTCCATGTTCAGACGCACATGTTCCTCAATGCGCCATCCGAGTTCCGTGCCAGGGCAAATCAAGAAATACGGAACTCGGTCGGGAGCTTTAAGTCGTCTGCTGATGCAGATATCAAGGTATGTTTTTGTATCCGTGGCTATGGTCCCACGTGACCCCTCCCTCAACTACTGAAAGGCAATCCAAGAAAAATCATGTATGAGAACCACATCCCGGCCCCACTATAGCCCCACTTTCCTATGGGCCAACCTCACCCATGACTCGATAGCAAGAACATGGTCTGTTGGGGGTTCTCTGCCTTTCCGTTCGTACACGATTGACTAAAGATGGTAGGTAGTCGGCGACGTGCTATCCAGGGCAAAAACAAGTATCGTCGACTCCACGCTAATCCATCCCAGTCTTTAGGTCGCTCGCATAGCAACCAAGGCATACTCTTGGCTCTTCTACCGCAGACCTTAACCTCTGTGAGCCCGGGTTTCATGGACCATCTGCCACCTCACAGAGGGATACCAAGAGTACCCTCACGTCCCCCGAAGCTACCGCTTCGTCACCCAGTTCGTTGGAGCCTTTATCTAAGTCAGATAATTTGCTCCTCCTCGTGTTTTAAGCGATGACCTACCGTATCGGGTTACTCATCTATCTGTGAACTGGTCCAAATCCCTTGACTAAGAATTATTACTTAGTTTCCTAAACTAAGGTTTACCACTTAGTCTCCTTTCCCGTTATCCTTGTTAATCCCTATCTTCCACCTAGTCCCCTGAACTACGGTTTTGTCTAATGGGTTAAGTATTGTCATTTAAGTTCATGACTTAACCTGCCTAAGAATCATGTCAAGATTTGGCTAAGTATTCAAGTCCAAGACCTAGCCCTACAAGTTGGTTAAGTATACCAAGAAGCTCACGACTTAACCCTATTCATTCATCAAGTCAAATTGGTTAAGTATTCGTTTATCTTAACCCTATCAGATTATCGTGTTAGATTGGTTAAGCATAGATTATCTTAACCTCATCGGATTATCGAGTCGGATCGGTTAAGTATAGGTTAACTTAACCTCATCAAATCATCATGTATAATTGGTTAAGTATAAGTTACTTAACCCCATTAAATTATCATGTTAAGTTGGTTAAGTACTGGTTACTTAACCTCATTGAATTACCAAGTTTAGATTGGTTAAGTGTTTAACTTAACCCCGTCGAATTACCGTGTTTAGATTAGTTAAGTGTAGGTTACTCAACCCCATCTAATTACCGTGTTTAGATTAGTTAAGTGTAGGTTACTTAACCCCATCAAATTACAGTGTTTAGATTAGTTAAGTCTAAGTTACTTAACCCCATCTAATTACCGTGTTTAGATTAGTTAAGTCTAAGTTACTTAACCCCATCTAATTACCAAGTCGGATTAGTTAAGTGTAAATTACTTAACCCCATCCCATAATTGTCTTATATGGTTAAGTGTCATTAAGAAATCAAGTCCAGTTTAACTTAACCTACCCATTCGTGTCATATCGGTTAAGTGTCATTAGTCAAAATTACTTAACCTTTTCATGTGGCATTAATTAGATTAATGCACCCCAACCTCTCACATTAGACTTTGTTGTGGTTACTAGTTAAGCCGGGCGGGTCCGGGTAGCTTTACACCACAACCTAGTCTAACCTCGGGTTTTAAGTGCTATATTACCAACTACTCACATTGGGTCCTATTGTTTGTAGCCACTAGTTAAGCCGGGCGGGTCCGGGTAGATTTATGCTACAAACTCAACCCAACCTCGAGTTGGCCACTTTCATGTTTGGTCTAGTGTCATATTACACTTACAACCCATACGTGTCTAGTTTCAAGTCCCATGTTTGCCCCACACGTCATGTCCACATTTAAGTGTATCATGAGTGTCATATTTCCATGAAATCCCATGTCAAATTATCATGTCATAATCACGCTCGTCTATCCTACCCCAAATCGTGTTTCCAACCCAAGTAAAAGCGAGTCAACATAGCAAGGATACTATGCTACATATTGGCCTCAAAACATGCATGATGCAAAAAAGGGGTTGGCCACAAACATGCATAGTATCATAAGGGGTTTGGCCTCAAAGTATGCATAGCATCATAAGGGGTTTTTGGCCACAAACATGCATAGTATCATAAGGGAATTTGGCCACAAACATGCATAGTATCATAAGGGAATTTGGCCACAAACATGCATGATAACATAAGGGGTTTGGGTTCATTTACATGCATAAGCCCCAAAGTCAAGTCTTTGCCAATGTTTCACAAGTCAAATGGTTCCCAAAGGTTCATGCTAACATTCCATAGATAAAGATTCAAACTTGCAAGATAAACTAGGTTAAACATAACTTGAGTGGCATGATTAAGTCGCTAAAACTTAGCCCAAGGTCATAGATCATTGAAAAGGGGCAACATTGGGTTCACATAGGCTAGCATACTTATGTTTCATCGCATTTTATTCCATGTCACATTAGAACCACCGTTAGAATCTACAAGTAGCTAGAACTTACATAGCGAGGCTTAGGGAAGGATCATGCATCGTCTTGACGAAGAAAGGTGGCTCCTTTGTTAAAGAATCGTCATGAAACTTGCATAGCAACGTTGATTCACTCCCTTGATTTGATGTAGCAAGCTAGCACCTTTGATTCAGATCCGATTTGAATGCATGAGCTCTTGGAGTTGGAGATGGAGGCCATGATCAAGATAGATTTTGGCGGCACTTCGTGGCATGAGTGATTTGTGAGGGTTTAGAGTAGGCTTAGGGGTCTTTTTATAGAGATTAGGAGTAGTTTAGGCCATAGGATAAACCCTAGGATAGATCTGAGCCCTCAAAATCCGTCACAAACCTCCAAACATGTCTTGAGGAACAAGTCAGGTGCACCCAGGACAAACTGGCCGACCACCCAAGTCGACAGGGGTGTCGACTGGGCAGTCGACACCACCTGGGGTGTGTCGACTCCCAAGTCGACTCCCCAGTCGACTTGGGGGTGGCGGGAATTTTTCCCGCCTCTTCTGCTTGGCTGAATTTGAAATCTGAATTCAAATTTGAACTGTTTTTTAACTTGAAATTTTCTGAAAACTTTGACGGGCCATAACTTGGTCATACGGACTCCGATTTTCGAAAACTCAGACTCTATTTCGCGTATTTTTCCGAGACGAACGCAATGGCATATCCCGTTTCCCTTAATTCAGATTTTATAATTAAATTCTGCCTTGATTCTCGTCTTAGCATGTTGTAAAAATCCGGGTTGTTACATCCTCCCCAACTTAAAGGATTTCGTCCCCGAAATCTCCAAGTTAGGAAGAACGTATCCTACCATCCATCATCCATCTACTCAAAACATCATCCACAGGCAACCATTGTCCTTAGACGATTTCTAATGTCATATGAACATATGCAGAACGTGTGTGTATATGCTCCTTAGCTAATGCTAATGATCAGGCCTGAATGATCTCTCTAATGCAAAATATGTTTAGTGCCATGAGTCCAACATGTATGCAAATAGTCCTAGTCATATAAGTACTATATGTGTGCACAAACATTCATCCATATGCAACATCCGCATGACAACACATTCAATTTCATCCATAAACAAGTACAAATACTCGTGCATATGCAACATGAAATGTGACCGCGTCAATCTAGTATCTAATGTGTATTCGCGCATCCACGAGCAACCACTTGCAACCATATCAATCATGACATGTTTCAAATACATGTTTACGTCCATAGAGTTCTATCTAAGGTTCCCAAGATAGGATCGAGAAGATAAACAAGACAAACTCCTTACGGGGTTTGCAACAGAAACAGGACCGAGAGGATATCCACCAAGCGATAGCATGCAAGCAAGCTCTACAGGAGAACCAGGGATCAACGATATACTCTTAAAAAGAGACATGATGCGCGCGTCTAAGCCGCATTTCCTTGAGCATAATTCCCTTGTGCCTTGATCGCCTTTGACTTCATGATTTCGTAGCTCCTTGATTCCTATTTCCAAGGTATGAGTCGGAACTCATTTCACTGTCGCCTCTCGTTTCACTTCCACTTATTATTTCCCTAGTATGCTCGACCCAAACATATCTGCGTACTCATGCAAGCTCTCCAAAATTCACTAGTGAATTCTGGATCTCGTTTACCGATGCCAATCCATGTTACCACGTGCACTTACTAGGGTGATTCCTATAACCCATGCTTAAGCGGAATGAACCATCCGCCTTATTGGCGAACGTTACTTGATCGGATCAGAGGTTTCCGATAAATACATCAAGTGATTCTAGGTAACTAACCATGACAAAGCCCAAAAGATTACACGAGGCTTCGAGGGTATTACCAAAGCAACCCAAGAATCTGACTACCCTCTTTTCAAAACCGAGAATGGTATCCCTTACTGGATAACCACTTTACCCCTAGAATCCATCCATAGCCCAACAATAGAAGCATTGCTTCTAATCTCGACACTTGGCATAGACGTTCTCAAATCCAAACAAGTCATGAATAAATGGACCGACTCTCCAACCAGATTTTTGGGACAAAAATGGGATCCGCTACCATGCTAGTACTAAGGTGCAAAGACATAACTATCGAAGCAGACTTAATTGATGCGATGATCAAAACAAAGTCCGGACGGGATGATAGAAGAGAAAAGGCTAAACCTTTAACAGAAACCGTACCATTCCTCTTAGGTACGCTAGAAATGAGAGCATACAATTGCCCTCTAGCTGATCTTGTCCTTATCTTCCTTTGTGGATCAAGCCATACCAACAAGTTGCTTATTCTTAAGACCGTGTCCTTTATCCTTGCTCTTATTATCCCTTCTTATAACTTCGGTAACAGGTCTCTCGAGAACTTCCTCCATCGCACGGGAAAACACTTACGTAGCTAGACAAGGATTAGTCGCAGTTAAAACTACTGTGACTACAGATGGAGGAAAGAAAGGAAAAGAGGTTCAATTAAGGAAACAAAGGATAGTGCTAATGGCTCTTGGGGAATAGCCTTTAAAAACAAAATTTTCTTGAAAAATGCTTCTTTGTAAACGGTTTCTCAAATATTTTTCAGAAGATTTAAAAAAAAAAATTGCCTAGTCTGGTAACCTTCTGCTCTGATACCAAATGTAACACCCCACCTCCGCTAGGGTCACTCACAAAGGGAATGCACTAGGTTTGGTGAAGCATTATCGAGGTAAACATGCACAGAAGTATTACATGACAGAACATATATAAAACAGCGGGAGTAAAACAAATTTCATTACCTTATAAAATAAGGTCTAAAGCCTTTTACATCAGAATACATCAAAACCTGTCTTGCAATAGTAAAGAAGCATAAAACTTTTTCATAAATTATTCCCCAAAATAAAGCGGTGAAGCAGCCATAGCCAAGAGAAGACCAAGCTATACATGATGACCTTCAAGCATAAGAGGTCCGAACTAAACAACATCATTTCCTCCTTGAAAACCTGGGGGGGGGGGAACGGAAGACAAAGAGGTGAAAGAAAACGGGGTCAGTCATAAAGACTGGTAAGTCCTATCTACTTCCAGTATAAAAACAGGTAAAGGTAACATGACATGCATAAACTGAAAGTAAACATAAGGATGACGGCAAGATAGATAAGCTAAACCAAGATAACTGGATGAACTACTGTAGCAAGATAAACTAAGGTATCATGATAAACTACGGTGTCAAGATAAATCAAGGTATCACATTGTCAGGTTTCTATCGAGTATACTATCCCAAGGTATCTATCATGTATAACATCCCACGGTATTTATCATGTATATTTGCTCTGCACCTCTCGTACTAGTATCCCAACCCGCGTCATGTTTTAACTATGAATGTCCCTTGCCCAATGTCATGTAATGGTCCATGTCAACCTAATATATAGCATATGTAGGTTTTCCCAACTCGTATGTTTCTTTCCATGTATAAGTTCAGTCCTTTGCCGTAGGCCGTACGGGCTTTCCCATGTAAATCTATACCACCTCAACGTAGTGCCATTTTATCCTTGAAGTTATTTTGGACTACTACCCTTAATCTAGTTATGTTTTCTTACCATGAACTATCGCATGTCCACTTAGGATTTATGCCACCTAGGACCACGAGGGATTATGATACCTAATGAACGTATTCGTAACTTGGTTTGGGTTTTAGCCACCTAGGACCACTAGGGATTATGCCACCCGTCAACCGCGCCCTTTATCCCGCGTATGTATCGTGAATCATTTTCCATGTCTAGACGCATATGTTCCTCAATGTGCCATCCGAGTTCCGTGCCACGGCAAATCAAGAAATACAGAACTCGGTCGGGAGCTATAAGTCGTCTGCTGATGCAGATATCAAGGTCTGTTTTTGTATCCGTGGCTATGGTCCCACGTGACCCCTCCCTCAACTACTGAAAGGCAATCCAAGAAAAATCATGTATGAGAACCACATCCCGGCCCCACTATAGCCCCACTTTCCTATGGGCCAACCTCACCCATGACTCGATAGCAAGAACATGGTCTGTTGGGGGTTCTCTTCCTTTCCGTTCGTACACGATTGACTAAAGATGGTAGGTAGTCGGTGACGTGCTATCCAGGGCAAAAACAAGTATCGTCGACTCCACGCTAATCCATCCCAGTCTTTAGGTCGCTCGCATAGCAACCAAGGCATACTCTTGGCTCTTCTACCGCAGACCTTAACCTCTGTGAGGCCGGGTTTCATGGACCATCTGCCACCTCACAGAGGGATACCAAGAGTACCCTCACGTCCCCCGAAGCTACCGCTTCGTCACCCAGTTCGTTGGAGCCTTTATCTAAGTCAGATAATTTGCTCCTCCTCGTGTTTTAAGCGATGACCTACCGTATCGAGTTACTCATCTATCTGTGAACTGGTCCAAATCCCTTGACTAAGAATTATTACTTAGTTTCCTAAACTAAGGTTTACCACTTAGTCTCCTTTCCCGTTATCCTTGTTAATCCCTGTCTTCCACCTAGTCCCCTGAACTAGGGTTTTGTCTAATGGGTTAAGTATTGTCATTTAAGTTCATGACTTAACCTGCCTACGAATCATGTCAAGATTTGGCTAAGTATTCAAGTCCAAGACCTAGCCCTACAAGTTGGTTAAGTATACCAAGAAGCTCATGACTTAACCCTATTCAATCATCAAGTCAAATTGGTTAAGTATTCGTTTATCTTAACCCTATCAGATTATCGTGTTAGATTGGTTAAGCATAGATTATCTTAACCTCATCGGATTATCGAGTCGGATCAGTTAAGTATAGGTTAACTTAACCTCATCAAATCATCATGTATAATTGGTTAAGTATAAGTTACTTAACCCCATTAAATTATCATGTTAAGTTGGTTAAGTACTGGTTACTTAACCTCACTGAATTACCAAGTTTAGATTGGTTAAGTGTTTAAATTAACCCCGTCGAATTACCGTGTTTAGATTAGTTAAGTGTAGGTTACTCAACCCCATCTAATTACCGTGTTTAGATTAGTTAAGTGTAGGTTACTTAACCCCATCAAATTACAGTGTTTAGATTAGTTAAGTCTAAGTTACTTAACCCCATCTAATTACCGTGTTTAGATTAGTTAAGTCTAAGTTACTTAACCCCATCTAATTACCAAGTCGGATTAGTTAAGTGTAAATTACTTAACCCCATCCCCTAATTGTCTTATATGGTTAAGTGTCATTAAGAAATCAAGTCTGGTTTAACTTAACCTACCCATTCGTGTCATATCGGTTAAGTGTCATTAGTCAAAATTACTTAACCTTTTCATGTGGCATTAATTAGATTAATGCACCCCAACCTCTCACATTAGACTTTGTTGTGGTTACTAGTTAAGCCGGGCGGGTCCGGGTAGCTTTACACCACAACCTAGTCTAACCTCGGGTTTTAAGTGCTATATGACCAACTACTCACATTGGGTCCTATTGTTTGTAGCCACTAGTTAAGACGGGCGGGTCCGGGTAGATTTATGCTACAAACTCAACCCAACCTCGAGTTGGCCACTTTCATGTTTGGTCTAGTGTCATATTACACTTACAACCCATACGTGTCTAGTTTCAAGTCCCATGTTTGCCCCACACGTCAAGTCCACATTTAGGTGTATCATGAGTGTCATATTTCCATGAAATCCCATGTCAAATTATCATGTCATAATCACGCTCGTCTATCCTACCCCAAATCGTGTTTCCAACCCAAGTAAAAGCGAGTCAACATAGCAAGGATAATATGCTACATATTGGCCTCAAAACATGCATGATGCCAAAAAGGGGTTGGCCACAAACATGCATAGTATCATAAGGGGTTCGACCTCAAAGTATGCATAGCATCATAAGGGGTTTTTGGCCACAAACATGCATAGTATCATAAGGGAATTTGGCCACAAACATGCATAGTATCATAAGGGAATTTGGCCACAAACATGCATAGTATCATAAGGGAATTTGGCCACAAACATGCATAGTATCATAAGGGAATTTGGCCACAAACATGCATGATAACATAAGGGGTTTGGCTTCATTTACATGCATAAGCCCCAAAGTCAAGTCTTTGCCAATGTTTCACAAGTCAAATGGTTCCCAAAGGTTCATGCTAACATTCCATAGATAAAGATTCAAACTTGCAAGATAAACTAGGTTAAACATAACATGAGTGGCATGATTAAGTCGCTAAAACTTAGCCCAAGGTCATAGATCATTGAAAAGGGGCAACATTAGGTTCACATAGGCTAGCATACTTATGTTTCATCGCATTTTATTCCATGTCACATTAGAACCACCGTTAGAATCTACAAGTAGCTAGAACTTACCTAGTGAGGCTTAGGGAAGGATCATGCATCGTCTTGACGAAGAAAGGTGGCTCCTTTGTTGAAGAATCGTCATGAAACTTGCATCGCAACGTTGATTCACTCCCTTGATTTGATGTAGCTAGCACCTTTGATTCGGATCCGATTTGAATGCATGAGCTCTTGGAGTTGGAGATGGAGGCCATGATCAAGATAGATTTTGGCAACACTTCGTGGAATGAGTGATTTGTGAGGGTTTAGAGTAGGGTTAGGGGTCTTTTTATAGAGATTAGGAGTAGTTTAAGCCATAGGATAAACCCTAGGATAGATCTGAGCCCTCAAAATCCGTCACAAACCTCCAAACATGTCTTGAGGAACAAGTCAGGTGCACCCAGGCCAAACTGGCCGACCACCCAAGTCGACAGGGGTGTTGATTGGGCAGTCGACACCACCTGGGGTGTGTCGACTCCCAAGTCGACTCCCCAGTCGACTTGGGGGTGGCGGGAATTTTCCCGCCTCTTCTGCTTGGCTGAATTTGAAATCTGAATTCAAATTTGAACTGTTTTTGAACTTGAAATTTTCTGAAAACTTTGATGGGCCATAACTTTGTCATACGGACTCTGATTTTCGAAAACTCAGACTCTATTTCACGTATTTTTCCGAGACGAACGCAATGGCATAGCCCGTTTCCCTTGATTCAGATTTTATAATTAAATTCTGCTTTGATTCTCGTCTTAGCATGTTGTAAAAATCCGGGTTGTTACATAAGAGGTCGACAATGCCCACAAGTTGGTTGGAATAACCGTTAAAGCCGTGGATCGTGGCATGGAAAGGCTTCAATTCTTTGGCCTCTAGCTACATTTAATCGTAGGTCGCCTTGAAGATGATGTTGACCGAGCTTCTGAGTCAATTAGGATTCTTTGAAAGAAAGCAGGGCCAATCTGAGCAGAGACGACGAAAGGGTCTATGGTTGGGATCTCAATCCCCGTCGATTCTCTCGCGGAAGATGATTTTATCTCTCATTGTCTTTTGGAGCTTGGTGAGGATGGATTCGCCCGGAGTAGAGCATGCTTTGTAGCTGGCTTTCTTAATGGACTTGGAATATTCCTCCAACTTTCGGAAGCTTTTGTGAGCAGGTTTAAGTTCAACTACAGATTGTATTGATCACAATGCCATGTGTCCTCTAGTTGGGTGGCTCTATGGATGCATTGGGTGGAGGAAGAACGGACGTTGTAGGTCTCGCGACTACTTCGGAAGGAGCAGAATCTTGAACGTACCGTTCCAGATGCTTCATGCAGATGAGTTTTTCAATCGCATCCTTGTGGTGGCGATAGTCGTTAGTATTGTACCCAAATATGTCATGTAATGTCCAATACTTGCTAAAGTTTTTCTCGCGGTCGGTAGATTCCTTGGTATTGGGCTTCTTGTACTGAAGTGTGTTACAGGTTTCTATATGGCCTCCAAATCTCGGTTGAGCGGAATGTAGTTCCTGTAATTCTGATAGCGATAGTGCTTCTTGAGAACTGCAGAAGCTTGATTTTTGTTGAGACCACAGCGTTACCATTGTTTTGCTTGGGCTTGTACGGGGCCGCCTCCTTCCCCTTGTTAAAAGATTCTCCGACCTGTTTCCCTTTGACACTGTCTTCAACGGTGCTGGCGTGTGGGTTTTAGGGTGACTGCCTTGGGTAACCATGTTGCACCGAGCTTCCTCTTGACACAGGAATTGTTCGGCTTTCTCGCAGAAGGCTTCTAGTGTCTTCAACTGCCTTCTGTCTATCCATGCCCCAAATTTGGAGCTGACGAGAATGCTTTTGGTGAGCTGGATGAGAGCAGTGCAAGGTTCCAGATCATTAACCTCAGCGAGGGCAGTGTTGAAATGACCGAGGTAGATTTTGAGGGTTAGTATTGGGCCCTAGCAGAGGTCGGAGAGAGTCAGAGAATTCTTCAGCGTAGGAACGTGCATTCTGAGTTGCTTGACTATTTCCATAACTAGTTGGTCAAAGGTGGATATAGTGTCAGTCAGGAGACAAGTGAACCCAAGCAAAGTTGTTCCTTCCAAGAAAACTAGGAAGTATTTACATTTGACTGCGTCGGTGGCTCGGCTGGAATCCATGTTCCATTCGTAGTGATTCAGAAAAGCACAAGGGTCGGTCTTTCCCTCGTAGGCACCGAGCTGCGGCATGTTGAAGTGTTGTGACAACTTGGCTTCGCGTACGACCTTGGTGAAGGGGTTACATCTCAAGTGTGTTTCCCATACGTTGTTGTTGTTCTCTCACATATTTCTGATGATCGTTTGAACCGTGTAGGGAAGATATGCAAGATGAAGATCTGTTGGTGGAATCTAGTGGTTGTTGTTCACCTCGGGGGCCTGGGTCTCTGACTCCTTCAGGGATGGACATCGGGATCATTCTCATCCATGTCATCAGCATTATCGGCCTGATTCTGGTATGGTTAATGAGGTTGAGCAGGTTGATGCAGATTCTGATTAGGCGGAACATGGGCCTGTTAAGTTGCTGGACGCGTAGGCCCAAAGTTTAGCGCAGTGACAGTTGTGTTCTGTCGAGGAGGGGGTCCTTTACTCGAAACTGGCTCGTCGTTGATAACCAACCGGGAACGGTCGCGTTGACGTGTTCCCTCGCTGAAAGCCATGGTAGTTCCATTACCTTTTCCATTGCCGTTGGCGCTACCATTGAGAGTGAACCTCCTTCTTTGGCTCCGACCCCGAGTTTCGAAAGAAGCACTTTTTAGGAGTTGTACTACGGTCGGGTAGTGCTCTGGGCAAGCTGGAGTTGAGCGACGAGGCGTTGACTTTCCTGAAGTTGATGCATAAGGTCAATGTTATTTTTCAACGCATCGTTGAGCTTGAGAGATCTATTTTCCAACTTCTTTTTAAGCATGTAAATCTGCGCTTGAGTTGCAAGTTCATCGGGGTCCGTAGAAGGGAGGATGTCCATTTCGCTCGGGTTTCCCGCCAACTGAAATTGTTGAGAAGTTGCAGTGTCGGTGGTTGCTGAAGTTCCAACCATTGGGTTTTTTTCTCACTTAACCATCATAAGCGGACTCGAGCGGGAGGTTAGGAAGAAACCTTAGTAGCGCGTTGAAGTCGAGATGGAAATGTGCGACAAAGTAGTGAGTCTAAGTTCTCAGTGAAAGCACCAAAATGTTGATGGCAAAAAATGTCGTAACACCCAAAGATTCTTAATTACTTTATAATATTGTTTCATGTGGGAAAATAATGTGTAGAAAGCGGTAAATAACACGGAGATTTATAGTGGTTCGATCCATGAAGTTACAAGGATTGAAGGAGTTTGCTGATATTTTATTCACAACAACGAGTTACAAGCATTGAACTTCGTCATGACATTCGTTTACAAGTATTTCCATCTATTTTGGAGTCATCATTGTCGTATGCTAAGTCTTGGAAAAAGTGATTTTATGCTTCTTCTTCCTTAAGAACTAGGCTGCCATTAATGAGTTCTAGGAGCTTGGAGAGGTGTCATATTAGCAAAAATCCATACCTTATGAAGAATGAGCATAGGAGTATTTATAGGTGATGGGTTAGGTAGGAGTAGGTAGGATTTGGGGACCACACAGTAGAAATTCGTATCCTTGGAAGGCCATATCTCGAATTTCGAACCCCTTTTGAAGTGCACAGGAAAAATCATATCCCTCCTAAAGATACAAAATAATGTATCCTTGGAGGGATACAGTTATTTCGTATCCCTTGGGGATATGAGTTTTTCGTATCCCTTGGGATACATTAGAGGGATTGAGGGATTCGAGATGCACGTGGCCGAGGGATACGAATTTGGCGATACGGAGCCGAGGGGTTCAAATTGGAGGAATCCGAACTATTTGGAAGTGAGAGTCAAAATCTTATGAGGGGTTCGAAATGTTTTGGGGCATGTTTCAAGGGATTCGAAATCCAATTTCTAAAGGTGGTGAGAGGCTTTCACTTGTGCGACTTCTCTCAAAATCAAATCCTTAGTGCTTTGGCTACACTCCGGGATTTGGTGCCACGCGATATGTTGTGTTGAGCGAGATTGGTGTACTTTTGAGAATCGGACCAAAAAGACGATTAACATGAATTTAAAGTTAGATATTGGTTATATAGTTTCCAAAAGTTATCATATATGTTTTATATAATTAATAAATTATTTTGAAGGCAATTCGGCTTGGTTTTAAATATAAGTCGAAGTTGGGTATGAATAGAACTAATCGCACAACGGTAGTTCGCGAATTTCGAGCATTGACTTCATTTTGATGTACTAGGAGATCCGACCATCAGGTTTTCCCAAAATGGAAAACGTTTGGTTCAAAATGAAAAGAGTTTTAAAATTCAAAAGAAAGTTTTACGATCCAATGGTTAGATCTTGGAATAAGTCCAAATCAAATTTGAATAAAAATCATGTTGGTGTAGTTTAGGACCCGAAACTCTATTTTTATGAAATAAGCTATTTTTAATTATTAAAAATGTAGATAAATTATGATAAATCATAATAAATGATTTATAAGTAATTTTGATTGAATATACTAAGTTTTTTGAAAAGATAAAAAGCTATTTTATGAAAATGAGTTGTTTTAACAATGCTATTTGCAACGGGTTTATGGAACGAGTATGATTTGGAATTTAAGAGAAAAAGATATGTTCTAAATAAATCTTTGGATCAAGGTAAAGTTTTCCAGATGTAAATGAATTGTATTTGGATAGAAATAATCTTTGGATATTTGATATGGAATTCCGTTGTGTAGACATGTACTAGTTGAGGAATTTTAAGATATTTGTATCATTATTCCCCTTATAGCGTTCGTTGAATTCGAGAATTGGTATTGAATATAAGTTGATATAAATTCTGTTTAAATCATATATTTAATATCAAATTGTTTTGTGTTAAAAAATTACTTCTGCATGACCTTGCCTGGATTCACCAATGTCGAGTTACGTATTTTTCTATGTGCCGATCTGATGTTAGTTTAGATCTTCGGGGTTTTCACTTACGAAATATTGAATTGGATTGGGATGATTCATGTTGATGATTATTTGTGTTTTATTTGGGTTTGTTGTGAATGGTGTCTTAAATAACATCATTCTTTAACTTGCTAAGATTAAGTTATGATTTGGGAATATTTAAAAAGGGCTAAGATCTTCTAAAGATTTAATGAATGGCTCAGATTTGAGTAAGCATGTTTTCACGTAAAGATAAGATTTAATCTTTAATAAGTTTTGGATTAGAAGTTTAGGTTAAGGAAGGTAATTAAAACTTACCAAAATACGAGGGAAATTAGATATGGAGTATTGCCAGTTTTGCTCCATGGGATGAATAGTATAGGAATGGGATAATGATTTGAGTAAAGGAACTAAGAAATGAGACTTAGGAAATCCCACATACGATCCTTATTGGTTTTAAACGATGCGCTAACCCATACGGTTAATAAGATATTTTAAGATGATTTGGAAATCTAATGGCTTAACCAAGTTTGAGAATGAATCCAACTAGTTAAAGTAAAATCCAATTTAAAGGAGACTTAATTGGAAATTCGATAATCTAAAGGATTTTAACTTGATGCTAATTATTTCGAGAAGTCTGGGTTTAACCTGTTTCGAAAAATTATATGATGAGATAGCGCAATTGAAGAAACTGAAGACGGTGGTTGAAGACCGGGTATCTTCACATCATTTGGATGAATTGGTGATGTCTCGATTGGCTTGTACACCCGATATGAGGTTATAAATGGTAGCGATCTGGACGTACTTGGAGATTTTCCAGAATGGATGGGCCTCTCTCCTTTATTAGACAAGGAATAAGGTGCCTTCGGTTTCGTTCAAACCCAGAACGAACTTGTAAATGGATGTATATTCGACGTTGTATTTTAAGGCATAATAAACTGATTTCTATTTATGATATATAAGCAAGGCGGCAAAGGATGTATCCTCTAGATTAACGCCCTCCTCTGGGACATAGGTACTCAAATGGTTATATATTAATAGATACCAATTATATGTTGTGAATCGATAATGTGGCATGCTAAGTGCTGTTGGCAAATAGATCAAAACTTTTGTTGAAAAGCAGAGCTTTGTGGAACGTGACTTCAGGGTCTCATAACTCAGAAATGAGCCGAAACAGGGTGAAGTACCGTAGAGTTAAGGGCTAATGTTTCCTTCTTGTTAATAAAGTGATGTTATGGTATGAAGCCCAGAAAATTTACTTATGTGGAGATGGATCGACGCGTCTCAGATAATGGTCGGTTATGACCTAGAGATGTTATTTTCAGGGGAAACCCGAACTACACCTAGCAAAGGTGGGATGGCTTTGCCACTAAGAGAAGAGGATCATCTGTTGGTTCTCCGGACATCCCATTAGAAGTGTACCCGAATTGGTTAAGGAAGTTCCTTTTCCTTGGTCATTGCTGCAACCTAACTTTGAATACGAGCCTTTACGATTTTAGTTGTAATCTATGTATGTACACGTAATATATGGGTACCTACGTCTGCTAAGATTTATACATTTATTTTGAAAAGATTTTCAAAGATAGACATTAATGATAATATCAAATGATTTTCGCATATCAAGCATACTTGGTTATCATAAGGTAAATGTGGCTCTTAATGGTGTGCTCTTGCACTGTGTGATGGGATGCGAGTCTTACGATAACTCAACTTTCTAAAAAGCATTGCGAATTTTCAGCATTAGCACTCATGAGGAAAAGTGTTAAGCGACGTGGTCTTCTGAATTTCCTTACTATCCTTACAAACGCAACTGTTTTAGGTTTCTCACACCAGCCTCATGATTGACCCGTAGTTTTGTTTTTCCCTTGCAAACTCGGGTGCCTTTATTTTCTATACGGGCAACCTAGTATTCAGGTCAGTAGTTAAATTCATTTTGAAATCCATGTATGGATGCTATTTATAGAAGCTGGTTTTGAATTGAAGCATGAGCAGAAGATGGATGTTCTTTTGGATTCCCTTTGAAGACTCTATCATGTTGCTATATCTTAATTTCCGTTGTATACTTATTTCTATTCCTACTGTTCTGTACGATGTTGGATCTTGTCGGTTGTATTAACTCAGACGTAATATTTTGTACATTATGATGTTTTAAATGCAATGTTTATTTCTGCTGTTATTTAATATGTTATACTCTAGAGACAATCTATCCTTCCAGCACTTGTAATGATGATAGAGGAATATCGTGGATTTATTAGTGTCGAATCCCATGGATCGAGAGGGTGAGCCATCACAGAATCATTGCCCACTCATTTCCATTGAATCGGACAATCCGTCAACGTCTTGCTTCACTTGCCCTTTTAGCTATCTTTGACTCCCACTTTGAGGTTGGTTGAGCCGTCAATGACATACCAAACCCTCTTCATTTACAAAAATAATCTACCGATTGAAAGAATGCGCGAGCAACTAAAGCTTTGACGGACAATGATCTTGCACGTCTAAAAGCTATCAGAAGCATTTGTCATCATGATACGAAATCTTCCACCGTCATCCTTACACAAAGCCTCGCTCTTGTCTTTCCTATGTAAACTACGCTTAATCCAATTGTGAGCTTGAACATTAGTTATTTTAATTTCCTCCCGAATCTTTTGATATTCAACCACCTCCGAAGCACATGCTGCTGCATAAAATAAACCCGTCAACCTTTTATCTTTAAATCCAATAGCTTGAAAATTGGCTTTTAAATGTTTTGCGTAGAATCAATGCTTGTGAGCGGATCTCCAATGAGTCTCCAATGTTGTCGTTTTTCCTTTTATTCTATCAGAAATGATAGTGATATGTCGATTGTTAACACTGTGAATGAATCTTCGCATACAAACAAAAAAACAACCGCAACTATCACGTGATTTAGACTCAACAATCACATAAGCCAAAGGGTATAGTTGTTCATTCACATCTACTGCAGTTGCAACTAGTAAGGTGCCATTGTATTTACCGTATAAATATGTGTCATCGATGCAAAGCAAAGGCCTACAATATACAAATCCTTCGATGCAAGGTCCAAATGCCCAAAATGTTCTTTCAAATACACCACACTCATCAATATTTACATGCCCAACACTTTCCGGATTAGTTATGGTTGTTTCGTCAAATTACTATCGTAGGGTGGAGTATGACTCCGCCCAATCACCATATATACATTCAATTACTTTGTTTAATGTCCTCCATGCTTTCATATAACCAATTTTTATAAATAGTTGTTCCTCCATTAAGACTTGCACTGTCCTAATAGTAATGCTTAAATTTGCTTTCACAAAAGGCATAATCTTCGAAACAAAAAAATGTGGACGTTGCTTGCTTGTGATTGGAGTTAACTGTTGGATTTACGCAATTATGTTCGACTGAATATTTTTTAATAACCCACCAACTTGTTTGGGATATTTCGAAATCTATGGCATGTATTCTCTGTGGGCAGTTGGGATCAATGTTGCAAATAGCAGTGTATTTCTTTTTATTAGACCGGATCGGCTTAAATGAATCTGCATGTAAAATTGACCATTGACTTGGTTGTTGATTGAATTTACTTTTGCTTTCGAACATCATACCGACTTTGAAACCATTCTGAACACAGGACGATGAGAAAATTCTATTATTGAATTGCAAATTAGCAACAACAGATCTAGCCAACATTTTTGAAGCGCACAAATCATCATGTAACAGTATCTCCATGTCTGGCTCTGGATCATCACTATCTTTGCGAGCATTGTCTTCATCCTCAAAATCATAATTTAAAGGAGCATTGTTTACTTGCATTACATCGACCTATGTCATATCATTCTCAGGAATACTAACCATGGTCATGCGATCAAGTAAAGGAACGTAATTTAACTCTTCAATGCCAGGTTCTTCTATATCCATATCAACATCGGATTGATTTGGTTTCATGTTCGATTCTGCTTCGGTAGCATGTGTCAGACAACTGCAGTAAGCAAGTGGAAAATTTTGAGTTAACCTTTGTATGCAACATAGTTCTATATCAATAATGGATATACGGATCTTGATGTTTGTTGAAAATTCATAAACAGATTATACCAAAAAAACATTTGTTGTTGCTCATAATTGGGTATGTTCATATGAGGATATGGATGGTTGGCGACAAGACTCGCTGAGGCAGGAGTAACATGTTGTTCTAGCAGCAATCTTCTTCGTTTCAAAACAAATAATTCTATAGATTTTGACATGACAGAAAAATTAGTTCAACGTCGCCGTCATATACAATTTTTATTGCCTTAAATCTGAAGTCGGCTGGCTAATTGCAAACCAAGTCATTGTCAAACTCCTCCGGTTTAATCACTTCTATGAAGTTTGACCCTTTTAAAACTTTTACCGGTTTACTAGATCCGCCGTTATATATTACACATTTATATTCATCAACAACCAAATCTCCATCATAATAGCATATAGTAGCAATATAATTTGGAGCTATTAAATGTTGAATACAAAATAAAAAGTATTTAGATTGCTAAATGAAAAAAAAATAAAGACATAAATTTGATAACCTAATACAACCTAAATCTGTTAATCTACAAGTAGATCTACAAAAAATGATTCTTGTTTTAATTAATAACAATGTTGGATGTGAAAATGTTTTAATTTAGATTTTGGGTTTTATTTTTTGAGAGTTGAATAATAAGATAGAGAAAAACAGGTTGTTATATAAAGCTCCGGGGTGCAATCTGGAATTGCACTTCTCTAGCGCAATCCAGGATTGCGCCCCGGAGCTTCATATTTTTGTTTTTTTTAATTTAAATTGAACTGGCGCAATCTGGGATTGCGCCCCGGAGCTTCATGCTTTTTTTATTTAAATTAAACGGACGCAATTTGGGATTGCGTTAGTGTACACGTGGACCAGCGCAATCCGAGATTATGCCAGTTCATTTTGGTCAACTCAACGTTGAATTGACTAGAAGCGGGTTATGAATGTAATATTTAGCAAAAGTGGACTAGATTTGAAACATCGAGCTGAATTGAAAAAAAAAAAAATCCTATTTACGATATACTTTATGAAATTTGGTAACCATCCTTACTTGTACATCTTTCTTTTCTTTTTGGTATATTCCATGTCCATGTCATTCCAAAGTGATACAGTTTTGTAGAAAATTGGATAATTAATAAAAATTAACATTGCGACATATTTCATTTGCGACAAATATCTTCTTCTTATTATTGTTATTTTATAGTATAACAGAAACATTTATAAAAGACTTTGGAAGGCATAACCATTTCTTATTTACCAAAAAAGTTCAAAAGTTGGGTCTTACATTTCTAAATCAAATTTTCTTAATTCAAAATTATATTGTTAAAAGCAAAGCGCACCTTGAGATAAGTGTAATAACGTACCCAAAATAAAAATAATTATGATAGTTGTTGAAAAATACCTTTTCACCGTATTCTTTCAGTTTACTTTTTATACAAATTGCATCAAGTCTATCTGGTTATCTTGTATAAAGTCATAAGCCAAATTCTTTCACTATTTAAAATATTTGACGTCTACAGTTATTAACTTTTAGGTAACGTTTTAATTATAAGTTTTTCACTTAAATTAAAGCAGATAGCAGCAACCTAATTACACCAATCCACTTATGCCTAGCTCTTATGCCTAGCTATGACTTAAGTGCGTTAGGTTTCTTCCTTCCTTTTCAAAGAAGGTCACTCAAGTTTATTTTCTAATACATTTTCCAACTATATTGTGGAAATGCTCTAGCCATACCTTTAAGTAAATAAGAGCCCCAGCAAATACTACTAATGTATGAACTGGGTTTCTACTTTAAGGGGGAATTTGCCTTAAAATCATAAAGTCCTCCATCATAGTTCCCTAATTATCGACATCATATTCATATTTTATGAGTCTCATGATACTAATACTTTTCATTCACCCTTAAAAGTTAAAACTGTAATTTACTTTCCACTACTAGTAGGTATAGAAAACCTCCACTATCCTTTTTTATGGGATAAACTGCAATAAACGTGAAAGATTTATTTTTATCTTGGATATTATGACCACATTTTTAGATCTCATAGCAAAAAATAATAATTAAAACTAAGGACAGAAAGTAGTCGTTTTGGAAAACAGTCTCTAAAATACTTGATGTTCACATATATCATTTCCAGAAGCTTAGCATATGCCTAAGTCCTTACAAACATTTAATATAGTAGGTAACCACATGATGAATGATAAAAAAATACGAAAACTTCAATGTGAAGCTCCTTTCTTCATGTACTATGCCCAACCAGTTGCTACCTTGTTATCTTATATGGGAAAAGTGAAAAGAAAGGAATGGTTTAGGCAAAAGTTTGGTGAATGGGTACAAGTTTAATATGTGATGATCGTATGCTATTTACTTTAATACTACTTTATATGATATGCGGTATGCTATAAGTGTCCATGAATTCCATCCATTACCGGCCAAGGGTTCTTTTCTACTGCTAGAATCGATACAGATCAAACCTCACAACAAGTGGCATACGCAGAGATATGGGGGCGGAACTTCATGAAAAAAAGAAAAAAGAAGATGACAGCTAACATATCAAAAAAAAAAAAACATCTTTCATCCACATAAGTCATATATTAATATTCTACTTAAGTATGACAAAATGATACATCAAATGTTCACACACAAACCCTTCTCGGTTTCATATTTTAAATAATATCATCAATTTCAATGGTTTCTGAGATATCTCTTTCAATATAAGTCACTAAGCAGTCATTCATCATATCATCACCCAATCGGTTACGAAGTGAAGTCTTGATTATTTCCATAGAAAGAGAACTAAAATAATGTGACTATATTATTTTAGTTCTCTCTGATGAAAATACCCTTTCAATGGTGGCAGCAGCGACAGATAATAGAAATGTCAACTTTAAAAGTAAGTACACTGACAGATATAAACGATGTTTTTTCTTTGAACCACCTTTTAAATAAGTTGATAATGGCGACCTCGTTGAAATACAATTCCAAATTGCATGCAAAAGTCGATTCTCAGTTTGATTTCGATCATAGATCGACAGATATCTCCACTTCTCTACTACATGCAAACAGAATTCGACCTCCAATTTCGGGTAATACCAAAAGTCCATATCTCGTTTCCAAGCAAGAATTTCCATATCTTGTTCCTAAGATTCAGGTAAACTCTACTATGATGAAGGCTATACATACAAAATCATGGATTAAGGTTGTTAATGAGAATAGATCGCATCAGGATGTGATTAAACTAAATTATTACGAACCATTAGTCCGAGATAACCTTAAAACTATTGTTATTAGTGATGACTTGGTTAATTCAACAAGGGGAAAATGGATCAATTCCATTGTATTCTATGTCTACGGCAGCAAACCATATTATAATTTCTTGAAGGATTACATAGCTAGAAATTGGAGTCCTAAAGGTATTTTTCTGCTTTTTTCTAGGGACAACCGATTTTTTATCATGAAATGTTAAATAGCTGAAGATTGTGAGAGGATATTAGCATCTAGTCCTTATTTCTAAAATAATAGACAGATTTTTATGAAAAAGTGGCAGTCTGGAATGAAATTAACACGGGAGTTTCTTAATTCTATTCCACTTTGGTTTAAATTATCTAACCTGGATTTGGATTTCTGGTCAATTGAAGTTATAAGTAGAATAACCTCTACTTTGGGAAAACCTTTAAGATTAGATAATGTTACTGAAAATTTACACCGTTTATCATATGCTAAAATTTTAGTTGAGATTAATATAGACTTCAATTATCCAGAAGCTATACCTATTCAGTGTCAAAATAGAGATATTGTTTGGCCGAAGGTGAGTTATGGTTGAATCTGCATCTACATGTTCCAAGTGCAAAGTCTTTGGACATTCTATTGATGTGTGTAATTCATCTAGTGTTTGTATCCCTAAGAGTAATCTAAATAAAGTCAATAATATGGATTTAGACGAATCATGTGTTGGTCAAGATGAGCACATGGATGTTACTGTAGAGAATTCCAGCATAAATCATAAGAACTTAATTGAAGAAAAAGCTGCTGATATTGATATTGACCGTAGTCATGGAGTTGGAAATGACAAAACCAGTTTAATTGATAATAATAATCCTTTTAGTATACTTGATGATTAATGTAAGTGAACAAGGCAAGGGTAACAGATCTGATATGGAAGCAGTTCAATGTAAAGAAGATAAAAATGCCTTAGTGGAAAATAGGGTTCTAAAGTGTAGTGCTGATATTGATAATTCATAGACAATTCATGTGTTGAGAGTAAAGAAGATGATGGAATGCAAGATGAAGAAGATTATAGTGGGATGATGAGTACTGATGATGCAAGATATAAAGATATTTTAATAGACGAATCTGATAGCTCTTGGAGCAGCTTTAAAAGTAGAAGATCTAAACGTAAGTCCACCAGATTCAAAAAAGTCAGCAAAATAATGTATGAAGTACCTTTGGTGGAGACAAATCCAGAATAGGTCAAATTAGTTTCTCAATTTCAAAATAAACCGAAAAAGACAAAAGAAGATGGTAGTACTCCTGGTGAGGTTTTAAGTGGAGGAATATCTAAAAAGTACGCTTTCTATCTTCATATGTATGGTGCATGAGATTGTTGTGTGTGTATGGAGATTGGTGGCTTCATTGTTCTCCTCAGTTATATTTGAAGATTTGTGTTCTTTGGTGGAAGTGCTTCAGTTGTTGTATGGAGCATGTTATATTTATTTATGTAATAGCACTAAGTGTTTGGCGCTGGCTATGTGGTTGATGTGTATGCATGCTATTTGGAGTATTCTGTGTTTCTGCAACTTTTGGCTTGTTGGGATTTATTGTTGTATTAGTCGGTGGGTTTTGTAGTGACTTTTAGATTGAGCTGGATTTTGGTTGTGTTATGTGTTAGGGATTTTGTGGTTTGAGGCTATTGGAGGAGAATGAATGTCGTACTTCAGACTTTAAGGATCTATGGAATAGATTCTTCGAGACAATAGTTCAACCCATCAAGTACAAACGGATCATCAAACTATTCACTTTCAGGATTCAATAAAGCCTTAGAATAGCGAAATCGAGTTCAAAGTTTGTACGACTTTGATCCGACCAGGAATACTCATATTTTGATTTTGATGATGCAAGCAAATAATAAGTACAAAGAGAAGAAGAAGATGTTGAAACCTGCGATGATTCTGGATTTTGCAACACCCTGTGGGTGTTACGAATTCACCACGCTTAAAATGCTTTAATGGCATCGCAGTTTCGGAGGAAGAAGAAGATGGTTCAGAAGTGATTTGAAACGCATCTGGCCGTCGATATTTGTATCAGCGAAGAGGTGTCTTTCCATCAAAACATCGCGACCGTTTTTAATGGTCATATCATTTTCGAATCGAAACAGTCGCATCTTTTCATTTTGAACTGTTGCATTTATTTATTTGCAACGATTCAAAACGTCATAATTCCCGTCCGCTATTTAAAACACATTCAGATCCTCAATGGGCTAAAACCGGCCAATTACTATGTAGAAAATCCGATCCAAAAATATTGTCATTGGATCACATAGTGATGCATGGTCTCCCTCCTCAGAACAAAGTAAACATTTGGGTGCCCCAAGGCCCCAACACACTTGTGAGAAGGCTATTGATATAGTGACACACCTCTCAACATTCTACAATTTGGGACTAATTCCCATACCCTTTCTTCTTTCATTCTTTCTTCCCTCTTCAAAAACAAACCAAAGCCCCAAAATACTTTGAAAATTTACAAAAATCTCCCCCAATTTTCAAAATAAAGAAAATAAATAAAGTGGACGGCTGAATCACTAGTGTGACTTCCTATATACCTAAGTGGGATCAAGCCTATGTAGTTCTAAGATCAAGTTTTGCATCATCATGGAAACAAAACATAAATAAAATGTATCGTTTGAATTTAAACCTTTACTTAGTGTAAACCATTCAAAGTTCTATCGAGATTATATGGTGAACGAATCTTGAACCAAGTATCTCTTAATGATAAAACCGGAACAATCACACAGGTTGATTTCCTTAGTTAGAGTGTTCTGTATTGCTCAGCACGTTAATGGCCATGTGCTTCAATCCTGGTTCGTAAGTCTCCTTTGGAAAGTGGTCTTACTTTCCTAGGAAACGACCTAATTTCCATACTCATATAGGTAAGTCTCTTAAGGTGTTTCTGCGATACGCCTTTAAAATTTCTAGACTTAGTAAGGACATTTATCCATCCTTTGTTCATGCAAAATCCAACACTAAATATTGTGATTATTGATTTAGTGTTCCATAATCATATGTTAACTTGTTGGTACCCGTTGAACTTTGTCTATCATTTTCAAGACACAAGTCAAGTTTCTGTTAAGGATGATCAATCTTCATTCACAGACTTTAGTCCCATTTCTTTTGACTTTATAGAAACCATAGCCTTTGGTAGACATTTTGTAAGTGGGTCAGCCAAGTTTTTCTTGTTTCTATGTAGTTAACATATATAACTCCACTTTTGAGTAACTGTCTTACCATATGATGTCTTAGACTCACATGTCTAGGCTTTCCATCATATGTCTTATTAGAGACATTATATATCGTTGATTGATTATCAAAGTTAATCAAGACTATTGGAGATGGCTTCTTCCACAATGGGATTTCCATTAATAAATTCCTAAGCCATTCTGCTTCCTTACATGCATCTGCTTATGCAATCAATTTTGATGACATAGTTGAATCAGATATATAAGTCTGCTTCTTGGATGCCCAAAACACAACAGTGCCTCCTAATGTAAATATCCATCCAGTCATAAACTTGGATTTGGATTCTACATTGTTCCAAGTTGTATCACTATATCCTTCTATTACAGCAGTATATCCTTTATAAGATAAACCATAGCTTATGGTTCCTTTCAAATAAGCTAAAACTCTGGAAATGGCTTTCCAGTGTTCGAAACCTGGATTACTCGTAAATCTACACAACACACTTATAGCATGTGCGATGTGTGTTAGTGAACTGGGTGTCTATAACCCAGTATTAATGGATCTTAAGGCTACTCAGACACTAGAGATATAAACTATATCTAGTCAAATTCAAACAGAAAGAAATAAGTAATAAAATAAAATGCAGTAAAGTAAATAACACTAGGATTTTTATACTGGTTCGGATTAACCAATCCTATATCCTGTCCTGCACTGCACCGTGCGGAATTTCACTACAATCGCTTGTTTTCCACGGGTGGCTAGAACACCTTTACAATCTTGATTTCACGGGCTAAAAGACACACCTACTCCTTATGAACAACAACAAATAATGGCAAGTAGTCGTATCTTCAACTCAGATTCTTGCATATTTGGTACAATAATCCTATAGACCTCCAATGGTAATATATCTTTGAATTCTTTGAGGAAATATGATTAAATCAGAGAGAGAATGATATAAATTCAAGTACAACTCTCTGATATTGTGTGGCTTGCACATTAATGAAGAATAGGAGTGAAAGAGAGTGGATTTGAAAGAATAATAGTATAGTTTTCAATGGAATTTTGTAGAGAATAAATGGAGAAGATGGAGTAGAAGAAAATGTGAAATTATTGTATAAAAATTCGTTACCAGAGGCCTTTAAATAGTGTATGAAAGGATGTGCCTTTTGGTGAAAGGTTGAAGGGAAATAACTACTCAATTTGAATTTGAAAATCTGAAATAGTCGTTATATGTCGACATACAAAGATGCCTATGTCGACATATGTAGTGTTGCAAAAGACACATCAGTGTCATAAATATTTAGCACTTCAGATTTCCATATATATGTGGATTTTGGTGATTCGGTTGAGGTCAATGGTTGATTATCTTCAAGTATAATTGTCATGGGATCTTTAACAAGATATTCTAAGGTTAAACCAACTCCTCATCACTTCAACCTCTGTTCTTCAACATTCTTCTCTAATAAGCTTTGGTCTTTAATTGTTCTCATTATCCTTCCATTTCTTTGATTAAACTTCTTATATAATTCCGCTTTTGTTCTCTTGTATAAATATCTCCATAATATATCTAATGTAACTGCATAACTCAAAGATATGTTTATATGGTTGTTGTCATCAAAATAAATACCTAGGGTATTAACTATCTCCCCTTTTTTGATGATGACGACCATATAAATATTTGAGAATAAAATATAATAATTTTTATATTTGACTCCCCCTAACTCTGTGCACTCCCCCTATCATTTTGTCTAGTATATTTATACCTTTTCTCCCCCTTTGTCATCAACACAAAGGGTAAAAAATATATTTAGATTACTGCTAGATAATATGTAGAGTTTGTGCGCGCGCGTGTGTGTGTGTATATATATATAAACAAAAGTGGGGAAATAAAATCATGAAATAAACTAAATAATTAGATGAGTTTTAGATTTACCGACTTTGCTGATGCCAATAACAAATATCCAAGGTTCAATAGATTACTTATCATATGCTTTGAGCATCAACTATTTGGTACCTGAAAAATTATAAAATATGCACACTAGTATTGTTAGGGATTGCAGAATGGATCGTTAAGGCAAAACTAACACTAGAGGGGGTGAATAGTGTTTTTTGAGAATTTAAACAAAATATAAAACTTATTATAACGGCCCGAAAAGTTCCGATTTTGATTATCGATACTAATACATATCCTGTATCACATATCAACTAATCAACCATCAGAAATTAACAGATCGTTAAAAGAAAGAAGTTAGAGGGTGAGAAATAGAAAGAAAGAAAGTTAGAATAGTAGAAAAAGAAGAACTGAACACAACAAAATCAGAGTATAACGAATCTCACAGCGAAACTGAATAAAATATATTATATAACATCTTGAAATATAAAACTGTATTTATACTTACATACATCATTAGAGTACAACATATACATAACACAGCGGAAATAGACTCTATATATCAAATGTGGAAGCTCCCTGCTCCAAGCTCCTTCAATTGAATCTGTAAAATCCTGAAACCACTTGACTGCCCGTACAAATTTAGGCACCCAAGAGTTTAGGGAAAACACAGAAAAATAAACTCTGGGTCAGTCATAGGACTGGTGTGAGTAAACGATTTTAAAACAGATTGATTTTAAAGTTCAAAATCTTTTAGAAAGTAAGGGTAATCGTAAGACCAAAACCACACATAAACACGGACGGTTTTTACCTTACGATAACTCAAAACATTTTTGAAATCATATATATCATCTGATATTATAGTAGTTTCTAAATACAAATAGATATCAATCTAGCGGAACGCTTGCATCTCACGCTCCACATATATAGTATACAATCAAGACCGCGGGTGCTTATTGGAGATTGGATTCCGACTATGACAAGGTATGGAACCACCTGCCGATAGTGTATCTCTAGAGGCGAATACACTGGGTTCAACAAGAACGTCTTGCAACCCGGCCCATACATGACCGACCACTCATTTCGCTTGAGTGTATCGAATGTATATCACCACCGGTTGGGATCAGCAAACGTTTCCCGAAAAAGGGATAGCATCGACAGATTTAAGAAGCAAAAGGAATTTCTTTATATAGGTGATTATACACCCTAATGGAAGCGACCCACATAGTCATGCTGCCTGCCCGATTTTTGTCATTTCCTGGTTGTGAGGCTTGAGGTTAGAATTTATCTTTAGAACATCTGGTCATCATTCACTTTGAATGCCACATTATCAGATCCGTCAAATCACTAATTGAAGTCCACAAATATACTCTAGATGTAAAAGAAGGGCCATTCTTTGCCATCAACTCGGTATATTTGTAAAAATCAACGTACGTGATTTTTAGGAAATACTCTGTCATACATTCGTCCATACAAGTCATCCAGGAACAGGATGAACAGAAGGCACTCTCCGACTGCATCCAATATAGGAATCACCCCATGGATCAGTAGTGAGTAGTCCTTGCAAATCCGAAGATTTCATTTACGACAGAATCACTATCAAAATATCTTTAGGAGCGACCCAGAGAAATTTATCAAGTAGTTCTTCCGTTCATGAAGATCTCCAGTCTTCACTCTCACCATTTTTTAAGTGTATCTGCAAATTAGTTTACTAACGTAAAGTCAGTTCGAAGTGGTTATGGGACCAGTTCCCATCCCGGTCTCTTCGAACTAACACGTAGGGGATATTTATTTGATAGTCGGTGTTTTAACTATCAAATTTAAACAGTGTAGATAAATAAAACAATTTATTTAAATTACTTCGTAACATAAGTAATTTCCATGGCACATCCATTATATTAACTTATGCAAGTCCAAATCCTGATTTATAATAGTAATCATCACAAGGCAATTTAGATATAGTAAAATATGTCAACATTTTATTTTAACTAATTTTAGATCCGACTGATCACTTCATAATATAACAAATAATTAACCATAATTATTTATCACAACAATAACAATCAACAATGATTTAACGTTAAATTTTAAACTCATTAACGGTTTGAAAATATTTGGATAATAATTTATTTCTTACAATATTATTCTGATTCCATGGAGTAAATTAGTTGATTTTTATTATAACTTCTATTTCGTTTTCAATAGACTATATATAAAATATATAAATTTTGGAGATTCGAACTTAAGGTTTATACGACGATGTTTATCTTGTAACCAAAAAATAATTCAATAACCTTCCACTCCTTCCCTCTTGTTTAATCGTTTACTTATATCTTGTTTACTTCTGTTTAAAATCAATCTCGATAAAATCGATTGATTCTAACAGCTTGATCTTCTCAGGCTTCTTATGGTCAAGTCTCCACACATATACCATTTAATTTCATTCGTTATTTCTTGTAGTTATTTAAATGAACTTCTCACTTTTAAAATTATATACGGATGTAATGTTTTAAAATAAAGAAAACTTTAAACATTTTAGACAACATGTTTTTTCCGGGCTCAACCTAGCCCATCTACATTCAACAAACCGTCCCCTACTTACTACTTTGGGTATACCCCTAGGCCGATTATATTTTTTGTTCAATTTCCTACATCAATTGATTAAAATTCTCTTCCCTTTGTTATAAGAATTTTAGTTTAAAACTAACATGATTTTGTATTATATTTCTTTTATTTATTTATATATATAAATAACTCTTGGCCCATAAGCCCAATTTCCTACAGCAGCCCAATACCACCACTTTATATCTTCCACGTGCATGTTCTTCGCTCCAACTTTCTTTCCTCGTCCCATGCTTTTTGCCAGTGATCAAATCCAAGAAACATGGACCTGGCATCACAAATCCAAGGAAAAACTCATGTTTGGCATCATCAAAACTTGAGTGACATGGATCGACCTCATTCATTACGTCGCTCTCCTCTCTTCCCCCCTGTTCTTTCTTCTCCTGTTATCTACCCTTTTTCTCAACTTAGAGACATCGTGTGCACACCGTGCACCTGCACATCGCCAAACCAATCATTACGCCGCCGCTTCCATCGCCACATGTCACACTTACCTACCCGCACCCTGCACCACCACCGGGGATTCATTCGACGCACTGTACCAAAATTTCGAACTTCCACTGAAGCTTCCAAAAATACGCCTCCTCACAAAAATCCCTCGCGTTGCCATCCTGTTCCTCCGGCCACCACCATATTTTGGTCTGAGGTTGAGGACATCCTCCCCCATGAAACCCACCTGGTGCGATCGGCAAACACACGTCCTTGACGACGCAGTTCATTTCCAAACCTAGGCTACAAATTGACCCTGAAAACCAATTTAAATCCTAATCATGTCAAATTCCTCAATATAAAAATCTGATCATATTTTTCCTAGCTTCACCGACCTCCCACGCTCCTCTTCCTCTGGGCTCATTGCCTACGACCGCCGCCACCTCCTCAATTTGACCAAAGTTCACCTTTCGACTAATCCAACAATTCTTACTCCTTAGGAAAATTAAAAATCCAATTTTTTATGTTAAAAATCATGAATTTTCATTATAATTGTATCTATATACCAGAATTAATAAATTATGATGTTCGAAATTTGGCCTTAATCCCTTCCTTACTATCATTTATCAAATCCTGGCGAGATGGGTTACTATTTGGTTTGAATTTAATTTTTAAAGTGAACTTGAGACATAAAAAATCGTCTTTTGTGTCCGACTCAAACATTATAACATACTAAAATTCATGCCGTAGATTTTTGAATCAAAAGGATGTGTATAATTAACTCTACTGTTAACTGCAGACAGGTTTTCCAATTTTGCTTATAGTCATTAACCAACATGGTCAACAAATATACATGGCATTATACACTCAGCGGTACCCGAATGAAGATTTTTGTTTGAATCAAACATAAATACAACTATGAAAGGGAGCAAAAATTGGTTTTTTTACTCACAATATATATATTGTTTCACGGCTGTTTACTTGTTCCAGATTTGTTCTAAAATTCAGTCCTAATCTAATTATTTCCAGGGATTAAATATCCATATTTGAATCAGAGATGACAGGTAGATATATCAACACACATATACTTTTAATCCTACTAGAACTAGATACAAATTGTAGGGAAAAGTGAGGCGTTTGCTCACTTTACTGCTACTGTGTTATCTGCCATTGTTTCATTCCCAGTTTTGCATTCTAGTTCTAGATTTGCCTCTCAGGTTTTTAAACTAACTGCTCCAAAGTTTTTAACTTCAACAATATTTGAATTAATATAATGCTCACCTACCAGTACACATATAACTTGAATCTACTAAAGATCAATATAAGACAGTAGATAAGTTTAGGTTGTTTACTCACTTATCTTGATACTGCAGCTTGTCTATTTGTTTCACAGGTTTGTTCAACCATCAGACCATGGTTTTTCGTACCTTAAATGATTTATATATATTTGAAACAAATACTATAGGCATATAACAACCCACCACTGATCTGAATCTATAAAAAATTTATGCATAAATAGTAGGAATTTGTGTTCACTCATTTTTATATTACTGTGGTTTTTTTTTGGTTTACTGCACTTGCATTTTTTTTTAATATTAACAGGGGTTATATATATATATATTTTAAATACATGATCAGTATTAATCGATCGATCATTCTCAGATATACAAACAGAAGTTGAAAAAAATAAACTATTCATCACAAAACAAGAAAACAGAGAATGTTTACTCACCAAGGTTTGCCCACTGTCTTGCCATGTATTTACTGCCGATGTTCTCTGTTTTTCTCTGTTCCTCGGCCATTCTCAGTTCTAGTTTGCTCTTTGTTTTCATTAGTTTTACATTGTATTAGTGTGTGTTTCTGTGTGTATTTATAGTGAGAAAACTATAGGCGCAAGCTGGGTAGGTTTTAATTCATGAAGGGTATGGTTTGCATGATTGAAAGGATGTCTTGCTAAGTCTCTTCTTGCATTCAATCTTTTCCTAGTTACAAGTCATGGCCAGCTATGCATTGATGTGCATCAATGAACACAGTCATGGTTAAGAAACTAGGCTTTATAGAGAAATGCGTAAGCTAGCTCTAAGGGTGATGTGAAGTGTGGATGTAGTTGCTATTGAAAATAGGTGATGTATGATGTTTAATTCAATCAATGTTTTCAAACTTGGTTCCTAAGTAATCTTGCTATACATATATGCATATCTATATGTTGATTGGAAATATCAAGGTGCCAAGTACATTTGTATTTATGCAAACACCCATGTTTTTGCTGCAAGAACTGAGCATGTATGTATTTTATATTCCAACAAATCGATTTAGCATCAAGCTAGCACAAATTTATTAAATGTGCATGTTCCTAGCTTGTACAGCAACCATGTGCTTGCTGAAAAAGAAAACCATAGCATGTATATATGTATATCTATAAACCAGTCCTACTAGTCCTAGTATCAAAGCAAATCAGCCTACTCATGTCTAAATCTATCCCTTTTTTGTCATATATAAATGCATATCCTTAGTATATGAAGTCCTATTTCTTATGTGAAGTAATAAATTAATGTTTATGTAATTTCTTATTTTAATTCTAAGTAAAAATCCAAAGTTAATGACATGCGAAGAAGTCCGCATTTTTTTCTTCATTTTTAGTTAGATAATCTTATACTCACATGAGTCTTAAAATAGAAATACAACAAAATTACAAAACATTAATTACTTGTTTTATAAACATTCATTGGTTATAAAAATTTAAACCATTAACATAAAAAAAATTAGTCTGAAAACCGGGTCGTTACAATCTACCCCCTTAAAAGAATTTCGTCCCCGAAATTTAAGAATACGAGGAGATTCCCGGTTATAATTAACATAGTAGACTTATATAAATATATAAGCTATATACTTATGATAATAGCAAACATAACATCCAAAACATACATGTTATCTATCAAATAATTCACATCAATCAAAACATTCATTACACACATCAACAATTAGTTATTAATCATTGCCATTTTCATGACTAAAAATATCTGTTATTATAATTGGAATACATTCCCATTTATTTTTATATATTTCTATTCTTCGACATTCATCAGTTTATAGCTGTAGATCGGTAAGAAAATAATCCTCTGAGTATCAACCTCGAAGACCGAAATCAACATCAGATCAACACTCAACAAATCATTCAATTTAACCAGTCTCCGGTTAGGTTCCAATTTCTTAACTCCACATCTTATTTCCTATCAATTCAAATATCTGTGATTATAGTTGGAAAATAATTCCAACTTATTGACTTCATTAGTCTGAATTAATCCTATTCAAATATCTCTGTCTGTTTCAAAATTTATTTTCAAACTTCAATCCAGTTTAATTCCATTCAAATCAACTTTACTATTTTAATCTTATTCCAGTTGAATTTCCCAATTCCAGATTCTTAACTTCTGATTTTATTTCAGAATAACTTGAAATCACATATCTATATTCCATTTTAAGTCAAAACCTTTGAATTTATCTAAAACAGTTATTTTTTTCCAAACATTTTTCCTGTTTTTCTTATTTGTATATTTTGTTCTCTATACAAATTCAATTTGGTTCATCATATAACCATTTCAATTTTATAATCTGATCTAGATTATAATAGCAACCAACACAGCCAATAATAATAATTTCAGAAAATTATTCTTTTTTTTTCAAAATACAGTATTGAGTAAAATTATTTCATTTACCCAACCTAAAAAAATAATACTATGTCCAATTACTCTATTCAAGAGTTTAGAACACATATCGATACAGTTTTGACTACTGTATCGTACAGAATTTATAAATTACTTGATAAACTAATCAACACAATATAAAACGGTTTTTATATCGATTTCCAAATACGCGCTCATATATATACACTCAGACTCAATCTAGAGTGTTACTAACCCCATCTTCATCCAAGTTACGCCATAGAGCCAAGGTTATTTCTAAACCATTTCTCTGATGCCAACTGTAACGGCCCGAAAAGTTCCGATTCTGATTATCGATACTAATACATATCCTGTATCACATATAGACTAATCAACCATCAGAAATTAACAGATCGTTAAAAGAAAGAAGTTAGAGGGTGAGAAATAGAAAGAAAGAAAGTTAGAATAGTAGAAAAAGAAGAACTAAACACAACAAAATCAGGGCATAATGAATCTCACAGCGAAACTGAATAAAATATATTATATAACATCTTGAAATACAAAACTATATTTATACTGACATACATCATCAAAGTACAACATATACATAACACAGCGGAAATATACTCTATATATCAAATGTGGAAGCTCCCTGCTCCAAGATCCTTCAATTGAATCTGTAAAATCCTGAAACCACTTGACTGCCCGTACAAATTTAGACACCCAAGAGTTTAGGGAAAACACAGAAAAATAAACTCTGGGTCAATCATGGAACTGGTGTGAGTAAACGATTTTAAAACAGATTGATTTTAAAGTTCAAAATCTTTTCAAAAGGAAGGGTAATCGTAAGACCAAAACCACACATAAACACGGACGGTTTTTACCTTACGATAACCCAAAACATTTATGAAATCATATACATCTTCTGATATTATAGTAATGTCTAAATACAAATAGATATCAATCTAGGGGAACGCTTGCATCTCACGCTCCACATATATAGTATACAATCAAAACCGCGGGCGCTTATTGGAGATTTGATTCCGACTATGAAAAAGGTAAGGATCCAACTGCCAATAGTGTATCTCTAGAGGCGAATACACTGGGTTCAACAAGAACGTCTTGCAACCCAGCCCACACATGACCGATCACTCATTTCGCATGAGTATATCGAATGTATATCACCAACGGTTGGAATCAGCAACCATTTCCCGAAAATAGGAAAGCATCGATAGATTTAAGAAGCAAAAGGAATTTCTCTAGATAGGTGATTATACACCCTAATGGGAGCGACCCACATAGTCATGCTGCCTGCCCGATTTTTGTCATTTCCTGGTTGTGAGGCTTGAGGTTAGAATTTATCTTTAGAACATTTGATCATCATTCACTTTGAATGCCACATTGTCAGATCCGTAAAATCACTAATTGATGTCCACAAATATACTCTGGATGTAAAAGAAGGGCCATTCTTTGTCATCAACTCGGTATATTTGTAAAAATTAACGTACGTGATTTTTAGGAAATACTTTGTCAGACATTCATCCATACAAGTCATCCAGGAATAGGATGAACAGAAGGCACTCTCCTACTGCATCCAATATAGGAATCACCCCATGGATCAGTAGCGAGTAGTCCTTGCAAATCTGAAGATTTCATTTACGACAGAATCACTATCAAAATATCTTCAGGAGCGACCCAGAGAAATTTATCAAGTAGTTCTTCCGTTCATGTAGATCTCCGATCTTCACTCTCACCATTTTTTTAAGTGTATCTGCAAATTAGTTTACTAACGTAAAGTCAGTTCGAAGTGGTTTTGGGTCCAGTTCCCATCCGAGTCTCTTCGAACTAACACGTAGGGGATATTTATTTGATAGTCGGTGTTTTAACTATCAAATTTAAACAATGTAGGTAAATAAAACAATTTATTTAAATTACTTCGTAACATAAGTAATTTCCATGGCACATCCATTATATTAACTTATGCAAGTCCAAATCCTGATTCATAATAGTAATCAGCACAAGGCAATTTAGATACAATAAAATATGTCAACATTTTATTTTAAATAATTTTAGATCCGACTGATCACTTCATAATATAACAAATAATTAACAACAATTATTTATCACAACAATAACAATCAACAATGATTTAACGTTAAATTTTAAACTCATTAACGGTTTGAAAATATTTGGATAGTGATTTATTTCTCATAATATTATTCTGATTCCATGGAGTAAATTAGTTGATTTTTATTATAACTTCTATTTCGTTTTTTCAATAGTCTATATATAAATATATAAATTTTGGAGATTCAAACTTAAGGTTTATACAACGATGTCTATCTTGTAACCACAAAATAATTCAATAACCTTCCACTCCTTCCTTCTTGTTTAATCTCCTTCCTTCTTGTTTAATCATTTACTTATTTCTTGTTTACTTCTATTTAAAATCAATCTCGATAAAATCGATTGATTCAAACAGCTTTATCTTCTCAGGCTTCTTATGGTCAAGTCTCCACACATATACCATTTAATTTCATTCGTTATCTCTTGTAGCTATTTAAATGAACTTCTCACTTTTAAAATTATATATGGATGTAATGTTATAAAATAAAGAAAACTTTAAACATTTTAGACAACATGTTTTTTTCGGGCTCAACCTGGCCCATTTACATTCAACATACCGTCCCCTACATACTACTTTGGGTATACCCCTAGGCCGATTTTTTTTTTTTTTCAATTTCCTACATCGATTGATTAAAATTCTCTTCCCTTTGTTATAAGAATTTTAGTTTAATACTAACATGGTTTTGTATTAGATTTCTCTTATATATATATAACTCTTGGCCCATAAGCCCAATTTCCTACAGTAGCCCAATACCACTACTTTATATCTTCCACGTGCATGTTCTTTGCTCCAACTTTCTTTCCTCGTCCCATGCTTTTTGCCAGTGATCAAATCCAAGAAACACGGACCTGGCATCACAAATCCAAGGAAAAACTCATGTTTGGCATCATCAAAACCGGAGTGACATGTATCGACCTCATTCATTACGTCGCTCTCCCCCCCCCCCCCCCCCCGTTCTTTCTTCTCCTGTTATCTACCCTTTTTCTCAACTTAGAGACATCGTGTGCACACTGTGCGCCTGCACATCGCTCAACCAATCATTACGCCGCCGCTTCCATCGCCGCAAGTCACACTTAACCACCCGCACCCTGCACCACTACCTGGGATTCATTCGACGCACTGTACCAAAATTTCGAACTTCCATTGAAGCTTCCAAAAATATGCCTCCTCACAAAAACCCCTTGCGTTGCCATCCTGTTCCTCCGGCCACCACTAAATTTTGGTCCGAGGTTGAGGACATCCTCCCCCATGAAACCCACCTGGTGCGATCGCCAAACACACGTCCTTGACAACGCAGTTCATTTCCAAACCTAGGCTACAAATTGACCCTGAAAACCAATTTAAATCCTAACAACATCAAATTCCTTAATATAAAAATCTGATCGTATTTTTCCAAGCTTCACCGACCTCCTACGCTCCTCTTCCTCCGGCCTCATCGCCTACGACCGCCGCCGCCTCCTCAATTTAACCAAAGTTCATCTTTCGACTAACCCAACAATTCTTACTCCTTAGGAAAATTAAAAATCCTAATTTTTATGTTAAAAATCATGAATTTTCATTACAGTTGTATCTATATACCCGAATTAATAAATTGTGATGTTCGAAATTTGGCCTTAATCCCTTCCTTACTATCATTTATCAAATCCTGGTGAGATGGGTTACTATTTGGTTTGAATTTAATTTTTAAAGTGAACTTGAGACATAAAAAATCGTCTTTTGTGTCGAACTCAAACATTATAACATACTAAAATTCATGTCGTAGATTTTTGAATCAACAGGATGTGTATAATTAACTCTACTGTTGACTGCAGACAGGTTTTCCAATTTTTCTTATAGTCATTAACCAACATGATCAACAAATATACATGGCATTATACACTCAGTGGTACCCGAATGAAGACTTTTGTTTGAATCAAACATAAATACAACTATGAATGGGAGCAAAAATTGGTTTTTTACTCACAGTATATATATTGTGTCACTGCTGTTTACTTGTTCCAGATTTTTTCTAACATTCAGTCCTAATCTAATTATTTCCGGAGATTAAATATCCATATTAGAATCAGAGATGATGGGTAGATATATCAACACACATACAGTTTTAATCCTACTAGAACTAGATACAAATTATAGGGAAAAGTGAGGTGTTTGCTCACTTTACTGCTACTGTGTTATCTGCCATTGTTTCATTCCCAGTTTTGCATTCTGGTTCTAGATTTGCCTCTCAGGTTTTTAAACTAACTTCTCCAGAGTTTTTAACTTCAACAATATTTGAATTAATATAATGCTCACCTACCAGTATACATATAACTTGAATCTACTAAAGATCAATATAAGACAGTATATAAGTTTAGGTTGTTTACTCACTTATTTTAATACTGCAGCTTGTCTATTTGTTTCACAGGTTTGTTCAACCATCAGACCAAGGTTTTTCCTACCTTAAATGATTTATATATATTTGAAACATATACTATAGGCACATAACAACCCATCACTGATCTGAATCTATAAAAAAATTATGTATAAATAGTAGGAATTTCAAGTGTTCACTCATTTTTATATTACGTGTTTTTTTTGGTTTACCGCACTTGCATTTGTTTTAATATTAACAGGGGTTATATATGTATATATATATATATTTAAATACATGATCAGTATTAATTGATCTATCATTCTCAGATATACAAACACAAGTTGAACAAAATAAACTATTCATCACAAAACAGGAAAACAGAGAATGTTTACTCACCAAGGTTTGCCCTCTGTCTTGCCAACTATTTACTGCCATTGTTCTCTGTTTTTCTCTGTTCCTCGGCCATTCTCAGCTCTAGTTTGCTCTTTGTTTTCATTTTTTTTACAGTGTATTAGTGTGTGTTTCTGTGTGCATTTCTATGTGTATTTATAGTGAGAAAACTATAGGCGCAAGCTGGGTAGGTTTTAATTCATGCAGGGTATGGTTTGCATGATTGAAAGGATGTCTTGCTAAGTCTCTTCTCGTGTTCAATCTTTTCCTAGTTACAATTCATAGACAGCTATGCATTGATGTGCATCAACGAACACAGTCATGGTTAAGAAGCTAGACTTTGTAGAGAAATGCATAAGCTAGCTCTAAGGGTGATGTGAAGTGTGGATGCAGTAGCTATTGAAAAGAGGTGATGTATGATGTTTAATTCAATCTATGTTTTCAAGCTTGATTCCTAAGTAATCTTGCTATACATATATGCATATCTGCATATCTATATGTTGATTGGAAATATCAAGGTGCCAGGTACATTTGTATTTATGCAAACACCCACGTTTTTGCTGCAAGAACTGAGCATGTATGTATTTTATATTCCAACAAATCGATTTAGCATCAAGCTAGCATAAATTTATTTAAATGTGCGTGTTCCTAGCTTGTACAGCAACCATGTGCTTGCTGAAAAAGAAAACCAGAGCATGCATATATGTATATCTATAAACCAGTCCTACTAGTCCTAGTATCAAAGAAAATCAGCCTACTCATGTTTAAATCTACCCTTTTCTTGTCATATATAAATGCATATCCTTAGTATATGAAGTCCTATTTCTAATGTGAAGTAATAAATTAATGTTTATGTAATCTCTTATTTTAATTCTAAGTAAAAATCCAAAGTTAATGACATGCGAAGCAGTCCACATTTTTTTCTTCATTTTTAGTTAGATAATCTTATACTCACATGAGTCTTAAAATAGAAATACAACAAAATTACAAAACATTAATTACTTGTTTTATAAACATTCATTGATTATAAAAGCTTAAACCATTAACATAAAAAAAATAGTCTGAAAACCGGGTCGTTACACTTTTACTATATGAATCAAACAATCACAGACATAAAATGAAACACAACACAAAGATTAAAAAAAATGCAGAAAAGGAAAGAACACACCATATTTTATACTGGTTCAGAATTGCTCCTACGTCCAGTCCCACGCAATGCTGGATTGCGCAAAGTTTTATTACTGTATCAATATCCAAATACAACCTCCTTGATTTCACGGCTGTAAGGGTAACACCGATTCCACACACTTGATTAGGTATACTCTCCATGATTTCACGGCTACAAGGGTAACACCGCTCCCGTTCCTTAATTTCACGGCTACAAGGAAAACACCGATTACCCAAACACTTGCCAAATGATTACAATAGCCCCATAACTCTTAGATAGCACTTCGATTCAGAGAGTAATGAGTGGAGAGTGAGAAGAGAAGAAGTTTTAAGTAAATAGAATTGAATTCAGTAGAGTATAAGTGTAGAAATCATAAAAACAAGAAAATATATTGGTGTAAAGAAAGGAAATGAAGATGGAGAGGAAGAATGATCAAAAAATTCGAAATCAGCCCCCATTTATAAGATTTGAAAGGTTGCAACGCTTCTGAAACATTGCAACAGGTGAAAAGACATTTCCTTTAAATTTTGAAAAAATGACAGTTATATGTTGACATAGGCTAAAATGTATGTCGTCATAACCTAGTTCAAAATTGATTTTTGAGCATTTTTCAAGTGTTTTGATATACATACATACATATATATATATAATTATGGAAATTCTGGAATTAAAACACAGTGTTATAAATGAATATTATAAAGTAGAAAATTACATGAAAACATAAATATAAGATATATGAACATATTTATAAAATTATAAAGTTTAAAACTATATAAATATGAAGTATATAATACATAAAACTCATAAATTGTAAATCTTAAGTTTAAAAACAAAAGTAAAGTAAGGAAAGTAAAATAGAGAAGATAGAGATTGAAGATAGAATTCGAAAATAGAATTTGAAATTTGAAATTGAAAAACAGAATTTGTATTTGAATTTGAACCTGGAGTGATATTCAGAGTTTTACATAAACTAGACTCTATTACCAGATTTATCTTGAACTCTTGAAATCTTGATTACTCATGAGTCTTGAATCATCTCTGAAATTTGAATCTCTAGAAGCTCTTAAACTGTACAGTCTTCAGTACTAATTCTTGTATATAAATCTTGCATATGTGTATATATATATATATATATATTCTAGATAAAAGTGTTAGTATATATATTTTATAATCAATTAACATTGAAATAAGGTTCTTGTCATCAAAACTCCATTCTCCAACAATCTCCCCCTTTTTGATGATGACAACCTTAGTTTATAAAATATCATATTTGTACATACGTGTTGATGATGATCCTTCCAATACTTCCCATGTCTATATGAATCCTATAAACTAAGTCTATATTTTATAATTTCTCCCCCTTTGGCATTATTAAAAATAAATTCTAAAACTACCCTCCTGAATCCTGTAATTATCTAAATAATTCCTATACCAGAGTAAAATACCCCCCTTAATCCTAAAACATCTATATAATCCTATAGCACTTCCTAAATTCATCATCATCGGTCATCAATACAAATCAATCCAATAATTACATATGTTTGATGTCATACATACAAACCAAATCAAAGAACACCACACCATATGTTTAATATATATAAGTTTTTGATCCAAATTCAAATAAATCAATCAAATCAAATCAACCACACCAAACAATTAAACGTTTCTTGGGACTTCTACCCAACCATCTTTTCCAAAGATTGGATCCTTCTTGATGACTTCCCAATCTTCATCTTCTTTGGTTGGTGGTGCCTTAGTGAGATTTTTATCTTCATCTCTGAAAAGAGAAGAGATTAGCCACTAAATTGCATCAAAATGCTTCTCTTGTTTTTTCAACATCTTTATTTGGCTTAACTCAAGATGACGCTGGTTTCATAGAATTATAAAGAGAATGTTCTTAAAAGAATTCAATGTTTCTTCAAAACTTTCGCTTAAGTTATGGATTGGATTTGCCATGGATTTGAGAAGAAATGAATAGAGAAGAAGGAGAAATGGAATAATGAATTTTTCTGGAGGAAATAGGCTTAAATAGTGTCTGGAATTCATTGGATTTTGAATGGATATGAGTTAGTTATTTAATTTTAAATTTTTTAAAACATTTGAAAATCTGGCAGTTATATGTCGACATATGCAATTATGTATGTCAACATATACTATTAAAAGTTTTGAAAATTTTCAAATTTTTGAATCTTTTGATCTTATTTTATATTATAATTAATTCTAAGGTTTTACAGTAACTTAAAGATGATTTTTGACATAAATATAACTCTATTCATTACCTCATAAAAACAAATACATCCAACTAATTAAGACATACTAAATACGAGATTGGAAAGTAAATACGAGTGAATACATAAAGACAAATTAAACTAGATAAACTAGTTTTCAGCGGATGATGAGAAGGAAGATGAGATTCCAAGCTTTCTTCCAATCTTGACCATGAACTTGGTCATTTTGGAAAAGTTCTTTTTAAGATTCTTTCGATTGTTGACAATCTTCACTAGATTTCAAACAATCGACTCTTTGGAAATGTGTCTAGTGTTGATGGGACACTCAACACTTTCTAAAGAAGTTTCTTCTTCGACTTCCATGGGTGCTTATTCTTGTTGCATTCGAGCTTGTTTGGCTTTGAATATCTCATATAGTTGGAAAGTGAGTGGAATTTGCATGAGATGTATGTTTGATGAGTCAAACACTTTCCTTGAAATGAATTCTTCTCTGTGAAGATCAACTCCAAAGTATTTAAAAATGCTCTGATACCAATTGTTAGGGAACTGGGTGTCTATAACCCAGTATTAATGGGACTTAAGGCTACTCAAACACTAGAGATATAAACTATATCTATTCAAATTCAAATAGAAAGAAATAAGTAATAAAATAAAATGCAGAAAGTAAATAACACCAGGATTTTTATACTGATTCGGATTAACCAATCCTACATCCAGTCTTGCACTCCACCATGCAGAATTTCACTATAATCGTTTACTTTCCACGGGTGCAAGAACACCTTTACAATCTTGATTTCACAGGGAATAAGATACACCTTCTCCTTATCAACAGCAACAAACAATGGCAAGTAGTCCTATCTTCAATGTAGATTCTTGCAGATTTGGTACAACGATCCTATAAACTGCGCTTTTCATTTCCCATTAAACGCCGTGGAAACTTATTTTTTTGGTTGGCGATGCCCTTTTTGCAAATAGAACCGGCGGACTTTCTCTTTTTCATTAGCATTATAACGATGGATGTTTATTCTTAGCCCGAGATCCGATGAATACTCTTCTTGATCATCTAATATTTGAGTAAGTGATAAAGAAATGGGAGGTTGAGGTTCATGAAGTTACACTGGGATACAATACAACAAGACATGTCATTAGCAATGCGGCATATTTTTCACTCAAGCAAATTACCAAAAGGCTCAAATCACACTATCATCACCTTAATCCCAAAAATAGACAAACCTACCTCTATAACCCATTACTGACCAATTTCGAGTTGTAATGTGTTTTATAACTATTTTTTCCAAGGTTTTGATGCAACAAGCATAAACATTTCCTACTACATCTCACCTCAGAAAATAAGTGCATTCATCAAAGGTCGTACTGTTGGTGATAATATTCTTCTAGCATATGAATTTTTTAGAGATTTCAAAAAGAAAGGAGTGTCAAGATTTTCTATTAAAGTAGATATAAAAAAACCTGATGATATGATTAGTCAAGAATCCATATGCTACTTCATGTCCTGCTTGGGTTTCCAGTTCACTTTATAAACTTAATATATGAATGAATATCCTCTCCTACTTTCTCCATCTAATTCCAGGGTCGGCCCAAAGGGTTCATACACTATACTAGGGGAATTCGACAAGGTGATCCGCTATCCCCTAACTTATTCACCATAGCAATGCAATATTTCTCCTATCTTATGCAGTAGGCCACTGAATTGCAGCTTTTCACACCGGTTTTCAACTTTCACCCCTTTATTTCCCATTTTCTCTATGTAGACGATTTGCTTATTTTTTGCAAAGCTATTTTGTCTTATGCATTTTCTTTACAGGGAATTTTCCAGAAACTAAAACTTTATGTTGTGCTCACTGTCAATGTTTATAAAATTAATGTTTTTATAGCCATTCTACTAGAAATTCTACGGCTATTAAAAAAAATTAGGATTCTAGGAAGGTACTTTACCTATTAAATGGATTTTTTTTGACTAAAGACAGCCTCTAGTGTAAATGAATGAATATAAAATATTGCAGTGGTAAGCACTATTGGTCAATGCAATTGATAACTATGCTTCCACCACTTGGAAAAGCATGATGAGATTAAGAACAAGTGGAAAGAAATACACGAACAAGGTGATAGCAAATGGCTAGCAAACCTCTCTTTTGTTTGAACCCTGGATAAATTGTAAATGTCTAATTAAATTGTTTGGCATTACTAGATTCCAGGATGTAGGTAGGGATAGTGATACCGTGGATCATACCACTCAATCTAATGTTCTCAATCCATCACTCCATCTAGTGATGCGAGAAGTGGTTGATGAGATCAAACAAGTGGCAGTTCATCCTACTGAAATGTCTGATAATTACAAATGGTGTGATGGCATTGATTTTACTCTAACAAGAGCATGGGAACTAACTAGGTTGCAACATGTGATCGACTGAATACAAGGGAGAGACTAGTTCGATTTGGGCTTACCATAGATATCCTATGTCCATTATGTGAAACAGAAGTTGAATCAACCCCACATTTATTTTTTAACTGTGAATATTCTTCCTTTATCTGGTGTTCGATCAAATTCAAATTACACATTTCACCAAACAGTTTACAATCACTGGAAGATGAGACTAACATTTTACTATTAAGAATCAAGAAGGATCAAACCAGGGATTTAGCTTTTGAAGCTCTCACTACAACAATTTACTTCATTTGGCAAGAAAGAATTAGAGGATATTTTCTAGTAACAAAACACATTACACGGTTAAAGCAAATCAGATAGAGAAGGAAATTGTGTACCTGGTTCGTAACAATGGATCCACTTCCGAGCGTTCTTCAGCAAACTCGGTGTTGCTTCATGAATGGGCAATTGAATTGAACGATCATGGATAGCGGCATATAGAGGACTTACGACATTTCGAACTATTGGGCTATTGGGCCTACGAGGGGGTTGTCTTTTTTGTATGGATTTGTATATAGACATTGTATTTTCTTTGGTTGAAATGAAAAGAAGGTACCTATTTTCAATATATACACACACACATATACATATATATACATATGTATGCATGTACATATATACATACATACATACATATAATGACTTTATAAATATATATATATATATGTATATATATATATATGTGTATATATATATGTATATATATATATGTATATATATATATATATGCGTGTGTGTATGTATGTATGTACACACACACACACTTACACACACACACACACATATATATATAGTCATTATTTTTTATAAATTCCAGATCCATGTAAAGTTGACAAATTTAATTTTATAAATATCCCTCTTTATATATAAGTTAGCATTAAAATTATTTTTACTCAATACCAAATAGTTATTAGACCCAAAATAAGGTTAACAAATCTCAAAATATTATGTTTCAAGTTCTATCTTATAATCTTGTTAGTATAAATTCACTTAATATATTATCTCAAGTTTTTACATATAATACCTTTCAAAATGTTTATTTCACCAATGAATAACTAAGAGATAATTATCCTAGTTGTTAACTCATTCACATTTTCGTATTAATTCTTAACACACGTTATACTTTAAAAAATCATTGTTAATTTAGTCAGCTCAAAGATAAATCCAAAACATGAGCTAAAAATGAACTAACAAAGAACCTAACCAACAGAAATGTACGAAGATGGCGATCCTAATTAATCATAAATCAGTGAATATTAAGGATTTTGAAAGCTATTAATTATAACTTACTAGGGTATAGATTTAAAACTAAGATCGAGATTTAGATTGTAGAAATCCTAGCCAAAAAGAAATATAATCAAAGAGAGGAATTCAAAGAAAGGCAGCACTTAGAAAAGGTTGAATTTCAAAAAAAAAATTATATCAAAAAAATCATTTTAAAATCATTTTCATAACTATTTATACTTTTCAAAATATGCTCTCTCAAGGGGGCGACTAAGTGGTAGCAGCTTGTGTGATGATGGCCTGAGGGACTGTGGTTTTTGTTTGGGCAGGAGCCATGGACTAGATTCCTCTTTTTTTTTAAATGTAAGCATCGAAGTGATATGTACAGGAAGGAGAACTTGTGCATGAATGCAAGAGACAACAGATTTAAGTAGCACGAAGATAGGAGATAGAAGAACTTGTGCTTAAACAAAATTTTGAAAATAAAAGAGAGAGGATGAGTATGGCTTGCTAATAGGCTATATGCATATGAGATGATATGTGACCATGTATCCTTAAAAGGGGCTATAGGGTTTTCAAACAATGGAAGCTACGGTCATATATTTTTGGCTTTTTTTTTAATGCTTTTTTTAACCAAAAAGCTACAATATAATAACCAAAAAAGAGAAAGAAGTATTTCTCTGACAGCGAACAAAAACAGTTTAACAGTCCATAAACGATCACTAAGACTGTAGAACCAAACAAAATCTCTAATACCCAAAAAAAAGCAGAACAAAGCAAACCCCATGCTTTTTTTTAATGTGTAATTAGGCCGAGGGGAAAAAGAAAGCAAATGGAGAAGAAAGTGAAAATGATGTGGAGAGAGAGGGGAGAAAGAAAAGATGTGCGTGAATATGGTCATTGATAAATAAGAACAGATGAATTTTTGATAATTGATAAAAGCTGTTCGGAAACCTAGAGTATTTTTTTTTTCATATTTCAAAACTAAAACTGTAGAATTCAAAGCATGTATTATGGATAGACAAGCGCAGGTAAGAGAGGAAATAGTTAAAAATAAAGGTTGAAGCAATATACATATACATTAACTGGTTTTGCGCATTTCTTAGTTGAAATTAAATATTCACATAAATAAATGTTTGAATTTTGCAAAACGAAAAATAACGCCTTGCTCCGAAAATGGTCTACTATTTCAAGAAGGAAAACGCTTAAACTTCGACGAAAATTTATTTTCAAAACGATTTATTTAAATTTAACCAAATTCGTGAATAGATCAAACCTGCATGTTTTATCACAAAATTTATTCTTATGCTATGTTTTGGTAAACCCATCTTAAATATAAAAATTTCAGATATTATTTAAAATTTTAAGTTTTTAACGTTAGTTGCCCAACATCAGTTGTCGTTACCATAAATCAATTGCAAAAACCGATTTGAACAGAGCGAGCGAAAACTGACATTTTCATTATAAATTTGCAGGATCAATTTTATATAAAAATATTACATTGTAAAGAATCAATATTCAATATTTAGTTTGTAATTGATTTCAAATAAACTATGAAAAGTTTGTAATTGATTTCAAATAAACTATGGATGAACATAAACCGCACCGTAATGCGAAAACCACTCAGACTGAACCGTAAAAACGGTATAGAAAACCAGACCGAATTCTCTTTTTGAAGCAAATACCCCAAACCGAACTGACTCGCAGCGATACGGTTCGATTATGTTTCAAACTATTGACCCAACCACATACCTACACTGGTAATGTTATGATAAAAATATAACTAATTTCAATCTAATTTTTTGTTTTGATGATATATGTTCTGTTTTCAGCTTATGTTGTTGTTATATTAATAATAATTGTTATCATAAAGAAAAAAGTTTATAGTTTTAGTATAATAGTTTTCGTATCATTTTTTGAATAATGTTAATTATAGTCTTATTTTAGTTATCTTATGTAATATTTATGCTTTGATTATCGTTGATGTTTACTTAATGTATTAAAATAATTTCGCTTTTCATTAGTCCTAAAATTGAAGCATTCATACAGTTAAAAACTAATAATTCAATTCAGGATAACACCAAGCATTTTAACCTACAAGTGATTGTTGAAATTCGTAAGTATTGAATGAAATATACTTTGTCCATTGTCCCACATATTTTAAGCGAACATGTGCAACTGTTTAGTAAAAGAGCGTGACTATTAGAAGCATGGTTTTTCGCGAAGAGACACTTCATGAAAAGACACTTCACTAAAAAACACTTCGCGAATAGACACTTCGCGAAAAGACACTTCGCGAAAAGACACCTCGCGAAAAGACACTTCGCGAAAAGACACTTTTTTCACCAACGGTCGATTTCCCAACGGTCATATTTCAGCGAAAAGACACTTCGCGAAAAGACATTTCGCGAAAAGGCACTTCTTTTAGTCAAACGGTCACATTTTAGCGAAAAGTCACTTCGCAAAAAGACACTTCCTTTCACCAAAAGAGATGTATCTGTACGAAGAGGTACAAGCACAACCGTTCGAAAGAAATGCAACTGTACAAAGAGGTATGGGTGCGACCGTTCAGAAGAGATGTGACTATACGAAGAGGAACGGGTGCGACCGTTCGAAGGGATGCAGATAAACTATAAATAAGGAGGAAAACTGACCACTTTTCTCACTCATTCCAATCCGAACTTCCTTCTTCCTTCTTTAATACTCTTATAAATAATCACAGAGTGACATACTCATAACAATCTCGTGCAAAATACGTCTGTTGTATCTTGGAAGAATTTTGAAATAAAATTCTTAAGGAAATTGTTACGATAAGCCTCAGACATCATCGGGTTAGATTTCTAGTTTATTTTATTTTTATATACATTATTCTATAATCTCTCCTTTCTCTATGTTGTGCTATTTCTTAAAATAGTATAACGTTGTTGTTGTAAAATGATTACAACATACTTATTGCGAATATTTAATTCCAGAGTAGTGGAAATTCAACTTATAAACTTGTGTGACGAGTTTAGAATTGATTATTCTCTGTTTTGGTATACTAGACGTATAACATCTTAAGAATTTTACTGTTTTCTTACTAAAAAAAGAGATGACAATCGTTGAATTATCAACAAAGGCTGAGGTAAAAAATCAGTTAAACAAAAAGACCAAGATATTGAGATCTGATCGAGGTGGAGAATATGAATCACCATTTGAACAATTCTGTGCAGAAAATGGAATAATTCATCAAACAACAGCCCCATATTCACCACAACAAAATGGTGTTGCCAAGAGAAAAAATAGAACATTAAAAGACATGATTAATGTGATGCTATTGACCTCTGGCTTACCAACGACCTTGTGGGGGGGAGGCCATAAATATGTCTAATCATATTTCAAACAAGGTTCCTCACAATAAAACAGAAACAATTCCATATGAGTTATGGAAAGGACATAAACCAAGCTTTAAATACCTCAAAGTGTGGAGGTGCTTGGCAAAGGTTCCAGTTCCGCCTCCCAAGAAAGTTAAACTTGGACAAATGACTGTAGATTGTTACTATCTAGGGCCAACTCAAAATAGTAGTGCCTATAGATTTTTGGTATTCAAGTCTGATATAGTCGATATCAATGTAAATACAATCATTGAATCAAGAGATGTCTCATTCTTTGAAGAGTGTTTCCCCACAAAAGGAATGAAAGAATTAAGGAGATCTACATGGAGCAACCAGAAGGTTTCATTTCCAAAGGAAATGAAAACAAAGTCTGTAAATTAGTAAAATCATTGTACAGATTAAAACAAGCTCCAAAACAATGACATGCAAAATTTGATGGTGTCATGATGAAAAATGCTTTTCATATAAACGAATGTGATAAATGTGTTTATTGCAAACAAATTGGACAGTCATGTGTCATGATTTGCTTATATGTGGACGATATGTTAATTCTTGGTCCTAACGTAAAAGTTATAGAGACCATAAAGAAAATGTTGATCAACAATTTCGATATGAAAGATTCAGGAGCTGCAGATGTTATTTTGGGAATCAAAATAATAAGAACCCCAATGGGATTGAATTATCTCAGTCACATTATGTAGACAAAGTGATTGAAAGATTACAAAATCTTGAAATTAAAGAGGTACAAACACCTTTTATTCCGTCAGAAGTACTGCATAAAAACACTAATGAGAGTGTAATGCAACTTGAATACTCTCGTGTAATAGGATGTCTAATGTATCTTACGAAATGCACGAGACCAGATATAGCTTATGCCGTAAGTCGACTAAGCATGTATACAAGTAATCCAGGAAAGGAACACTGGAAAACACTAATGAGAGTGCTTGGATACTTAAAGAATACCACAAATTATTCTTTACATTACGGAAAATATCCAGCCGTATTACAAGGATATAGTGATGCAAACTGGATTGCCGATTCAGAGGAATCAAAATCCACAAGTGGTTATGTTTTTACTCTAGCAGGAGCAGTAGTGTCGTGGAAATCTACTAAGCAAACATGCATAGCTCGATCAACGATGGAATCTGAGTTTATTGCTTTAGATAAAACAGGCGAAGAAGCAGAATGGCTTCATCACTTCTTAGAAGATATTCCACTTTGGCCTAAACCTGTAACGGCCATATGTATTCACTTCGACAATTAAGCAGTGCTAAGTAGAGTGAAAAACTTTGTGTATAATGGAAAATCTCGACACATTCGTCGACGCCATAACACAGTTAGGCAGTTACTCTCAAATGAAACTATCTCCATTGATTATGTAAGAACCAATGATAACCTAGCGGATCCATTTATAAAAGGGTTATCAAGAGAGAAAATTGACTGCGAATCGGGGGGAATAGGTTTAAAAGCCTAAACCAACAAGAGTTATCTTATACGGAAACCTATCTTAGCGACTGGAGATCCCACGGACTAGGATCAATAGGCAAACCAGTTATGAATAACTCAAGATGTAATGCATTTTTGGACACAGTCCTACTCCATTCCTATGGTGCACACTATAAATGCATGCCTACAGAAGTATTACAAGGTTAAAACTATGTTTTTTAATGATGACCATATCTTGAAAATAACAATTGGGGTATATGTAGGATACTCCTAATGGTTGCGATCACCTATGTTAGTGTGAGCTGGGTCGGCTCTATGAGAATTTTAAAGGCTTAAATTCTCTATAACAATCGCAGAACCAAGAAGTGTTCAGGACCAAAATGAACACAACCAAGAGATTGGATGAGAAGAGAATCAATGCTTCGTAAAGCTTATTGTCTGGATATACAATAACGGCTGACGGTTCAAGATGAAATAATTCACCAATTAGCCAAGTAGATCCGATAAGTTTTAACTGGGGAAAGTTCAAAGTGAAATATCTACTTATCCACGATAAAGCATTATTCCATATGTACTCTGTGATATTTCGCTTTGTGTGGGCGAAAAGAATATTATCATTCATGTGGGGGATTATTGAAATTCGTAAGTATTGAATGAAATATACTTTGTCCATTGTCCCACATAATTTAAGCGAACAAGTGCAACTGTTTAGTGAAAGGGCGTGACTATTAGAAGCATGGTTTTTCGTGAAGAGACACTTCGTGAAAAGACACTTTGTGAAAAGACACTTCGCGAAAAGACACCTTGCGAAAAGACACTTCCTTTCACCAACGGTCATATTTCAGCGAAAAGACACTTCGTGAGACACTTTGCGGAAATGCACTTCTTTTAGTCAAACGGTCACATTTTAGTGAAAAGTTACTTCGCGAAAAGACACTTCCTTTCATCGAAAGAGATGCGTCTGTACGAAGAGGTACAAGCACAACCATTCGAAAGAAATGCGACTGTACAAAGAGGTATGGGTGCGACCGTTCAGAAGAGATGCGACTGTACGAAGAGGTACGGGTGCGACCGTTCGAAGGGATGCGGATAAACTATAAATAAAAAGGAAAACTGACCACTTTTCTCACTCATTCCAATCCGAACTTCCTTCTTTCTTCTTTAATACTCTTATAAATAATCACATAGTGACATACTCATTACAATCTCGTGCAGAATATGTCTGTTATATTTTGGGAGAATTTTGAAATAAAATTATTAAGGAAATTGTTACGACAAGCCTCAGACATCATCGGGTTAGATTTCTAGTTTATTTGTATATTTATATACATTATTCTATAATCTCTTTTTTCTCTATGTTGTGCTATTTCTTAAGATAGTATAACGTTGTTGTTGTAAATTGATTACAACATACTTATTGCGAATATTGAATTCCAGAGTAGTGGAAATTCAACTTATAAACTTGTGTTAAGAGTTTAGAATTGATTATTCTCTGTTTTGGTATACTAGACGTATAACGGTGACACTTTACATAATCATTAATTGGTTGTTGATGAAAGTAATTCTTTTATATTATGTATAATACGAGTCCAAAGCGGATTGAACCAAAATCTGATTTTGTTACATTAAAACCGAACCAAAACTAAACCATTTGAATCGTTAGTATAATAGTTTGATTTTTAAACGACTGTTTAATGCGGTGCGAAAGCGGTTTGGACTCCAAACCGAACCGCGTCCACCTGTAAAATAAATAAGTTTTGAATAAAACAATTGTTTTGATTTTGCTAGTCAAATTAGGTGTAGTTGGTTTAATTTATATTAAGAATCAAACACACACAAGTTTTTACTACTCAACATGAAAAAAAAAAAAAAAAAAAAAAAAAAAAAAAAAAAAAAAAGGCTTTTCGAACCGCAAGAGATGATAAATGTGAAATTGGTCATTGGATTGTATCCTTTTGGCACAACACGAAAATAGACACTTAATTGAAACTAACTTTTTTCGTGTAAGTCACTCGGATACACATCATGCGGTATGAAAAATTTGATAAAGATTGCCTTGATAATACGAGTAAATTCATTATTTTTTGGTAGACGTAGTAATCTTATATTCAGTGCATATGTCAAATAATGATGAAGGCAGCATCAGGTGTCCAACTCAAACATTCGTCTGACTTGTGAATTTGTTCATTTATCACTAACTTTATGTTTAAGGAATTATGCCTAATTATTTGTGCGAGTTTAACAAACATTTTTGTTTCCTAGTTCACTTTTCTTCATACGTTAACGTTGCCAAATTCAATATAAATTATTAGGGTCACTACAAACAAAGAAACAATGGTGTACTGTTTGATATTAACACAAGGAAAATGCTCAAGATAAGCACGCCTTCATGTCCCACCCAGATTAGGCCAGCATAAAGATGCTAACACACAGTGCAGACTTCGTCGTAGATAAAAATGAACTTGACTTAATTAATTAACGTGATTTAAAATAGCATAAATAACTTTTTAGGTAGCTAATTAACTTGACTTAATTGATATTAGTGATAAAGTTTGTGGAAAGTCAAACTTTGGCAGCGGCATGGTTTAGGAGTTGAAATAGATTAGATGTAGGTAATTTTTATTTTAATCCGCATTTTTAATAAGTTAATCCACCATATGAAGTAGGACCGTTGACTTTTAATAATATTTAAATTTTAGTTAGTTTATCCACTTAAAAAAGATTAAATATCTTTCTTCTTCTCACTTCTACTTCGTATGTTTCTTATTTCTAAAATCCTACATCTAAATCCAAGTCAAAATGGATATAGTGCTGACATTACTGAATCAAACAAGGCATTTGTGATGTTTGTGTCTACAAAATGATTTTAGGTATATATATAGTGCTGACACTTCTTTTTATTGCATATGGATTACTGTCTGGAGCAGTTTTATTCCTCTGCTGTAATGTCATTATTTGCTTATGCACAGGCGGTTGTAATCTTGATTTGCTCATCTTGATATTATTGATTGGGTCCCTTTATAAGGGATATGTTGATGAGTAGAAGGATTGGGTGGTAAAATATTTTGAGTTTTTGTTGCTCATCTTGGTATTATTGATTGGATCCCTTTATAAGGGATATGTTGATGAGTAGAAGGATTGGATGGTAAAATATTTTGAGTTTTTGTCTAAACTGACATTAAAATAGCTCTCTATTAGTTTTGTTAATTGCCTTCCCTGAAAATTGCTCAAATGCAGCTCCATAGACAGTCCAAAATGTATACTAGAGATCATGAGTCAAGATCCAGTTGAGAATAAAACTTGAAATTTAAGATTATGGTTTTAAATGAACAAAAACATGCAAGAGAAAGGAATAACAAAAACATGAAATCTTTAAGTTAATCCACTTGCGGATTAAGTTACAAAATAGTTCTGGATTAACAAATTAAAGTAATATGGTGGATAAACTTATTAAAAGTGTGAATTAGAATAAAAATTACCTTAGATTTATACATGACTCAATTGTATTGTAATTATATATAAAATAAAAAAACCAAATTAGGGAAACGAAAGTAGGTTAAAATTCAAATTGGTGCAATGAAAAATAGGTAAACTTACTAATGGTTTAACCATTTAAGCATGAAGTTAACACAACACCTACACATTAAAGAAAAGAGAAAGGTGTAGAAATTAAGCAAAAATGTAAGGAAAAGCACACACAACAATTATAACATTTCAGCTGATTGTTGGCTTAGGTCAACTGCCGGCTCAAGGGCTAGGCTGAGCAGGTGACCGTCTAGGGCAACCTCCCAAATAGGGGCAACAACCACCAATGAATCGCCTGTGATACACAATAAACTTATTGAAATATAAATTACTGGAAAAAGTTTTAAACTTGCAGCTTGGTTGGTTTGGTGTGGGCTTGGGAGCTTGAAGGCCCAGCCTTCAAGCCTAGAAAGTGCAGTAATCATGAAGAATTTTGTAGGGGCAACATTTTTTTGTCTACAGCTTGCTACTTTCTCATTATTTTCTTGTGTCTGAACCATGTCTTGCTTAGGGCAACCCATATTATAGAACCGGCCCTACGTCCATTAAAACTTTGCTTATCCTACCATCTAGCTTTAAAGAGTTGATTTTATATCCATCTCCTTCGTTTATATCCGTCTCCTTCATTAAACAATATCTCATCTCCTTCATTTATATCCACGAGTGATGAAAATCTCTCATTCACATTTTTTGCTTACATTCCCCACATCTTAAAAGGAGCCATTCCCTAGAGATCGTGGCCAACACATCAACATTCAAGCAAGGGTACCGAACCCTGACTATGGTTGGATGCCACACTATGACTTTGTCTGTACTTGGCATTTTTGAAGTTGGTACTTGTAACGGGTGTTGCGTAATTCATTTTTTAAGGTTCTTAGACCATAACCAACAATCTGTTCTGTTCAGCTATTCTCTTTTTTGTTTTGCAATTGGTCCAACGAGTCGAGCAACCAAAAGGACGGAAGCAGCCGCGGGCTAGCCACAGAAGGGTGTACAACGGCAAAGAGTCTACCGTTATAAGATTACAATGGCAAACTCTTTGTCGTTGTAACGTTATAACAGCAAACACTTTGCCGTTTTAAAGTTATAACGGCAAAGTGTTTGCCGTTATAAACCCAAACCTAGAAAACCCTCCGCCGCCACCCCCTTGTCTTCATTCTCCTTCCCCAGTTTCCAAACCCCAAAAACCCATTTCATCCCTATTTCATTCGTGAGATGGCTGCAACGATTTCTACTGTTGGACTGATCGTTGCATGGCATATGATGACGAGTGCGGTTTGGACATGAGTTTCTTATTTGCAGTTTTTTCTCCGGTTCGCTTAGGTGCAGAAGAAGATATTTTTTGTTGTTGTACAAGTTGAAGTTGAGAAGGTGACATGGTTGTGTGGAAGAAGAAGGAGGCAGGTGGGTATATAGGAGAGGAAATGCACTAGCCGTTGGGGTGCAACGGCTCTAAAATATAACGACAAACTCTTTGTCGTTTTAAACTTACAACGGCAAAGAGTTAGCCGTTATAAACCTATAACGGCAAACATTTTGCCGTTATATCCACTAACCCTTATCCAGTGCACCAGCCACTAACGAGCTCCAAAGCAGTCACAGACTAGCCAAGGTTGACTGAACAAGCCACATCTGATTCATTGTTTGTTTAGT